>JAFJYI010000064.1:0-1200000 GCA_019022655.1 Acacia acuminata
TGTTTTAGAATAAATTTTTATTGTTTTATGTTATAAATGGCATAATATTTTAAAATTAATTTTTCTTAATTTAATTGGAAAATATTAAGTAACAAGCCTTTGGCTTTTTGTTCAAGAAAATACATACATTGCTCCTGTGATGCTTTCCATTGTCCATTATACAGTTGTCTGTTGATGCTGAAGTGATCTTGATTTTAATAATTTCAATAATTTTGAGAGGATGTCTTGATATGATTTTGAAGGATCAAGAGTCCTGTCATTTGTAATTTTTGTTTCTCCAGCATGTTGTATTAAGGGCTAGATTATCATAGTTTAGCTCCTAATTTCCTTTCAAACTTTGGCTTGCCCGTATTATCCAAAAAAAAAAAAAAATCGCCTTTTTGGCTTACAAAGCATATGTCTATATATTTTTAAAATTTTATATTATTTCAACATTAATAAATTATAATCATAGTAGTATAATTTTGTAATTCTTTTTACTTTTATTTCCTTTTATTTTACTTAATCATTTTTATCTAAATTTTTTAAAAAATTAATACATCTTTTCAGTGAAAAAGTTTACATTAAGATTCAAATTTTTCAGTTCTCCTAAATCAGTTTATTATTCCTTCACTCCTCAATATAATACATAGTTGAATTTTATTAGGAGATTAAAAAAGCTAAATAAGTTAGTTAATCATATCATATATCATGTATCTTAGATTATATATCAATTTATTAGTTAAACAAATTAGTTTGTAGAAATAAATAAAAAATAAAGTACTCGAAAGTAATTTAATTTACTTCAACAATTTCTCCAAAAAGTCAACTAAATATCTTATATTTATTTTTTTGTTCAATTTTAGTTTATTGTTTATCTCAATGAAATTTATAAAGGAAAAAAATAAGTCAATATAAAATATAAGTCTCACAAGTCACAACAACTCTATTGCTATTTCTTGTATAAGAACCCAAATATTACGTACTGCTTATTTGTTGCGGAATTTTTGGTGATTAACCTGTTTTTCGGTCAAATTTCAATTTCTTTTCCATTTTTCGATTTTCTGCTTCAATTTTTCAATTCCGCCGCGAAAGGCGAAGCTACAGAAGAAGCCGCGTCACCTTCCGCGCGACTTCAGAGTGTGAGACACAGACACTGCTCAGACGAACGATGCAGACATTATTACTTCGCCTTTCTTCTTCCGCCCACATTCCCTCCATTGTTGTCTCCAACAATCCCTTAACTCACTTTTTCTCTCTTTCTTCACTCACGCACTATTTTACATTATGAGAAAACATCATAATAAATGTAGATTGAAGCAATTAATTACTTATTCCAAGATTAATTCAATCAACATTTAGAATCATTTTATATCAATCAATATGAATGCCATTTGCCCATTTCCATATCATATGAAATTGTTTCCCGCTTGTAGGGCGAAAAAAATGTTCACGGCTACCAATAGCGCTTAGAGTTACTTAAAACTCACATTTTAATCCCTGAACATATTTAGTTTAAATTTATTTAATGTATTTAATTGTGAATTGATATATATATATATATATATATATATATTGAAACGACTTGATTATAAATTAATTCCTTTACGTACAAGGTTATGAAAGTATTATTCTTTCATGTTTATATTATTAGTTTTTCTTATTGATTTACTTGGATCACAATATTATTTGTCATAATGTCGCACCTCATTTATTTATTGTGAATCATATGGAGTGTTTTCCAATCGGGTAAAAGGGTTTATTTTTGTTATTTTCTAAAGTTTGAATTGCTAGATTTTTTAAAACTTTTCAAACCGCGTCAAGTTATAAATACAAGGTCAAATTAATTTGTACCAAATACGCATCATTTTAACACTATTGTCTCGAATCCGACATCTTTCACTAATTCCCATATCAAGCATGCGGACAAATAGCACTAGAATTAAGGTTGTCCATGATCATGGAAATAGCCAATTGATATTAATTAATAGTATCAAAGTATAATTGATATTTTTCTTAATTGATGAAATTTCCATGCATGATTACGCAAAACTGCTTCATTTCTCACCTATAAATTCCGCCCATTGACACCTTCCTCATCACACAAAAACTTCTCAAAGGGTACTTACAAAGTAATGACCATGGAATATTCGCAACTATTATGAAGATTCTTCTTCTTAACATGCTTCTTGCTTTTCTTGTTCACGAGATCTGACTCTTCCTCCTTACACCGATATTTATTCTCCCTCACCATCTCCTTTCGATGGTTCTTCTCTGAACCATCGCTTCCGATGATTCTCCACAACCACTTCCGGTCCGGAAGTTTCTCCACCATCTCCTTTCGCGATGGTTCTTCTCTGAACCATCGCTTAGATGATTCTCCTGACCACTTCCCGGTCTTAGGAAGTTTCTCCACCATCTCCGGCGACGATCGCCTCCCCGGTTCTTCCACAACCACCTCCTCTTCCTCAGTTTCCTCCACCAAAACGAGTTGATCCCATCATACGACCTCCTCTTCCTAGGTTTCCTCCACCAAAACGAGTTGATCCCATCGTACCACCTCCTCTTCCTAGGTTTCCTCCACCAAAACGAGTTGATCCTCCCATCGTACGACCTCCTCTTCCTAGGTTTCCTCCACCAAAACGAGTTGATCCCATCGTACCACCTCCTCTTCCTAGGTTTCCTCCACCAAAACGAGTTGATCCCATCGTACCACCTCCTCTTCCTAGGTTTCCTCCACCAAAACGAGTTGATCCCATCGTACCACCTCCTCTTCCTAGGTTTCCTCCACCAAAACGAGTTGATCCCATCGTACCACCTCCTCTTCCTAGGTTTCCTCCACCAAAACGAGTTGATCCCATCGTACCACCTCCTCTTCCTAGGTTTCCTCCACCAAAACGAGTTGATCCCATCGTACCACCTCCTCTTCCTAGGTTTCCTCCACCAAAACGAGTTGATCCCATCGTACGACCTCCTCTTCCTAGGTTTCCTCCACCAAAACGAGTTGATCCCATCGTACCACCTCCTATGACCTGCAAGGATCAATGTTTACTTAAATGTTCTGGGCAATATGGCTCCCAGCGATCTTTATGCATGAACAATTGCTTGGGGATCCTGCAAGACATCATCGCCTCATGGTGGCTATGCGTGTACTAGAGACTGTGTTATGGACAACTTCCACCGTCAACCAGGCAAGAATATTATTAAAACTTGATCTTCATTATTTGTTCTTTTTATGATTTTTGTTCGATACGAG
The DNA here is from genome assembly GCA_019022655.1 of Acacia acuminata. Lineage (NCBI taxonomy): Eukaryota > Viridiplantae > Streptophyta > Magnoliopsida > Fabales > Fabaceae > Acacia > Acacia acuminata. The sequence continues at coordinate 3,236 of JAFJYI010000064.1, forward strand.
AATTTTTGTTTTTCGAGATATTAAGAATTTAGATGGCTTGGTCAACACTTGCTACAATAGCTGCCCTAAGAATGTCTAAACGCTTCACATTACAACGGAAAAAGGATCCTTATATATAGATTTAGTATTTGAAAGCTTATTAGCATGTCCAATTATGGCTACTTGCTTGTAATTCCTTTTACTATATATGTATTCAAAAATAGAAAATAATAGGAGGCTTTAATTTGCACCATATTACGTCTCTTCATTCTCTCTATTTTGCTTCAAGTGTGTGTCTTGTGCACTCGTGCACTTGCGCTCCATTCTAATCATAATAAGAGAATTGAAGACTTTTCAACTATTTCGTATTCCAAAATCATCAATTTTCTCCCGCCTTTAATAATTTATTATTCCTCTATTTTGTGAAATATTTTGAATGATAACATTGCCCCTTCAAAAGGTATATTTCCTTTTAAGGATCTCTTACCCTTGGTTTTGCTGCTTTCGATACCTTTTAATGATAAGGGACAAGGAGGAAAAATTTAAATCTTAATAATAATAGCTCAATACTTAAGGAATCCAGGCCTTTAAACTTACGCCTCTCTTTTATTTTTAAGTTCCCCAAAATAGAAATGACATATTTAATATTTAAAGACCATGCAACGTTCTCTTTTTGCGTTATGTACTTCGTTGTACCCAAAATTTTAGTTCAAATAAGGGTTCACATTGGGTGCTTTTCTCTTAGGTGCTTCTTAGATACTTTTCCCTCTAATTAGAGGGATTAGGAATTTTTCTTGTTTTTATATATTTTATTTATTGAGATTAGATTATATCTTTTGCATCACGAAATTTTTTTGCACCCAGGTTTTTCAAATTAATTAATTTCGAGGATAGTGCGGTTCAGGAAAAATATTTCTTAATGTAAAACTGAAAATTAATTAATTTGAGATATTGGGTGCAAAAAAAATTTCGGGATCCACCATATAATCTAATCTAAATAAATAGAATATATATAAAAAAAAATTAAAAAAAAAAAAGCCTAATCCCTCCAATTAGAGGGAAAAACACCTAAGAAAAAAGCACCCAATGATGTGAATTCAAAATTTATAGCTTAGAATCATCTTTACTAAAAGGATTAGTTTCCTGTGTTTTGATATCACCCCTAAGCCATATATCAACCACAAGCAAAAAATATATTCATATCATACTATTGATTCAATTGTTTTGTTTACCTACGCGAGCGAACGCACTTATTTCAAGCCCCTTAAATAAAATTAATTAACACTAATGTTTAATCGGAAAAATTATCTTTCTTTACATTGTTAACAAAGCATTATTCTTTAATTTCACTTGTATCCCGTTTATGTTCGTGGTTTTTGATTGATTACTTTTTTCCTTCTTGGTGAAAAGCTTTTTTGTTGATTACTTGATCACGATAATGGGCTGTTTAGGTTGGCGGTAGGAACAGTGGCTTAAAAAGCTATCGACTTTTAAAAAGCTCGGTAGGAAAAAAGTCATGTTATAGATAATGATTTGTGTTTGAATTAATGGTAGTAGAAGTGGCGGGGCCTACATCAAAAAGCTAATATAGCTTTTTAGAAAAAGCTAGATTGCAGTTTTTTCCTTAATTGACTTTTTGAGCTTTTTTGACTTAAAGTTAAACTAACGCTCTGGGCAATCCAAACGGGTTCCATTTTCTTTTGATCACTGTGTGAGCGTTAGCTTTTAAGCTACTACCATTGTTTGCCTTTAACGCTCAAATTTAAGTGAATCCAAACCGTGAGGGTGACCACTGAAATCCACCTTTCTTTGGCTGTGACACAATCACGTAGCAGGTGCATTGCGTCCGTCAGTCGACCGCATCCAAACGGCGTCGTTCCGCATCCGCAATACCTATCCAGGCTCGAGTTGCGTAGTGTGTGCCCTAGCCCCTAGCGGATAACATGTGCATAGATGATGGAGTATGTTTTCGATCACGGGATGGCATATTTTTTAAATAAATAATTAAAAAAATTGTAGTTAAACGACACGTGGCTTTAGATCAATGACGAGATCATTTAGGGTATGATAAGGATGTGGCGTTGAGAATAATCTCTCCCAATAAAGCGTTTTCGGTTGATTATCATATATTTTGACCCCACGAGACACCATAACCTCATCCCGATGTTGTGAATCCCGCCCCACTTTGTCCTATGCCTTCACTTTTTTTGTCCCCTTTTCTTTGTCTTATTTTCTCAATTTTAAAATAAATATATATATATATATATATAGAGAGAGAGAGAGAGAGTGTGTGTGTGTGTGTATGGGGGTATTTTACCAGAAGAATTGTGTGTGTGTGTATAACTTTTTATGTTTCATTGATATTTCTTGGCCAAAATATGTTTAACCATTTTGAGAAATGTGAATTTTTTAGGTTATTTGTTTTAGAATAAATTTTTATTGTTTTATGTTATAAATGGTATAATATTTTAAAATTAATTTTTCTTAATTTGATTGGAAAATATTAAGTAACAAGCCTTTTGGCTTTTTGTTCAAGAAAATACATACATTGCTCTGTGATGCTCTCCATTGTCCATTATACAGCTGCTGATGCTGAAGTGATCTTGATTTCAATAATTTTTAGAGGATGTCTTGATATGATTTTGAAGGATCAAGGGTCCTGTCATTTGTAATTTTTGTTTCTCCAGCATGTTGTATTAAGGGCTAGATTGTCATAGTTTAACTCCTAATTTCCTTTCAAACTTTGGCTTGCCTATATTATCCAAAAAAAAAAAAAAATCTCCTTTTTGGCTTACAAAGCATATGTCTATATATTTTTAAAATTTTATATTATTTCAACATTAATAAATTATAATCATAGTAGTATAATTTTGTAATTCTTTTTACTTTTATTTCCTTTTATTTTACTTAATCATTTTTATCTAAATTTTTTAAAAAATTAATACATCTTTTCACTGAAAAAAGTTTACAATAAGATTTAAAATTTTCAGTTCTCCTAAATCAGTTTATTATTCCTTCACTCCTAAATATAATACATAGTTAACTTTTATTAGGGGATTAAAGAAGTTAAATAAGTTAGTTAATCATATCATATATCATGTATCCTTAGATTATATATCAATTTATTAGTCAAACTAATTAGTTTGGAGAAATAAATAAAAAATAAAGTATTTGCTTCCTTAATTTCTCCAAAAAGTCAACTAAATATCTTATATTTCGGTTTTTTTGTTCAATTTTAGTTTATTGTTTATCTCAATGAAATTTATAGAGGAAAAAAAATAAGTCAATATAAAATATAAGTCTCACAAGTCACAACAACTCTATTGCTATTTCTTGTATAAGAACCCAAATATTACGTACTGCTTATTTGTTGCGGAATTTTTGGTGATTAACCTGTTTTTCGGTCAAATTTCAATTTCTTTTCCATTTTTCGATTTTCTGCTTCAATTTTTCAATTCCGCCGCGAAAGGCGAAGCTACAGAAGAAGCCGCGTCACCTTCCCGCGCGACTTCAGAGTGTGAGACACAGACACTGCTCAGACGAACGATGCAGACATTATTGCTTCGCCTTTCTTCTTCCGCCCACATTCCCTCCATTGTTGTCTCCAACAATCCCTCAACCCACTTGTTCTCTCTTTCTTCACTCACGCACTATTTTCCCTCAAATTTTCACACCATGCCTTCTTCCGTACGGCTTTCTCATTCCTTGGTTTTCTCGCTCACCAAGAAGAAGCCCTTCGCGTTGAACTCTTCTATTTCATCTCGGTACTTCACAACTTTGGCGGGTTCAAGAAGCTTTGGTTCTTGTAGATGTGTGGTCCAAGAAGCAAAAGCTTGGGTTCTGCTTAATAAAGACGGTATAAATGGGACCCGAGGTTGGGCTTCTCTTTCTTCTGACAAGTCTGTTGGTGGTGGAGATATTGGTGGTGAAGTGAGTTCTGGTTCAGTGGCTTCTGACGATAAGGCCTTGAGATTAAATAGGCGACAAAAGGGTTTGTGTAGTAGCTTTGAGGTGCCTCTAAATCCTGATTTATTGACTATTCCAGGTGTGGGTCCGAGAAATTTGAGAAAGCTTGTAACGAAAGGGATTGCTGGGGTTGTTGAGCTCAAGAAACTTTACATAGATAAGGTATAAATTTTGTCTATGTTACTGTCATGGCGCTTTGTACATTCATTGCTAGCCCTTGATATTTTGTTACTGCAGCCTGATCACTTCACATCACTGGATGTCTCCTCCCTTGCAATGATAAATCATTCCTGGATATACTTGCTGCTTTACTATGTCAAATTTTGGGTATATCTGGGCTTCATTAGTATTTTCAGTACAATAATTTATCATCCAAGTTCCAACTTCATTTCTAATTCAAACTATTTTGGAAAAAAAAAAAAAAAAAACCCCTTACGTGTTTGATTGAATAGCATCTATCATAAACTCAGTTATCTTTTTCTAACATGCTCAAGAGTGTCTAAGCCCTTTAATCTCGAAAGCTTGAACTGCTAGAGGGGTACATTTGATTTGTTGTACTTTAGTCCGCCTATGAAGACTCCACTGCTTCCAGGAATCTAAGATTATCTTTTAGCCAGCTTACACCTAGTTCTTAAAATTCCTAGGCTGTTCATCAAGTTGAATTGCGATAAAAGAAAGATAGCAAGGTAGCAAGGTCAGCATTGTGTAAGTCACTTGACCTTTTTTTAAGAGCTCAAAGTCTTTACTTTTTCTTTGCAGTTCTTTGGAAAATCTAGTGATAAGATGGTTGAATATCTTCAGAGTTCTGTGGGAATCATCCACAGGAACCATGCTGAAAGTATAACAACCTACATCAGAAAGAGTGTGGATGAAGAGTTGGATGATACCTCCTGCTTGCAGCTTCCACAAAAGAAACAGATTACATTCTGTGTTGAGGGTAATATCAGTGTTGGCAAGACTACTTTCCTACAGAGAATAGCAAATGAAACAATTGAATTGCGTGACCTTGTTGAGGTGGTGCCTGAACCCCTTAAGAAGTGGCAGGATGTTGGAGATGATCACTTCAATATTTTGGATGCTTTCTATGCTGAGCCACAACGATATGCCTACACCTTTCAAAACTATGTATTTGTTACCAGGGTTATGCAGGAAAGGGAGTCATCTGGTGGAATAAAGCCTCTTCGATTAATGGAGAGGAGTGTTTTTAGTGACAGGATGGTGAGCATTCAATGCTTTGGTATTCTTCTCCTATTTTCCTAGGAAGTGGGTGTTAAATTACCTTATAATCAGAGGTTATTCTGAATTCATGTGTTCCTCCCCTATCTGCTCTTTTTTTTTTTTTTTTTCCTATGGGGTTTCTTACCCTCATATTTTATATATTTTTCGGAACAACTGCTTTAAACATACATAGGTTTGAGTTAACAAGTGATTCTAAGTGATGGTTTGGTGGCATGTTCTTGTTTCCTTTTTTCATTTGTCCAATTCAAGAGCAGGAAAAAACAATCCTGCTTTGAGATTTTTAAGCACCAGTACATTTTTATGACATCTTGAATGTTGCATAAAGGTCTTTGTACGAGCTGTTCATGAGGCTAATTGGATGAATGAGATGGAGATTAGTATTTATGACTCGTGGTTTGATCCTGTTGTGTCCTGCTTGCCCGGACTTATTCCTGACGGTTTTATCTATCTTAGAGCAAGTCCTGATACTTGCCATAAGAGAATGAAGTTGAGGAGGAGGACTGAGGAAGGTGGAGTCTCATTGGACTATCTCCGTGACCTCCATGAAAAACATGAAAGCTGGTTATACCCCATTCAAAGTGGTAGCCATGAAGTGTTATCTGTGAGTAAGTTGCCTCTGCATGTCGACAATTCCTTACATCCTGCTATAAGGGAGCGGGTATTTTATCTGGAGGGTGATCATATGCATTCAAGTATTCAGAAGGTAATTATCTTTTTGGTATCCATGTATGAGCTTTGTACTCAGTTATTTGCTATAGTATGGCCTAAGAATTTTGATTATAAGCAGGTTCCTGCATTAGTTCTGGACTGCGAACCCAATATTGATTTCAGCAAAGATATTGAGGCAAAGAGACAGTAAGCTATCTATCTCTTGCTCAAATATAATAGCATTGAACATGGGCTAAACTTGGTTGTGTGATGTTTGCTTATCCACATGATTTTTCTATTGCGTTTGGTTATTCCTTGTTTAGGTTGGGCTAATTAAAGTTGCAAATTGGGTTTGCAAAACAATTCTGGCCTACTGCTCCATTATTAACACTGAAACAGTATAGATAAGTGGCAAAACTATATGCTAGTCTCTAATACAGAGAAGTTATTCACGTCGATAATTATATCCTTTATCTTGTGAGAAGGTGTTTAAGCTCATTTTTCTTCAGAAAGTTGTCTGCTCAATGTGTTTCATAAGTAGTGCAATCTAGTGAATGAGAGTTAATTCCGCCTCCACCACCAGTGTTACAAATAAGAATTCAAAAGGGAAGCATGACCCGTTTAGACCCTTGTAAAGTAATAATCCGTTTGTTTTTAACTTTCTGCAACACTATTGAATTAATCCTTATTTATGTAATTTTACCTCTTTTTTTCGTCTACATTCTAAATGCTGAACAATTTGTTCACAAAACTATTTGGTGACTTCGTTTGGTCAGCATTCTAATGATTCTTGCTGAATTAACACTACCTAAAATTGGTGAGGGTAAGCTTAAGTTTCATGGGACTCAGGTTAAGTAGTGTAGTACATGCTTGTGTTATTTCTTGCTAACAGTGTGATTTATTTGTGATATTTGCCGATGAAGTTATTCCTCGTAGTTAGATAGGCTTATCATTGTTAACATACAACAATGAGATTGGATTATTCAATTTAATTTGTAGGACAGGAAAGTTTTTATTACATTTCTTTAACCGGCTAAGTGATCAAAATTAGAACCTACGTAAACAGTTTCATTGTACTTTCCTGATTATTAGAACTCTTGGTTTACTGGTATGACATGTTTTCAACATATCATTAATGAAACAAACCAACTTAAGAACATTTGTACGTCCTTCATGACCTTACACATTTGGTGCTGGTGCAGTTATGCTCATCAAGTTGCAGAGTTCTTTGACTTTGTGAAGAAGAAGAAAGAAGTTCCATTGAATGAAGCTGGGGAAGGTGGGAAACATAGCCAGCCACAGTTGCTGCAACCCCATAAAGGTGGGCTGTGGCTACCGGGCCGAGATCAATTTCCTTCATCAGCCCTGAATTCATTGGACTTCCGGCCGGCAAGCTACGCAAGTCGTGTCTAGATAGTTTGTCATGAAGCATACAAGTGAGGGGAAGGAATATTCAGCCTCTTTAAACATATTAGTGATCTTCTAATGTTCCCTAATTTATTTTTGCATGTTTTGCTACCATGTAGACGTGTCAGCTTCTGACCCTGACTAACGTAGACATAGTTGAATGCTTGTTAATATCATGCTAGAATACTTCTTAACTCTTTGTTTGGATGGAGAGAAAATTAGGGGGAAAATAATACTAGGAGGGACACTCCAAAAAATAATAAAAAACTATTTTTGGAAGCTTTCCTTCTTGGTATTCTCTTCCCTCTATTTTTCCTTCACTTTTCTGTCTATCCAAACCTAGCACAAGTGTTGGTTATATTTCCTTGGTTGGAAAGTTTGAGTTTGAAGCAGCTGTGTTAGTTGCTCTTCTTCATGCTGTCTCTTTAGGAACTTGAGGGGAAATACTATAACCCAGTTTTTTTTTTGGTTCGTGTTTATATTCTTTTCCTTAGGCTTTATGTACTTTATTTGTTTATTTAATCTTTTTGCTTTACTTTTTGCAATACTGAAAGGGGATTCATTTTATCCTTTATTTTTTTCACTTTTGATATTATGAGATGACTAATTATGCTTTTAATCTGCGTGTGTAATTGGCAATTAATGAAGTATTTTCAATGGTGTTATTTTTGTAATTAAATTTTACGCAAAGATATATGGTTATATTTTGCTTTCTATTCACCAATAAGAATAATATGGCGGGGATCTAATTTATATAGCTGACAAAGTCACATGAAAAAATAATAATAGCATTAACGAGGTAAATATAAATGCTTCATAGTATAAATGGGCTTGCATTTTTACCCCGAAAAGTCATTTAACTGTTTTCGGCCAGAAACTTCATTTAACTTCAACCTACAAAACTAAAAACCAATTTAATAGACAAGTCAAATCAATGTAGACCCACATTTTTTTCTAAACTAATCAAATCAGTTTAAGGGCAGTTTGGATTAGCGATGACAAAAGTGACTTATTTTCAATTTGATTTTTACAAACGTAATATAGGATAAAAGTTATATTGTAAATGTTTATTGTATTTGAATGAATGGTGACCGGAGTTATTTTTTTTCCAAACTGAAATTTGTTTAGATTATTATTTAAAAAGTCAGTTGAGATGAAAAATGACTGAAAAGAATATGAATATTATTGAATACTATATATATATTGTATATATTGTGATAATTGAAGAGAAAAATTTAAAAACACTAAAATCCTTTATTAAATATATTTAATGGATAAAATTGTATATAAATTAAAATGCATATAAATATGTATATGAACATGTTGATACTAAATAATAGTACATTGCTAATTGGGTCACATATCCCTAACAAGTTGATCTATGATTTTATCACACAAAAAATCCATGTTAGTTTGGGGATATCCCCAGATAAGATTATGTATAGCGAGTTGTACAAACTGTGGACCTATATTTCAAAGCTCTATAAGTGCATATCTTGCAAGATTTGAAACCTATTCTTTCATACTTCAAACATCCTTTCTATAGTGTACCTTAAACTTGAATGATAATAATTGAAGAGCTCGTTATGATTTTCAAATCCTAGTTGTCGCTTGAATTCTTGAAGGTGATAACACTTTTGTCTATATGGACCAATATATCCAACTGGCGTTGGATAGTCAACATCGACCAAGTAATCTTTCCCTGATAAATGATGAAATTTTTTTGACACTATGACATTATAGGAAATGTGAAATAAAGACGGAAATTAATGCAATTGAAGTGAAGGTGTTAAAAATATACCTTGAGGTGGATGGGGGAAATTCATACCTGGAGTAGAGAAAGCAATGTAGAACACAGGAGCGTCATGTGCAGTACCTTCTCATCCTACCAATACAAAAGTAAAGCACATATCCCAATCACACACGATCATGATACTCTGTGTTGGATATCCTTTTTTTCCGATATATTTGTCTTGCTCAGACTACCTGATCACACACCTGATGTGAGTTCCACAATTGCTCCTATTGAATCCCTTGAAGTATGGGTAATATTGCGGATCATTACATATTTTTGAGTGATAATAATGAAACTCTGGATCAAGCGTTTTGATATTTTCTGTGGATAGATTGACACAAGCATTTAAAACCATGTGAAAAATCCTACTGACAATTTCTCCTAAATGTTGAAATTGTTCTTGTAAGATTCTATTTTCTTGTCCTTGTTCAACTATATATAAGAACATCACAACTATTTCATCAACTCCTATGTATTTAGTGTACAGTAACTCATCTTCTACCAATTTAGAGCATAATTGAAAGAAGACATATTTTTCCACTCAATTTTTATGACATATTTTATCATGGCCTTGCAATACCTTCTGCACCCATATAATGCTCTTGTTTACTTACTAGTTCTATGTGGCTCTTTGCAAACATATTGCGTGATATATTGAGCATCAAGACATCAATCTATTCGTACTCTGTGAACTCTTTGTCTAAAAGAGAAATTTGTAAGGACTATTTTTTTGTTCATAAGATGATCCTACTTCCTCCTTTCCCTCCGACATAACCTCATCACTCACACTTTCCATGGATAATGTAAACTGTGTGATGGCCAATATTTTAACGAATCAATAACAATTAAATATGTTGCAAGTCAATTCACATGATATAGCAAAACATGCTAACATTCATAAGTGTCATAAAATATAGTTGCGTCATGTAATATACAAAAGTATTATAATAACATTCATAAGGTTAGTCATATCATTAGAAGTACACATAATCAAGTTTTCATAAGTATCATAATATGTAGTTCAGTGCTTTGGGGGTTCTTGAAGTGAAGGGGTGTTGCAGGCATGGTGCCGTAACCACTGTATCAAGGCACTTTGATTTCCTTTTAGTCCAACAAACATCTCTTGACACATTTGGGGTATCATCATGTTACAACATCGCATGGAAAAGCCATTGTCAACAGCAATTTCCAGAATGGTCAGTAATTTAGCTACAACGTCACTCATTGGTGCATCATTGTTGTAAATCTTTTCAAGGGCATCTGCTCTAGTTTTAGTTGTGGTAGCCATCATACTAACAAGATCTGCTATTTGTTTCAAGGACGGAATGTTTTGCTTTTTTGATGCATATGACCCTTCACGCCTCCTTCTCTTCCCAATGGTTCTGAAACTTCTAGGTGCATTAGGTTGAGTGTTTATTGTCAAGGTTATGCCTTCCAAATCTGTCATACTACCTTCAATATTAGCACCTTGAAGCTCTTCCTCACTATCACCTGAGCCTTTTTTTAGGTCCATTGTGGGTTGGTACACATCCTCGTCGTCATCAACTAGTGACATCCATTGTATTAAAGATGGTGTGAATATTTTCTCTCCTAATGCCATAACATCCTTGAATAATATTTATAATTCTTTGACAAACTTCATGCCATTCTACCTATACTTTACGTACGCGGAATTCTCCTGCATGCAAGATCAGACTTTATTTTCTGTGGCTGGTGATACTGTGAGACAAGGTATGAAGAATAGATCCAGAGGTGAGACTCATATATAACAGGAAATAGACTGTGCAACGTAGGTGTGAGAATTGATTTTCCATTCAATGCTTACTAAGACCCGACCCGGTAATGAAGAAGAACAGAGAAGGTAGCTCGTATGGCAAGAAAGGACAAATGAAGGTGTGGGAATTAATTTCCAATTCAATACTTACTGAGACCCAGTAATGAAGAAGAGAAGAGGAGGTAGCTCATGTATGGTAGGAAAGGACTGTGCAAGCTGAGACCCGGTAATGAAGAAGAGAAGAGGAGGTAGCTTGTATAATCAATAACGGAAAAGACAAATGAAGGTGGGGGGAATTAATGCTGCAAACCGTCGAGTTGGACGCTCTCCAGAAGCTGCAAATTTCAGCTTCTCTCAGAAGTTGCTTTTTTCAGATAAACCCATTCATTTGTGATGCTAACCTAACACTAAAAAATGTGCTTTTTCCCCCACTAGGCTTTTACTCCACGCCATCGCACTTTTAAGGTGTTTAAACACCATGCCAAACAGGCACTTTAGTTCATTTTGGTTTACTCCAAAGCTAAACCTTTGAATACATCTAACAGTAACACACCAAATTCTGAGCAAACCCGATTGGAGCAGCAGTATTATTTGCTAAATTAATTACAAATATAAACTTCGTTCGTAATGAAATCCCATAATTTAACATTATTTTTTGCTTGAGCAAACTGTTGTACAAACTTATCATATACATTTAATTATAACAATGAAGAAACATCTAAAACATGATTCTGCAATTTCAAACTACATAATTAAATATCAATCGATGTGAATACGTTATTTTCTTGCCCTCTAATATGATGCATGAATTAACTATACAACTATTGACAACTGAAATATCAACCTTTGCAAAATAACACTGATTTTTTCAACTATCTGAAATTGCACCAAGGAAATTCCACAATGGAAGTGCCAGGGCCAGCAGCAATAATGGTTATCAAGTGCATTCCCATGATTTTTCATATCCCGAGGTCGAACGATGGGCTGGAAAGGTGAGGATCGTGCAAGTGAGATTGAGGTATTGTATGTGTATCGGGGTTCTGAGCTGATAAATCTGATTTTTGTTTAAGAAGAGAAGCTGCTTGAGCCTCCAACTCATCAAGATCAATGTCATCAAAAATGCGATCATCACAGAGAATATCCTTAGTTGCATAAGCATCCATAGGTTCTTCATTTGATTGACCAGCAAATTCCTGCTCAAGATTAGTACTTGGAAATCCAGCTCGATGAAATGACAATTTCCTTTTTCGACTTCTCATCTGTGTCGTGGTTTCAATGGAAAGACTACTTGAAGGTATGGCTTCTGAGGTGATTTGGTTGACTTCAACTGATTGCAAATCCTTGGAAGCTGACTGATTTGTTGGCTCAATTTGAGGTGTCTGAAGATGTCTTGGTATGCTGCCAGAAGAAACCCCATTTTCACAAATTATAGTCATGGATGACACATAGTCTGGACTAAATGTAGCAGAACTGTTGGTCCCTCCAGCTGGTAGTTGACTGAGCAAAGAACGCCTGCAACATAGTTTCAGTTATGCATCTTTTACAACATTAAGAGTTAATCAGGAAATTTTGAAGAGACGAGAGCTCTGATCAATGCAGAAATAGAAAATGATGACATAAAATACAGGAAAGCATTTTTCTCTTTCCCTCTCCCTCTTCCTTTCCCAAGCCCAGAATTCATACCAAACTGGGCCTCATGGAAGGCACTCCCTCTTTTAAATTTCATGACAAAAGAACCAATATATACTCTAATGGAAATTTTAAACATATTGGTCTTTATATGCTTAAATTCTAACTAGGCTACAAAAGCTCATTTAGATGTTAGTTTTGAGGTAACAATTTGGGGTTAATAGCAATAGAGTTTGGAGGGTAAAGAACCATTCCACAATCCTTGTTTTGAGAAATTCTTCACCAAGCAACCTTATTTTATTAATAGTATAATTTGAAAAAAAAAAAAAAAAGGAAAAAGAAAGAAAGCAAGAAACCAATGATAGTTAGATCAGTTGTGCATGCATGCATATCCACCGACGGCTTTTCACCATAAAGCCAAAAAAAATAAGTACAATTTGAAGGGAAATACAACAGTAACAATGATAACAAAGCCTTATCCCATTAGACAGGTCAATACAATTTGAAAGGAAATAAAAGGGAAAAATAAGAACCTGTATATTGCCATCATGTCTATTCCACTAGCTCTAGACTGAGTGGCTGCTGTGGGGTTCATCCTGTCATCTATGAAACTATCCATTGAACTGTCATCCTCACCGTCTTCATCATTAGAAACATCAGCTTCTGAAGATACCCTAAAGAAATTGAGCAGCTTATAATATATATAATCTTTCAACAAAGTGATTATATCATATAAAAGATCATGAAATCGGCTGACAGCAACATTTAACGAGTCTAAGCATGAGCTTACTCAGCCTCGTCGTCAATGAAGACTCTGGCATTGTGCAATGATTTCCTTCTACCTAAAATGTAAAAAACAAAAGAAAACAGATTAAGTTCACCGTAATACTCATATAAAGTTCAATTATAAAATATGCTGCCACCAGTAAAGCTTTTTCCATCGACACAAAAGTTAGCTAATGCCAAAATTTAGCAATTCAATTTTCAGGGTAGAATTCAAAACATTCATAAAGAATAAAGATGAACGCAACAAACATTAGCAAAAGGTTACCTACCTTGGCCATGTTTTTTGTGTGTAGAATCAGGGGTTGATGAAATTTTGCCCAGATTTTCTGTCGAAACAACATGATCCTTCCTTCTTTTCTCTTTCCTATGACGCCTAGCACCATCAGCTTTACGCAACCTTTTAAATTTACATGCTGGCTTGACACTTTCAGCAACATCTCCACAACATAGAGGTGATTCTTCACTAAAGCCTCGGTTTGTAATATCTGCAAAAGGATTTTGGCCTTCCTCCACTGTAGGAGAACTAAAGACCTGACCTCTTCTAATTGCACAACTCTTCCGTTCGAATAAAAGGGCTTGAGTTTCATTATTAGCAGGATTGATAGATGCATTATTTACATTTGTGGCATCATCAATAATGACATTTTCATTTGCCCCTAAACTTGAAGTAATTTGTTGTTCCATCTGGAGATGTACAAGTGGTTCACAGTCCTGAACGACAAGCTGGCTTCTTGATAACCCTGCAAATTTTATTTATCTCAACAAATTGTTCAAAGACATAATTAACAGAGTTCTTATTTCACAACAGTATTGAAAAAGCCATCATGACCTGGAAGAAAATCACCCCTCTCATCAATGGGAGACTCTGGAACAAAACCACTTTTAATTAAACTGGTCAAACGGGGACTACACTGGGACTCGTTGATGCCATCATTGAATGCATCATCTGGCAAAAAAGATATCTTGAACTGATCAAAATCAGGTGTTCCACCATCACTATGTCCTTCATTTGACATGACTGTCTTAGCAATTGGAGTGTCAGGAACTGTCTCTTCACACTCATGTGTTTTCTCTTTATCTTTATCTAAGTCAATAAAACAAGATGACGGTATATCATCCTTCTTTATGCAACTTGTACTAGGCGATCTCTGTTCTCCCACAAGATTATCAGGTGCAGTTAGATCAACAAAGACTTCAGTTTGAATCCCTGAATGAGAGGAATCCAGCTTCAGGCAACTTACAGAGACCGCATTGCTTCCAATGGATGCCTAGAGTGTGATTTGTTGTCCGAAAAGGACAAAAAAATAATAAAGGAAAGGCATCTTGACTAACAGACGTCTTTACCACTTCTCCAAAGTATTCTGGAGTTATTAGTTTACTGTTTACTCATCCATGGTAAGTTAAAATGATGTAGTAGGAGGAATGAAAAAGCTAAAATGTTTATATGATGTAGTTGGAGAATCCCTGGATGAGAAATTGGATGCTTTTGTGAAATAAATCACAACCAAATGGATTTTGTAAGTAATACATCCAAGCCTCAAAATAAAAGGGTCAATCCCCCACCCCCAAAAGAAAATGTAATTTCAGTATGTTTGAATAACTTTGTTGAAATACAATATGTTTAATTATGAGTAAACAAATGCTTGATGCTTCTATATGCAACCATAAAATTTCTAAGGGAATCTCTTTACAGCACAACAAAAATTGAGCAAATTGCAAGATTAAAATTAATTTTTTAAGGGGGAAAACTAAAATGGATAATCACAATTGTCATTAAAAAATAAATTCAAAACAATAATTAAGATAATTATGCTTTTATTGTGTGACTGTTCCTATAAATTTATCTCTAACCATCTTTACAAATCAATAGTTAAAATTCTTGAGAAAATGAAACTGATATTACCTGATCTAACTTCATCAATCTTGTCCGAGTCGAATGCATTACTAACTTCTATACATAGGCCATCCTGAATAAAATGGAAAAGCAACCATATTATAGCTAGATTGAATAAAACAAATAAATCACAAGTCTAGACAAGGTTGCAGAACCTGAAGATTGGAACTTTTACAATTTCCTAAGAATGATGCTTTCCCTTGCAGCCGTTGCATCAAATCAATGAGCATTATTGCTCTGCACGAATGATTCACTTTATGTGTTCTAGAAGGATATGTCTGGATGTAAGGAAAGGCAATAAGAGATGGCTTCCATCTATTTTCAACAGTGGTGGGAAAATACTTCGCAAGTATATTATTCTCAGCAACTGTAAGTTTGCCAATGGATGAATGTATCTGAATAGAGTCATCTTTTACTTTCTTCTCACGAGAAACAAACTTCTCAATTGAAAGCTCAACAAACTGAACCTCCGGTTTAAAGACATGGGGAATCTACACAAATTGTAAGCAGAATTTGACAGTTATGGACTTATGGGTCAGAAACTGAAATTTCCATAAAGAGAAAACAACAAAACATGTGAAAGAGTCAGAGACATAATTGAAGTCCTCACCATCCTGGGACTAGGATGAAAAGTGAAGCTATTTATGCCTCCATTTCGCATGTGTTTACTAATAGCCTTGCTCTTGGCTTGTTTCCGCAAGTATCCCTTCAGTTCAGCACCTTCACAAGCTAAAACTAGTAACAACCGTGAAGGAATCACTTGAACAAGCATTTATGTGTCTGTTTGGTATGAGGATTGGGAGGGGAGGGAAAATTTTTATGAATTGAATTTAAAAATAAATTTTTTTTTGTAGAAGTGGAATTACAAAATTTTAATAAAGATAATATGTAAGATAAAGGAGTAAAAAAATTAATTAAAACTTTTAATCACTTCTCGTGTTTTTATTAAACCCAACTCGGAATTTTTTTCTCCCCTCCCCTCCCCTCCCCACATACCAAACAAGCCCTAAAGAAATTATTCACAGGATTTTGCAGAGGACATCCAATAATGCTTGTTTTATTCTCATCAGCAATAATTGCCAACAAACACTTTTGGAAAACAAAGGATATCAACTTGTCCATCATGCTTTCTTCCAGTTCTCCCCATGCGCTGAATCATTCTTAGTGGTGAGATATTAGCATCAAAAGCTACAACAAGATCAACTTCCATGATATCAAGACCTTCTTCACCAATTGATGTAGCAACAATAACATTGTAGGCTCCAGAACGGAATTTCTGTGAGTGAACAGCATAAGTATATGCAAGAACTGCAAAAATTATACCAAGTGGAATACATACCTGCAGCACTGCCTGTTGGACTTTTTGGGACTGACCTTTCATTGTTTTCCCTGGCATCCATTACATTGAATTTAATACGTAAGTGGCAGTTTCATTGATATAGGTAAAAAAGGGTAAGAAGGACGAAAGACATCTCCCCAAAAAATGAAGGAGAAAAAAAAAAAAAAAGGAAGCCGATGATAATTGACTAATTTTATTAAGCCAGAGAAAGTTCAAGCATTCATGACCATTACTGTTACAAGTATTTGTTAGCAGAGGCCAGAATTCCCTTTAGATGTGCTCTGCAGAATTAGTATTCAGCTTTGATCTTTTCAACAAGAAATTCATGCCTCTTCATGTACAACAAAATACAATCGAGTTTTCATGTTTAATTCAACACCCCCCCCCCCCCCCCCCCCAAAAAAAAAATGTTGCGAAGTGGCAATTATTAAAACACACATTTGATTTCATATCCCAATCAAGTTTTCTACATGGATAAACAAAATTAT
Source organism: Acacia acuminata (assembly GCA_019022655.1). Classification (NCBI taxonomy): domain Eukaryota; kingdom Viridiplantae; phylum Streptophyta; class Magnoliopsida; order Fabales; family Fabaceae; genus Acacia; species Acacia acuminata. The sequence goes on from JAFJYI010000064.1 coordinate 20,180, forward strand.
CATGATAAATACCTGAACTTTGACCAATAAACTGGGTAGCTCTGATTGGTTCCCCAATACTTGCTAGTGCATCCATTATATCCCTGAATATACATCACACCACCAGTAGCTTTTAAATTTTCAGTAAACAGTTTTCCTAATCATGCAGCATAAGACAATCAAATGACTTATTTTATTTTACCTCACACTTTCCCTATAATTTGAGAAGATAATAACCCGAGAGCTCTGAGGATCATTGGCTTCTGAAAAAACATTCAATAAGTCATACATTAATAAATATTGTAACTATCAACAATTAACCAATATATTAATAACTAATTAGATCATTATTAAATAAATAACGATATAAACAAAAAAAACAACAAATTCTAATAACTAGCTTAACTTCAAAGAAAGCTATAGAATCACTTCTTACTGCAACTAAAATTAATTTATTCCCTAAAGTTTAAACTTTTCATTTTTCTTACAAGGATTAACAATTGAAACTTCTTAAAGTTTGTGTGCTTGCTAAGAACTAACGTATTTACTTTCCAACTAGTATCGCAAAAGCATTAAATAGCACAACGGAAATACGAAAACCCATGACAAGTAAATAGTAGTACATATTATATAGAATTTTGACACTTGAGAACAAAAACTCTTCGTACTGAAATGTTCCCGCAGTATTTCGAGCATTTTGGACAACTTGGGACTTGGTGCTCCATGAGATAAGTTTTGCTGCATTAGCATCCTTGCTTTCAGAAATACTTCATTTTTACTCATATATTTTGCGAAAAATCTGGAAGAAGACACGCACAATTAGAACCATCGAAGTTGAAGCGTATAAAATAATATATATTAAGCAAAAATATTTGCCTCTTTTTTTCCCCCATATATCAGTTATAATATCATCTAGAACTGTGGTCATGAAAGAAATGGAAAGACCTACCCTTGCTTCAATTTTCTTTCAAGCATCTCGTGCGCTGGCCTGATTCCATGACTTGAAAGTAGCTTATGGATGTAGTAAAGACTAATAAGAACACCAAAATAGCCCTCAACATCTCCATTGTTGACATTGGAAAGATCATGTGGAGGTGCTTGACGATACTTTTCCCGTATTTCAAGTAATTCACAAGGGCTCAACTGTAAGGCATTTAAAAAGAGAAAGGAAATTTGATGATTCCACTACATCATCATGCTCTACCCAAATAGGAAATGTCAGTAGTAAACTACAAAGTACAAACTAAGTAGTATGACACCTGAATAATGAAAGTTTAGTTAATCTTCATGAAAAAAATCAGATGTCTGAATTCAGTGTAATCATCGAAGGACATATGCGTAATAAACCATTTCATCAGTCTCTTATGCCCTCAGTTATAATTTAAATAGAATAGTCTCCACCGAGGCATTCATGCACATGCATTTAGAGAGGGACTCAAAAAATCAAGCCCCACAACGTTTTTTCTCTTTTTTTGGGTTACTTTGGAGAGTTTTAACCTAAACATCTGTTCACACCCCACTTTACCCTTGCTCGCTCATTATTTCTTTTTTTTCTGTGTTTCTCTTCATATATTCTGTATGCATTTTTTTTAATGTAGAGATCCGTAATGCTAGTATTTAAGTTTATGGAACTTAAATAAGAGTATAGCTATATCAAAACAAGTGAGAATAATTCAAGGCAAAACCATACAGTGCGGTAATCTCTATTCTTGAGAACTCCCATCGCTGAGAGCCGACCTACAATTGGGCGTATTACTTCCAAAAGCTGCTGGTTTATTTCTACAGCATCTTGACCCATTGCAACCTGCAGAGGCATTTACATTTGTTACCAAGATATCAAGTAAACATCAGCTCGTGATTTTAAAATTCAGCTAAACAAAGCATTAGCTACCTGAATCAACTCTATCTTCCTTTTGTGAACATATGAAATAACATCAGGATCACTTTCATTGCGATATTCAAGTTTGGAGATGTGCAGATTATCAATGACTTGCTGAACTGTTTGCTGCTTTGCTGAATTATAACGTTTAGCATTTAGAATTAGAACTGATATCATAAATGACTGGCTAAGAAATACAGTTATTACTCACGTACCTCCAGGTGTTGCAGTTAAAGCCAATATTCGCAGTTGCACTGGCACAGCCATTAACTAACAATCACAAAAATCACATAGGTAGTCAGTCTTATTTTACGTAGAAGGAATGGACATATACCGGTCAGGAAGTTCAGAAGTAACTCACCTCACGAACTACTTCACAATAAGAGTAATTTCCCATTGCTCTGTGGGCTTCATCAATTACCAAACATACCAAGTATTTCACCAAACATTTACCTAAAACAAATCATGTTATGAATAGGAATGGTGTGAAATATAGAACATGTGATGAAAATAACAGAAAACTCACTGGAAAACCTGATAAGTGTTAGTAGTTGTTTGTTTTTGCACAAACACACTAATACAACCAACTACAAGATTTAACATTGCCAAACATCAACAGGATAATCCATCTGATGTTAGAACTAGATGGCCTTCACAATATAAAGCGTAGGGTCCACAGTTAATGACAAAATAATAAAGATTGGACAAATACAGAGTTTGTTGGTGAGGATATGTGTTAGCATCCCGTCATATGGCTTATACAATATCGAAACTTAATAACAAATTAAACAGGCACAACTTCCATTGTTATAGATCCTTTGGAAAGTCACTTCGCTTTGGTGACACTTCAAGAATCCATGATATTTATGCATTTTAGTTAACATGTTAAGTTAATATAAATTGCTGCACATATATTTGAAAATTGTTAGTTTGAGAAGTAAATAGAAATTTCCTGAAGGTTAAGAACAGGATTGCTTGTACTCCATTACGAAGTATCAAGGATTTAGGAAAATCTTGTATGTTAAAAAGTTACTCTTAGTGCACCCAATGTAAAGGCCAAAGGATTACGAATTGAAGATCATAGTACTAAAGGCATGAATAGAGGTTGAGGAATCATATTTCACACATGCAAGCGCACCCATGATGAATTCTTTTACTGATATACTGTGGTCTCACTCTCTTTTCTTCCTCCTTCTTAAACATTTTGTGAACCCAGTCTGTAGAAGGAAATGCTTTGACAAATATGAGTTTATATAATTTGAGTCAAAATCTTGAAGAGGGAAAATAAATTAACCCTTGCTGAATTACGTAAAGCATAATGACACATTTTATTCATTCACTTCAACATCTTGCATAAATTAAGTTGGTTTATTTACTAGTATACAAATCTTTTGTAAGCCAACTTAAGGGAAAAGGAATATTATTAACATGGGGACCACATTATCTTTGAACATAACTGATTTAACGTTTCCAGGTAGTGTTTCATTACATTTTAAAGTTGGTTACATGTGCTGAAGTTACGAACTAGCAATTATACAGGTGTAGTTCAGTGTGTTTTGTTACATTTGAAAGTTGACGTGGTCAGATTTCTAGGGAAGTAAAAAGCCATTCCCTTGCTTAATAGGAGAGAGGCTGACCGTGATCTGTGTGTTGGAATATCTTCCAATTTTCAGACAGTCCAATAGTGCATCTTCAACATTATGATCAGTTGATCACAATACTTTCAACATTCTTTCAGTGAACCATGCATCTTGCTTTCAAAAGGAAAGTTGAAGTTAGTCACGCTACTTATCTGCCACTCTGGTCTTATCTAAAAGAGTTGGCATTTACATATCTTATGGTGGTTCTTGATTAATCAGTTTAAAGTTTTCATTGTAAAACATGGGCTAACAGCTGGTCAGGATGTGGTAAACAATAAGATAGTATAAATATCCAGAAAAAAAAAAAAAAAGTAACTGATTTAAATTTTCACCTGAATGAATATCTTTTTCCAACACTTGTGGAGTGACAAAGAAAACTCGTTTGGTTTTCCAAAAGCATGCTCTTTTAGCAGGACTTACTTGACCTGTCATATCAATTGTCCACTCCTGCAATTATTTTCAACCAGATATACTTTAAATCTAAATTATATTAAAACAACTGAAATAGAACATTACCCAAACAAAAACGGACAATTCAGCAAATCCCTAGGACAACTAGAAACAGTGCTTACTTGAGGTATTCCTACAATATTATGGCAAGCTTCTATCTGTTGCATCACGAGTGGCCGAGATGGAGCAGTGAAGACAATTTTTCCTGATAAGAAAGGACCAGCATAAAAGGACATGAATGCTCCATATTAAAGCTTCCCGTTGAACTAAAAAACTAAATTGTGTAAATAATTAATACATAAGCGTTCAACTTGAAAAATCTCTGACCAAAGGAGAAGTAGCATAGAAACATCATTTTGCATATTTGAAGCTATACTTCCTTTTAGCTAGCCTTCCTGAACTTCAAGTACTTTTATGACGAACATGAAGTGCAACACATACATCCAAACAAGTAAACTTCAACTTTAACATGTGTTTGTTGGAATATGAAATTCTAACAAAACAAAACAATCAAACCAATACTGACATGGAGGATAACGATGACATGCCTTATCCTACTTCATGTGTGTGTGGGTGGGGGGTGGCAATCAAATAGTGAAGAACCACATCTGAGTTCTCGCTCATTTATTTACAGGTGAGAAAGAAAGGTATGTGTGCAGTCAAAAATGGTCTCAAAGGCGAACCACATGATAGAAACATACAAGGATTTCATAGGACAAAAAAATGTGAGTGAGCATTGTCATATAAACAACAACTAATTTAAGAGGGAACCAAAACCATTCAACTCCAGTGATCTATCTGGAAAAGTCAATGAAACAACCCAATTTTTTTTTTTCTATGATGCACATTACCTCGTGGAAACCATCGGAAATAGTTGTACATGACCACAGCAGCAATCAGAGTTTTCCCAAGTCCTGTAGGCAACGCCACCAATGTGTTTGAAAATATAGCAGATTTTGTTATAGCAAATTGGTAGTCACGAAGAGGAACGTTGACTGCACAAGTTAAAATAAAGAGATTAATTGGGGAAAGAATAAAAGAAGTTTGAATATTGCATCTACGGATGACAACAATAGCATCACTTGCACTGTCAAACCTCAAATCAAAACCAAATGAGGAAAGATCATAAGAATAGGCAAAGATTTAAGCAGGTTTATTTCATGTTTGAGCTAAAAACTCTTTATCAAGCAGATCAATTGTACTGGAATACATATCAAAAGCTTGCTGAAGATTTGTATTGGTAAGCGTTCATCCCAATTGTCCATTTGCAACCTATAGGATTGCGCGACATCCATCAGCAGATTAGGACAATATGAAGTTAATTGAAAAAAGAGTGAAATTGACAATGAAGTCAATGTAACCCATCCAAATGTTGATGCAAGCCATGATGAAACAAACATATCGAGCCATAAACCACCTAAAATTTAGTATCATCAGTCGTCACAAAATAAACCATAAAAAAGGAGGAAAAAAAAGAAGAAGAAGAAGTAAAGCATCCCTAGCCACCGACAACGGACACCCACAGTGGCAAGTTGCAGTATAATCTGTCTAAAATACAGCCAAATACTGCGGCGACAAACAACTTGAACCTGGACAACTAGTTCCACAGCTCCAAGAAATTACCAACAGTATTATCCACTCACATGCGCTCATCACCCAAATGAAAGACAAAGGGAAACCAAACAAATTAGACTGGAAGAGAAATAGAAACCAATTTATCTGAACCTGGGTATATCCAAGTTTTGACTGCCTCAGTATCAACCTCAATGCAGCTCGCCCCGTCATCTCCTGCGAAGCAATCTTGCTCATTCTTGCCGATCTTGGGATCCTCAAGTTGAGGTCTTGGGGTTTCCTTCTTACCCAAAAATTTATCTAAAGTCATTTGGCGCGAATTGGAAGAAGTATCACCAACAAGTGAAGTGGAGGGCTTCGTGACTTTGCAAGCCACGTCGATTTCTCGTGCAGCAGCATCCCAATCGAACGCCTAAAGAGCAGGAGGAGAGGGTGAGTCGGCGCGACGGCAAAGAGAGAAGAAAAGGTAAAAGATACTTACTTCGTCATCGTCAATGATCTCGTAAGGATCAGCGGAGGACATGGAAGAATGAAAACGATACACAGGTATTGACGACGGAGACTCTTCTTTGATGACCGCAGAGAGGAACTGAGAGGCGAAATTTGATATTGGCGGCAACATTTGAATGTCCATTTAAAAAGCGTACATACAAAGATTTCGTGGTCCATTTTAATATTTGGTTTAAAAGATAATTTTCTCACAAGTTTTCATTATGAGTAATTTTGTCCTAGAAGTCTTTTTTAGGGCAATTTTATCTTGACTGTTTATTTTAATCAATTTTGACATTTAGTTAATCAAATATATTAAAGTGACTGTTCGTTCACATGCCATCAACATTATTTTTGTTAAGGTATAAATTGACGTTGGAAGTTCACGTGTCATGTGCTTCATCTTTTTTTAAAGTTAGATTAAAAAATTTTGAGCAAATTTACACCTTAATAAAAATGACATGGGTGACATGTAAACTACTACTCTAAGCATATTTAATCAACCAACAAGGTAAAAATTAACTAAGATAACGATCAAGGCAAAAGTGCTCCCTTTTTTACTCTTCCGGAAAAAATTCCATGTTTCAAGGAAAAATTGCCTTTAATCCTTAACTTTGGGAAAATCACGGTGAGGTTCAAAGGATCATAAAAAATTATAATATCAAATTCCCTTATCAAAAAGGTCCCTAAGGACTGCATTGTTATTAATTTGGAATGTGAAATTAATGTGTTGCCCCCATTGAATAAAAAAGGAAAGGAACAAGAGGAAGAGTTGCCATGCGTTTATTATCATTCATGAGAAAGAAAAAACGGAGTGTTGCAGGTCCAACGTTGAAGGCAAACAAGTTTTCATGTCCTTGATAAAGCCTAGAGTTTGCAGCTTTCATCTAATCCCTCAGCGGCAAAACATTGATTTTTTCCCCTTGTGTATGTTCATTGCATTCAGATTGAAGGGTTGATGAAAGGATGGAGCTAGGGGTCATTAGGGAACTAGCTTGGACCTACGTAAGTAATGCTAAGAATTTTTAAAGATATCTATTGACCATTGATGGGGTTTCATCATGGTTGGTTAGGTTAATAAAATTGTGCTGTTTTTGGGCATGGTAACAAAAGGATTGCTCTGTTTTGAGTGGGAATGGTTGAATGTGATGAAGGTTTGTTTGCTTACAAAACACTGATATAAGATTTAAAAAAAATGTTAATACGTGCAGCTGTTAATATGACTATTGTAGTTGTTAATACAAAGTGTATGTTGCATATTATTATGAGACATGGCTAGTACTTTGGGAAGAATCTATTCTGTTTCTTTCATGTAGGGGAAAGTTTTTAAATGGTAGAGAAGATGAAAGTCAATATGTTGGTGGTTTGGTAAGAACAAGATGCATAACGAAAGACATAACCTATGAGGAGTTTCGAAGAATCATATCATCTATAATTAGAAAAGAAAGTAATGAAATTTGTTTGAAATTCAAAGTTACCCTTGATATATCTACATTCATGGATCTTGTAAATGATGAAGGGGTGGATCATTTAATACAGTTTAATGAAGAATATAATCATTTTTATATTGAAAAGAATGGGAATAATGACAATACACAACCAGCAATAAATGGTCAAATGGAAGCAAAAAGTGTAAGTTTACTTGTATTAAGGAATATAATTTATTGCTATATAAGTTGTGAATAGTGGCTCATACATTGTCATTACTAGCACTCTAACTTGTCGTTTCTTGCAGGATTGATCAATTATTTGGAGGTGCAATTGGATTGTCTATATCTCCACCTTCTTTGTTTAATGAAGGTCAAGAGTTGTCATCTTTGGCATATTATACTCAAATTGTGCCAACACCTTGTGAAATGCAAGGCTGATGATTGTCCTTGGTACATGGGTGCATATTCATCGAGAGAACATCAAGATACCGAGTTTCTAACCACCAAAACATACAGAAGTGAACGCATCCACCATGCATAGGACAGTCTAATTGTTTCTCCTCCACCCAGGTCTAGCTTGACATAATTGATTGTAATGGATGGTTTGCGGTGCAATATTGACAAGACTGCTAATAAAATTTGAATAGGCTTGTACAGAGAGTATGAGGTACGAGTGAAATATCCTCGAGCATATAGGGCTAAAGAAATAGCATTAAGGGAATGGTCGAATAGAAAACTCTTACATGGTAATCCTACAGATATGTGACAAACTCATTGAAAGTGATCTTGACATAATTGCAAAATGGAAAGGATCATCCAACAAAAGATTTGAGAGGTTATTTATTGATTATGGTTGCTCGATTAAAGGTTTTATAGATGGTCAGCCCATACTTTATATAGATGGATGTCATCTTAGTGGCTCTTATAAGGGAACAATGTTGTCAGCTTGTGCATACGATGCAGACAATGAAATGTTTCTCTTAACATATGTCATTGTTAGCGGTGAGATGTATGATGAATGTGCTTGATTTTTATGGAATGTGAAAGAGATAACAGGATTAATGCTGATAACAATTGTGTTAGATCGGAATAATGCCATTATTGGTGCTGTAAAAGAAATATTTGGTAGGGAGAGACATGCTTTTTGCTACCGACATTTGAAGGAAAATTCTAGTGCAGAGTTCTTGAAGATTAATAGAGGTCAGACACATACCTCGGGGAATAGCAAGGAGACTAAACACAATCTCCTTGATACAATTGTCTATGCAAGGCTCGATGAGGACTTTACTAATGCAATGGAAAAATTAACATTGTTTAATAGACAATTGCTACAATGGGTGGAGACTAATGGGGATGTTAACCGTTGGGCTCTTAACAAGTTTCCTTTCAAAAGGTGGGATAACATAACCATTAATCTTGGAAAGTCGTTCAATGCATGGATGTTGAAAGAGATCAAGCATTCCGTGTTTGTTTTAATACATGAGCATCAAAAGAAATTGACATGTTTAATAGACATGGTGTGCTTCCTCTCTTTCAACATCCATGCATTGAACGACTCTGCAAGATTAGTGGTTATGTTATCCCACCTCTTGAAAGGAAACTTGCTAAGAGCCCATCGGTCAACATCTCCATCAATTTCCACCCATTGTGCCAAATGTCTACTAAACAAAGTTATTTTTCCCCTTTCATTAGTAAAGTGGTCATCAAACCTGGCATAGGCAATTGCATCAACGAGATTTTGTGCAGTCTCCTTGCTATTCCCTGAGGTATGTGTCCGTCCTCTGTTGATTTTCAAGAACTCTGAATTATAATTTCCCTTCAAATGTCGGTAGTAAAAAGCATGTCTCTCGCTGCCAAATATTTCTTTTACAGCACCAATAATGGGATTATTCTAACATAAAACAATTGTTATCAACATTGATCCTGTTATATCTCTTTCACATTCCATAAAAACTAAGCACATTCATCATACGTCTCACCGCTAACAATGACATATGTTAAGGGAAGCATTTCATTGTCTGCATCATATGGACGAGCTGACAACATTGTTCTCTCATAAGGGCCACCAAGATGACATTCATCTAAATAAAGTATGGGCCGACAACCACCTATAAAACCTTTAATCGAGCAACCATAAGCAATAAATAGTCTCTCAAATATATTGTTCGATAATCCTTCCCATTTTGCAACTATGTCGGGATCACTTACGATGAGTCTATCACATATCTAAAGAATTACCATGCAAGAGTTTTCTATTCGACCATGTATGTAATTCCCTCAACGCTATTTCTTTAGCCTTATTTGCTTGAGGATAGTTCACCCACACCCCATACTTTCTATGCAAGCCTACTTGAATTTCATTAGCAGATTTCATTAGCAGTCTTGTTTGTATTACACCTCAAACCATACATTACAATTGATGATGTCAAGTTTGACATAGGTGGATGAGAAACAATTGGGTTGTCTTGCACATGGTAGATGTGTTCACTTCTGCATGTTTTGATGGTTAAAAACTCGGTATCTTGATGTTCTCTCAATGAATATGCACCAGAACATGGGTGCATATTCATCGAGAGAACATCAAGATACCGAGTTTCTAACCACCAGAACATACAGAAGTGAACACATCCACCATGCGTAGGACAGTCTAATTGTTTCTCCTCCACCCAGGTCCAGCTTGACATCATTCATTGTAATGGATGGTTTGCGGTGCAACATTGACAAGACTGCTAATAAAATTTGAATAGGCTTGTACAGAGAGTATGAGGTACGAGTGAACTATCCTCAAGCATATAGGGCTAAAGAAATAGCATTAAGGGAATGGTCGAATAGAAAACTTACATGGTAATCCTTTAGATATGTGACAAACTCATTGAAAGTGATCTTGACATAATTGCAAAATGGAAAGGATCATCTAACAATGGCTATTTATAGATGTTCAGCCCATACTTTATATAGATAGATGTCATCTTAGTGGCTCTTATAAGGGAACAATGTTGTCAGTTTGTGCATACGATGCAGACAATGAAATGTTTCTCTTAACATATGTCATTGTTAGCGGTGAGACGTATAATGAATGTGCTTGACGGTTTATGATTCCTTCCAGGCAAAAAGAAGAAGAAGAATCAAACAAAATTTTCCAAAGGGTTCATAAATAACATAGATGAAGTTCATGATTATGAGATATTGGGGTTAACTTATCTCCTGTTCTTGCAAATATATGAAAAATGAAAACTTACATGCAAAAGATGATTTTAGACCATAGAAATTCCAAGAGGAACAACATAATGAAATATTCAAAAGGGAGAGCAGCAATTGAATCATCCTAGGTTCTACTGCGCTTAACAGACAAAAGCATGTAATAATTATGGAGGAAAAGTCATGAACACGATAAACCATATTCACCAAAATATATAACTTAATTTACAACTAATTATAAGAACAAGTTTTAACTTTTGTCATATTTTTCCCATAGCACCCCTACTAATACTTCCTTCATAATAATTAATTTAACAACACACTTATATTCTATCAAGTGGGAAATTATACTTTATTTTTTATTTTTGAATAAAATAATTTAACTAAATGTTGTTTTTCTTTTTTCCCGAATGATTTTGTGGGGCTTGTAACATTGATTCTAGACCAAGATGGAATACTTGTCTTGATGTAATTTTTAATTTTAAGTAGGGGTATTTTTGGAAAGGAATTATAATTAACCAATTTAACTCCTTAACAATAATTGGGACCGGAGGGACAACACAATCTAAACCTAAACCATGAATTAACAATCAAAAGATATGTTTTGAATAACAACAAAATTATCAAAGAACAAAAACAATTTAAAATGAGAGAGAGAGAGAGAGAGTTGTCAAAAAAGATAAAAGAAGACGACGACAGACAAAGATCATAGAAGAAAACGAGAGAAAGTGATGTAGATATTAAAATTGACAGTTCTCTCAAGAGATTTGGCTCCAAATATGGAGAAAGGATAAGGATAGTGAATCAAAACTGGAATGATTATCATTGATGAAGGTTATCATCTGCGTTGTCAACCATATCGATGCCTCTAAACCTAACTTGATGGAAGCCATTGTGCCAAAGGGAGGAAGATGAGGGTGGAGTACGAATATTGGTGGACGTAGAGATCTCACTATCATATACCTTGATTCAACCTCATCGTTGTCGTTAACCTTCATTGTCACAGACCTTAGAAGAAGGTCGTCCTTGTGTTGTTAAAGAGGTAGGCTTTCGCTCATTCTCGCCACCACCGGGTTGGTGCTTAGTGTCGCCGCTGTTGAGTTAGTGCTTGGCAGCTTCCACTAGCTGTGTGTTGCTTTCATGGCACATCATAGTCGAGGAAGAGGAAGTAACAAGAAGGTTATGCATGATAAATACAATAAGTTGGTATATTAAACAAGGTTATTAAAATCATACCGGTCACTAAACCAGTTAGTTGGAGTACTGGGTTAAGGATTGATGTGTCAGACTGAAGCTAAAATGGGTAGCGAAGTATCTGGGATTTATTATATAATGTAAATTACATCCCACAAATTTTTTTTTTAAAAGGAAGACAAAAAGGCACAACTTTTGTGAGATGAACATATATGAAGAGGCGTGCTAAGTCTACTCCTTCTGCTTCTCATTTAACATCACATCCTTCTATGAGTTTCATATTTATTAATTAATCAGCAGAGGCGCAGGAGCAATGGAAAAAAAAAAAAAAAAAAAAAAAAGTAGGCGCATGAGCAACTGAAAAAAAAAGGAGGCGGCGACATAGGAGTGAAGGAGAAAAAAGGAAGAAGGCGCGGCTTTACTGTGGAGTTATCCTCTTCCTTGAAACGCATTTGAACCAGAGAGAGAGATAACACGAACATGGTACTATTCATCATCTTCATCGCACAAGGTATTGTTCATCGTCTTCATCGCGTAGAACCAGGGACGTCAAACAGGGAGTTTTCATCCATTCTCCCTCTGTATTCGTCAACTCCTCCATCGATTCTCTCTTGCAGCGACATTTTTATAATTAAAAAGAAACTAACTCTAGTTTTTTTAATAGACCAGACCAGTTCATCAATTTCTGGTCCGAACTGGCAGGTTCAGATCGGGTTTCATAACCATGATTTAAGTCCTGCATCATTTACCAACATTGCATCTTGTATATTCCAAGGGCATTGCTATGATTTTACAACTTTAGGGGCCATATTATCCACTCAAAAGCTTGCAGGTACTCATCTCTTCCATAAAAATTTTCAGATAAAAATCTCGAAGCCCCTTTCATATGTATATTCCATTGTATTCCATTCTAGCAGTAAAGGAGAAAAATATGTGATAACTTTTTGATTTAAAAGACGTTTATGCATATTTTTAAAATAGAATTACAAAATATAACTTTTGACGTAGATATCTATATTCGACAACTATACGTTTGTACTCCAAAAAAAATTTATTATAGGCAAAAAGAAAGGGCCAATTGGGCCCATCTTGTGAGCCAGTTTAATCAAAGGGCCCAATGATTCGAGTTCAGTTCAAACAAGATTGTTGTTTATTTGAGCTGTAATTTTTGCAATCCCCTTCACCTGTCAATTTTGGGATAAACAGGCCGAACCATATATTCCTAACTCTATCAATTCCCTTAGTAAGTCAATTTTCACTTCCAGAGTGGTTAGGGTATAATATTTCCCAAAAAAAGAGTATTCCTGCAACACCTTTGTATAATGAGTGTACTAGAGAGTCAAATTCAAAGATCAACAATGAACAAAGAGGAGGATTCATTGTGTACATAGAATATTGGAGGGAATAATAGATTTTCCTTTTAGTTTAAGATATGAAAATACACAAGTTTTTATTCAAAGTGTATCTTCTATGATAGATGTTTCACAAAGGTGCAAAAATATGCAAAAATATTTAAAATAGGAGAAAAATGTTAGAACTGTTATATATAACCCAATATGGTCACATACATATATGCAAAAATATCATAAGCTCCACTACTAAAAGTTACAATGTTAGATTATATTTAATGATCTTGACATTTTTGCTCCTATTAGGTATTTTTACACATTTGAGAAGTATATTGTACAAGACCCACTTCTAACCCCTTTTTAAATCGACAATGTAAATTTTAGCCTTACCTACAAATAATAAAAAATTGTTGAGTAATCATAACAAGAATATAATCTATTTTCCCTCTCTCGATGCAAAATATGCATTCACTTTTGTCAACAATCTAATTGGAAGAACTTAAGTAACATCCACTTTTTCTTCCATAAATAGTAAAAAAGAAGTCTCACAACAATCATGAATTGCAAATCAACCATAGGATACACTATCAATCGATATTTCGTTCCTGATCTTTGAAATTACAGGCACACCAAAGTGCTTCCTCTATCATAAGAATCACACGCCATAATAATGCACAACATTGGTGTTCAACCCTACTTGTCTATTGGATTGGAATGGAGAAAAATGCTGTGACTCTTCTTCCCAATACACTATATTCCAAGGCAAGTTCCATGAACTTTTATAGTACATCTCAGGCACAAGTAAAATTTTGTACCACAGAAATACTCAATGAACTTAAAGGAGACGATTGGTACAAGCATCTAACAGACATGATTGACACACCACTCTCTTCCCAGCAGAAGAATATCATGTCGCTGAGGTGGGTATATATAACTTTTGGCATTCCTTTCAATGAGCAGGCTCCATCAGGCAACTGGATCATCTTTCTGTACAAATTTTACACAGATAAAGAAATCTACCTTCTCCATGTGCTTAGAAGTTGACACCAATAGGATTTACACATACCTTTTTAAGTAGCCCAGCCTTGGGTCGACCTGAACTCGTTAAGGACGATCCCTAATGGAGAGCGTAGCTCATAGCAGGAATGATCCGCCTCAAAATCTTGAGGAATTATTGCTGTTGTAGTGGTCCATAATCTGTCAGTCACGTAAACCTGATGCAATGAAATGCAAAACATCTCAAAAACTAGATCAAACATGATTTTCATATGCCAATAAGATTGAATATTTTCTATTAAAGTTAAAATAATCTACTTAACTATAAACAGATTTCAAGAAACCCAAACCAGCACAGAGAAAACATCCTTATTTATCAACTGGTAAGGGAGAAAACTACTTTTAGCACCAAAGTAATTACTTGCAGATACCCCCATGATAAGCTCAACGCCCATAATGGACCAACATTGTCATCAGAGTGCCTTGTGGGTTGTACTTGGACCTGAAAAAGAAACATTGAGTATGCCCTGTCCAAGACTAAACCCATCACTAAATATCAACAGCCCCCGAATAGGAATTTTGGGATGAGCCAAACTTCAAGATGGAGAATCAGCCATTAACGACTTCTCAAAGAGCCTGATTTAAAATTTTGATTGCTTAAGGGAGCAGAGAGGCAGTGATGAACAAGTATCTACAATGGCCACGGTCACGGAGGGTGAGACCGCTTTTCTACTCCTAAGAGTTGTGTTACCAGACTTTGGCAGTGTGGCCAACCTATACAATCGCGTGATGCTTCATCAGATGGAGCTGCAGTCAATCTTATAAAATCAGGCTATCACATGACATATTTCAGTCAGAATTTTTTCTCTCTCTCAAATTGCACCAAATCAACTTATGACAAAGAACTCTAAGCTCGTCCTTGCTGTACAAATATGGAAGCAATACCTAGGACATTATTTTTAGCTCAAACTGATCACTGCAACCGTAAATACTGGATGGAACAGCATATTAATACTACCGAAAATCAATGCTTGCTCATGAAACTGCTCAAATTAGAGCATATGTATAAAAGTGACTAAGTGAACTGTGGTGCTGATGCCATATCAATGCATACTTAACAAGCTGACTTTCCTGCCCACGCTCTACCAAACGCTATAAGCTTGATGGATCTTAAGGAACAGGACCCATACACTCTAAAAATATCATAATCTCTTCGACAAGATCCATTGTCTATTCCAAACTTTCATGGAGTGGACAGCCATCTTATTATCAAAACACGTTAGTCATTCCTGCCCATTCTTCATTACACTGTAAACATCAATCTAATGCTTATGAGACCTTGACTGGAGGACAGGGAGGGAAGTTACACCATTGGCTCTTCAAAACAGGGGTACATACACTTGGATTATCAGTGCAATGGCAGGACCACCCCATTGAGGAAGCAAGCTAGGAAAATTATGAAATGTTTGCTGCATAATTTCCTTCCTTTAGCCTTGAGGACAGGGAAACTCTCAAAAGAGGAGCGAGTGATAGAAAGCCCATAACAGCAGCCACTAAAGATCTATTGTAAAACACTGAAGCGTGGGGGACAATAAATGCCTATATTCTGTAGTTTTTTCTTTTTCGGGTGAGCATATTCTGTAGCATGTTATCAGTATTTCTGCTCTTCACATATATCTTGCTACCAACCAATAATTTTACAAAATATTTTCAGAAAGAACAAACTTTTTGTCAAAGTGACAGCTTTATCTCTCCCAACTGACATTATAAGCCCTCAATTTTTTACAGAAGGGATAAGAAAGGAAAACTAGATGCAAGCAATACTGTACGTACCACCTTTAGATATTTTACGACCCTGAGGATGATTTCTGAACCCACATTTGCTTCTGCAGAAAAAATCAGCACTAAGTGAAGGTCCATGAAAAGATGTAAGAAAAATAATAATGATAATGATCACAACAAATCAACAATATTAAGAATAATACTCACTTTGTTACATTTTACAAGGTGTTTTTCTGTAGTGGTTTCATTTTTCATAATATAAAATGTGTTGCAACAAACAATGATGCGTTAATGAAACTTATCCTAAAATACCCTTTATAATTTAATTAATGGAGAGAAGCGTGACTTAAGGGTCAGTGTCAAATGAAGGGTACTTTTGAAAGTTTATAATCCTTTTTGGAAAAAAAATTAAGATAAGATTCTCAAGTCCATTTAATGGTCTTCATTAGAATTTACCGATTTTTGGAAAAACCTCTTACAAAACATAATGGAGGGAGTAAAAACACTAATGATATTTACAACAACAACACCAATTGCATAAGCGTACCAAATCCTAGTAGCCAAATTGCAATATTGTCATGAATTGAAAAAAGTATATTTTTGAATCATGAATCATAAACCGCATCAGTTCATAAGATTCTTGACACGACATCTCTTCATTTGAGGCATAACAACACTCAACAACAATACAAAGCTGTTGTGCCAATTTGTTATTCTCACACATCCTGGTCAGAAAAGTTATACTACTCCCTCCATTCCTAATTGTAAGAGCTAGCAGAGGGGTTTGCTTTGGTCCTAAATGTAAAAACTCAATCCACTTTGTCTTATAACTTTTTTTCTAAACTCTCCCTATTGATTACACATGGTAAGAGAGCTTTTCAGCAAGGGAGTAGTTTCCTGTACAAAAAATTAGAAGGGGAACTTTAGGGAAACCAAGAAATTCTTTTACAAATAACTTAAGTAATTTTCTTAATCTCTGCAAATTAGTTATTTAGTTCCTATATTTTAGACTGGAGGGAGTATTATGTTCTATTGGCTTGGACTGAATGATTGATGACCAATTCACCTATTAATTAACATTGTTGGTTATGTGACTCATCATGAATTGCATGATTGAAATTGTGAAGCGTACAATTTATGACTTCTTTGAATTCAATCAATGTTTCATATCATTGAATTCATGATTCATAACAAATTATAGATTTGACTATTGAGTAGTAAGATTCAAGATTACTTAGTATAAAATACATACCTCATGAGCCCCATGCCCAGTACCGCCTTTCTTAGAAGGTTTTGCTTCACTTAAACTGACTGCAGCATCATCCTTGACTGCATAGGCAGCTCCACGACGAGTAAAATGTCTTTGAGAACCTGGAGTTTAGTTGAAACATTGAAATAGAAATCAAGGCACGTATATTCTAGTGTATATTGATGGAATCAGTAACAAAGAAACACCAACCATTCTCAATAAAGGGACTATTACGACCACCAACAGAGGCTGAGTATTCCCCTTTTCTGCTTCCAGAAAAGATATCATCTTTCATTTCTCCTGTAGACACAGGGAAAATTACAGGCAGATAATGACTTTAAATTGGTCGGCTTTACATTGAAATTTAAGAAAGAAAACTCAAAGCATACTTCATTCACAGAAAAATATGTTAGTCTTTGCAATGAAAAACAATTTAATGCCCTACTCAATGGGCATACCTTCAACTGATTCAGAACGTGACAAGGTAGATTGAGACACAGAGGATGATAAATGCTCATTAACAATGTGAGAAGCATCAGATCGACGAAGAGGAGCCCAAACACCACGATCAGGTCTATCCTTGTTTCTAGTGCGCCTTTCTGTTTTTTCACCACTGCCCAAACCATGCAGATCCTTTTTTACAAACTTTTCATCCAAAGCCCTCTTAGAATCCCCTTCAGAATTAACTTGGCTTGCATCATGGTTGGAGACTAGACCATTTGTCCCAGACCGTGAACTTGTATTCCGAGGTGGCCGCTTACCATTCTCAGAACTCAAGATCTGAACTTTCTGTTGAGCAGAAGTTGTAGACTGGCTTTGACGAGCTTCATTATTTAGAAGTATGCTCCTAATCAACCTTCCACTAGCTTCGCGTCTTTGGTTTTGCTTTGAAGAAGTGGAAACAGCAGGATTTCCAGATTGTGCATTTTCAAGTTGAGCCATATTCTCAGCAGCCTAAGAAAATACCACAAAAATACTTAAATCACAATTTCTCAAAGATGAGATGAAGTAAATAAACGTAAGTTCAAGGGAAAGAAAACATAAAATTTCCACCGATTTATCTTAATAAAAAAAGTAAATTTATTAGAAGAAAAAATCAAATAAAAAGACATAATCATTGAAGAAAAAATCTTCTGGAAAAAAACGTACATTGAGAATTTCTCGTTCTTTCCCTTTAACCAGCAGGATTTTTTTCTTTCCAGAGCCAGCAGGCAGAGGGATAGCTGAAGTAGGACCTCCAATTCCATGCACTGCAAATTCATCAAGCATGTGACTTTTTAATAGATATAAGGAATCTCCACAAAGAAGATATGTGACTACTAAGTTGGTGACTAAGAAATCCTATGTAAAAGAACACAAGCATGCTTTTTTTTTTTTTTGGGGGGGGGGGGGGGGGGTGTTGTGGCGAGGGAAGAAGGTATGGATGGTTTTTAAAAAAGAACAACAAATGAAAGTTCTTCATAAGAAAATAATCAACAAAGAAGAGATGTTAATCCCATTGCATGCAAGAGTGAATCCCTTGAGAAAATTTAGTGGCTGAATTATCTTATGTTGAATAAGTAAGTCAATTACTGTTTATCTTATGGAGACTAGATGAAATTGGATGTCTAGGTTCCCACCTCAACAGTTAGATTAACTAACATCTAGCATCAGAGCTAGATGGTGGTTATGGAGAGAGCTTCTCATCAAGATTTCTTAATGGCGGAGGGTTTTGACATGAGAAGAGGTTCAGTACTTGTCAAAGTGTAGCTGTCAGAAAATCAACTAGATGGTTGATGGTTATGGAGAGAGCTCCTTATTGAGATTTCTTAATGGCGGAGGGTTTTGACATGAGAAGAGGTTCGGTACTTGTCAAAGTGTAGCTGTCATAAAATCAACTATTCAGGAAGGCCAATTGATGGAGATTAAGGTAGTAGAGGTGAACATACAGGCTTTGCACTTGGCCCAAAGCCCAGCATAGATTTACCTAATAGTTCACCATGCTGGGCCAAACCTCATTGGATCAAGCCAAATTACATTCTGCAACTTCTAAATTCCAACACACAAATCCAGTCCATTTGAAGCAAGAAAATAACTGACAAAAAGGGGGGGGGGGAGCAATCAAATCATAGCAACTTCACAATCGGATGAACTGACAGCCTCTTAGTAGTTTTATTATATTCCCTGTTACATCACCTTGCACAAAAGCACTACAGGCCAAATATAGATTGGACAAGCCCACCAATCATTCTGTTGAAACCTAATTTCACCGAAGAATGGGAGCTCAACAAAGATCAAACTCCTAGTTGGCCAAAGATTATTTCGACTCAAGGCTTCAGAACATGTCCCAGATTAGCTTTTGTTATGTCCTCCCAAGTCTCCAACAATCTATAGTGAAGAAGAGAGGAAGACCATTTTGCAGAATAAATTTCAAGAGCTTTAAATAAGATAAGTTGGAGGGAATAATCTAGGAATAAATGATCCAAGAACAGGGATCTAAACACATATTTGTTTCAAAGCGAGACAACTATCACAAAAAGGACAAAACCGATAATAGAATCGGCATTTGATGATGGACTCATGTTAAAACAACGCAGATAATTTCTGACAAGAAAACTAAGATTTTGTGGGTCTATTCTCTAAAAAAGACTTAGTTAACCTTGAAGGCTTGGACTGGGCCCCAATAGGATAACTGAGGCAGCTTGGTTGGAGAGACCTTTTGAGAAGGAAGAGATAAGAAAAGCTATGGGTTGCGTTTATATAGACAAGTCTTTTGATACAAATCATTTTTTAACATTCTTTACCCAATGTTAGAAGTTATAATTAACTTAGAAGTAACTGAAGGCATATAACAACATGGATAAAATGCAGGAGAAAAAATTCCTGTCCTGTAAAATCATAGATCAAAAACTTCTATTTGACCACGAGAAATAATTGCATGGGAAAGGAGTGCATTCATCTATCAAAAATAAAAGCATGCATTCATAAGCTGAAAGATATTTCAGTAAACGAGAACTGCACATAAAAAGTAGAATTAACAGCTTTCTTTTCATTTTTTAATGAGAAGAAATTTCATCAAGGAACAGGACAAATATGGAAGTGGAGAATAAGACATCTCCAAAACAAGCCATGAGAACATATGTACAGAGAAACAGAAAATAAATAAAATATCTAAATTTGAAAAATATATTACCAGCTGCAATTTCAGATATTCCTTTTGAACTGGATGCAGATGGCTGATCTTCTCGCTGGGGAGCTATAATGGAGCTTGATTTGTGTTTCCGGTTACTACTTTTGGCATTGTCCTTCTGAACATACTGGCACTCAAAAACTGAGTCAGTGACATGATCCATCATTCTTTGCAAGCATATATAGTGTGGTTTCCTTCAGAAATAAATTAAAGAAACAAGGGTAAAGGTGCAAAAATTATCATTAACTTTTATCCAAAGTGCACCAAACACCATATGCTTTTTAGAGTTGCAAAACTACTCGTAAACTTAAAATCAGAGCAAAAATGTTAGGGTTCCATGTGTCATCTTTTGAAGAAAGACACATGTTTAGAAGAAGTTATTATTATTTTAGAGTAATTATTGTTATCTTATCTGTTTGTTAGTTTATACAACAGTTGTTATAGATAGTTATAGGCAGTTGTGATGATTGACCCTTATAAATATGTGTAACTATGTTTTATGAAGGTGTGAAGAATATTATCTGAAATTATTGTATATTGTGAATTAGCTAGTTTACAGATCCTGGCCCTAGATTACTTTTTCTCTCTTACTTTCTTTAAGTTCTATCAACAAGAGTTTCTTTAAGTTCTATCAAAAAATGCCACAACCATTAAAATAACAATAGTGTGGGCCCCACCACACTGTCAACACTTTATTTTTTTATACATAACAATAGTGTGGGCCCCACCACCAAAAGTAATAGCCGTTAGGTTATTTCAATGATGGTGACATTTTTGCTCTCATTTTCAAGTTTATGGATAGTTTTGCACCTCCGATATGTTGTTCGGCATACTTTGGATAGAAGTTTGTGTATTTTTACACCTTACCCAAGAAAGGATCTAGACAATAGCCAAGGACTAAATATATCCAAAAACTACTAGCTTAAATTTAAAAATGAAATCCATAAAGCAACTGTGGAAAAGACAATTGAAGTTACAATAATCAAATCTCAAAATTATTAATTACAAAATGATAATTTAGAAAATGAGCAGCTTACAAGAATAAATAATAGATTATTCGCATTTTATACCACAAAGAAGTGCCAAAAGACAATGCATCAAATACATAAAGAAGTGCCAAAAGAATCAATAAATTGTGAAATAACAGAGGCATAATCTGGGACAGCGACACCATTGATGTAAGGTATTTAGTATATTTCAAACAATTTTTTCTGCAATAAACCCGATAATACTACACATGCATTACATCAAAAAGTGATACCTTTTTCTTCTCAGAGCCTCGTCTAGTATTCTGTGAGCCAGGCTTGCTGGATGAAGAAGCCCTGGCTCTTCTGCTAATCTTTGTCACAGCTGGTGAAGCCTATCATAAATCAGTAGAAGCAACATAAGAATAAATGTTATATCCAAGCAACATAAGAATAAATGTTATATACAAGTTTTTTTTTTTTTTTTAAAAAAAAAAAAAAAAAAAAAATCTTGTTTATCATGCATAATTTGAACCAAATAATAGGTAGAGACTCCAGCTACAGTCTAAAAAAGTGATGCAACATAATAAATTATAAACAACACCAGAAAAATCAACCTTTATAAGATATGAAGCCATACTTCTGTTAGGGGCTGCTCAATGATATGCAGCTATAACAGGGATTTTAAACTTTATAGCATGAAAGACATTCCAATTTCTTTATATATTCGGTTTTCATTTTTATATCTACTGTTTCTCAACATTCTTGTTTTCTTCAATACCAAAAACCATGCTGATACAATGTCACAATCCATGAAAAAAAACATGGGTACAGATAAATTGCAACTTGTGCAGAAAAACAAGACCACACACACACACACAGACAATGCATCCCGCCAAGAGAAGATACTTTGGCCTGACTTTTGCTAAAGGGAAATTCAGGGCCATATTTGATTTCAATGATATGAACATGTATAACTTCTCCGTTTGATTTTAGCGCTCTGCATCAGATGACTCAACATTTGTGTACCTCAATTTCAAGTTGGAAAAAGCAATTAAATTAAACACATTAATAAAACCTCAATACAATCACAGCATATGGATCATTGCTCACCTAATCCATTCGTAATCTTTTCTGACAATTTTTAAACTTCTTCCCCGTCCACTTAACATAAGATGAATGAATCCTGGTCTGTATCCTTAACATCCATTACTGTTCTTGAAATGCTACAACAAAATATCCCTATCTTTTGCCTTTCTTGGCCATACGTATCTTTTATGTTGAAGATTGGATAACTGCAAATCTTCACTCTGTATAAATTATCTTGATTTAAGCTTACACTTAAAATGCCCACAGTCTAATTAAAGCATGTTTGTGCATACACGGCTCAAACAAAAAACTCAAAATTAACATACAATGTTAAGTTTTTCCATTATGCATCAAGTTCTCTAAGGGCAATGAAACAAAAAGAAACCAACAAGACAATCTGTTTTCCCCAATAACTATGAGCATTATACCCTGCGCATCCCACAATCATATACAGTGAAAAACAAAGTAAAAAATCATTACCTGTGAGCCACTCTCAACTGCACGCTTTTGACGAATATATTCCATCAATGGAGTGACAATTGGCGCTTCCTTGGCAACCCCTAGAAAGTAAGAGACAAATATTAGACACAGTGACTCTACAATCTATCTTCATGAGATACTTCCTTATGGGAACTGCTACTCTTTTCTAACTACCTTTATCATTAACCTTCTAACAAGAACCTTGAAAAAAGGTTGAAAAAAGAGGTAAATATAAGTCAGTATATTTATTCATGGATGTCAAAATAAATTGATAACTAACCAGCTTGCTCAGCTTCTTTTCTTTCCAACTGTATTTCTGCACTAGGAAGATGCTCAGGAGGTTTTGCAATAACCTTGAGAAACTCCAGATAGTCTGGATCTGTTCTTGTTTAAAAGAAAGAAGTCATTACCATTATTAGAAGGTTGTGCATTCTAACTCTGACTAGCATTAGAGTTCCCACGTTAAAAAACTCAAAATTATAACCAAAGTAACACCTTTGTATATAGTCCCTTCACGACCATCCTTTCTGGTACTTGACTTTGGAACACGCTGAGAAGGTGAATATTCAACAATGGCCTTATGTTGGGCACCTGAATATGAATCAGACATCGACAGAATGAAAAATTCAACAATAAGTAACAATGATAACAGCAGAATAACAGCTGAAGTACTTTGAACTAAGTCAAGTATGGCCTCTAGTAGTTGTCAATTAAAATTAAGAACACCTTAACAACAGGTTTGTGTTAAAATTAATTGGACCAGCTATGCTCTATATGCATGATGAGACAATGCAATCCACTCCAAAGGTAAATAAGCATATGGCAGTTTTGCGCTTAAATAAATTACCTTTTTCATTGACAAAGACGTGTCCATCAAAGAATTCGCCAAACTCAAAAACATCTTCAGCACAATTGAAGTTTATGTATGCACGAGAATACTTCTGATGCTTGTAACTGCAAAAATGTCAATCAAAGCATAGCTCCGTAAGTTAAAAAATCCCTTAAGGTTTCAGTCACAGTATAATAAAAGAAAAATACAAGATAGCAATACAGAACATCCTAAATATGAGTACTATTTAAAGATAAAAGGTTCAGAAGTAAGGAAGGCAGATATCCAAGCCTTTCATTCCAATTCTACTAGGGAAAAGTGGCCCACATGTTTATTACCAAGCATACCCCACATGTACTAGTTTGGTCAAAAGTGAAAGAAAACAAAAGGCCTGCTAATAAATGTATGACCGCCTACTCAATTCATAAAATCACTATAACCTAAAATATCTCAACAAAAATTAATACAGAAGTAAATACAATTGCATATGTCACAGTTCAGATATCTGTATCATGAAGAATACATTAGAGAAAGTTCATTAATTAGCTCTCTAAATGTCTTTATAACTTCACAGATTTTCCCCCTTATGCCTCTTTTTGCTTAGCTTATCTTAGATTATCACTATTAGACTTGCATAAATCCTCAGAATCAGTTCTTAGTCTGACTTTTTCTTCGTTCTTAGTTCTTAGTCTGACTTTTATATCTAATATATAGGCTTGAACTCAAAGAATGAAACAGAAAAATTAAATTTGAGAAAGATAGAACTTTTCTGCTCGTCCTTGGGTTGTTCATCCAACAATAACTCCAATAAGCCCATTTTGCTCAAATATGCCAATTCTCTTAAAAGAATGTCACAGGGCTTCTGATCAAAAAGTTCTTGCATTGGTGTTGCACAACTCCAGATCTTCTGTATTGCTAATACCAGTGATTGACAATGGAATTGTTCACATTATACAATATAAAAACTGTATCAAATCGCACTGTTTATGAGCCAAGAACGGTGTGGCTCCTTCCTCAAACACCATGTAACGCACAAGACTCGATAATTTCAAGCTTACTCCCATTTTCCCTTTTGTTTAAAAGTAAAATGTTAGTTTTATCTCTGCTTAGCCAAACTAGACAGACATGTGTTAAAATGTTAGCTTTACCTCTGTTTGGTCATGCTATATGAGACCTAATATTCAAAGCTCTTCATCATTTTTAATCAGAGTAATAAAGTGATAGTGAGGGGACGAGAGATCTGAGTCCATGTAATGACAAGATAATACAAACTGACTTAGCATATCTTAATTCTTAAAAAAATTATATTTCGAAAGGGAAGCTTAAAATCAGTGTCACACTATCGCTAATTCATGATTTGACGCAATCCACATTACAATCATGACAATAATATAGAATGCCTGTCTATTCATTTCAGGCTACAAAGGTTAGGTTTAGTGTATATGGTCCTTTGGTCTATGATATGCAAGTAAATAAATTGGAGACAATATATTTAATACAACTAAAATAATAAATAATTGTGTTGGAAGATAACCCACAGCAAAAGGGCTTTAAGGCCCAAAGACACAGCCCGACATTCTTAGTTTAAGCAGTTTATTATTTAAGTATATCTTACTGCTTCTATTATTATCCTATTTTATCCACATCTGCTTGTCTAATTGGTAGATCAGACTAGAACTAGTTAGATCTAACCGAGATACCACGGACAAGTTGAGGCAACATAGAGCTTCGGCTTCCTCTATATATGCTATGTACCCTATAATAATTCGAATAAAATCAGAAGCTGAGTTATTAATTGCTCAGCTGTTCTTCAAATTGAAAAAGAAAACCGTATGGCAAAAAATGCAACATGGGCGTTTAATAATTTATTTAATTATAATTAAAGTTATCATAAAATAATATACCAAATCCTCCATTATTCTTCATAATTATCTCCTTTCTTATCTCCAATTCCCACTCATCTTTCCAATTCTCAACAGAAGATTTATGTAAGACCAAAAAGAATAAAAGATGTGTGTTTTTGAAGCTACAAGACATAATTTTGAAGCAAAATATAACATTAACTAGACTGGTGGCCCCAGATCGCACTATTCATAATTTGCAAACAGTATGACTTATACACACACACACAAAAGATGGATACTTCTTTCTCCAATTTTCATAAATACAATAAAATTAATTATTATATAAATTCACAATCTATCAATCCATTCCCCCTCCTCCATCTTCTGGTAAATTTTATCTCCTCTTTAGATTTTAAGATTCAAAAATCAAAATTTAAATCACGATCTCCCTATACCATCTCAGTTTTTAATCTAATTATTATCTTCCTCCCACTATCTAATAGGAGATAACTCATCTCACCCTCACTGTCTCCTTTCATCTGAATATGCCACTCTCCTTTTATCTGAACATGCCACTCTCCTTTCATCTGAACATGCTACTCTTGTTTGAAGGTATGATCTAATCTGTAGACTCTTAGATGGCTTTTTGATGGTTTACATTAGCAACTTATTACTTCTGGTCTTAGAACACCCTGTTCTGTACACAAATTGGGTGCCAAATCTTGCATATTTTGTCTTGCAAACAACCCATGATTGGGGTAAGAGGTGCCAAAAAGGAATTTGGAGCCAAGATTTCCAAATTAGGTAATACCACTTGAAAGATCAACTAATTATTGATAATTTCTAATGACCGTGTAATGTAAATATTTATAGGATATAAGAGTTAGTAAGGCTGTTAGTAAGTTAAGGGTTAGTCAGGAAGTTACAAATTATGTCCCGCCTAAATTGTATATAAATAAGGCATAAGCTCTTATCTGTATGTTGTTGATGAATCCATACAGAAGCACTATTCAGACCTCTCTAGTTCCCCCTCTCTCTTCTCTTCTCCTTTCACTTCCTTCTACTACAACAGACAGAGACTTCAAACAGATTGACAGACTCCAAAAGAAAGAACCAAAGATTAATAACGACAGTCTAACAACGGAAAAAAAGACATCAAATAAAAAGCATAAAATCTTGTGTTTCAGGGCCTTAAATTTTTGTTTGGCAGTGAAATCGAATATATAAAGCATAGCTTATAATCACAATTAATTTGGGAAGTCTGTAACATCCACTAGAGCATACTAACGTCATTCTCGAACAGTTAATATTATGAGGAATATACAAAAATAAGCCATCCAACATTCTTAAGATATTTTCATTCTCCCCAGCCCGCAATTAACGGCAATACTTCACTTCACTCCTCATGGGGTTTACTGCCTTTGGGACGTTTTTCACATTTGTCTGCCTTTACCCATACAGACAATACAGACACCTGATTTGAATATATTCAAAATCTACCGTTTTCCTTATGATGAAAAAAATTGTCAACTCCACACCCCAAAATTGACCTCAGACGGCAAAAATGCTTTTAAAAAAAAGTATTTTTCAAGGGAAAAAACTGACCAGAAATTTGTTTTTCAAGGTTAAATGGATTCAGATGTCTTGAGGAGGCAGAGAAAGCATGAAAAACGGGAAAAAGCATAAAAAAACAAAACCAATACGGAAACCGAAGGGCCTTAACAAAAATTCTAACCTGCTCTTTCCTGGACGAAAAGAGAACCAATTAAAGCGACCAGAAAACTGATCATCAATTTGCTGGAGGAGATCGGACTGAGCGAGAGACGGAGGCAAATGCCTAATAACCACTTTAGTCCTGTCCGGAGGAGCCTTCATCTGAAATTCGAATGAATGAACAGATACTGGATCATGTACAGGAGAAATTTGATGCGGATTATTTTGCAGATTTGTTGAATTAAGAGGAAGAACAGACACTTTTGTTCTTGAGTAACTCTCCTTGTTTCGCCCTCTACAAATTCAGAGTACAAACCGGAAAATTTGTCAACATCAAATCCATTCGAGAAGCAAAGCGAATCGCTCACGCACAAAGGAGGAATATGGCCCGTATTTAAGAGGCCCAAGTAGGATGTGTCGGTGACCCGGCCCATAAAGGACTTCATAATCCTAGAAAATAAATGTATAAGATAGATCAGAAGTTTGTTTTGAGTTTAAACACAAGATCGTAATCTGTTTTTGTTTATCACAGTTGTTATTTTTCCTCCAAAATTATTCTTATCCCTGGTGTAACATCTCCATTTTTCATGTGCCTTAATGTGAATTCATTTGCATATATAAATTTTTATGAAGTCATGTATGATAAACATTTTATTTGCATGAAATAATCAAAATAGGATGAAGATGTGAAATTATTTGTTTATGTGTAATTAAATAATTATGGTTAGGGATAACCTCAAGAAAGAGATGACAATGGAAATCAAAATATATTATATTTTCCCTTTTTACCCTAAGGCAAAATATTGAATGGAAGAAATAGTGAAAAGAGAATAAAATTTCAAAAAAAGGGCTAAGAAGGTGTCATTGATTTAATCAAGGATTATGGGCTATTAGGCTAAGTAAGAAAGATAATTCTTGAAGCCCAAAAGAGAGGCCCAATTTTCATAGGAGTGGACGAAAAAAAAAGGTGCTCATGGAAAAAAAGGGGGGATAATTAAAGACTAAATTTTGAAGAGTGAGATTAATTACATCATGCTTAAGTAAGCTTGATGACATCACTCATATTACATCATCCAATAAGCAACAAGCAAGAGAATAAATAAATTATTTTCTCCCATTAGCTAATGAAGGGCACGGTTTTAAAGAGAGAAAAAAATGAATGAATTGACGAGGATAAGTCATCATAATAACTTAGGGGCCTAAGAGAGTTATGGAAGAAATTTGAGATTACATTAATTGTGAGAGAAGGAAGATGTGATATAAAAAAGGAGCAAAAATTGGAGAAAAACATCTCCCTCCCATCAGCTAAGCCATGTACAAGGGGGAAGGAAGAAAAGAAAATTTGGTTAATTTATAAGGCAAGAGGAAAAAAAACAAGAAAGAGAAAGTAGCTTGGAGGGCAAGGAGGAGTTTAGGAGTTTAACACTTTAAAAACACCCATTCCTCTTCCATTGGGCAGCTGATACATTGAGAAGGAGAGAGAGGAAGGAGCACAAAAAGAAAACTCAAACACAAGAAGCTTAAGCAAGAGGAAGAGAAAGATCAAGACTAAGGTAAGTTCTAAGGCTTTGGATCTTCAATATACTCTCTTCTACCTCTTCTAATGTGGCTAAGACATTAAAGAATAATTTTTCCTTAGTGGTTTGAGGTGTAGGCTGAAGTGATCTTGGTGGAAAAAGGAGACAAAGACTCAAGAAAGTTTAAGTCCAAAGTCAAGTAAGCCACCTTTGAATCTTCTTGTGTTTTCTTTTAGTTATTTGAGGCTACAAATAGCCATGGACTTGAGTATATATATTCTTGGATTTGAATGGCTAGTGAAAAGTATGAGTAAAGGTTTAAAACTAATATTCATGGCTTAAAATGGTAGGTCAAACTTAGTATATGAAAGATATGAAGCTAGAATGAAAATTTGCTATTTTGTTGATTAAATCATAAATTTCGAGCAGCTGAGTTTTCTTGATGATATGAATGGATTTTGGTGTTTTTGATGGCTCTAAAGTGTTTAAAATGAGATTTTGTATGGGGTTGAACTTGGATCATAATTTTAGAAGCATAAATGGAAGTTTGAAAAACATTGGGGTACTTTTTCTGGAAAGTCCTGTGGAGTCAGTCACCTTCTTCATGATTTTTGACCTAGTAAATGGCCTTGAACAATTATGAAATTTTACAGGAGAAATTAGACATCTCAAGGACTATTTTGGTATATAATTTGTATTTTTATGATTTCTGGATTAAGAGAAATTAATTTTTGAAGACTGACCCTAAAACCTGGAGATATTCTGGACCAATAGTGGTGTTTTGGGCTATGGCTGAATTTTCGACTTAGTCTGGCCCAAATGAGTATTTTTGATTGAAAATAGACATATTAAGGGTCATTTGAGCTTTAGATCAACCCGAAAATATTTCTCTAGATTTAATTATGGATTTTTTAAACCAAAAATACGGAAAGATAAATTTTAAACAAAAAATACTCGATGCTTCTTTCTCACGCTTATACTCGATTTTGACGTAAATTAACTTGAGAATAATAAGTTAAAATTAAATAAAAGTAAAGGACCACACTACCCACCACCCGAAAGGGCGAGGCGTAGGTGTGTAACACCTGGCATATAGTAATGATGTGGTTTTGAATATAAATAATTAAAAAAGAGGTATTTTAGGAATATTAACATAACAAAAAAAAAAGTTTTTTTTTTTTTTTTTGTATGTACGAAGTAGTTATCTATGAATACAAATAGAAGTAGTTATCTAATACCTGTATTTATGACCAAATAGAGTACTGTTCAATGGCCTTTATAAATTTTTATTATTTTGGAAAACAATAAATAATTAATATTAAGTATTACTAATTATTAGTATACAAAAAATTAATTAATTATTAATTTTAATTAGTAATTATCAATATTAATAATCATATCGTCTATATATTTATATATATACAATTAAAATCTAATAGAAACTATAGATAATTAGAGGGAAGAAATCAATGAAAACCACTTATTCATTCAAGCTCCCAATTAGTTTGCTAGCTAGAAATATTTGAAGGATGCGAACGGGATGGGGAAAAAAGGTGCTCTGCTTTTGCATATGCAAGGATGCGATCCAAACATACTACTAGTATTAAGATTTGAAGAAGTAAATACTCCTCCATTACTGGATGCATGACTTTTATAGGGGAATTTTAATCTTAAACATAACATTTTTTTTTTTTTCCCATTTTTGTCTCTTATAATTTTTATCCAAACCCATTTACTGGAATTTTAAAACAGATATCACATAAGTTATAATTATGTAATTTACTTAGCCTCATTAATCTCCTCAAATTAGATAAGGATATTTTACATCAAGAATTATGAGAGTACTCCCTCAGATTCTAAATATAAGATAGAGTTGAATTTTTTTTAAAAGATTAAATATATTAAATAAGTTATTTAATTATATTATATGTTGTGTATCCTTAGATTATATATTAGTTTATTAGTCAAACTAATTAGTTTGAAAAAAAAATAAAAATACTTTAAAATAATTTAATTAGCTTACTTAATCTCTCAAAAAAAAAAAAAAAAAAAATCAACTTTTTCTTATTAGCAACATACTAAACAAGTGGGCATGTTAATAATAGGAAAATTGCGCTGAGGTCACAAAGAAAATAAAATATTACTCCAAGATCCTTTGAAATCTCCATTTTACTGGAAAATCTTGTGCGACCTTCGCAAAATAAAATTGAATTGTGAAAAAACCCAATTACATTAATTAAAAACAAAAAGGGAAAATTACACTCATGCCCAAGGACTAGGAAAAATAGCAAAAAAAAAAAAGTCTCATAGTAGATTCCTCTATTAAAAAGCTCCCTAGGAACTACAATGATATAAATTTTGAATGTTAAATTACATTCTCGCCCCTATTGATTAAAAAAAAGAAAAGAGAATCAGTGATATATGATAAGGTGTAAGTAGGGATGGAAATAGGTTAGGCCAGCTTTGGCTAAATAGGCCGAGCAGACCGTAATGGGAGTGGAAGGCCCGAGCCTAGGCGAACCCGAACGCAGCTTTTTTTAAGGCTCAGGCCCGAGCCTTCATAAGGCCTAGTAGGGCCTGAAGCCTTTTTAAAGGCCTATTTACAATGTAGGCCTTTAAAAAGGTTTCATATTATAAGTCTTGGAGGTCATAAAAAGGCTTTGTTCATTTTGAACCTATAAAAAAACTATATAAATATAGGTTTTTAGTATAATATAAGAATAAAAACAATAAATCTTGTATTATTTATATTATATAAATATAATTATATTTATTTGATGTGTAAATAGGACAGCCTTAAGGCTTGCAAAGCCAGGCTTTAACTAAATAGGCCTGGCCTATTTACACATTTAGGCCTTTAAATAGGCCTTGGTCTAGCATTTTTAACAAACAAGCTAGGCCAGACCAGGCCCTAAATAGGCCGGGCTGTAGGCCGCCTGATAGGAGCCTGGCCTATTTCCACCCCTAGGTGTAAGTACTTGTTAATCGCCACTCTATGACTTGTCAAAATAGGTACATCCACTTGTCAATCATAAATTCTAAATGCAACAGACTCCAATGATGTATTTTGACAAGTTTATGTGCTTATAATAACAAATTATATATTAACAAGTATATATGTCTATCTTAACAAGTTATACATTAACAAGTGTATGTGTATATTTTGATAACTTTTTGACCCATTTTGACAAGTTTATATACTTATAATGGCAAGTTATACATTGGCAAATACATGTGCCTATTTTGACAACTTTATGTGCTTATCTTGACAAGTTATAAATTGTCAAGTGTCTGTGGTTATTTTGACAAATGTATATACCTATAATGATAAGTTATATATTGGCGAGAGTATGTGCTAGTTTTGATAAGTCATAAAGTGTTCATTGACAAGCCTCATCTATATTAACCAAAACAGCTCCCTATTGACAAAGTGGATGTACATATTTTGACAAGTCATAAAGCAGCTATTAACAAGTATTTGCACCTAATCATATAATACTACTTATCTTTTCTTTTTTAATCAATGGGGCAAGAAGGTAATTTCACATTCTAAATTTGTATCACTACAACCCCTAGGGAGTTCTTTGATAGAGGAATCTACTATAGAACATTTTTGCTATTTTTTCTAGTCCTTGAGAGCCGAGTGTGATTTTTCCAAACAAAAAAGAGAGGGGCTACAAGCACACCCTCATGCTAACCCATAACCATTTGCAACTAAAGAAGAAAAAAAAAAGTACTCATGTTGCTTGAAAACATCGCAATAGCTGTACTATATGTCAATTTGTATTTGTTTGGATTTTTATGCTTTGATTATCCTTTGTGTTGTTTGAACATTGGTGATGGTCATGACCTTCAAATTCGTATCATTACAAGTTGTGACCGTGGATCAACTTGCGAATACGATGAGCTTTGGAAAAGGGGAAATTTGATTTAAAATTAATATTTAAATAAAAGTCAGTGACGAATTCAACCCTCCAATACTTCACAATTTCATTCTAGATATGTTAGGGGTGTTCTTAAACACCAACTCCAGTCTGGTCCAACCCGAACTTGTCTGGTCAAATCTGGTCTGAAGCTGAGGTAAACTATAATGACCAAACATGATATCAAGCCTTTATATTATTATAGTCTTAATTGTATTTATTATATTCAAATTTTGCCATCCAAAGGAAAAAAAAAAAAAAAAAAAAAAAAAAAAATCAAATTTATGTCATGGACTGCTTGGACTTGCCCAAGCAGTCCTCCGTAACCAGTGTAGCCTCTCGACCTCAGGTTGATGTCAAACCCGATCTGGTCTGATTTTTGCACATCCTATTAGATGTCCCTTTGAAAAACATCCAATAAAATTGGTACAATAGAGAGAAGATTGCATCACTCCGCAAAAAGGATGACATGCACAAATTTTAAAAGAAGAGGAGGAAATCAAAGGATGAAATTCATAAATTAAGAAAATCCATTCAATATCAAATTAAGGTGAGAAGGCTAAAATAGAACATAAAAAAGAAAACGAGGTAACATGTCCTTTCAAGCAAGTCAATAAAACTCGTCTCTTCCAACTGAAATGCAAACCAACCATACGCAAATAAACAACACATCTACATGAGAGAGTTATGTGAGATATAAAACAATAATAATAACTCTTCCACGTCAGTAACCAGCAAGAACCATCAGAGAATGGCGCAATTGCCTCCACCTTTCTTACGGAGTTCTTCCTGTGCCATCTCCAGATTTTGTCGAAGTATCCGGATTTCATCCTGTGATTTCTTTTGAGCTAAATATGCATTCTCCTCTGCCTTAAGCCTTGCAGCTTGCTCTTCAGCCAACTGTTTTTCAAGCCTGGTAGTTGCTTCTCTCAACTTTGTCTCCACCTATATGAAATAAAACAGTACATTACTTGAATCCAAATCTCATACATAGATTAGGGAATCATCCTAAAACATAGCATTTGCAGACTT
The DNA here is from genome assembly GCA_019022655.1 of Acacia acuminata. Classification (NCBI taxonomy): domain Eukaryota; kingdom Viridiplantae; phylum Streptophyta; class Magnoliopsida; order Fabales; family Fabaceae; genus Acacia; species Acacia acuminata. Next base: position 53,948 of record JAFJYI010000064.1, read on the forward strand.
TTAACAAAAAAAATTAGTAACAGAATACACGGACAAACTCCGACTGTGTTGGTGATTTACCTGCCAGAAAGCCGGAAAATCACAGGTTAAACATGCTAGAACATTTTCATGTTTGGGATTTCCTGGTTATCTTATATAGAAGAAGAACATGGATAACAGAAAACAACACTCTGGAGATTTGATGCTTTCTCTTTGTGAAGGAAGAGAGAACGTCTTGGGCTAGAGAGAGAGACTAAAGAGAGGAGAGAAAAAGAAAAGGAAATGAATCCGATGTGGATCTAATTTTTACACATGGATGCTGAGTCAGATAACCTAATAGATTTTTTTTAACCCCCTTAGCTCTCTTATTTAACGGATTTAAATATTAGGGACTAACAGAATTAATGGAGCGAACTTTAAGGAGCTGACAAGAAGGGAAAAAAATGCAGGGACCTGATTCAATACTGAGTGAAACTATAAGGACTTGGAAGGTAGTTTCCCTTTTTTTTTTTTTTTTTTTACTATTTTGGGAAGTTTTCCATTCTACTATTGCCTCTCCCTATTTCCCCTCAATTTCCCCTCCATCCAGACATAGCCCTAAGCAAGAGAGATTTGGTAAAAACTAAAAAAGAAGGGTAAGGGTAATAAGGTATGATGACATGTTCACCAGGTTCATAGACGTTACTCTTATTTCCACATTTTGTGATTGTTTAACTCACAGCTTGCTCTACGGCCAAATGTTTTGAGGGAAGTGTTTAATTTTAAAGTTGATGTACAATAACTTATAATTACATTATTCAAGAGACAATATGTTGTTCCCCAAATAATAGCATAAGGAGTGCTTGTGAGTTCATGAGAGGTAGAGGTAACGAATAGTGTCACTGTCGCGATAACTTAAATTCACATTCACCCAAAGTATATTCAGAATCATCATATAATTATAAAAATTCTCTCTGATAGCCAATAGCAACAGAGATGCGCAAGTCAAAACAACCTATATCACAAGATAGTGTTTGCATTTATCTTTCACAAGAATATGGTGAGAGTTCTTACATCATAAGCTAGTGTTTACAAACTTTGCATGCATATGACAACCATTTTAGGGATAACAGGGTGTTTTTGCATATTGTTGTAATTCTTAAAAATACTGAATGCATAATAATTATAACCGCAAAAACAATAAATGACAAAGAAAAATATCTGAGAGGGCCAAGGGCTCAGAAGGGTACCATTTCAGTTATTCGTTTTAGCTGCTCATCATAAGTCCGATGCATATGTTCCTTCATCTCCTTTATCTCACGTTTTGAATATCCTTTCAAAGCATCAACCTCTATTTGTTGGTTATGCAGCTTTTTTGCTCCTTCCTGCAGTCAAGTTGTAAATGCACTAATATAATATATTCAAAGCAAAGAAGTTAGACAAAAATTTGCAGAAACATTTACCTTCAATTCAGTGAATAACTCATCCATATAAGGTTTTCCGCCATTCTGTGAAACGACCTTGTTTACAAGAGAAAGAAGTTGCTCAACTTGTTTAAGCCGTTTTCTTTCATCCTTAGTCTTGTTATCAAAAAGAATATACCGATTTTTGCACAAAGCAAGAATTTCCTGCAGCAATTCAAAATTAATTTCAAGGTTAACAGAGTTTATAAATTTGACAAAAAATGACACACCTACATTACAAGGTATTCGAGCAAAATAACATATTTTCATATTACTGAAACCAGCAAGACAAAGGCCAACAGATTTAACAGAACCTAAAAGGTTGACAGAGAACAAAAGCTGTTACTTGGGTCAAATTTGAAGGGATGAAGTTTGAATTGAGAACGCTGAATATTTATATTCCAGCTTGAAGGGAAACTAAAGCGTCCCATTTATTATCATGCTATATTACTCTAGTTCACCAAATTTTCTTGGCTCTGTTTGTATTGTTGCTTTCTTCCCAATTCATTCTTTTTTTTTTTCCCAACATTTTTCAAATGTTTGTTTTCCTTATTTAGCAGACATTTAAGTCAACTAAATCTGGGTCCTTTTTATTTTTTCTTTTGTTGCTTTTTAGCCTGCATCACTTTCTGCTTCAGCTATATGTATCATGTATTGGTCTTGAAGCCTTTTTTTTATATACACATAATGTGGTCTTCAAGCTACGGCTACATAGTTTTGTCCAGTCTCTTCCTCTCATTCTCTCAGTTGTCTTCATCATATTATACTGACACCAGTAAGAAAATGACTGAGGAAGTGCTTTGACAGAACTAGAAAGTCGACATTTCATAGTAAGTACTTAGAAAACAAAACGAAACCTTCTGAAAAGGATTAGTTTCTTCACATTATAATTTCGTTTGGTATCCTTGTTTGGGTTCTTACTTTAGGGCTTCTAAATCCATAGCAGACCATCTTAACTAAGGAGGATATTGAGTGCAGCACAGTCTATTCCCGTAGATTAGCCCTCATGAGTCATACCTTTCAATCTATTTTTTTAAATTAAGAGGGCAAACACTAATGGCTTGAGGTTACAGGTGAGATTGAACCCGTGACCTCCCACTTGAAGGAGCGCACTCATGCCAATAGGCTATAAGGCCTTTGACATACCTTTCAACCTCAAACTCTGCATTTCTCGGATTAGTCCCTCATCTCAAATTTACTTTACTTTCAGTTCAAAAGGAAAGAAACAACACAATCATGGCCATGGCACTAAAACAGCATAGCAGTTACAATAGAATGGGAATAGGATCTACCCCTCTCAAGGGGTTCCTGTGATGTGAAAGATGCCAAAATAGTATTTGATTGTACAACAAAGAGGAAATAATGGAATACAAGTGGGTACTTTTATTAGAGAATCCCTGCACCAATCTTAAACAAGTTGTAATAAACTCAGGAGTACCTCCAGTACATAAATCTTAACCTAATCACATAAAACATTGCTACCATCCTACCTTAACTTTTACCATAGGAACAAAACTTATAACCGAACACATAGAAGAAAGCAAAAAATAAACATGTTATCCTCGACTGTAAAATAAACTAACCAAAACAAAAGCCACAGGAATATAAATGCTTAAACAAAGCTTAAAAGGTTCAGGGTCCCATAAAAATAACAGTCAACATAAAGGTCATAATCAAACAAACCTTTAAAGGCTGTGGGCAATCATGAGTTAAATAGTCTTCTAAAGTTTCATCATTGTCTTCCAGTTCATCCCCTCCAGTGAAGAGGGGAATCATGTAGTCAACTATTCTGTTTCCAAATAATGTCTGCAAGTTACGAAGAGCAGCATGTTCTTCTTGAGAAAAACGAGTTCTAACAGAGAACACTACAAGGATGGCATGAATCCCTTCTTTGGCCAGATCAATGCATTTTACAATTTCCTTCCCAATGAAGTCAGATTCAGCGGCCATATCAAATAGCCCTGCAAAAGGACAGATTAATTTAATAGACTCATTGATACAAATGACACACACAATAGCTAAACAAGACAATCAACTTGATTTTACCCGGGGTGTCAATAACATTCACAATTTGACCATCTCTGAGTACTGTTCTTTGCAATTCACAAGTGCTTGTTATACCCGATGCACTTGCTTTTGACTTGAAGGCCTTCTTCCCAAGAATACTATTTCCTGTTGCACTCTTTCCATTGCCAGTACGTCCAACCAATACCACTGTTCGGGCCTCATCAGTTGAGACAGTAAGGTCCCAATCATCATCACCTCCACCCATGATATCTCCACCCATGATATATATAAATTAAGGCTGCCTACAATAACAATAATAAAAAATTTAGGGTACACGTATACAAAAATAAAGGAATTCACAAGAATTCAAAGTCTCCCCCTTGAGGATCAAACACAATAAACCCTAGTAAAGATAGTAATTCAACAATTACAGAGCATAAATCCACCTTCTACATCAACAATCAACTATTTGAGTAATAAAGAAGGACCCAAAACAAAAATTCAGAAAAGATACAGACTCCATTAGAAAAGCAAACTGGAGAACTCATGATATCTCCATGTACAATCTCGATAAGCATTGAAAATCGTACAAATCATTTAAAAACTTATTACGGAATTTGAGTAATAAAAAATGGCCCAAAACAAAAAATTCAGAAAACATATAGCCCAATTTACAATTGTTGAGCCTTAGAGAAAAATAAGCAATATAAAAGCAAACTGGAGAACTCATGATATCTCAATATACAATCGACCATGTACAGCTTCATGATCATTGAAAATCGTACAAATCAGTTAAAACCTTATACTGGAATTCATTTGAGTAATAAAGACAGACCCAAAACAAAAAATTCAGAAAAGATACAGCACAATTAACTCTGATCGAGCCTCATAGAAGAGTAAGCGATAGAAAAGCAATCTCATACCGAAATTACTAATCTCAGGTGAACAGAGTACACGTGTTTGCGAAGAATTGAAACCAAAGGAAGAAAAGCCAAAGGAAAACGAAAATCGGGGTGAGATTACTTACTCAAAGTCAAAGCAAACGAAATAGATAACAGAGAAGCGACTCTTGGAATATATTTGTAAATATACGAAACGGTGAATCTTAAGGACGAAGATTACGCTAAAAACCATAACAGAACCATCTACAAAATTTATTCAGAATCCATTTTGAGCTAATTGATTTTGTTGTTCTTTAAAAAATTATTAACAGTAATGCGGTTAATAAGCATAGTAAAACAATAATTTGTTGGAAAATCACCAAGATTTTGAAGTTTAAATTGTATTTTTTTAGGATTTTTCCTAATTTATATTTAGAAGATTTTTGACATAATTGATTTTATTGTTCTTTAAAAAATTATTGAAGTGATCTTATTGTTCTTTAAAAAATTATTTTGAGATAACTGATTTTATTTTTGAACAAAATTACTTTCATTCTTATTAATTTTTAGGAAAATTCTTAATAAAGAACTTTAAAAATCCTAACAAACAAAATGTGTTTCGAACGTTCATAATATAAGAAAAATGTTAGGCTTGAGTTGTCTTTTTTTTAAATAAAAAGGAAATGATCAAATTGTCCTTAAATGTATCTTTTTTTTTAATATTATCCCCACTTGTCGGTAGCAAGAGCTCTAGTAGCCAGCCGTCCCCTAGCAACAAAAGTTTCTAGTGGCTAACCGCAGGTCACCGGAACTCGATTGGAATATTCTTGTGGGAATAAATTTTCCCCTAGTGCCTAGGGTGGAATTTGAACCCCCACCCCTTAGGTTGCAAAAGGCTACCAATGCTTTTCAATATATATTTTGCAAGCAAATATATATAATATAACCCTTTAACTTAAATTCTAACTCATTCATAAGTTTTATTAAGGAATTACAATATTTCATTAGGTTTTACTAATTTTGTTTGTCTAGTAAAAAAAGTTCACACAATAAAGGTCATTCACAAGTTTTGTTAGGAAAATTATGAAATTTCATTAGGTTTTAACAAAATCAATTTTTTTATGAGGTGAATAGAAGTTGTTAAAACCTAATGAAATAATATGAATTCCCTAATAAAATTTTGTGAATGAGTTGATAGTGTAAACTTTTTTACTGGGTAAACGAAAATTGATAAAATCTAATGAATATTATGAATGCCCTAACAAAACTTATGAATAAGTTAGAGTCAAAGTTAAATGGTCAACTTATATATATAGTTGCTAGTACAATATATAGTCACCCAATGTCTTTTTGCAAACAAAGTGGTGGGAAAATATTCTAGCTAATACTCCCCCAAAAAAAATATATAAAATAAAAAAAAAACTTCGGTTGACATATTGAAAAGGATATATTTTTAATCTTTTAGTTTTAAATTTATAATTTCTATACTTTTGATATTATTATTCGATATCCGGTTTGAGGTTCATGGCTACCCTCCCCCAACATAATGTCTTATACATTAATTTCTATGTTACTTATATGTAAAATTATAACAAAACTAGGTGTTTAAGTTCTAATAGAATATTCAGGTAAAAAAAGAGTTCGAATAGAATATAAAAAAATCTCATAACCTTAATATTAAAGGCCGACACGGGGGCTAGGGTGGCCCCCACCCCCGAAAATTTTTTTTTTTCAAAAAAAAAAAGTATCAGTCTCTCAAAATGTAAGGTAGAGTCCTTTAGTCTAAACACATAAACCTAACTTGTTGGTGATGCAAGCTTGTCGACAAAATATAGTTCATGATTTGACTATTCATTTGCTTTCACACACACACATGTATAAAGGTGAGGTCCACAACCTTTAATAATTAATATTCAATCTCACATTTTTTCAATTTCTCAAGATCACATTCTTCCTCTCATTGGCGGCTAGGATCGTATTTAAAATTATTTTTTTATTAAATTTCTTTTATAAAATTTAGTATACATGATTTTATCTTTTAATGATACTACTTTATAATCAGAGGATATTTTAGAGTTAGGATTTTAGGCAAGTTTTGAGTTTTATTAAAAGATGACTATGAAAATATAGACGATGACTAATAATTAATTTTAATCTGTTTACTTTTGTTAATAATAATATTTTTAAAATCATATTGGTTTTGAAATAATTTATGCTCTTTATAAGTAATTATTATGAAAAAGAGTGTTACTATTGATGTTTATTTTAATACAAGAGAAAAGGATTAAACATTAGTCTACCTTTTTTGCTCAAAATTAAACATTAGTCTACCAATAAGGTGAACCTTGATCCCAATGTTTTATTTTCGTCACCGGTGTGTAAAAACTCTTGAGCCCGCCACTTGCTTAATACTAAGTACAAATAATAATTTTTTCTTTTAACTATAAAATGGATAAAAATAAAAATTTAGCGTAATCCAAAATATATTAGTAATACTAATGTATCCATGGTGTACTAGTAATTTTTCTTTGATTTAACAGTATCACCTAACATAATTTGGATGAGACAAAATTAATTATGAATATTTTTATCTATTTTATAGCCTAATTTAATCAACTAAATCAAAACATGTTAATTATTAATAAAAAAAGGGAAAAAAACAAATAAATACCATCTCAATTTGCAAAACCCTTTAAACCCGCCGAATTTGTAAAAAGACTAAGAGGTGACAAAGACTTTTTGAGGGTTATGCAAATTCATGGAAAATGACCCTAATGCCCTTCCTCTCTTCCTCTTACCCCTTCCCTCTCTCTCGAACCCTCTCGAACAAGTTCGTCATCGACGCCCCCGCCCACGTTCGCGGGCTGCCGTCTACCTTGTCGACGCCGCTTAACGCACCCTCCACCTTGGACGCGCACTCGCCGGCACCGGTGAAAAAAAAAAAAAATTGGAACACAAACAAGAAAAAAAAATTTATCGGTCGATGCGGACGAAATTGGAAGAAAATGTGAAGGAAGGAAGGAAGAAGAAAAGGAAGGAAGGAAGGAAGGAGGAAGAAGGAAGAAGAGAAAGAAAGAAAGAAAAGAAAAAAAAAGTCTAAAAGTGGAGTCCACTTTCAGTGCACTCCTTTCTTTCATTAAGATTCATTTACAAATAAACCATCGCCATTTACAAATAAACTATCGCCATTTACAAATAAATTATCACCATTTACAAATGTTTTTGGGGCTTTTCCATTCTTGCATCTAAATTACAAAACACAAATAAAATGCATTATAACAAAATAACCATCGCCATTTACAAATAATTCATCACCATTTACAAATAAACCATCGCTATTTACAAATGTTTCTAGGCTTTTCCATTCTTGAATCTGAATTACAAAACACAAACAAAATGCATTATCACAAAATAACCAGCGCCATTTACAAATAAACCATTGCGATTTACAAATGTTTCTGGGCTTTTCCATTTTTGCATCTGAATTACAAGCAATGATTTTTTTGTAAATGACGATGATTTATTTGTAAATGGCAATGATTATTTTGTAATAATGCATTTCGTTTGTGTTTTGTAATTCAGATTCAAGAAGGGAAAAGCCCAGAAACATTTGTAAATGGCGATGGTTATTTTGTAATAATGCATTTTATTTGTGTTTTGTAATTTAGATGCAAGAATGGAAAAGCCCAGAAACATTTGTAAATGGCGATGTGTTATTTGCAAATGGCGATGGTTTATTTGTAAATGACAATAGTTTATTTGTAAATGAATCTTAATGAAAGAAAGGAGTGCACTGAAAGTGGACTCCACTTTCAAACTCTTTTTCTTCCTCCTTCCTCCTTCCTTCCTTCACGTCTTCTTCTTCCAATGTCTTTTAGATCGACCAATAAATTTTTTTTTTTATAACTGTTGGGTGTGTTTTGTTTCGTGTTTCAATTTTTTTTTTTCTTTTTCACCGGTCTTTGCGGGTGCGGCGTCAAGGTGGAGGGTACGGCGTTAGCGTCGACTTGGCGGAGGTAGACGACAGCGAACGTGCGGGGCGTCGAATGGAACTGGTTCAGAGAGAGAGAGGAAGGGGGAAGAGGAAGAGAGAAAGGGCATTAGGGTCATTTTCTATGAATTTGCATAACCCTCAAAAGTCTTTGTCACCTCTTGGGTCTTTTTTACAAATTCGGCGAGAACACCGGGTTTTGTAAATTGAGATGATATCTATTTGTCTTTTTCCCAAAAAATATTGGAAGATCTGAATTGCATCAATGTGATTTTCCCCGCTATTGCAAGGTTTACCAAAAAAATTAAGAATATCAAACGACTCGGCTTTTGTTAGTTTTATTTATTTATTTATTTTGATCGAAGAGACGACAGTAATTTAGAGAGCTATAATAAATTCTGATGGCGATGGGAGAAAGTATCTGTCAAACCTAACAAAGACTTTATTCTCAAATTTTGTTTTGGTAAACGGATAAAAAATAAATTTGGAGTACGAAAAAGTTTCATTATTTATATTTATCTGAATTTGACATCCACAACTCAAATTTTTAAAGTGTAATGTTTTTTTGACATTACAGAATATCGTAATGCTTTGAAATCTACACAAGATACGTTTTTCTTTTTTTTCACCAAAATTTTTAAAAACGTAGACATAAAATTTGGTCACCCTTCAAGGTTTAAACCGTGAAAATGTGATATTGCTGGAAAAAGAACAGTGAAAATGCCATATTAATTACTCCCTCCTATTCTAAATATTAGATAAAGTCGACCTTTTTTTTTTTTTTTTTTTTTTTACAAATATTAAGAAAACTAATCAAATTACTTAAAAATATTTATATTTATTGTTCTCCCACTAAATTATTTTGTTTAATTCATAAACTCGATATATAATCTTATGATACACAATATATGATATGATTAAATAATTATTTAACTTTCTTAGAGACGGTTTGAAACCTTTCTTTTTTAAACTAAAAGCTACTTTTAAGCTAAAGTTTCAAAAAAGAGTTTTCTATTTATTTTTATTTTTTTTAAAAAAAGCTAGCAGCTGCTTGATGATTATTTAAATTTTTTAGTTTAAAAGTTATTTAAAAGCTCAAATTAAAAATAAATTGTTTGATATATGCTGCTCTTTATAGAGATCGTATGGCACTGCCTCCTTTCTTCGCATTGCATGATAACAGAATAGTTCTAAAGGATCAAAGTCATCCAAAACCTTAACCTCGTAGGAGACTAACATGAATCTCGGGCAAAGCTTGTGTATCCCTTGTGGTGACTACTATACGGCTTCCCTCGTAGAACCATTCTCTTTTTCCTATTAGAGAATCGAGCTGCTTTGCATCATCCACATGATCCTAGATTATCAGAACACGATGTTCATTAACTGTTCTTCTGAAAGCAGAAATATCATCACCATCAACTACTTGAGAGGAAATGTCACTGATAATTCTGTTTCTTAGAGCAATTAATCCTCCATCTTCGGATGAAGCTTCTCTAACAGTTGAAATGAAGCTGCCATGCTCAAAATCCACAACGAGTATTGTTAGAATATAAAGTGAGATTAGTTGATTAGTTAGAAAATTAGTTAGCCTATTAGTTAGGGAGTTAGTTAGGACTCTAATCTATAAATAGGGGATCTTAGCTAATATGAATAGTTAGTGAGTGTTGGGTATTGATCCCTCACTATTACTCTTTGTATGAACTTTATTGCTCTATTGAAAATACACAATTGATTCTTCATTTTGATTCTTTCTTCTAATTATCCTCTCTGATCAGACTAGTTAATGGTATCATGAGCCTAGGTTTTGAGGGAAAAGAACTTCATCCAATTTTTTTTGAAGGCCCAGAATAAAGACTGGCTCAAGAGTTGGAGAATAATCAAGATCCAGCCAAATGAGAAGTAGCCCAAGCACAGGTTGATTTTCAAGATCCACCTTGCAATCTAAAGATCCGACCCAAGAAGGCCCAAGAACCACCACGACCCGCCCAAACCTCCAGTTTGCCCTCATTGCGTCGCTGCAATTCGAAGCCTAGAGGACCGATTGCAGATCGGTGAAACGAACGACGGTTGAGCGACGAGGGAAACTAGTGGAAGTGCTCTTTCCTAAGCACCAGAGCCGATTTGCTTCCATCTTTGCCTCTCTGATTGGCGGCTCAAAATCCCCGCCAAGAACGACCGAGACGAGGGCCGAAAGCGATTCTCCGTCAAGATCCGTCAACATCTTCGCCAAGATCAACGCCGGATGCCACGATCTTCCACCTGAGGTCGAGATCGATCATCAGCCACGATCCGCCAGTCCAAATTTTTTTTGGTAGGTAACGCGATTTTTTTTTGAGCTTTGTACTAAGAGAACCAAATTTTTGAAAACAGCCCCCGAATTTGAAACTTTTGTTTGACCTCAGGTGGTGTTCGGATTTGTGGCTGGAGTTTCGGTTGCAACTGGTCCAAATGAATATTTTTCATTGAAAATAAACACACTAAGGATCAGTTGGCCTTTTGAACCACCTCAATCGGATTTTTCTAGATTTAGTTATGATTTTGTGAAGATCAAACACTGTTCTTGGAATTTTTGAGAAAGAGGTCGAAATTGGAAAGGAATTTACCAACAATGAATTCATTTTTGGAAAAACAAAGAAGAATTTAGAGTTCTTTTTGAATGGTTGAAAAAGGCTTATTTTAAGCCATCAAATAAATATTTAAGGAGGAGTTATTTATATTTATATTTTGGTTATTTTAGGGTTACTGTGATTTTCATGCACTTGGGGAAAAATTTATTGATATTTGTGGTCGATCGCGCAGGGTAGTAACCTTAATCCTCGTATGTTTTGTATTGCTTTGTATGTTTGTTTTTCCATGATTGTGGACCCGTGTCTCCGAAAAGGGACATGTGTTTGTGTGCATTCAAGTGTGGTGCGGGTTTAGAGCCCGACTCACGCGTTTTTCCTAGTCTTTGTGGATCGGGGCTTGCTTTGTTGAGCGATCCTGCGTTTGTTTCTAGGACATGTAGTCCTTCCAGCTTAACACGGTATACTTGGTATGTTGTATCCGTGTTATGCGCGTTTGTTACCGAATGCTATTATTTGGTGTTTTCCGATTATGGTTACATACATACACTTGTTTATGCATTACATATGAGATTAACGGTTACTCCGAGATTCATTTTTGAATCCCGATTTTTGTAAAGCTTCAAAAAGTACTACTTTTGTATTTGGAGAGAATGGTAAGACCGCTGGGCAGGAGTAGTTGGAGTTGAAGGTGGCGGAGGAAATTTATTTTGAGATTGGATAACTGTATATTATTTTGGCCTTTTTGGCATTGATGAATGACTGTATATCTAACCCTTTGAGGATTATATTTTGTTATTTACTTTTAGTTATACCAGTATTGTCTGGAATCCAACCGGAAAATGCCCTGTCGTGATTAAACTTTGATGCGTGTTATTAAATAGTAATTAAATGATATATGGTAATTATTAAAAGGAATCTCTATCCGCCACCCGAAAGGGCGAGGCCGGTAGGGGTGTTACATGCCCTTTACATAGTTTTGTTTGAAAAAAGTAATCCCTATACCCGTCGGACATGCCCCACCGAGCTCCGACGGTTGGTTGGTCGCGGTGCCGGAGCTTCGGCAAGAATAACTGTTCATTTGTAAGGATAGTTGTCATTTCCATATCTTAAGTTTTTATTTTCAAATTCAAACTTGTTATAAACTCATATCAGTATTGGAATTTATCCATGCATACCTTCTCATTTTCACAAGTGGTTAGTTTTTAATGGATAGTTGTCATTTCCATGTCTAGAGTTGTTATTTTCATATCCAAACTTAGTAAACTCATATCCATTAAGCGATCATTTTTAAATGGATATTTGTCATTTCCATATCCAAAGTTGTTATTTTTAAATCCAAACTTGGTAAACCTATATCAATTCTAGGAATTGATTTATCCTTGCCTCCTTATTTTCACAAGTGGTCATTTGTAAATGTATAGTTGTCATTTCCATATTTGAAGTTGTTATTTTCACGAAAACCATCACCACCATCACCATAAAGCCTCACTAACTCCAATCGCCACCTTCATCTTTGGTTACATTCTTCTTCACCGCTGTTGTCTTCTCCACTACCAGGGAGGAAGCAAACTTTAAAACCGAGCTTGAACTTGGAGATTGGAGACACTATTTTGGAATGAAAGGGAAAAGGGAAGAGGATATCAGACCACCATCGATAGCACCGTCGAGATTCTCCGCCACTATCTTCTTCTTTGTTCTCACATACCACCTCTGGGTCCGGATTCCCTCATTTTCTCTCTCCCTCATTTTCTCTCAGAATCCCATCTGGACCGTCCAAATCTTGATCCAACGGTCCAGATTCACTTCACCACTTCCACCTTCGGTTTCATTCTCTTTCCTCTACCACTATTAGACCTTCACTGATATTTCCGACCACCTCTGTCGAATCACCTCCAGCCCTTTCTCTATCACCATAATGCCTTCTTCTTCCGAATAAATTTCATCCCAGATTCTACTTCCTTCACGTCCTTCTTTCATCCCAAACTTCGCTTAAATCATTGATGTCATTCATGACGAAATGTTAGAATTCCGGCGGCAATGAAATAAGTGTGAGGGCATTTTTGTCATTTGCTTTCAATTTAAAAAGGACACGGCATCTCATAGGAATGTTGAAATTGGAAGCACCTCTCTATCCTTTACCATTTTAAATGGTTTTTATGTGTCTTTTTCCCTTTAGAATATTTATTTGACTATGCCTTTTAAATTTAAATAACAACTCTTAAAAAATATTTAAAATATTTATCTGGCCATGTATTTTTTAAATAAAAAAGTATAATATACTTAAAATTATATTTCAAATTCACAATGTTATTTTTTAAATGACATGGTATATAATAATTAAAAAAAAATATGGCACGGCAAAAATAGTTAACTTTAATGGTAGTTTTAATTGCAGGGAAGTAGATAGTCAAAACATGAAATATTACGGACATTAATTTAAAATTTTAAAGATTAGGAGGTATTGTGCAATTAACCCAACATTTAAAGAGTTTTGTGTAATTTAGCCTAATTCAAATCATAAATAGCAATCTGGTAAAAAAATCATAATAATAACAAATTAAAGTACCGAGCTAAGTTCCAGAAAAATGATCCATAATCATATAAATATTTAATATTTTTACATCGTGTTTGATCATATAATTTATAAAGGATTAAGAAAATTTCAAATAACCATTAGCTAAAGAAAAAATTGAACAAATATTATTATTATCATATAATCAATGGAAAGAAAAAGAAACGCACAGCATACTTCTTCTCTAATCATGGCCAAATTCTCAATGTGTATCACAAAAAGTTCAATTTTCCCAACTCTAATTATCATAGACATAAGTCTCATTTATACTTTTTTTTTTTCGTGGAAAGGGAACGTATTAAGCTAATATGTATAAATATTATAATGCACTTCCATCTAAGCCTTGGAGTTTGTTTGGTTTGAGGGGAGGGAGGGGAAGGGAAAGAGGAGAGATAAAATTTTTCTCTTATATTTACTAAATAGCTCATGGAAAATTTTCAATATTTTAAAAATACACTCTCAGTAAAAAAGAATATTCTTTTTATTAATAAAAATTTAGTCAATATTCTCTCTAAGGATTCATCCCTTCCATCAAACCAAACACCCAATCCTAGTGGTAGTATAAGTAAGACAAAATAATTGGGCCTAAATGTGGTTCACAAAAGAAGGCCCAAGTCAAAAAGGCCCAAGTCAAGTCAGGGGTATGAGTACAGTAAGACAAAGCTGTGATCTGTGATGGGAGGAGGCACAGTGATTTTGGAGTTATTTTTCTTTGGAAATGCATGAAAAAATTTCAAAAGAACATCGTTTCATCACCGTGTAAAATATTAAAATATCATTTATTCTAGGTAGAATTTAATGATCAATGAGAGAGTGATGAATACTCACATTTAATTAATCCCTTCTCTATTTTTCATACATGCAAAACCTTTGAACACATAAATATATAATGAAAATAGAATAATAATGCACATCTCTCTATCTAAATACTCCTCTTTTATTTATTTATTAATATAATACATATATAAGGAGTTAATATTGATAATAAATACAAGACATTGTTATTATATTTGTCAATCTTTTGTTAATTTACATGTTGATGCTCATTCAATAATAATTAAAAGGAGATGGAATTAAGGAAGATAACTCGGGTGTTTTAAAAAATATATGTCATATTGACAAACTTAACTAGTTAACTTTATTAATTTAATCAAATTAGATAAACATATTTGGTATTAGGAAACAAGCTAAGACAGAGTAATAACTCGGAAGGTATTAGAAAGTATTGTAGATCGATTAAGACCATGTATTTTTCTTCATCCATCACAACTTAAATACGATATATCTAATTGTTATAATAAAGATAACAGACACACACACACACAATTAATTAATTAATTAAAATGGGGAAGCAATATTCATCATTTTGGACAACACTCTCTAAAATTTAATTTAAATGAAATTATCTGCAACTTCATTTCCCCCTCTATGTTTTGTTTTTCTTTCTTTTCATTCATTTAAACAAATCTTAAAGTATCATATAGAGATATCCTGACTTTTTCTTACTTTAAGTAACTTGAGTAATGAAACATACTTAATATGCATATGCGCGCACACAAAAATACGTATAGACACACACATGGATAAGTACGTACGTGTGCATATTGTACCTAAGTGTGTGTGTGTTTCAGACACATCATTAATTCTGTGTGTGTGTGAGTTTTAGTTTATGTTTATTTTTGCTTTTGCTTTTGTTATAAGCCAAATATCGCCTAGTAGTTTGTAGCCACCAAGAATACGTCATCATTCTTCCTTCTTCCTTTTTAGCCCGAAAAGATTTTTTTTTTTTTTTTTTAAATAAAACACATACCCCCACATGCCCCGGTACACTCACCGAAACCCCCATCCTGCTCACATAACTAATTTATTAGAACTAAAAAAATGATAGTTAACTCATTAAAAAGCCTTATTTTACATATTCTAATATTTGGTGGATTCAAAATCATATCTCGTATTAGAAATTGTTTTGTGTAGATCCTTTATTGTGAGGTTCAGTGTAGACCCAATGTGGCTTCTTAGAAGAAATGATTTTCAATTATCATTGGTTAATCAAGTTTTGTAAAACCAATATTGATAATTGTTCTTTATGAGAAATGGTCTTTTCAAAATCAAGTTTAAAATGAAAGAACATAAAAAGTGACATTTAAGCATTAATCACATGGGCACAATTGACAAATAAGCGCATTAATTACTCTCCAAGCAATTTATATTACGAACTAGAACATTGTTCTCTCCAAGTAACTTATATTGCAAACTAAAACAGTCTTCTACAAGTGATTTATATTATAGACTAGAGGGAGTATATTTATATGTATGGTCAATCTAGGTGGATGTTGAAAAATCTCAAAGGTCCTACAAGCCAGGATTGTTAATTTGAAGAAAAGGGGCCGTAGAGAGTATACTTCCTCTAGTTCTAAATGCTACGGTTAGTTAAAAGATTTACTTTATTTTTAAATGTAAAACCTAGTTTATTTTGTTCAAAAAATTTATAATTTTCTAATCAAACAATCCTATTGGTCGTACATATACTAATACAGTTTTTCATCATTGAGGGTAGTTTCCAATACAAATGATTAAATATGGTATTTTAGAAAAAATAACACAAATTTATGATAAATAAATAAAGTGGAGCGTGGAAGGTTACATAGAAGAGCCATGGACATAAAGGATTATTTCTAGCTCTTACACACACAGAGATATGGAGTTCATTGGAATTTTCCCTTTTTCAACCAGAAATATGTGGATGACTTTTACTATGCAATATAATATTATAAATATTCTTTAAATTAAAATTATTGATTATATCGTTTTTATATAAAGTTATAAAAAAGGTGCATATGAATTCATTTTTTTTCTTCATTCAAGATTTTCCTCCTCCTTTATTTAATTTTTAGAGCAAAATTATACAATTAAAATTCCTAAATGATTCATTCATAAGGTGTATAGAACCCACCTGCATCCATAATAAAATTCCCCCTGCAACCATTATGTGTATATAACTCAAGCTAACTATATATACCAACTTGAAGAGATCGTACATGCGTATGCATGCAGTGGTGGATCCAGAAAATTACTGAAGAGGGCACCATTGCCCGGGGGGGAGGACTCGGGGGTGTTGCCCCCATTTTTTTTTGGGAAAGTTTTAAATGTATTGAAAAACAAAAGAATAAAAAGAATAAAAAAATTCATGAAATGAAGTGAATATTAATGATGTAATAAGAGAGACAATTATTTTACAAACCCTGTCATTTAGAAAAGCAAGGCTAAGTCTTTTGTTAGAAATGTAGCTACATAAATTACAATAAAGGGTGGACACTCAATGTTTAGGTACATGTATTTTAATAAAAAAAGTATATTACAATAAAAAATAATTACAATGTTATCCTTCTATGTCTTATTTTCTTGGAATTCCATCATCGTTGCCTTATTGATAGGGAAAAACCTTATAACCTTTAGACTCCGCAAGTGTACGGGCCGTATCAAGTAATAGAGTGATAAATAAAGTATCGTTCCCACGAGGACTCGGTTAAACTAGTGATTAGGTGTCAAATTTCCTTTTCTCGTTTAAGTTGAGCAAATCAAAATTGTTTTCAATAACAAAGTAAAACAAAAGAATTTAATAACAACAAGCACTTTCAGAGAGAGAGAGGGGATTCAAATATCAAGGAGGACAACCTAGAGATACTAATCCCTTGTTTGTTTCTTAGATTTTATTCCCACAAAATTAATTATAACTCAACTTCATCAGTTAATCTAGAGTATTAATGTTTATAAGTGCCTG
Organism: Acacia acuminata; assembly: GCA_019022655.1. NCBI lineage: Eukaryota > Viridiplantae > Streptophyta > Magnoliopsida > Fabales > Fabaceae > Acacia > Acacia acuminata. The sequence goes on from JAFJYI010000064.1 coordinate 71,168, forward strand.
TCGGTCCACTTATACTCCTACCTCAAATGATTATGCAATGTCTCACACAATTAATTAAGGTGCAATTTAAATCGGGCTCATTCTAATTTGACTATGCGGAGCTTCTAGGTATATGTCTATCCTAGACGCAAATTAGATTAAAACCTAATCTCACATTAAATTTAAACCTAATTCCACATTATTTAATCCCAAGGTCAATTTAAGATTCCCTTCGTCAAGTTCAATCCTAAATCCCCAAAACATGCTTAACGGTGGCCAATCACTAAGCAATAGATAATAAAAACAAGATTAAATAAACTGATTAAAATTAAGCAAAACTAATGAGTGGGAACAATCTCTAAGTTTCAAACAAGTTCATAGTACTCTAGGTTGAAAAGAAAATTAGCCACACATGGCTATAAGAAAATCCATTACAAAAACAAGAAATTCAGATTCTAGCATAAAGAGAAGAAGAAGAAAGACAAGATCACAAAACTGTGGAGCCTTCTCCTCGTGTAACGCGTACTGCAACTCTTCTTCTCCAATTCCTCAGATCTGCGTCCCTCCTTCTTCCTGTGCATACTGATATTCACTGTTTTTGTTCCATGCGTGTTGGGCCCACGTCCTTCAATTGTTGCATCTCAGTTACTTGGAGCCCACTGTCACGCGCGGAAGCACACCAGCACAAGAACTTCCCAGGGGTCACCCATCCTGGGATTTTCCTGCGCTGAGCACGCTTAACTTTGAGAGGCGCTAACCATCATGCCAAAAGCTCGAGCCGATAGCGAGGCGCACCACATATTATTTATGCCCCGAAACCTTCCCTCATCCGCCGATGTGGGACCCGTCACATGATTGTTAGGACCGTGACAAGCTCCCCACCTATCCCGGTGATGCCCCCATCACCCGCAGGGTCCCCCATTCCATCCACGGGGGAGGCGGCCCACCCCCTTCCACACGGGGGGCCCACCACCACTGCCCATCACCGAGTGAGGGTCCACATCCATTCCATCCACGGAGGGGCCACCACAGCGGGGCGAGGCGAGGTCGGCTCTGATACCACTGTCAGCGCGGAAGCACACCAGCACAGGAACTTCCCAGGGGTTACCCATCCTGAGATTTTCTTGCGCTGAGCACGCTTAACTTTGAGAGGCGCTAACCATCATGCCAAAAGCTCGAGCTGATAGCAGAGGCACACCACATATTTTTTATGCCCCAGAAACCTTCCCTCATCTTGCCTGATGTGGGACCTGTCACGGTCAGACCGTGACACCACGCCCTCAATCACTACTGATTCCACATCTTTCTTTTAATTCCAAGATACAATATATCAATCAATTATATCATATGGCTTTGTCCATTGCTTCCTTAGGTTATACGTTTTGACTGGTGGGGCCCAATTCCATTGATTGCAAAAATGCACCAAATCAAATCAAATATTTGGACATAAAACCTTGCTCTCCGGCCTCCAAGTCGGTCTCCAAATGGGCTTTCAGCGAATTATACTCTATTCGACTCTCTTGACGCAGTCAACATCCTTATGAGGGATTCCAGTGCTGATCACCCGCTTAGGGACATTATTAACGCAACCAGAGATTTGCTCCTCAGGGACTGGAACGTGGAGCTCCACTATACGCCACGAGATAACATTACGTGCGCTGATTATATGGCCAAGCTGGGTCATGATGCACCAGTTGATGCTGATGTTACGTTCGTCCAAGAAATTCCACCGGCATGTTTGGATATGGTTTTGCGGGATCAATTAGCTAGCCGCTGTCAGTTTTCTTCTCCTTAGTTTGATGTATTTGGGTTTGATCTACATGATCTAGCCCTTTTTACTTTTCAAGCTCTAGCTTGCCTGTATCTATAAAAAAAAAAAAAAAAAAAAAAAAATTGCTCTCCTGGTCAAAGAAAAGGAAATATATTATAATAACAATAATCACAAAACTGAATTTATTTAAAACTTCCCATTACTCTTATTTATTTCCTAAACTCCAAAACTTTTATTTTAAATTGAAATCCCCTAACTAATGTAGCCAAATTGATATCTCTTAAAATCCCAATCAAATCTCTTTAATTTAGCATTGATGACTTCCTAAATATATCAAAATATATCTCAAATCAATTAAAAATAGGAAGTCATCACTTATTATCAATGCTATCAAATATATCTTTTTCAATATAAGCGCTAAACAATCATTCAATCATTTATCCCCATCCAATTACGAATTACGGTCTTGATTTATTAAGGGTAGACACTTAATTTAAGAGTGAACAATCATTCAAACATGTATTAACTTAAAAAAAAAAAAAAAAAAAAAATCCCAAATTCAAGTGGGGCACTTGCCGCCCTAGTCTACAACGTGGGTCCACCATTGTGTGTATGTATATTTGCTCAAACTATCCCCAATTTCGCACCTTGTGTACCAGATATGCAAGTTTCTTAACTTGCTCGAACCTCTTTCTATAACCCTTACTTGTTTTTTTGTTTAAAAGGACACACCGGTTTTTGCACACCGTGCGTATCACAAACCTTTAGGGTATGTTTGGTTGGGGGAGGGGATGGAAGGGGGAGGAAAATGGAGGGAAAATATTAAAAGGGGAGAAAATTTTTGTGGGCCCCACCACAAATAACTTTTCTCTCTCTCCATTTTCCTTCCCCTCCCCCTCCCCCCCCCCCCCTCCCCCCAACCAAACATACCCTTAGAGCATCAGGGCAGTTATGACCAAGATAATCTTCCAAGCTCTTCTCATTTTCTTCCAATTCGTTGCCTCCAGTAAAGACTACAATCATGTAGGCAGTTATTTTCTCCCAAACAGTTTCTACAGACAATAAGCTTTGAAAAACCGCATATTCTTCGTAGAATAACAATTTTTTTATAGAAATCATCCACAGGATAACGTAACGTGATTCCCTTTATCAGTACATATTATTAATTCATTCTGAATGAAGTCAAATCCCATAGAACAATCAAATAATCTTACAAAAAAATTATAAGTAGTCTTGATTAGTTAAATAATAGACTCCAATCCAAAGTTTTTTTGTTGTTGTTGTTGTTGTTGATAATAACTCCAATCCAAAGTTGAATGGCTAATCAAAACAAACTAGTGCATTTTACATGGTATGTCCATGGCATTGACCCAATCTTCTACTAATATGGTACTCTGAAGTCTGAAATCCAACCGTATTTGTCACACCTGATACGCTTGACATTGACTTGAAGGCATTCCTCCCAAGAATGCTCGATTTCCACAGTCCAGTCCTCACAAATGAGCTGTTGGGTATCTTCTATGATCTGTCTAAAGGGGTGATTTTTCCCACCATCAGAGTATTAATTGCTTCTATTTCAGAAAGAAAATTCAATGCACAAAATTTTCTGAATGGGCTCATAAAGAAAATAGGAAAAGACTCATCCATGAGATCCCAAGAGATTGCCAAATCCTCCTCATACGATGGTTACAAATTTAACAAAGAGCCCCTACAAATTAAGAACCTAATTAACTTTGATACTATTAATTAATGATGGGAACCTATGTCTGATACCACTTGTAAGAAAAATAGACTATCTTAACGTATTGATGTAATTCTTAAAATGCGAAATGTATAATGGTTTCTTCACTCTTTGAGAACATGTTCTTATCTAGAATAATGGTTTTTGAAAACATATTACTCTCTATCACTCATTCATAAATAGGAGCATTTTTCGGAAAAAAAAAATTAATTTTCCTACATAATTATCACATTTGACTACTTTAAGTATTTTTTAGAATCTCACAATTTGATTGAAAATCTTTTATGACAGGTCGGCATCATCTTTTTTTTGTTGTCGTTGTTGTTATTGTTGACAAAAGATGACCAATGAATGCAATAATTTAAATTGACTCAGTCACCAAGATAGGATTGTGGCATAAACCTTGCAGGGTGAACAAAAGACATATTTGGTCACAGGTAACATTGAAATATTTATCTGGAATGATCTACATTTTTGTAGCAGATTAAGGGTGTGTTTGGGATAGCATCTAATGGGAAAATAAGTCCATCAGATAGGGAAAAAAGCCCATCAAAAGGGAAAACTTGATAATTAAGTGTTTGAGATAGCATCAGTGTTTGATGGGCTTCTGAGTTTGATGTGGGTTTTCTTTTAAGCTCATTGTTGGAGCTTCTCCTGTTTCACAATGACTTCTGAAGCTATGCCAAACACAAATCACATCAGAATAAGTCCATCAGAAAAAAAAAGTCTATCAAGAAAAGTCCATCAGAAACAAAAGCCACTTCTACCACCGTTATTCCAAACGGCCCTAGATGGTAGGCAATGTATGTCTTGCATGTTGTCTCGTGCGGATTCACGATATGCACCTGAGCGCACACACACGAGTTATTCAGCCACAGGGCTATTAAATCACTTACATGTAAGGGTTATTTGGAGTGCTAAAACAAAACATGCAAAGCCGAGGACTGAGTCTTATAGCTACAAAAGATGATAAACCTTGGAGGTTCAACAAAGCAGTCAAAATGCTTTGTGACATTACAAACACATACTAAAATAAATTTTCCTCGAAGAAGCCACTTTTTCGCTGCTACTTGGTGGTCAGACTGCAATGAGAAAAATAGAATAGCTTGAAGATACCAATTACCTGCCACTTATAGTTGGTCTAAAAGCAAAGATAAAAAGGTCATAGTAAAAACAGTACCCTTTTCAATGAAAGTATTGAAACAACAGTAGTATTTTAGACCAGTAACAACATGGAGATATGTGACATCATGAATATGGAAACATATCTTTTTTGATTGAATATGGAAACATATCATGGATTGAAGAACTACACGAAGCTCAATACTACTTGTATACACAAATGGGCAGCTACATGCAGGCACCTCAGTCAGTCATATGAGGCACAAAGCAAAGCAGAAACATTATTGACTTTATCCAAAGTGAAGCCACCAGTTGGCAATACATCAATATACAAGATGCTTATAATAAAAAGCGAGCAGCCTGTTCCCATTCAAAAGATAAAAGCAAGTAGCCAATAAAGCCTTTCATATTTACATGTTGCAGCATCTGTCTTTTCAACAGGTGGGACTTTATTAAGGTGCAGACTTTCTTTTCTAGTAGTTTCTTGCTTCATTAGAGGACATAAATTAAATGATGTTTTAATAACTTAAACTATGTTCCTTTAAATCAGTATTATCACATGTACCAATAAAGTAAGCAAAAAAGAAGCCACCTTTCTTACATGAAGCACGATATGAGAGGAAAAAAATTACAGGATTATTTGTTTCAAAAAATCTTTCTTTCAAAAAAGATATTGCAATCACAGTATACATGCATTAATATTATATTAAAAAATAAAAATTTATGATAAACAATTTCGTTGAAATTTATAGGTGAATTTGTGATAATTTATGCATGATTATACAACATAGTAATCCCTGTAAAAATCTGCTGATCTAATCCAAAGCTTGGATTTCTCAATATTTCAGAAACTTATGATCTAATGTGTCAACATTCCATGTAAGTACAAAAATACAAAACTAATAAGAAAGTTGAGGGATAAAGAATTAACCTTTGGTGCTTTGTGTTTCTTTGGAGGTCTCCATCTCCATTTTTTTGCCTCTGTCGCATCATCTTCTCTGCCTCTTCTCCGTCTCATCCTCTTCTTTGCCTCCTGACTGTCCTCACTTCCAGTGCCGGATGAAGAAGAGGAATGGGAAAAGCAAACCAGATGAGGTGAGGAATGAATTCTGTCCTCTTCTCTTTATAAATTCACCTATAAATTTCATAGGAGCTTCGAAATTTTGAATTTTGAATCGTTTAGGGGAAGGGAAAAGGCTGTGGTTTTGGTATGGGGTGTATCAAGGAGCAAAAAAGGTGCGTAGTAGCAACCCGTGAACATGCACGGAGCCTGATGATTAGCTGGTGGAAGTGATGAGATGGCTTATGAACAGTGAAATGTATCTAAAGCCAAACATAAGTCGTTTAGGAGATAGCTTGGGGATGCGTTTTTATATATATATATATATATATATTGATATTGATGTCACTGCTTTGGATTTGGCTCACAACTCTTTCTCTGGATCTCTATCTTCTCTCATGTGTCCAAATGAGACTAACTATTATTATTTGGCCTAGTTGGAGCAATTGGGTATATTTGTCTTACATAAAACTTGGGAAGTAATAAACTATGTGGTGAAAATTAGTCCAACCATGGGCACGTCATTACATAGTCTAGTGTCATTAGATTTACATGACAATAGATTTTATGGACATATATCGTCCGCCTTCAAGAACTGTGCATCTTTAGTGTTCTGCTCAATTTTGAAGGAAACAATTTTTCTGGAAGAATTGCTAAATGGATGCCGCAAAATGTATCAATTGTGAAATTGAGATCCAATCAATTTATAGCTATGTAGCTTCTCTAAGTTGATTTTGTTAGATCTTGCAAATAACCGATTTTCAGGATCTGTCCCTCACTGTTTACAAAACTTAACATTATTGGCTATTCCAGGATTGAACAGCTTTTCCTTCCCATATAGAGGTCAGCCTCTAATGTTTGGTAGCAACGCTCCATACATTTACAGGAGTGGTGTGCACACAAAATGCCAAGAACTAGGTATGAAAAGAACTTAGACCTTGTGCGTATCATTGACCTATCAGATAATGAACTATTTGGAGAAATTCCTACACAATTGTTTTACTTTGACAAGTTACAATCCTTGAACTTATCTTATAATCATCTGAGTGGACAGATACCAGACCAGATTGGAGAGATTAAAGATCTAGAATCTCTTGATTTTTCCCATAACAATCTTCAAGAGGATATTTCTCAAAGCATGTCTAATCTCTCTTTTTTAAGTGTTTTGGATCTATCATACAACAATTTCAGTGGACAAATCCCTTTGGAACTCAGTTTCAGAGTTTTGACGCATGGAGTTACATTGGGAATGGTGAGCTTTGTGGAGCTCCTCTTCAAAAGAACTGCACAGTACAAGAAAAATGTGACAATACAAAGTAGGTTGAAGGAAATAACGATAATGATGCCTTTTTGAAGTCATTATATCTTGGTATGGGAGTTGGCTTTGCTGTGGGATTGTCATTGGTTTGTGGTTCTCTATTCTTGAATAGAGCATGGGGGCACACATTTTTTCAATTCTTTGATGGTGTGGTAGATCGAATCTATGTCTTCATAGCCATAAAGCTTCGATGATTCCATTGAATGGGAATACGTTATCGCTACAGGTTGGTTATAAAGAAATCTTATGCTATTTAAATTCAAAGATTCCTGCTATGCTAAATTTTATTTCTGCAAACATTCTTCAGTGTTGTAATTGTAATGATTTCATTTTTCTGTTTGTTGCTTTCTAAATCAAATGCCTAAAGCAAGTTAAGGCTCCATGTATTAATACAACCGCTAATTTCAACCGATTAAAAGGAATTAAATTATCAATATTTTATTCTATAAAACTATTAAAATACCCAAATCTATCTTTAAAGAGTAAACATGTAAATATCCAAATTAAATGTATGTTCCTCATCATTTATCAATAGTATGTAGTAGTTGATATTTCAATAGCAACATTTAGATTGATGGTCCAAAAGTTTAGATTTTCTTCTTTTTCCTAGTTAACTGTCATTTAAAAAAAGAAAATCATACTTAATTGTGTCTTGAATACAAATGTGAATACATAGTCCATGAGAGTAACTAGCCAAGCGCAGCTCGAGGCTACGAATACAAATGTGGACATATAGTTCACGAGGATAAGTAACCAATCAAGTGCAACACAAGGCCATGAACACAAGCGTGGATACACATGTATAGTCTACGAGGGTAAGTAATCATCAAGCACAACAAGAGTCCACAAACACAAGTGTGGACACATAATTTGTTGTTCCTAGTGTATCGAGTAGATAGAAATTGAATATAAAGTAGACAATATAGCAAAACAAGAATCTGTATTATTGAAATAGGACATCCAGAGAGCATACAACAAGTCTGTATGTAACATTCCAAATTTGGGTCTAAAAACTTGAGAATTAGCCTATTTTTGGGAGACTACTAGGCCCTATTTATGAAGAGTGACAATCTTTAAATTGATATGTCATGCTTCTAAGTCAGTAAGAGCCAAGAGTCTTAAGCCTATTGTAAGAAAAAACTTAAGATAATTATTGGAAATTATTTCGGACCACACCGTTAAATTATTGTTTGTTAAAAATCTGATTATGATTGATTATAAGCTGAAAGTTATTGGTGTGGGAGTACAGCTTTGGCAGTGGCGATTATGCATGGCAATGAAGCAAGAGTTTTTGGTTCATTAAAATATATAGATATGTGGACAGCACCCATGCCATTTGAATAGCCACTTGTATTTATTTATTATCATGCTAGCAGCCTATGCATTTTCTCATCAGCATAATAATGGCTCAAGTGTACCCACGTGCATTCATGTTATGCTTTATTAGTGTATTCTATTGGAACACAAACAGACAGCATATTTTCAAGATAATATAAAAGTAACAATGGAGTAAAGGATGACAGCACGTGTGCTCTTCATTTTCGCTGGTTATACACTTTGCTTTGTCCACTATTATTATTTATTTGGACAGCAAGACAGCACACGTATAAGCTTCCTATCTCTAATACTTTCCAACGCATAAAAGAGAGATATATGGGACAGCCTACATGTTCCATTCTTTCTTTCCAGCAATATGAGATCGTAGCACCCATTTTTTCATTATACTCACTATGGGCCGGCGAAAAGCATCGGGCATGTGTTCAAAGGGAAAGCATCAGGCATGACACTACATAATAGCTTCACTTTCGGTTAGACATATATGCGTCTTAAACCCCACTCTCCATTCATTTAGCAAAGGAGATAAAAGAAAGGCAGCAGATGGAATGATTAGCTTCCACTCCATTTGCCTAATCAAAGACAACTCATTTCGGACAGCATGTACGCCTCATTCTCCACTTTCTTTTATTCAGCAGCCTATTAGCGCATGAGCTCCCTACTCTCTCACGTAAATTGGATTTATACATACACCCCTTTCATTTCGGTACATGACTGAAGTAAGAGAGTGAGTTGAGAGCACATAAAGAGAGAGAGAGCTATGAGTGTAAGGCAGACCGAAAGAGAGCAGAAAGAAGGAGAGACCGAAAGCATTGTCCAGAGAAGCGAGAGTCATCGGAGAATAAGGAAGTGTGTTCGAAACTTACATGGAAGCTGAGTTTTGGGCTTATCTAAGTCTTCTAAACCCTCTCCCATCATCATTGCAATAGTTGGGTGATGTTCTTGAGAATCAAACGTTGCTGGAAGTGGAGTGTTGCTGGACTAAAGTTTCTGTCATCATGAATAGTGCTGATATTTCTGGAAAATCTGTGAAGTCAGCCAGATTCGAGTGACAGTTTAACCAAGAAAATGATATCTTCTGATCGTGAAATTTGGTAAGAAGAAACTAGACTTCCTAATCTTTAAAATGAGTGGTAGAACATATTATCTGACGTCTAAAACTTGAGATATGATTTTCCAAAGTTCAGTTGAAAAACCTGGAACGTTTCTGTACTTCCGGTGAACAGTACTTTTTGGGTTTGATTTTGAAATATCAAACATTTGAGTTTTTCCTTGAACGTTTTACAGTATATAGTAGACTCAATAAGGTTTACACTGAGCTTTGAAACACCCAAAAATGAGGTCTATAACTCCAGTTATGATTTTTGAAAGTTGAGCTAAAAATATGGAAAGTTTTGATAAGATTCTGGAGCAACGAAATGACGTTGCATTTCGGACCCAGTAAACATTTTTTTCCTTGATATTTTTACAGTACATAGTAAACATCTCAACCTTTCCAAAAAGCCAAAGAACACCTAAGTCGCACGTGTAGAATGAGAATTATGATTTTTCAAAGTTTGTTCAGAAAATCTGGAAAATTCTGTTGCAGATTTAAGTAAAGTCTACTTTTTGAATCCTTGAAAATTATACAGTCATAATTTGGGTTGATGGCTATTTTTAATTTAAACTATACTTATAAAAATTTGAATAGAAATTGGAATCACCCCAATCGGAGATCTAGAGAATTAATTATGAATTTTCAAAGATTAATGAAAATTTTGAGAATTTAAGGTCAAGTTTAAAGGTAAGGAAATTACGGGGAATGTTAGGGATTAATCTATTTTTAATCCTCTAGAAATAATTCGCGTAGTTAGATATTGTGCAATGCAAGAAGTGACTAATGACAATGATAAACGTGTATAGGCATACCTTGACATCTCTGCTGATCCCAACACCTTCGGATGAATTAAGGATACAAGCTTGAGGTGGGTAACTGTTATCTTGTTAGCTTGTATGTATGTATTAATGTATGACTGATCATGTTTGCTAGATGATTTACATGTTTATTTCCTAGCTATGGATTTGAGGCTGCGGTCCTTGGCCGTTAACTGCGGTTACGGTACGATTTGTTTATTGTGAATTATTCTATACTTATACATGTGTTGTACTATTATTTATATTTCATACCTGCATATGAGATTAATTGTTACCCCTGGGGTTCATTCATTTGAACTCCAGATCACATGGAAGAGACAGGTAGTGGATCGGGATCAAGAGGAAAGATGCCGCTGTAAGGGCTACAGCAGAAGGAACTTATTGGAAGTTTATGATTAGATAGACTATATTTAATTGTTTATCATTTGTCTAATTTGGATTAATGTATTAAGATCCCACTATGGGATAGACTCGAATTGCGAAAAATTTATCCTCATGTTTTTGAACTAAGTTATTCTAAGAAAGTTTTATTCCGCAATTAAGTCGTCCAAACTATCTCGACGCCTGTGCGCTATAACTCTGATAAATAAAGGTGTATTTAGGACGGGTGTTACACTGTATAATATAGAAAAGCTTTAAATAAACTCACAAGATTGTCGAAAAGGTAATGAACAATGCAGAAATCCGGGCCCAACTTTCGTTGTGTCTTTAAGACAATTTTGCTCCCTCAATACGGATGCCGAAGGGTTTCTGAGCAATTGTCTCCCAGGATAGAGCGGATTATTCGTCTCCAGGAAGATGGCTCTGTTTTTCTGAAGCCCAAGAGAATCCAATGAGTTTGCTTTCGGAACACACAGAATGTATATGCAGAATGCAGAGAGAGAGAGTGTGTGTAGAAAAAACCTAATCTAATCTGTGACTAGGGCACCCTATTTATAGACTTTGAAAAAACATGATCAGATGGACTCATCTGTTGCTGCGAACTGGTGCGTTGTTCAAACAGACACACCAGAACAGAACGAACAGAGGCGACCTGCGTCTATTGCCTTAGGCAAGCGGGTGCGTCGTAAGAACAGACGCACGAAGCGAACGATCCGAACGGATCGCAAAACGCAATTGCTGGTTGGAAAACGGGAGAGGCACAACGGAATTATTTAAACGTTCGGAAATTCAAAAAATAATTTAATAAAAAATTATTTTTAATCAAAAAAATAATTTAATAAAAAAATAATTTTTTTTTTCACATGCGCGGACTAGACCGGACGGGCGGTGCGTGTGTGTGTATGGTGGACTAAGGTTCACCTAAGTCCTCACCCCTCCACAAAAGTGGGTTGGCCCAAGGGCCCAATTAGTAGGAGCGAAGTTGGGGCTTATATACCCTCCAACTTCTCTCCAACTAAGCAATGTGGGACTATTCTCTCACACACACATTCCTTCTTACTTTTTCCTCTTCTTTTCCATCCTCATTCTTATTCATAACCCATGGGATTTTATCCTAAAATTCCAACAATCCCCACATGGATAAGAAGTTAGTCCATCATGACCAAATGCAAATGATCATGTATGCAAAGTGCGGTTCCTCTACGAGAAACAAGCGCATCGAGAAAGGTAGGGGTTACCTTTGAACCTTCTCTAGTAAAAACCATCGGATATACTTGTCAATCGATTGGACGCATTGTCTTGAACCGTCGACCTTTTTAGTGTATACCAAGACAATAGGAGTTACATAGTTGCTCCTCTAGCATCGTTGGTTCTCATGCTGTGTCCATTTTGGCCTTGGACACCGTCTGGTTTTGAGTGTTCTAGAGAATCGGCCATTTTAAATTCTCATAGAAGCGGCCCGCACTTCACACTCACATAGATAATTCCTTGTGATGTAAGTCATCATACATCATCTGAACACATCAGATTAAGAAACCATTAAAAGCTTGAGAGCTTAGCCTTATATATATGTACTGTCTTGTCTAGGAATGAGTATGTGTTAAAAACTCCACAGTGTTAACAGTCGATTAAGACTTAGTTGTCTCTTTGAACCTAGTTTGTGGGATCTCCACTCTACTAGGAAGAGTTACCGCGATGATCAACAATGTATCGGCCTTAAACCCATTCCTTTGGACAATTTTCTAACTAACTTTCTAGGAATCCCTTTAGTCAATGGATCCGCTATATTCTCTTTTGATTTCACATAATCAATTGAGATGATTCCATTCGAAAGTAGTTGTCTAACAGTATCATGTCTACGATGTATATGTCTAGACTTGCCGTTGTACATGACATTCTTGGCTCTACCAATAGTTGCTTGACTATCACAGTGTATACACACTGCTGGTACTAGCTTTGGCCAACTAGGAATGTCTTCAAGAAAATTTCGAAGCCACTCGGCTTCCTCACCAGCTTTATCTAACGCAATGAATTCTGCTTCCATAGTAGATCTTGCAATGCAAGTTTGCTTAGATGACTTCCAAGACACAATACCCAGACCAAGGGTGAATACATATCCACTTGTGGATCTTGTGTCATTAGAGCTGGTTATCCAATTTGCATCACAATACCCTTCTAGTATCTTTGCGGGTACTTCTCATAATGCAAAGCAAAGTTTTGAGTTTGCTTTAAGTAACCCAAAACTCTTATCATAGCTTTCCAATGAAACTCATTTGGATTACTTGTAAAGCGACTCAACATGCTTATTGCATAGGCAATATCAGGTCTAGTGCAGTTCATAACATACATAAAATTGCCTAGCACTTGAGCATATTCCTTTTGTTTAACAGCTTCGCCAGTATTTTTTAACATTCGAAGACTAGTTTCTATAGGGGTCAACACGGGAGCTATGTTTAAACTCTTGAATTTCTCAGAATTTTAGAAACATAGTGTGTTTGCGATAAAGCTAACCCATCAGAAGTTCTATGGATTTTAACTCCTAGAATGACATCTACTAGACCCATATCTTTCATGTCAAACTTACTGGTAAGCAATCGCTTAGTAGCTTTAATCATTTGATTATTACTACCCGTTATCAACATGTCATCTACATAAAGACAGACTACGGCAAACCCATTTTTAGTATTTCGAATGTAGACACACTTGTCACATTCATTAATACTAAAGCCATTTGATAACATAACTTCATTGAATTTCGCATGCCATTGTTTCGGGGCTTGTTTAAGTCCATAAAGAGGCTTTATTAAACGACAAACTTTCCGTTCTTGTCCTGAGACAACAAATCCCTTAGGTTGTTCTAGATAAATTTCTTCCTCTAATTCACCATTCAAGAAGGCCATCTTTACATCCATTTGATGTAACTCCAATCCATTCAATGCTGCTAACGCGATTAACATCCGAATGGATGTAATTCTTGTAACAGGTGAATAGGTATCAAAGTAGTCTAGGCCTTCACGTGGTCTGTAGCCTTTTACTACCAGCCTAGCTTTGTACTTATCGATAGTGCCATATGCTTTCATCTTCTTTTTGAAGACCCACTTAGTTCCTAGAGGTTTATTTCCAGGAGGAAGGTCAACCAATTCCCAAGTGTGGTTTGACATAATAGATTCAACTTCACTATTGATAGCCTCTTCCCAAAATGGTGCTTCAGGAGAACCCATAGCCTCTCTATAAGTTCGAGGCTCATTTTCCAACAAATAAGTCAGAAAATCAGGCCCAAAAGATGTTGAAGTCCTTCGCCTAATACTCTGTCTAGGTTCCTCCTCTCCAAGATTATCATTAGTCTCAGTATCCTGAGATATCATTGTGTTATTATTATCATTATTTTTATTGTACGGAAATACATTTTCAAAGAACCTAGCGTTCCTTGACTCAATAACCGTGTTCACATGGATATCTGATACATCAGACTTATAAACCAGAAAATGATATGCACTACTATTATGTGCATAGCCAATAAACACACAGTCTAATGTCTTAGGTCCAATTCTTAACCTTTTAGGTTTAGGAATCTCAACCTTTGCCAAGCACCCCCACACTTTCAAATATTTTAAGGAAGGTCTCTTTCCTTTCCATATTTCATATGGTATGCTTTGTATCGTTTTATGAGGCACTCTGTTAATTAGAAAGTTAGCCATTAAAATGGCTTCCCCCCCTCACAAATTTTGTGGTAAACCGGACTCAATTAATAATGCATTCATCATTTCTTTTAACGTCTGATTTTTCCTATAATATGCAATATTCAACCATAATGATGCTATAAATATTTCACATAATTTGGTAGTGATGCATACCCCAAATATTTATCATCTTTGGGTATCTAAATAAAACTACCAACATTTATATTCAATAATTATAAAGACAAATAATCAACCTTTGAGTTGACCCATAAACACCTTATAATAACAAACTTTAATTCACCCACAATACAAATATGACATCATAGCATCAAGGTTATGGGTAATTAAAATAACCGTAATATTTGGAATTAGAAAAAAAAAAATTTGGCTACTTTGGTGACTAACATGTTTACCATACTTAATTTCAAAACTTAAATATTTAACTTATTATAATATTTGGAATTAAACAATTCATAAAGAATTGACTACTTTGGTGACTAATAAATCCACCAAATTTAATTCCAAAACTTAAATATTTTAGCATTCATTTAAATGTTATTCACAACATTTAAGCAGCAAAAAATCATAGTCACAAAATCATTCATAATTATAAAATTAAGGCTACAATAACATTTCTACCAATATCGTGCAAGTCAATCTTAATATATTTAGATATTTCACGATATCATGCATGCTTGTACTAAGAGAAATAATAATACTATGAAAATTAAAGCAATTTATCTCTACACTAGATAAATGATTAAATTTTCATACCACCACAAATATTTAATAATTTTACCACATTTACTTTCCAAAGAAAATAATAAATCCTTCTTAATAAATTAAATAATGGCTACGACATTTATAGATATCACCATTTTTATTTAGCCATTATTAATTCAAAAAGCTTTACAAGATTTTAGGAGAGATTATAGGAGATTAGAAATTATCAAACAAATTAATAATAAATCCTTAATCGAGACTAAATTCTCTTCCATTCTAATTAATTAAATTAGAATTTGTTCAAATACATAACATCCTAAAATTTAGGACTTTTAATAAAGGTCATCATTTAATTGTTAAATCTATTTAATTTCTGCAACTAGAAGCATGAAATTAAGTAATATCCGTACAATATCTAATAAAACTAATAAAATCTCATAATGAAATCAAGACATATTATCTTCACTTTATGAATTTAATATTAATTAAATCCTCATTAAACTAAGGAGAGATAGTAGGAGATTTATTAACTAACCTATCAATAGGATCTAATATATTTATTAATAATCAAATTTTGAACAGATGCAAATTCACCGTGCAAGTGATCAATAATTAGCATAAATAATTAAATAATATATTGATTTCTATGGACACATCCATACTGAAACTTCCGGCACATTAAAAAGCTAGGATTATGAGAAACACATCATTTAAAACAAACGACTTGTCCTTTTAGGACTTAACACAAACAACGTATCTTTTGTGTCAATCCCTAACCTCCAGCCTGGTCACACTGATCCGGCGGAGCGACAATGGTTTCTCATGTTCATTTATCGATCTCTACTATATTTCAAGATCTTTATCCATGAAGCCAATTTCGTGCCTTTTTTTTAAAATTAGTTTACTGGTTGCCCAATCTTTATCCATCAAATATATTATTTAATCATTCTAGAAAAAATATATCTCACTGATGTAATATTCAAAAATATAACCCATCAAACAAAATAATATACATCGAATTCTAAAATCTTTTTTATATACACATATGACTTCTAGTCCCATCGATTAATAAAGTTTCAATTTTCAAATAATCGCTATATCTAATAGAGGCATAGAGCGATTAGCTAGTAGAAGCAAAACTTTAATATATATCTATATCAGAAAAAAATAGACACATATATACCCACAGAAATCATAATATTAGAAACTCTAACTTTTCAAAGTTAGGAATCCAAAATTTAAAACTAACACAGATTCAAACCAAAATTTCTACCAACACATAAATCAACTTTATTTGATATAGATTAATCTAAGTTGATTCCTATAAACCAAAATTGTCTTAAGATTGTTGTTCTTAGTGTACTGAGTAGGTAGAAATTGAATATAAAGTAGACAGAATAGCAAAACAAGAATCTGTATTATTGAAATAGGACATCCATAGAGCATACAACAAGTCTGTATAATATAGAAAAGCTTTAAACGAACTCACAAGACTGCCGAAAAGGTAATGAACAATGCAAAAATCCAGGCCCAACTTTCGTTGTGTCCTTAAGACAATTTTGCTCCCTCAATACGGATGTCGAAGGTTTTCTAAGCAATTGTTTCCCAGGATAGAGCGGATTATTCGTCTCCAAGAAGATGGCTCTGTCTATCTGAAGCTCAAGCGAATCCAACGAGTCTACTTTCGGAACACACAGAATGTATATGCAGAATGCAGAGAGAGAGTGTGTAGAAAAAACGTAATCTAATCTGTGACTGGGCACCCTATTTATAGACTCTAAAAAAACATGATCAGATGGACTTGTCTGTTGCTGCGAACTGGTGCGTTGTTCAAACAGACACACCAGAACAGAACGAACAGAGGTGACTGCGTTTGTCTGAGCCGTGAAGCTGGTGCGTCGTAAGAACAGACGCACCAGAACGAAGCGAACGATCCGAACGGATCGCAAAATGCAGCTGCTGGTTGGAAAACTCGGAGAGGCACAACGAAATTATTTAAACGTTCGGAAATTCAAAAAATAATTTAATCAAAAAATAATTTTTTATTTCACACGCGGACGGACCGACCGGGCCGACCGAACCGAGCCGGAGGCGGCGTGCATGTGTGGTGGACCAAGGGTCACCTAAGTCCTCACCCCTCCATAAAAGTGGCTTGGTCCAAGGGCCCAATTAGTAGGAGCCAAGTTGGGGCTTATATACCCTCCAACTTCTCTCCAACTAAGCAATGTGAGACTATTCTCTCACACACACATTCCTTCTTACTTTTTTCCTCTTCTTTTCCATCCTCCTTCTTATTCATAACCCATGGGATTTTATCCTAAAATTCCAACATAATTCACGAGGGTAAATAACTAATCAAGGGCAGCATGAAGCCACAAACACAATCGTTGACACATAATCAATAAGGGTAAGACCAATCAAGCACAATACCAGGCTATGAAAACAAAGAACAGGTACGAGACTCACGAATCCCACGAATATCAAGTGTGAGTACTATGCTCACAAATGTCAAGAGAACTCAATTTTAACCATGGCGCGTGAAGAACTAATAGTATTGGTGTTAGTAACCAGTGTTTTGTATTCAGTCCTCTCCAAAACATATTCAACTTTACTTGGGATCTATTTCAAATTAGCAAACCGGAAAGATCTTTTCCTAATAATGAAAGCTCATAAATAATATTTCACCGCATAAGATCCCAGCATGAACATTCGAAAAACATCTCTAAAAATGTTCCTTTCAAATTCTATGTATATGTTCATAAGGATAAAATGAAGAATAAATATAACAATAAATACAATCCTTCAACATTTTTCAAGCATGAATGGAGTCATATCAACTAAATGTTATTTCTTTTCGACATAATTGGTCAAATCCATTTGAAAAATCTTTTCACCGTGCCCATTCATGTGTCACATTGATCAAATATTATCACTATCATTATATTTAAAAATAAAACGTTATTCGACTATGTATTAAATTTATCTTCCTTTTAAAAACTAATCGATATTCAATATAAACAAAATACTTTTAATAGCTCAATAATCGATGATAGAATTAAAATTATATCATAATAACGTAATCTAATTCAAACAATATTCTGATATAAGAATAATTATTTATAGTTAAATTGAGACATTATTCACTTATATGCATTTTGTGCTTCCAAAATTGTGCTCTCAACAAATAACTTACTCCTGTTTATTCAGCTTAGAGTTATTTTTCCTCAATCCCTAATATCCTGAAAACCAAATATTAATACTACGATTATGATTTATATAAGATTTTCCTAGGTTCAGCTTCAATAAAATTCTTCATGATAGTCTTTATCTTAGTTTTTGTTTTTTTAATTACCAGTATAATTATAAACTTCATGAGCCATTAACATGCTAATTTTGACCACCAAAACACACCATCTCAATTACCCAATATGCAACAGATTAAAAAGAAGAAAAAACTTGAGCTTAAATACCCTTTTTTGAAAATAGACCCAATGGTTTAAACTTGAAACAGCATCATTCACTTTCCCTTCCCTTTCTTTATGTATATCCTTCAAGATTCAGTTAAGACAGTTCTTAGAAACACTATAGCCCTTAGAGAGATCAGACATCCTTGGAAAGAAGCATAAAATGGCACACATAACGCATTACATAATACTCCAAGGAAGACTTGAAAGGAACCCCAGCTGCTAAAGCCCAAAGCCCACCTCTCGTTACCAATCTCATAATATGAGATTTTGGTTTTACCATCTGAAATGAAGTTAATCATGCAACCTCCTATACCTTTTTTTTTTTTTTTTTTTTTTTTTTGGGTCGATGAAATACATTTAAGAACTTTGTATTATATATTGTAAACATGTTTATTTATAAGAATTAGAAAAATTATATACTTAAGGCTTAGGGGATGTGAATATTCTCATATTCCATATCAGTCACACCTTAATTTCCAGAACGTGATAGAGATTATGTTTCCTATAGTTACATGGGACAGTTTGATTAATGTAAATAAATAAATAAAATGAATGAAATAAATTAAATGGGAATATCTTACAGTAGGTTGTTATAAAGTTATTTTTATTGTTTATTTAATTAAATTAAAAAAATTAATAATAATTTTTATTTCAACACACTTTCATCTGTTGTGATGATTTCATTTTTTATTTCTGTATGTTGCTTGCTAAATAAAATCATAATGCAAGTTAGTTAAGGCTCCGTTCATGCATTAATGCAACGGTTTTCAACTGCTTAAAACAAATTAAATTATTCTCCAAACTAAATATTTTCCCCTCATTTATCAAAAGTTGTTGTTTTAACCGCAGCATATAGATTTATGGCCCTAAAACTTAGATTTTGTTTTCCTCTTCACTAATTATTTTTCATTTAAACAAGAAACTCACACTTCGAATTGTTTTTAATAAAAATATAAAATTTTGATAGATTTTTATTTGTTCTGATCGAGAGTTTGAGTGAACTCGATCATATGATTCATGCTTGCTTTTCACACCAATAGGTAGATGATTCCAAATTTTCAAGAACTCGTATGCACCCCAGAAGCTTCGGTGTTTATGTTGTTTGATTGATGGAAGTTTCCATGGTCGACTATAAGAATTCAAATGTTTGGGGCTGTACAAATTTGGCCATGTTTTGTAATCGTGTGTCTGTCATTGTGTTTACTACTTTGGTTTGGATGCTTAGACGAATCTGGTATATCGGATTATTTTAAAGTGTGGTTTCATGTTTTAGTCAATCTTCCAAGTGTTGTTTCTTGGTGAAAAAAGTTTGAAAGATCTTATTTTTTATTTTGAAGTATTCTATTCTCATGGATTTTTCTTATTACTACACTATTTTGATTTTTGGACTGAAACCACCAAATGATAGACACAAGAATTATATCTTGTTTTGTCATTAGCAATCCTTTGTTACTAGGATAGACTAGAGGATTCAAGTTTCAAGATGCACCAACGCTGAATTATCAAAAAATGGAACAAAATAATATATTAATAAATTGTTAATACCTTAATTTCAAGTTAAAAACAGGAATATCACCTTGGGGGGTAAATTAGGGTGATTAAAAATTCCATTCAAATATCTTAGAAACTAACTCACTAAACAGGCTATAACAGAGAAGAAAGAAAGAGAGATATTGACACAAGAAATTTATACCGGTTCGATCTAAACTCTTGACTTACACCCAGTCTCTGGACTCTCTGGGTATTTCACTAACTCCTTCAATCGATTACACACTCTATACTCGAAGTATTCCTCTCACTAGGATTTACTCCCCCTTACAAGTTGTAATCAATAACCCAATGTCAAAGTCCCATTACTCTGAGATTCTTACAAAGATATTGATTTAGAAATAAACTTTCTAAAAGAGCAGATAGATAAACACTGAAGATTATAAATATCCAAAGATATTACACAAGGGAATGAAACAGTAAATGTGTATAGTTCGTTTGAGCGTTTGTGTTTCTGGTGATTGAATTGTATTGAATGCTTCAGCTTATATTTGGTGAGAGAATTAGTTGAACGCTGAAAGCATTCAATTCATCATTGAGAGTAATCAATATAGCCATTAGACTTGAAGCTCGTTCGTTACTCGTAAAACTTGATTTATTTAATGATCGCTTACATTCTTTGTTGACATTCCTTATGTTCTTCCTGTTGGATGATCTGGTGTTCAAATAAGGAAAGAACATAAATGCCTTTGGCATGTTTAGAGAGTGATTGTCCAGATTCAGGCTTCGTTTTCTGGAGACACATTTAATGCAGCTGACGTAATCAATGCTTTATGATTAATCTGCATTTAATCATTTATTTGATCATTTGAAACTCATTAATAAACTGATTAAATATAATTAGGAACAATAATGAGTGATGATATGAAGTAAGCAAATCATACTTAAAGATTTAAGATTTACGAGACAGTGATTTGTAAAACAAAGATAGCGTAGCTCGAGTTAAATATAAGCAAGATCGAGCAAATGACTTGAGTTAACCAATCCAAGCTCGATTCACAAGTTCATCTTCTTGAAAATAAGTTTAAAGTTTAAGTGAAGATGTCTCTGTATAAACTTAGCTCAAGTCTACAATGATCAATTCAAGTGCATAACTAGAGTTATCCATAGTTAGCTCGAGTCAAGCATCATTTTCACAACAGGTTATCAAGAAGCTTTTGAAAATGATTTGAAGATCGACATAACTCGAGTCATTAAGTGATGTGATGGCTCGAGTTATCAAAATACATTTGAAAATAATGTTCAAATTCAAGGCTTGACACAAATATTATTGTATTTTGAAAATAAGTTCTAAGTTCACAAAACTTAGCTCGAGTCATAGTGCATAGGCTCGAAACAACATCATTTCACAAATATTTTACAAGAGCCATTAGCTCGAGTCAAAGTATTACAACTTTGATAATTCACAAAGCCAGCAAAGCTCTATTGTTAATTAGTGCACCTTCAAAATGACCATATGACCCCTATTCTCGAGATATTAAGCCGTTTCAGCTCAATCATGGACCACTGCTGCACCGTTTTAATACAATTGCAAGGACTTTTATTCTTCGTGTGTGCGTGCATATAGCCCCTATTCTCGAGATATTAAGCCGTTTCAGCTCAATTATGGACCACTACTGCACCGTTTCCATACAATTGCAAAGAATTTTGTTCTTTGTGTGCGCGTGTGTTGGGGGTTGTTCGCCTCGCAAG
Organism: Acacia acuminata; assembly: GCA_019022655.1. NCBI lineage: Eukaryota > Viridiplantae > Streptophyta > Magnoliopsida > Fabales > Fabaceae > Acacia > Acacia acuminata. The sequence continues at coordinate 92,899 of JAFJYI010000064.1, forward strand.
AGCATGAGTCACGCAAGTAACAAAGTGATAAATAAAGTATCGTTCCCATAACGATTTATATAACAAATTGGTCAAGCAAGAGACTTAGTGAATTTAATCAAGTTGAACTAAAACAAAATTTTGATGTGGAATGATAATTTTTAAAACTATTTCTAAAACTAAAAATTGCAATTGATTCTTTGATTTCAAGGATTAAATGGAGCTTATGATTCTTCTTCCCCTTTTGCATTTCATAAGACTTGATTAATTTCCTCTCTATTAGTGTATTTCAATACATATATGTGTTAGTCTAATGTTTAAAAACACTTGATAAGCTCTATCAAGTCAAAACCAACTTTCTCTTCTCATTAAAAGGCACAATCTTTTGCTACAATTAATGAAACTCAATCTTTAAGTGACAACATTAATGTGACAATGCAATATTAGTAAAGATATCTCTATTTTATCAACAAACCATCCATTTATCAAGTAAACTTCAGACAAGTATGATTTTAACCAAGTTCTACACCTAGATTAGCTCTCTTAAGACAAATCCAAGTGAATAAATCATCTAAATGGAGGTTAATCATTAGAAGCATTAAGCCAAGGTTGAAATCAAACATATATATATATATATATATATCTATCAAAAGAGAGGAATATCTAAGTATTAATCCATACAAAGGGTCAAAAGAATCCTATAATGAAAGATTTAGCTACTCATGTCCAAATACAAAGAAATTCTACACAAAGCTAAGTGGAAAAGAGGAGAAAAGAAGAAAAACCAAGGTGGAAACCTCAAAATCTCTCTTAAGAAGAGCATCTAAGCCTCCAAAGTTGTCAAAATTTCTCTCACAAGCTCTTCCTTTGCGTGCTCCATTGTTCCCCAATCCAGAGAGTTAGTTTTTGGCCCTTTCCTCTAGGTTAAATAGTATTCTTCCACTTCTAAAATCTGTTAGTTCTCTATGTGTTTTGATGATGAGTGACAATTGTAAACTCAAGATGAAATTTGTCTTTGATAAGTTGAAAAACTTATCGTTGTCAAAGGCAAACTCGAGTTTTGGTTGGAAAACTCGAGTTTGGACTTGACAAAGAGTTTATGAACTAAGGAAAACTCCAATTTGCGTAAGCAAACTCGAGTTTGTGAGATACAAAAAAGCACTCCAAGTTTTTCACATGAAGACAAACTCAAGTTTAGTTTTTACAAACTCGAGTTTTTACCAAACAAGAGATTCTTCAATATTTTGTAAAGTAAGCAAAACTCCAGTTTGCATAGGCAAACTCGAGTTTTGATCATACGAAGAGCTTCCAATATATTTGAACTATGCCAAACTCGAGTTCCCTTAGTAAACTCCAGTTTGTGCTAGTTACAAAGTTTTGTTAAGTGTTTGTGAACTTGACTAAACTCGAGTTTTGTTTTGTAAACTCAAGTTTTCGGCTGGTCGATAGTCTTAATACTTTTCATCCGAGCAAACTCCTGTTTGTTATGACAACTCCAGTTTGCACTTGGCCAGGAGCTTTCTAAGTTTTCCAGTTTTGAGAAAACTCAAGTTTGTATATGTAAACTTGAGTTTATGTTTGGTAGAAAGATTTAAGTTTTACACACTTTGAGAAAAATCCAGTTTATATTAGAAATTGTAGTTTTTTTCGAGAGAGTTTTCAAAGGTTCTCAATTTTAAAGAAAACTCAAGTTTAGTTTTGTTAACTTGAGTTTGTGCCAAGTAGAGTGCTTTGCTCTTTTCAGTAATTTTGAAAACTCCAGTTAAGATTTGGAAACTCCAGTTTTAAGCTTTTGGACTTAAACATGTTTTTCATTATAAAAGTCCAAAACTTGAGTTGGTCACTAATGAACTTGAGTTTTGCTCATATTGAAAAATGTGCTTCAAAGATGAAATTGCAACATTCTTCTCTAGAAGAAGGAAACTCGAGTTAGGATTTAGAAACTCCAGTTTGGCCTTCTGAAGCAAAGTTACAAACTCTAGTTTGTATGAACAAACTCGAGTTTGTGTCGCTAAGTTTGAAAATCAAATTGCTCGAATTTGTGAAATCTTCATGTTTGATCTTAATACTTCTTATCATCACTCATTACTATTTCTAACTATGTTTAATTAATTTGTTAGTGAGTTCAGATGGTTTAGAGGATGTGAAATGAATATTTGAGCAAAAGCAAAAAGTGACGTCAACACAATTAATGCAATGTCTAGAAAACTTACATCATTTTGGACAAATATTCTACACACGTTGCAAAGGAATTAATGTTTCCTTTCCTTATCCAGTAGCTGCTCTTCTAACGGATTAATTTCAAGGGAAGTCAACCCTAATCTTCTGAGCAACTGGATTAACTGAAGAGTAGAGAGAGAAGAGACCAAAGTGTCCCTAATCAACTCAACAATGTTCCCAACGGCTATATTGATCAATCCAACTATCATTTAATGCTCTCTTCATATATAAGGAGTTGCATTCAAGTCTTCTCAACAACCAATCTACAGAAAACAAAAATCATTCAAGTTTCCAACTACTCTTTCAGTTTTCTACTGTAAATTATTTTTTGATGCATTTGTGATTATTATTATCCACTCTTAGAGAGAGCATCATTTATTGAAATCATTCACTGTAAGAATCTCAAGTCGTGGGACTTAGAGATTGGGTTATTTGATTAAAACTTGTAAGGGGGAGTAAGTTCTAGTGAGAGAATTACTCTGAGAGTTACAAATTGTGTAATCATTTGAGTTAGTGAAATCCCAGAGTGTCTGGGGACTGGACGTAGGTCAAGAGGTTGGACCGAACCAATATAAATTTGTTGTATCTTGCTTGTTCTTCTCATACTTTGTTTTGCTCTATTTTCCAGTCAAACAACAGAGATTTTTAAAATCCTCAATTCACCCCCTCTTGGTGATTTGCTCAACTTTCAAAATCAAAACGTACAACTGTACTATTTGCGACTGGCTAAGGCAAATTTGTAAACTTGTCGCAGCTAGTTACACAGAGGGTTAATTTTTCTTTAGAGTCTCAACTTGCTATAATAAATTTGTCAACTTGCTGTGACCAGTTATACAGGGAGCAAACTTCTTGAAATTGTTTACCTACGACGGCCAGTTCACTACTAGAAAATGCAAATTTTATGGCGGAATTTGCGAGGGAACTAAAAAATCCCTCACAAAAAGCAGACTTTTGTGAGGGAACCAATATTCCCTCACAAATATGCCCCTTTTTGCGAGGGAAATACCCCATTTTGCGAGGGATTCTTCAAATCTTTTAGTTTCGATCCTCCGCATCTTCTATTCCGCTATGTTAGCAATCTACCTGTCTTTCCTCGACCTTCGCAATATTTCCTGAAATCACTTGGCAAAAGATGAGAACATATGCCACATAGCATGACGTCTTTTACTTTGCTATAGCTTCAGAGATGCTTTGTATTGCACTTCGATATGCTGTCAGAATGCTATACGAATATTTTAATCCGATGCGTGTACGGATCCCAACATAAACATGTGCTAAGAAGAGGATAAAGTACGAGGTTTTATGAGAAAGATGTATGGCAACGCTCGATACTATGCTATACGGAGGATTGCTCAACCTCGTTTAAATCAAGGCTTAAGGAATTCGAGTCATACCTATTCGCCGAATCGAAATGTGTCTCGTTCTCTTTGGATCGGTGGGCTACCTTCTCGATCGCGAAGCTAACTCTATGAATCTTCCTCCTCTACTTCGATATCCACACGAGTAATCCCGAACACGATTGCGGTAGCACTGCTAGCGCCTTCTGAGTTGTGCGTCTATCTCTATTTTGCTCTAGGGTTTCTCGCGGCTTTCGATACGCTCGACAAAGAGTCCCGTAGGTTTTTCTAGAACCGTTCGGCGTATTATATTCAAAATTAATCCTTATTAATTTTGAATTTTGAATTTCAAATATGGATTTAAAAATACATTAATTAAATCTATTTGTTAGATCTAATGTAACGTATTTATTTAATCCGTATTAAAAGGCCGATATGAAATTCGAATTTTGAATCTGGATTAAAAAATATATTAATTAAATCTATCTAATAGATCTAATATAATCTATTTATTTAATCTAAATTAAAAGCCTTCTCGATTTAATTTATCTCTATAAATTAAATCCGAGAAATGATATCCATCTATTTAATTAAATCGAGATACTATATCTCGTTTAAATTAAAAGATATATGATATCTTTATTCAAAAATTAAATGAGATACAATATCTCTATTTGTTTTAGATATTTAATTTATCAAATAAATTAAATACAAAACAAATATTATATATAATAATATTATAATCCCCATTAATAATATTAATATATATTAATTTTGAATTTAATATATATATATATACATACATATATATATTCACCCCAGATTAAATTCATTATTCATTAAATCTTAGATTAATCTAAGATTCAATGAATCTGGACACTTTTACTCGTGTTGGGTTATTCTTGTGTTCGACCCTGCAGGCCCATATGAGATTGGCAGTGGGCCAATACTGTACTAGCCCACAAGTCGCAAGCGACCTCTAGCAAGACATTGCGATTACCCAATTCACATGGGGATCGATGATACGATACAACCTATCGCACAACCATGTCACGTCCCTTTTGTCACGCGATAATTTGGTCAAGGATGAGGCATGGATAATGTCAACTTCCTTTTCTTGACCATTACTTTTCGATTCTCGAGTAGTCTAATAAGTGAAATGGAAACTCCTTTCCATCACAGTATGACCATACATTTCTTAGACTCACTCATCGAGAGGCCCAATATTATCTCTCTACAAATGTGAGGGACAAATTCCATCTTGACCACTCACATTCCTCCGCATGAAAACCACTGATCTTGATCCAAGCCTTTATCATCACCCGGTCAAAGGTGACTCTTGACTAGGTCAAAAACTAGTGACTCATCATGTAGGAATCCATGATGATCTCAGGTCATAGGGCATCGTGACGCGATCATACATGAGATAAGCTTATGACTTGATCCATGCAGCTTTCTCATAATGGGTCGGTCCAGCACCTTGTATTCTTACAAGTGCCCATGACTTTGATTCTTATCTCCATAGCTCATCAAAGTCATACTGGTCTTAACTTATCTTCGCTCCCGCGTAGATGATCGACTAGGGACATTTAGGATAATCTATAAAATATATCTAGGGATACAGCTATCAATATGAACATGCAAATTAAATGATAACTAAAAGAGAATACTTTAAAACATAAATGTCTAAAGCATAATGACTTGCCCTAGGGCATAATTTCCAACAGTTTAGGATGTAAATGGTTTTCATCCTTTAGTTCCCTACATTCGTGAGTTGAGGTCTTTTTGCTTAAGGAAAACATGGCATAAATTGTGCTCATCAAGCAATGCTTGAACTTCTTCAACCTCCTGCTCGGGGATTAGATGACCATCTCATTGAGTTTTCCGAAGCCTTGAAAAGTATGCTCATATTTTGTTGAAATTATTAATATCTACTACAACAAGACATGACCTTGATATAGGGTTCTTTGTTCCTTCTAGCTTTTGCAAAGGCCCGAGGCAGTCACGAAGGAAAAACTTCAGCTCAAGCTGAGGCGGCTGAATGGAGAGAGAAATATGAGTTGGAGAAGGCACGGAACCTACAGTTGGAATATAAAGGTGGAGGCGTATTTTTTATCTAAAAAATTAAACCGTGCTATATAAAGGACCAACTGGTAACTTTGTGGAGATTTTCTTAGTGACATAGATGTCTTCAAGGAATTGTTGATAGTTTCTAATTTGCAAATACCTACATGATTGTGTTATGTGGCTTATTTTGGTCATTGTCGCTAACTGTTTGTTGTCTTTCTATCTCAAGAGCAACTTTATTTAACGAATGTCGAAATATTGCTAGTTCATAATTTCTCCGCTTGTTTTTATTTGCAGAGAAATTAAACCTAGATTGTTACCATTTATTTTTATGATATACAAGTTTTTTTATTTTCTAATTTTTAATATTTTTTATGTAATTTTTTTTCCTGATTTTTTATATTTTAAAAAAAAATAAATTGGAATTTGCGAAGGAAAAATGTTTCCCTCACAAATCCCGGAATTTTGCGAGGGAAACATCTTCCCTTGCAAATTTCAGAATTTGCGAGGGAACAAGTTTCCTCGCAAAATCCACAATTTTGCGAGGGAAAAAAGCATTTTGCGACGGAAAATTGGTTTGCGAGGGCTATTTTTGCGACGAGTTTATTACGCCAAATCGGTTTGTGACGAAAAATAGCTTTTTGCGAGGAATTTTTCCGCCGCAAAAAATAGTTTTTTTGTAGTGGTTAGTCGGTTCTTGAGGCCAGTTATATAAATTCCTTCTAACTTTGCAATGCTTCAGTTCCTTTTTTTCCCTCTTCTTTCTTGGTTCTTATAGAGCTTCAAAACTTGTCTCCGTCTTCCTACAAAAGGGAAGGATTTATCAATTCTCAATTGAATAATAAACTATATAGGATATAACAAATATTTCTTTGATATTTGCTTGATACTTTGGTATGTACATATCTTTTATACATTTCATTTTCTATGCACATTTTGAACCCAAAAATAGGTAAAAAGAGAAAGAAAAATGTGGTGGAATGTTGTCAATTTCTAAGAGTTAACGGGGTTGAAAGACTACATAATTTTTTTTTTTCCAACGACTAGATAATTATTTATAATGACTTGGTCGGTTTTTTGTTAGGGAAAAAACAGTTTAGAAAGACTTCACAAGTATAATGATTTTGTCAGTTTTCATTTCTCAAGCAAAGACTTGAGGGAACAAGGATGCCACTATGACCAGTGGAGGAGCCACAGTGTAGCCGACGACCGTAGGTGTAGACATTAAGTTTTTGAGTTTTTTTTTAATAAATGAAAAGGAAAAAAAATCCGTTCCCAATCTCCGCCGGGAAAATAGCGATTGAAAATGGAAATATTCAGAGGGCTGAGAGATGTTATTAAAAAAAAAGGAAGAATAGTTATTGAGAATGAACTGAGCCCTTCGCCTTAAGCCCTTCACCGTCGTTCTCTTCGCCCAAGTCCAGTTTCTTGAGCTTTCCAGATCGGCGCCAAGTCCAGATCTGAACCTAACTTTCGGCTTCATTTGCCTTGGACGATAGGTACGATTCGAATTTTGAAATACAAACCTTTGTGAATCTGTGATCTGTCTCTACTCTCTCAGGTTCCTGATTCTTTTTTGCTGTCGGTTTATGCGTGTGTCTGGTCTGGTTTGCTCCGCCACTGTGATCTGCTGTTTTTGGTTTTATCCGATGACCTGGGTTATTTTTGTGGTTTTATGTGTGTGACACCGTGACTCTTGTGAGAAGTTTGCTTTTTGTTTTTTTGCTAAAAAACTAGTCTATGCGTGTGACAGGTGGTGTCAGCATGTGGGGTCATTATTTTCTTGTCCTCCTTTTTTTTCCATTGAATCCAAGATGACCTGTGTTATTTTTGTGGGTTTATGGAAGTTTGTTTGTTTGTTTTTTTTTTTTTTTTTTTTTTTTTTTTTTTTTTTTGCTAAAAGACTAGTCTATGCGTGTGACAGGTGGTGTGAGCATGTGGGGTCATTATTTTCTTGTACTAGTTTTTTTTTTGTCCATTGAATCCAAGAAAATTTTCTATTTTGTTTCAACTTTTTTTATTGTTTTGTTTTCAGAAAATGTCAACGATACAATCTTATTTCAAACGTCTAAAACCCACAAATACAGAACCCGAATCTCAAAATGAGCAAGTTTCAAATAGTATTTCAGTTCTAACTATCCAAGAATCCCATCAACCACCACAAGCATCTCAATTTCAAAGTTTTCAATCACCACCTCAAGCAAAAGTTAATATAGAAAATCTTGAAGCAAATCCAGGAAAAAGACCTTCAATTTATTCAATGACATCAAATCCTATAGAAAGAGAGGATATTCGGAGAGCTTATTTGCTTAAGGGGCCAACTCAACCAATTCTTAAACCATTCCCTCAAACAGAAATGTATGGAAAAATCCGTAGATTCAATCCTAAGTGGTATGAAGAATTTGGTTCTTGGTTGGAGTACAGTGTATCAAAAGATGCATGTTTTTGCTTGTATTGTTATCTACTTGATATGGAGGTTGGAGGTAGTGGTTCGATGAAGGAAGCATTTGTCCGTGTGGGGTTCAAAAATTGGCAAAAGAAGGATAGAATCAAAGTTCATGTTGGAGATCATAAGAGTGTTCACAGTAGATGTTATCAAGCTTTGTTAGTTATGATTAGTTTTGATGATGTCTTATATAGATGCCATTATTAAAAGCAAAAAGATTGAGTAATATAGTTATCTCCTACATTGACTAACTGTTGTATTTAATGTAGATTAATCCAAGTTGAATTATAGATCAAGAAGGAGATAAGAGATTACAGAAAGAAAGTTCAAGAAGAAGAGGAGATATTGAAGAAGGTAAAAGCTGCAGAGAATGATGAGCCCAAGCTAAATGATGAAGAATGATCAAGATAGGAGATGGAAAATGGAAGAAATTGTTGAATGGAATGAAGATATCATTATCCAAATTCTAAAATTGATCCTAGAAGTCTCCATGATCAAATGGAAGTTGGAATGGCTCAAATTAGAGTTAAAAACAAGGAAATATAAGGTTCAGAATGATCCAACTCGAGTTATGGGGTCCAACTCGAGTTAGAGTACTTTGCTACAGTGTTTCTGGGTTTCTGGACTAATCCAACTCAAGTTTATTATGAGTAACTCGAGTTAAGAAATGTGATTTTCGTCTACGGACTAGGAGTAACTCGAGTTAACACTAATAACTCGAGTTAGCAGTGCTATTTTATCTGTAAACATTGTATCTGAGAGTTACTCAAGATTGGGTGATCTTGAGTGGGAAATCCATTGTCTTGAAAGCAGCTTGTAAGGGGAGTGAATCCTAGTGAGAGGGTTGCTTCAAGTACAGAGTGTGCAATCAAGTGGGTGTATTGATTACAGCTTGTAAGGGGGAGTGGATTCTAGTGAGAGGGTTACTTCGAGTACAAAGTGTGTAATCAAGTTGAAAGAAGATAGTGGATTGAAATTTCAAGTGAAGCTTGGGGACTGCACGTAGGTCAAGGATTGGCTGAACCAGTATAAATCTCTGTTTGCATATTCTTTTCCCTAAACTCTTACATTTCCAGCATGTATGTTTGAATGATTGACTATTGCTTTATTAAACTATTTCTATCATTCGAACTACCTTCAGTAAGTTTCAAAAAGATTTTCAAAGTTCCTAAAGTTTTATCATACACCCAATTCACCCCCTATTGGGTGATAGCCAGGTCTTTCAAGCTTGTCAAGATTTGATGAAGCAAAAGCAACATATTGATATTGCCTTTTCAAATATTTCTGAACAACAAAGAATTGATTATCGTATTCGGCTGAAAACTTCTTTAGATTGTGCTAGATTCCTACTACGCAATGGTCAGCCTTTTCGGGGACATGATGAATCTACAAGTTCAAATCAACAAGGTTTATTCCTTGAAATTCTAAAGTTTTATTCTAAGCCAAATAAAGAGATGAGTGATGTGGTCTTGCAAAATTCCCCGATAATCCCAAATTGACTTCACCAATGATTCGAAAGATCTTTCCCAAGCTTGTGCTTGATTTATTTGTTAAAGCAATAATTAGTGATATCGGCGGTGATTACTTTTCCTTGCTAGTTGATGAAGCTCGTGATGTTGCAATTAAAGAACAAATGGCAGTTGTACTTCGGTATGTAAACAAAAAAGGGTCCATTGTTGAATGTTTTATTGGCATAATTCATGTTTCAGATACTACTGCACAGTCACTAAAAGCAGCGATTGATGGGCTATTTTCTAAACTTGGTTTAAGTTTGTCTGAATGTCACGGTCAAGGCTATGATGGTGCTAGTAATATGCGGGGTGAATTCAAAGGGCTTAAGAGTTTGATTTTTGAGAAAACACATCCGCATTCTATATTCATTGTTTTGCTCATCGATTACAATTGGCACTTGTGAAGGTTGCAAAACATCACAAAAAAATTCAAGAATTTTTTGACATGCTTCAAAAGATGGCTACCGTTGTAGGGGGTTCATGCAAGCGGAAGGAAATTCTTCAAATGAATCAATATGAGCAAATAGTTGAAAGAATTGCTCGCGGTGAAATACCAACTGGAAAAGGTTTAAATCAAGAGACAACCTTAAAGCAACCTGGAGACACTCGTTGGGGTTTCCATTTTGGTACGGTTACAAGTGTTATCTCATTATTTTCTCCAATAATTTCCTTGATGAAAATTATTGAAAATGAGCCAAAAAATGATCTTTGCAAGAACGATGCGAGGTTACATTTTGTATGCTATGGAGGATTTTGAATTTGCATTCTTGTTGCATCTTATGAAATTGATCTTGGGGATTTCTTATGAGTTGTCACGAAGCACTACAAAGAAAAGATCAAGACCTTTTAAATGCAATTGGTTTAGTGAAGGTAGTCAAGTCTCATTTACAAGAGGTGAGAGATAATGGTTTTGATGAATTGCTTCAAGAAACGAACATTTTTGCCAATAAATATGATATTGACATTCCAAATATGAATGATGTTTATTGTCCTAAAGGGAGATCAAGACGGAGATTGGAATCATTCACATTCTTGCACTACTTTAAGGTGGAGTTATTTAATACAGTGATAGATACTCAGGTTCAAGAGTTGGGTGATCGATTTGATAATGTCAATACCAGGTTGCTTGAGGGTTTGAGTTGTCTTGATCCTCATGATTCATTTGCTAATTTTAACAAAGAAAAGTTGATTGAGTTTGCTAGATTCTATCCTTTAGAATTTGATGAGCTTGCAGATATTCCTTTTCTTTCTTCAAGTCTCGGTAATTTTATTATTGATGTAAGAGTGATTGATTTTGCCAATTTGAAAACAATTTCGACCTTGCTTTGAAGATGGTTGAGAAGAGAAAAGATATTGTTTATCCATTGGTCTATTTGTTGATAAAGTTGGCACTCGTTCTTGGTAGCAACAACTAGTGTTGAGCGGGTTTTTTTCGCAATGACTTTTGTTAAGGATAAGTTACTTGATCGGATAAATGATGATTGGTTTAACTCATGCATCTTTGACTTTTGTTGAATGGGATATGTTTGATAAGATTGATGATGAAGATATAATGCAATATTTTCAAGGAATGAAGAATCGAAGAATCTTTTTGTAATCGTTGTTGTAATAACTTAGTTGACTCTTGATTATTACTTTTCATGTTAATTTGAAGTTTTCTTTTCTTTTTCTTGTTTATATTCTTTTATTTTTAAATGCATTTAAAATTTTTCTTCAAAAAATTTTTTTTTGGGGGCGAATACCACCCACTAATTGTGCAAACATAAATTAAAAATCCATTTTCCATAACGACTATGACTTGGTATTTATTTCACAAAGCAAAGACTAAAGGCGAAAAAACAAGGGTCGAAAGACTTAACAACTACGATGACTTGGTTATTTATTTCCGCACTTTAGAAACATTTCTGGAAAGGCTTTTGTTTTTTGGCCAAAGTAGGAAGACTTTTCAAGCACGAGTCACTCTGTACGTGTGTTCTTGTCCCTACAATTTTTGTGGTGTTCGTTTGAGCGTCGATAATGGTAGGGATTAAGATTGGAATTATTAGAAGACTTCATCACAAACCTCCTCTGACAAGCTAATCCAGAGACTACTCGTACGTATATCAGGGAGCCCTAAAATTACAGAATAGACCCAATTTTTTAGGAAATTATATTTCTACCTTATAAAATTTCATTTTTCACTTTAGTCCTCATTGGAAGTTTGATAAAGGGGCTAAAATAAAAGTATTGAAATTATTATAGGGTTGAAATATAATTTCATCAAAACCTGGGGTTTATTCTACAAATTTTGCCCCTTCAAATTTCAACTCCTAGTTCCGTCCCTCACGTATATTGCTTAATGTAAGATCTAATTATGAAATTGATATTGGTCTTAAATATAAAACCTATTTTACATATTTATCAACTTTTTTTCTTTTCCAAATTTGTCTTATTAATATTCCCTCTATAATATTCAAGTGGGAAAGAGAGGAGATTAAGGAAGATGATAAAGTGTTTCAAAAATATGTTAGATTAACTAACTTTTTTAATTTAATTAAATTAGTTAATTAGGTCTTACATTAAATATTATAGAAGGAAAATATAATTGAATGTGATCTGGGGTAAAGACGTGGCCAAAAAGTTCAGAGGACTTGGAAAAAAGGACGAAAAATACTCGACAAATAACAATGAAAGTTCATGAAAAAGGATGAATATAAAACCTACTTTTCCCTTCTTTCTTTTTCCTGTTTTTTTCTTAATTCATCTTAAATATAAAACCTATTTTACATATTTATCAACTTTTTTTTCTTTTCCAAATTTGTCTTATTAATATTCCCTCTATAATATTTAAGTAGGAAAGAGAGGAGATTAAGGAAGATGATAAAGTGTTTAAAAAAATATGTTATATTAACTAACTTTCTTAATTTAATTAAATTAGTTAATTAGGTCTTACATTAAATATTATAGAAGGAGAATAGAATTGAATGTGATCTGGGGTAAAGACGTGGCCAAAAAGTTCGGAGGACTTGGAAAAAAGGACGAAAAATACTTGACAAATAACATTGAAAGTTCATGAAAAAGGATGAAAGACTTAACAAGTAATAATTGGATTAATATTTCATAAGAGATTTATGTAAAACCCTAAAAATCCCTACTTGTAGTGAAAGCCATATTTTGACAAATACTACATGTTTAATAAAGGAGAGTATGTTGTCTCTAAATTGTGTAAATTTGTTAGCTATATTTGCAAATTTCTCTTGGGAATTTATAACAACCGAAGGCAAATCTTTAGGCTATATTTAAGGATCATAAAATACAAATCATTATTATATTAAACTATGGTTCTTGAATAATCAAAAAGAGCAAGATAATGTGATGAAAATACTTAAGGATTGGTAAGCAATTAAGTCTCCACTTAATTATAGTGTTGACCTTCATGATGAATTATGATGCATAAAGCTTGTGTGAATTAAACCCTAAGTCTCCATGATTAGCTAATAAATACAATTAGGAGTTAATTAAGCTTTGCTAATGACACTTAAGCCTTTATGATGTCAATAAGGTGACATCACAAGGATGACATCACAAGAGCTTATGCTAAATGGTGTAGGGCCAAGATTTAATGTAATCAACACAAAATCCAATCTAATGGATAGGGTTCAAGATGAGAGGATAATATGTTATTTAACAAAATTAAATAAAGCGATAATTAAATATAAGACACGTAGGCTCATAAATATAAAAGTGGAAGAGGATAAATAGGAGAAATTAGAATAATACAAAAAATAGGATGAAAACACTTGCACATGGGACCACATGCAAAGAAAATGCAAGAAGATAGGAGAGAGGGGGAGGGAGTGTCGACTTTTAGGAGGAAAAAGGAGAGGAAAAAAAAAGAGAGAAAAAGAGAGAAAAAAGAAAAGGAAGAAAGAGAGAGGAGAGAGAGAGAGAGAGAGAGAGAGAGAGAGAGAGAGTGATTAAAATATAATTTTTAAAAGAGCACATGTGGGATTTAATTTTGGAAATTAAGATAATTAGCTAAATCCAATGTAATTATTTCTAACCAATAGGAATCATTTGCTCACAAATTGTATCATCCTAGAAGCACAAAGTGATATTAGCCATTGATAAGAAAAATTGATCCAAGGGATAGAATTCATGAGCTTTGACTATAAATAGAGGCCTTGCCCTTCCCAATTATTCACACCAAATCAGCCACCAAGTGGTGATTTCTAAGAAGAAGGAAGGAGTTCAAGAGCTTCAAGAGGTAAGCTTGTCTTTAGTTTTTAGTTTTAGTCTTTAGTTTTTAAAATTCTTAGATAGAAGTAGTTTAGATCTTAAATATTCTAGAATAATTTTATTTACATGTTTTTATGGTAAAAATTGGCTTAGTTTCGAAAAAATGATGGGAGAGGTGATATAGCAAAATTTTTGGAAGAGAATCCTCATAGTAACGAAGTTCGGCGAAATTTCATCGGTTTGGAAATTCTGGAGTCATCCATGAAAACGCCAGAATTTCATATTGAAAAAATAATCACAAAATTCTAAGAAAATTTCTTGGTTAAAATAGACTTATAGGGATTTTTAAATATGTCAATAAAATGTTAAAATTATTTCTGTACAGGGAGATAAAATTTCTCAAAGTTGGGCTACGAATTTCTGGAAAAATTCTGGGCAGAGGCTCAAAACTTTAAAACTGGGAGTGATTCGTGTAATCTGGGAAAGAGTGATTATTTTTAATTGAAAATAGACATCCTAAGGATTCCAAAGAATTTTACGGATCCTCGTTTCTATTTTTTTAGAATTAATTATGATTTTTCAAAGTTAGACAAAATGCTGCCCAGATTTGTACCAGCGTTGTTCTACGAATTTTGAGGAAACAAAGTGGAAAATAAATGTTGCAAGGGCAAAATAGTCATTAGTGGCCAGAATATCCCTTAGGATATTATTTGTAAATTAATAAATACGATATTACCATTATAGGATACGCGTGATCACCGCCCGACCGTCAACGTACCGACAACACCGACGAAGGTACGGACGCGTACTGTAACACTAACTCTGATGTTTACTGTATACCTATATGTGATAGATATGTTCATAGACTGTGACTCTGTTTTTAAAAGAATTGTTCATACACATACAGCTTTATACGGGTTATAGTCATAATAACGCCGTTGAGTTTTCCTAGCGCTGAGGACACGATAGGCCATCGTGGCACTGGTGAATAGTGTAGACTAGAGATAACGGACATATGCGTGGGTCGTGTGTACCGTTATCCAGGAAAAAAAATCTGTTATGAGTTTTTATATTAATTATTCTTTGTAATGTCATGAATATCTGTCATACATAACATTACATAAGCATGAGGTTAACCGTTACCCGAGGTTCAATGGTAATTGAACCTCACCCTATATAACCGTGGTCCGGAGGAACCGGGATCGAGGACAAGGGTAAACGGACGCGTGAGGGCACGAGCGGAGAAGACTGTTATGAAATATTGTATCACCGTATTGTTGAATATTCGGATAATTGTACCTTTGTAATAACAACCGAGACACAGCAGTAAAAGGTTTATCGGATACTCGCTCTTTTAAATTATTCCGATGCTCTACTCGCTCAAACTATTTTGAAAACACTTTAGAAAATTGGGATGTTACAATTTAGGTCTATTTGGTAAGAGGGATTTGACGAGAAGGGGAGAGAAAATTTAAAAAAAATTAGATTTAATAAACTAAAGAAACAAGGATACAAAATTTTTATAAATAGAAGATGTAAGATAAAAAAGTAAAAAATAAAAAATAAAATTTTTTAACCCTACTTTTCTCTTCTTTCTTTTTCCTGTTTTTTCTTAATTCATCTTAAATATAAAACCTATTTTACATATTTATCAACTTTTTTTCTTTTCCAAATTTGTCTTATTAATATTCCCCCTATAATATTTAAGTAGGAAAAGAGGAGATTAAGGAAGATGATAAAGTGTTTTAAAAAAATATGTTATATTAACTAACTTTCTTAATTTAATTAAATTAGTTAATTAGGTCTTACATTAAATATTATAGAAGGAGAATAGAATTGAATGTGATCTGGGGTAAAGACGTGGCCAAAAAGTTCGGAGGACTTGGAAAAAAGGACGAAAAATACTTGACAAATAACATTGAAAGTTCATGAAAAAGGATGAAAGACTTAACAAGTAATAATTGGATTAATATTTCATAAGAGATTTAGGTCTATTTGGTAAGAGGGATTTGACGAGAAGGAGAGAGAAAATTTAAAAAAAATTAGATTTAATAAACTAAAGAAACAAGGATACAAAATTTTTATAAATAGAAGATGTAAGATAAAAAAGTAAAAAATAAAAAATAAAATTTTTTAACCCTACTTTCTCTTCTTTCTTTTTCCTGTTTTTTTCTTAATTCATCTTAAATATAAAACCTATTTTACATATTTATCAACTTTTTTTTTTCTTTTCCAAATTTGTCTTATTAATATTCCCCCTATAATATTTAAGTAGGAAAGAGAGGAGATTAAGGAAGATGATAAAGTGTTTTAAAAAAATATGTTATATTAACTAACTTTCTTAATTTAATTAAATTAGTTAATTAGGTCTTACATTAAATATTATAGAAGGAGAATAGAATTGAATGTGATCTGGGGTAAAGACGTGGCCAAAAAGTTCGGAGGACTTGGAAAAAAGGACGAAAAATACTTGACAAATAACATTGAAAGTTCATGAAAAAGGATGAAAGACTTAACAAGTAATAATTGGATTAATATTTCATAAGAGATTTAGGTCTATTTGGTAAGAGGGATTTGTGAGAAGGAGAGAGAAAATTTAAAAAAAATTAGATTTAATAAACTAAAGAAACAAGGATACAAAATTTTTATAAATAGAAGATGTAAGATAAAAAAGTAAAAAATAAAAAATAAAATTTTTTAACCCTACTTTCTCTTCTTTCTTTTTCCTGTTTTTTCTTAATTCATCTTAAATATAAAACCTATTTTACATATTTATCAACTTTTTTTCTTTTCCAAATTTGTCTTATTAATATTCCCTCTATAATATTTAAGTAGGAAAGAGAGGAGATTAAGGAAGATGATAAAGTGTTTAAAAAAAATATGTTATATTAACTAACTTTCTTAATTTAATTAAATTAGTTAATTAGGTCTTACATTAAATATTATAGAAGGAGAATAGAATTGAATGTGATCTGGGGTAAAGACGTGGCCAAAAAGTTCGGAGGACTTGAAAAAAGGACGAAAAATACTTGACAAATAACATTGAAAGTTCATGAAAAAGGATGAAAGACTTAACAAGTAATAATTGGATTAATATTTCATAAGAGATTTAGGTCTATTTGGTAAGAGGGATTTGACGAGAAGGGAGAGAGAAAATTTAAAAAAAATTAGATTTAATAAACTAAAGAAACAAGGATACAAAATTTTTATAAATAGAAGATGTAAGATAAAAAAGTAAAAAATAAAAAATAAAATTTTTTAACCCTACTTTTCTCTTCTTTCTTTTTCCTGTTTTTTTCTTAATTCATCTTAAATATAAAACCTATTTTACATATTTATCAACTTTTTTTTCTTTTCCAAATTTGTCTTATTAATATTCCCCCTATAATATTTAAGTAGGAAAGAGAGGAGATTAAGGAAGATGATAAAGTGTTTTAAAAAAATATGTTATATTAACTAACTTTCTTAATTTAATTAAATTAGTTAATTAGGTCTTACATTAAATATTATAGAAGGAGAATAGAATTGAATGTGATCTGGGGTAAAGACGTGGCCAAAAAGTTCGGAGGACTTGGAAAAAAGGACGAAAAATACTTGACAAATAACATTGAAAGTTCATGAAAAAGGATGAAAGACTTAACAAGTAATAATTGGATTAATATTTCATAAGAGATTTAGGTCTATTTGGTAAGAGGGATTTGACGAGAAGGGAGAGAGAAAATTTTAAAAAATTAGATTTAATAAACTAAAGAAACAAGGATACAAAATTTTTATAAATAGAAGATGTAAGATAAAAAAAGTAAAAAATAAAAAATAAAATTTTTTAACCCTACTTTTCTCTTCTTTCTTTTTCCTGTTTTTTTCTTAATTCATCTCAAAAGAATGTCCCCCGCGGCGCAGGCCCCTGGCCCCTCATAGGCTCATACCAAACAAGCCTCTAGAGTTATAATATATATTTTTCAAACAAATTTTTCAAAAGTGTTAGTGTGATAAAGAGTAAAATATACAAATTAAGTATGTGCATTATTTTGAGAAAATCACACAGATTTTTTTTCCACATTTTTTAGAATTTTATGTAAATTCTCTTAAATTCTGCTAAAATTATATAACTAGTCATTTTATTTTTAAGTGCTTTTATATCTTTTATTTTTGGGAATATTTTTATGGATTCTAAAAATAAAGAGAATTTTGTTAAAAAAGGGTTGAGGTGCACCAAACTATTTTTGGAGGGGCAATTATTACAAAGTATTTATCAGCATAAAGTTGATCTACCGGTGTAAGGACACGTTAGATCCTTATGGGCCTCGAGTTTGGATCCCAAAGGAGACGCCTATTATTATCTTCATCAGACCACGCCTTGACCCCCTGTTGCTGACTGCTTTGTCTTCTGGAAATCCCTCGACCTCACAACAATCTCTTAAAAATAGCCCAGGTTCATACCAAAGATGCTAGACACCTTGAGCCAATGTTCTTCTCCTCTTTCACTGAAAGAGAATAGCGACTGTGGGTCATCCTCTCACTTCTTTGCGTACGTCACTCTTGCACCCAAGAAGAAGAGAAGGACCAACTGCAGCAATGGCGTTCTTGGTTCTTCTCACTAAGAAGATGTGAATAGAGTCTTCATGTCACGCCCTAGCAAGGCCAACTGCAGCAATGGCTAGAGTGTGGGTAATACACACAATCCACGAAGATAAATAACCAAATGCAGCGCGTGCGCGCGCGCACACACACACCACGAAGATAAATAACCAAATGCAGCACACACACACACGAAGATAAATAACCAAATGCAGCACACACACACACACAAATGTAGCTGCACTGCAACTTGGTTAACACACACACACACACACAAATGTAGCTGCACTGCAACTTGGTTATTTATATCTTTTGTAATTTTTGTCTTAAAAAACGCAGTTCTTACGTAAACATACTTTTTGACGTGTTCAAATATTTGACAGAGAAATAAAAAAATAAAAGATAAAAAGATAAGAAAATTTTTTTTTTTTTCCTCTGGTCTAAGGAGAAATACTTTTCAATTAGGAAGACTTTTTCAGCAAGCATCGAGTCCATGCGTGTGTTCTTTTCCATAAAAATTCGTGCGGTGTTGGTTTGAGCGTACGTGTATAGGTAGTGATAGCGATCGATTCATTTATCACACATCAGCCCTTAAATAAGGTTGGAATTATTAGAAGACTTGGCAAACTGATATAGATTATATAGGTTGATACAATGCCATAGAAGCAGATAAGAAGGAAAACTTCCCCCAAAAAATTTTGAAGTGCGTTTATTATTATTTATTTTCAACAGATTTTTAAGTGCGTTCATGAACCTTGCTTAAAAAAAAAAAAAAAAGATTAAATTATATCAATCTCCTTCAATTTGTTTTTTTAAATCATAAAAATCTCCTATCCACTTTCAAAATTAACTTCTCATGAAAATAAGAAGAATCAAATTTTGAAAAACATTTAGAACAAGTCATCTTTATGTTTTTTGGGAATATTTTTATAATCACGAAAATAAATAGAAAATTGTAATAAAAATTGAAGGACAAACCGTACAACTCAAGCAATATATATCGTTTTAATTTTAGCAAGGTGTATGAAAATTTAATATAGTTTCAACAAAACTAAAAAGAGTCAGGTAAAAAAAAAAAAAAAAAAAAATATATATATATATATATATATTAAAAAGGAAAAAAATTACTCCAGCCATGCTTATATAATCCTCAAGAAACTGGTTTAGTCGCTGCTAATTGGTCACTTTATCAAACAACCATCATAATAATGCTTTGTTTGAGATCACAAATGAGTCTTACGTTGTGGGTTTTGTTATATGCAGTGAAATTCAACACGATCATATGCTGCCATGAGAGTGATCGAAGTTTACTATTAATGTTCAAACAAGGCGTTGTTGATCCTTTCAACCGCCTCTCTTCTTGGTCTTCTCTCCATGATTGCTGTCTATGGCAAGGAGTTGATTGTGATTCCAACAACAACAGCAGAGTCGTCGTTGGTCTTTATTTGTCAAGCCACAACGATTCAGAAACATTGAGAGGTGAAATCAACTTATCTGCTTTACTTGCGCTTGAATTCCTTGAAAATTTGGAATTGCAATTCAATGACTTTGAACGCATAAGCATGCCATCGATCAATAACTCTGTTGCAAGTCATACTCATTTGCTACCAAATTCTTCATCTAAGCTTTGGTATGTAAGTTTATCATACAATATTCATCTTCACACTGATAATCTTCATTATTGGCTCTCCCTACTTCCTTCCCTGACGTTTCTCGATCTCAGTGGCATTCATCTTCCTACTGAAAACAACTGGTTTCAATCATTGGCTTCCCTACCTCTGACAATTTTACATTTGCATGATTGTAATTTGACCACCTCTACTCTGTCTCTCCAATATGCCAATTTTAGCTCACTTTCAGTTCTTAATCTTGCTCTAAATGATTTTACATCTGGATTACCTAATTGGTTATTCAATCATAGCAAAGACCTCCAAGAACTTGATCTCAGTCAATGCAATTTGAGAGGCCAAATTCCAGATTTTTCAGACTTCCGATACCTGTACTCGTTAAATCTATCTAACAACATGTTCAAAGATTCAATACCTGATTGGCTTGGCCAGCTCGATAGTTTAGATGAACTTGATCTATCTAATAACTCGCTACATGGTTCTTTTCCTTCTAATCTCCAAAACTCATCATATATCCGATATTTAGATATTGGCTTCAATGACTTGAGTGGTACACTCCCTGAAATCCTTGGCCACAGTTCGTATTACTACTCAACTGCGTTGGGGATGCAAACACTTGTGCATATATATATGTCGTTCAACAGATTCGAAGGACGGCTTCCCCGAGTATCAGATGCGGTCCTCTTTTTGGATCTCGCTAACAACTCATTCTCAGGACCTTTATCTTCATTATTGTGTCACACTGAGACTAGCCAATATAGTTTGACGTATTTGGACCTATCAAATAATGATCTAACCCAAGAACTCCCAGATTGTTGGAACAATTGGACATTTTTGTCTCACATATTCTTAGGGAATAATCACCTCGCTGGTCAAGTTCCATCAGCCATGGGTTCATCATTGCAATATCTAGAGGCGCTGGATCTACATAATAATGGTTTTTCTGGTGAGATACCTTGGACTTTCCAAAATTGCACATCTTTGGTGCTGCTCAATTTAGCAGGAAACAACTTCTCTGGAAGTATACAAACATGGATGCCCCAAGGTGTAAAGGTTGTAAGCTTGAGATCCAATCAATTTATAGGCAACATTCCACCACGGTTATGTAATTTCCCTAATTTGACTATACTGGACCTTGCCCACAACAAACTTTCAGGATCAATCCCTCATTGTCTATCCAACTCAACAAGTTTTTCTTTAGTAGTTGATGGAAGTGACTTAGTCTTACCTTTACATCATCCAGACCAATATGACCTCCCGCTTTCACGTGCATTCATGAAAATTGATTTGTACACAAAGGGTCAAAAATTAGAGTATCAAAAAAATTTAAAGTTGGTGCGAAGCATTGATCTATCAGCTAACAAGCTATCGGGACAAATTCCCGTACAATTGTTCAAGCTCACTAAGTTACAATTTTTGAACTTGTCTTATAATTGTTTGGTAGGAGAAATACCAGAGTACATAAGAGAGATGAAAGATCTAGAATCTCTTGATTTCTCTCATAACCATCTTCATGGAAATATCCCTCAGAGCATGTCTAGTCTCTCTTTCTTAAGTGTTCTAAATCTCTCTTACAACAATTTTAGTGGACAAATTCCACTAGGGACTCAACTTCAGGGCTTTGATGCATGGAGTTACACTGGGAATCTCGAGCTTTGTGGACCTCCTCTTCAAAAGAACTGCACAATACCAGAAAAACCAGACAATAGAGAGTGGGTTGAACGAAATGATGATGATACTTTTTTGAAATCATTGTTTCTTGGTATGGGAGTTGGCTTTGCTGTGGGGTTCTGGGTAGTTTGTGGTTCTTTGTTCCTGAACAGAGAATGGAGGCACACTTATTTTGGAATCTTTGATGGAGTGGTTGATCGAATATATGTCATTGTGGCCATAAAGTTTCGAAAATTCCGCCGAATGGGAATATGCTACTGCTCCAGGTCAGTTATAAAGTTTGTTTTATTTATTTATTTAAATTTAAAGTTATCTCTCATATAATGATTTCATTTTTCTGGTAGTTGCTTCCTAAATGAAATGCGTAATGCAAGTTAAGGCCGTTCATGTATTAATACAACTACTGATTTCAACCGTTTATAATGAATTAAATTATTAATCTTTTTTGTGATCATGGAGTTGGAGTGATCGAACTCATATGATTCATGTTTATTTTTCAAAGCAATAGGTAGTTGATTTCAACTTTGCAAGACTTGACTGCATCATCTCACAAGCTTCGATGCTAAGCTCTTTGATTGATGAAAGTTTGGATAAAGCCTTGGCATATGGTCGCAACTTTGATAAGTACTCAAGCGATTGGGGTTGTACAAGTTTAGTGATGTTTTGTAATCTCGGTGTTTGTCATTGCGTTTACGGCTTGATTCGGTTGTTTAGATGAATTTTGTTTGTCAAAGTTTTATAAGATGTGGTTTTAATGTTTTAGACAACCTCCCAAGTGTTGTTTCTCAGTGAAAAATGTGAGTTTGATTTGAAGTATGATGTTCTTATTATGATGTCAACTATTTGTAGAATGTGCCAGTATGATGCGTATTTAAAAAAGTTAATTGCTAGTTCTAAATCACATGGATTAGGCATCAAGAATATTGTAATAAGTTTTTTTTGTTACAAAAAAGTTTAGGTAAGTTGGGCTCGAGGGCTCACCGCAGTCGGGACATACCTCGCGCTTAAAGAGTGTTGACGAAACACTTACAGTTCGCTTTCCACCAATAAGCGTCCTCATATCAGTAGGATTTGAATTCACAATCTTATGATTTTAAGCCAACTTATTTACCAACTGGACTAACATTTATTAAAAATATTGTACAAAGTTGGCATGTTATGAATTCCCTTAGGGGACCCAACTTGAGAAGTTGTAAAGAAAATGACCATCTTGCCCTTGTTTGTGGATTTCATTTAAAATAGACCAAGGCTTTCTGGCAGAGATATTTTGAATCTTGAGATAAACCAGTCCTACACTGACTTTCCATAGCCATGAAGAATTACATTTTCATAATGTAGTAAAATTATACCCTTATAGTAATGTTGACAACACTCTGATATAAATGACTAAAATAGGAGTAAACACCTCATTTGTGTTTGAGAACATCCTCCACTTTTTTTTATATCAAAACCACAGCACCAACCAGAATACATATCACCAGGAGCCAAAGTGAAATAGTAGGGACATAGAACGAGTATGCATATTTAATGTGAAAGACTAAACTAACAGAAGATTACTTACAAAACCTGAAAGAGACTTGATAAGAAGTGATTCAAGCATAGGCAAACTATACCTTCATTTTCCTTCCACTCATTCATTTTCCTTCCACTCAAGCTCAATATATGGCAACGCTAGAATCATCTTTGAAGATATGGCACATGATTACCACTTTAATTTATCATAAACTGCCGTATCACTGCTATTATTACTCAAGCAAATGCTCATGCTGGACAAAAAAGAAAGGCTAGCCTCACTTTTGCGAGTTTTGTGATTACTCTTCGTCAGCTGGATGAAAAACATATTGATTGCAGTAAGCCAAGTCAGGACATTCCTCTGACATACAAATGGTTTTAGTTCTCTGAACCACCAACATACATGCAGATATGAATCAATATTTATTAGCTCAATAAAGCATTAGATTTATGACTAAAAAAATTGAAGTATTCTTGTTACTACAACTGAAAAATCCTAACTTGGGCTGTTGGTCATCCAATTCCTAGTTCCTGCTTCCCACGAATTTCCGCATCCTTCTTCTCAGTTACCTCTCTCAACTCTTCTAATACCCTAATTTTCTTGCTCTTTCCCTCTATTTCCTTTATCTCAAGAACCCTAATTTTCCTCTCTAAGTCATTTGACTGCCTGTCGATTTCTAACTTTACTTGCTTTAACCCTTATACTTCCCAATTCCCATTCTAGATCCAATACCACCAATTCTTTCCCTTCCAAAACGCTCCTCAATTAAGCATACTCTGTTCTAGCTCCCTCAGCTGCACACTTTGCAGATCAAAAACCAGCATGAAGGGTGGTACCGTGGTAGTGAAGTGTGGGTGTTGGTGTTTAAACGGAGCGAAGTGTCAGTTTTAGGCTTTCAAGAAAGCAATGAGCTTCTGCTCTCCAAAGCTTCCATGGTATTAGTCGAGAACAGAGGAAGTATTAACGGCGACTAAATATTCCGAAGATGCTATCAAGCCCCGTCACGAAACATTTCTCATGTTAAGTACAATTATTTATATTCTTACATTTTTCAATAATTATTAGATGTTAGATCGTCAAACCGTTAGATTTGGCAGGTGTAAATTAACCACTTCAAGGTCGCGTGAGTTGCAGGGGCTACTGTCACTTGAATAAATGGTTAGAATTTGAACCCTAGCCCCTGGTGTAAGTAGCAATTTATTATTGATGACAGCAAGATCCTTATTAAAGAAACATAATATTACGAAAGTCTTATAACCTGTCAACTACCCTTTTACTTGTTATTGACCAGTTATGAGTTTTACTAATATTATTTTCCTTATTTAGAACATTAGTACCATTTTTTAATTATCTAAACAATAATAGACTAGTGTGAATATGAATTCCAACACTTACGTGAATTAACCATAGTGTTTTTTTAAAAAAAACTATTAGTGACAGTTTACGAGTCAAACCTACGACTTAGTAACAGAGTGCTACTCAGCCATCAAGCCATTGGCACTCCCCAATTAATTAAGAGGTGTTATATATATGGGATAGGTTATTCTGTCTATTTTTATTTTACCTACTTTTGTCTATCCCTCTTATCAATACCGTTAGATTATAATCTTATCTAACGGTTGAGATTTGAGGGATAAAATAAACCCTTTTACCCTTTCTTCTCTCCCACCGCCTTGCACCCTCTCTCTCCCACGCAATCGAAAGGGCAAGTTCAATGGATCGTGCTCAGCTTGACTAGGTTTAGTTCCCTTCTAATAATATGACCAGGTATGTGGGAATGTAAAAGGCTTACGATAACTAAACACCCATGATATCAGGAATTTTTCTCAAAATTTTTTTCTCATATCAATAGGATGGCATAATAACGTAGATTTTAGATGTACAAAAAATTGTAGTTAATACAAGAGAAAAAAAAAATCCACCTCACACAGCGTCAAATACCTCACATAAAGCGATCAATTGACACTAGAAGTGGAAGTGAAAAGGAACGAGAAGAGAATAAGATGGATGAAAGTTCGAAGCCTGTGTACTTAGAGGAAATCAGAAAACAAAATCCATCAAGATCTCGGAATCAACGGTGCCCATGCAAAATGGGAGCAAAATTACAATTCCTTGGGAGCAAAATGGGACGACAAAGATGAAGTCTAGGGTGAGAGACGAGTCGGGTCGATCGAGAGAGAGGGGGGGGGAGAGGGGGAAGGATAAAAGGGTTTATTTTATCCCTCAAATCTCCACCGTTGGATGAGATTATAATCTAATGGTATTAAAAGGGGTAGGCAAAGGTAGGCAAAATAAGAGTAGGCAGAATAACCTATCTCTCTCTCTCTATATATATATAGGGATAGGTTATTCTACCTACTCTTATTTTACCTACCTCTGCCTACCACTCTTACTACCGTTAGATTATGATCTCATCTAACGGTTGAGATTTGCGACATAAAAACTGAATCCTAGGTTGGATTCAGAACCCTAACGCACCAATCTCTCGCTCCTTCCCTGTGCCCTCTATTTGCCGTCGGGACTCAACTTCACCGTAAGTTTTTTATTTTTTCTGATGATCACTCTGTTTTTCTCGGCTTGGGTTATTCCCAGGCTTGGGTAAATAGAGAAGACAAATTAAAAACAAAATAACGTATGTCATTTCAGTGTCTCCGTGATGCCGTCGGCCTTCTGGCGGTGAGGTTTTGATTTCAGAATTTTTTCTTGATCACTCCGTGTGCCTGCTGCTCTATTTTAAACTTCCTCTTCCTATAGTTTATTTCAGAATTTTGCACCTAAATTGAGTTCTCGACCTTCCATGTTGGGTTTTTGCATTATTGTTTCACCCTTGGTCATGCCCATAAGCCATGTTTGATGAAAATACCCAACTAAAAAATGTTGAAACTCTACCTTGCAAGATACCCTTTGTTCTTGGATTTTAATCGTGTATTGTGGTTTTTACTAGTGAAGGAGCAATGGAGAAGGCAAGGCCATGGGGAGATTCTGCTAAAGGCAGCGATAGAGAAATGCAGAACAAGGAAAGTATCACGCATATTGCTTCATGTTCATCCCATGAGGACTCCAGCCTTGACACTTTACAGGAAGCAAGCTAAGGTTTCCAAGTTGACACTTTGATCGAAGGATACTACTCATCTGAAAAAATAGTTCTAAGATGGTGTTAAAAATTTTAACCAGGGATGGTGTTAAAAATTAGTTCGTATTTATCAGAAAAAATATGCAATTAGTTGTTCTTGTACATGAAATTTTACTGGGTCTTGCTTAGAACTTTTGAAGGATGGTGTTGATATAATCATTACATATAGATGTCTGGTCCTAAGATGCACTGTTTTGAATCCTCTCATGAATACTATTGTAGGTACTGTTGTTCTCTAGCCTTTAGTAAATGGTGTTAATGCTGCTCGTAATTTAATGTTTTTGGAAGCTGTCTTAAAGATGTCAATTCATGATGATCAAGTCTGTGACTACTTATTCATTGCGCTTTTCCCTTTTGTATTTTATAGGGTGAAGTAGAGTGCATATATTCATGTTTGGTTATTGAATGGATTACACTTGGTGTTCTGCAATTTTTTATGACATATATTGATGGCAAGATATTTTTTACGATGGGGGAGCTTGTTCTAGGAAGCGAGATCAAGCAGTGAAGCTTTTGGTTACAAGAATCACTTGTAATTTTCCTTTAGTTCAATGTATCTATCTCATTGTAATCATTCTATGCTTATAATAGAGCAATTGCCATATCAATAAAATTGATTATTTTCTTTCAATAATTGTATTCTTTTTAAAAAAATATATCATATGAAAAGCATAGAATCTCCAACCACAAATCTCTTGGCACTAACAAATCTTCATGACAGTAGTTCAAAACAACAGGAAATGACAAGAACCATTTGAAAGTACTTGATAAATAACAGAAATCATGACACAAATTTTATAAATAAAGAACTTAATCCACGAAGAAGAAAAAAATCTATAATCAATGCATATTTATTTCTTTGCAGGTGCGCTTATTATGTCCTCGTTTTTTTCCGCAAATATTGGTTTGCTTTGATGTTTCTTCAATTCCGCTACGAATCCTTTTCCGGCCTTTTGTCTGGGAAATGTTGGGATCCTTCAAGTTTATCATAGAAGACTCTTCGAGTTGAGAATTCACGTACTGAATGTCAATATCACCATTTTGTGTACTCTCTCCATATGTTGGAAGCTTTTCTGCAAATGTAGTAAGAGCATCAAGACCATCAGAAATAAATTTAAATGCTTCATCTGACCTCTGTGCAAGCTCAATAAGTCTTTGACATTTAGAGCTTAGATTAAGGCTGTGAACCAATCCATCTCCATTAAGAAACCCTTTGTCATACCAAATGCTTTGTACAAGTCTATTACATCTTTCCTTTCAGAAAATTCCATTCCAACCTCAATTGAAATATCAATATTCTTTGTTGGTGTCAACGGAATGACATTTGGCATATTATTAATTAAGTCATTCTGTAAGTGCTCTTCCATTTCATGAGGCATGTCACACTCAATCTCATCAGTAAAGTCAATGTACTCTGTTGGATCCTCATCAATATCTCTAAGTTGGGTAAAATTGGTTGTCCCCTGTATCATCCATCTTCATAAAATTGATTCACCGTCTTGAACAAGCCCGTATATTTTGGAAGAAAAAACGTTTTAGTTGCCTAATAATAGTATACATTCATCTTTCCGCAAAGAATTTATAGCTTAATTAGATGGAAACAATTGGCTCATTCAAGAAAAAATAAAAATAGTGTTACAAGTTCCAAATAACGGTAATGAAATGAGAAAGTGAATTTATCTTTAAATCCCTTCACTTGGGTAAATAGAGAAGACAAATTAAAAACACAATAGAGCAGCAGGGACATAATATACAAACATTGATCAGCATACCGGAAAACAAATAAAATAGAGCAGCAGGCACACGGAGTGATCAAGAAAAAATTCTGAAATACAGCAGCAGGCACATAATATACAAACATTGCCTTCTCCATTGCTCCTTCACTAGTAAAAACCACAATACACGATTAAAATCCAAGAACAAAGGGTATCTTGCAAGGTAGAGTTTCAACATTTTTTAGTTGGGTATTTTCATCAAACAACTTATGGGCATGACCAAGGGTGAAACAATAATGCAAAAACCCAACATGAAAGGTCGAGAACTCAATTTAGGTGCAAAATTATGAAATAAAATATAGGAAGAGGAAGTTTAAAATAGAGCAAACGGCGAGGCACGGAGTGATCAAGAAAAAATTCTGAAATCAAAACCTCACACGCCGGAAAGGCCGACGGCATCACGGAGACGCTCGAAATGACATACGTTATTTTGATCATCCTACCCACTTTCTCATTTCAGTACCGTTATTTTGTTTTTAATTTGTCTTCTCTATTTACCCAAGCCAGGGAATAACCCAAGCCAAGAAAAACAGAGTGATCATCACAAAAAATAAAAAACTTACGGTGAAGGTGAGTCCGACGGCAAATAGAGGGCACGGGAAAGGAGGGAGAGATTGGTGCGTTAGGGTTCGAGTTGGGGAAATCACAAATCCAACCTAGGATTCAGTTTTTATCTCGCAAATCTCAACGTTAGATGAGATCATAATCTAACGGTAGTGAGAGTGGTAGCGCGAGGTAGGTAAAATATGAGTAGGTAGAATAACCTATCCCGGATACGATACATGAAAAATAAGTATTCAGCCCGAGATAGGCTCTAAATACATAATAATCCTCGATTTTAAATATAGGATATAGTTTGTGATGCAATTTATACTATATAAATTATGTCATATATTTAGGACCGAAAAAAATAGTATCTCTTATCTTTTATACTATAAATAATGTCATGTATTTAAGATCGAAGATAGTAGTATCTCTTATCTTTAATGTATATAATTCATGATTTATTTTGTATTTCATGATTTTCCCCCTTCCTACTTTCTTTGAGTCTCGCCTTCTACTCTTTGATATTGAATGTTAAATTTACCAAAGTAATGTTACACGGGTTCCATCTTTTAGTTAAGAGATCGAATTTCTTTTTTAGTGCTAGCAATTTATCGCATTCGGTCCTAATTATAAGAATATCTTTGTAATATAAAATTGCAGCGCATTACAAAACCTGTTCCTATAACTATAACTAGGATCGAGGTAGTACTAGTTATTATATTAAATTGCATGCAATTGACCACGGGCCTAGTAGCCCAGTGGTATGTCTTCTCCCCATAGTTGGAGAGGTCGGGGGTTCGATCCCGCCTTTGTACTTCAGGACATTAGTCCTGCCCTTGTAATGCAAAAAAAAAAAAAAATTGCATGCAATTGCTCGTCGGATCATGGGATGAGAGGAAAATTAAATTTTCTTCGAGGAATCATCACCGTCCTAAGTCTTCTCTGGGGATCCAAATTTGCTTTGTTGTTCTGCAACTACTCATACATAATTCTTTAATCAATGAAATTTTTTATTCTCATTTTCTTCATCGATTGTGGCTTCAAAGATTTAATGCATGTATTTAATGGTTTCAAATCTGCGTTTTCGAAAGTTTTTCTTGATTTCGTTTGAATATATGCATGCGTGTTTCATCGGGCAGAGAGACGAGAGGCGACCAAGTCTGTCTCTGAGGATCACGGTCTCCATTCTTCATTGGAAACTCGAAGAAGCCCGAAATTCGCCAATATCTTGATTATGATTATGATTTTTATTTGCATTACTTGTCTTGATTTCTGTTGTGGACCTGTGCAATAGGCCCGACAGAGTTTAGGCCTGACGAGGGCACTTTATGACAAGATCGTCCTCAATCAGGTAAATATCAATCATCCCACGATCATGCCTATAATCTTGAATAGTGCAGGTAGTGGAGCAAAGGTAATGTAGGTCGTGGAAGCACGGATGGGAACCCTAGTGGAGCACTATAAGTAAGAGGGCATTCACTACTCTATTCCATTACTTAAATTCAGTCCCACTCCACCTCTCTGGCAAAAGGCCATATACGTGTAGCACAGTAATCTGCAACTACTCAGTGTTATCTTCTTCATAGATAGTAGTGGGTAACCTTCTCTTGGGTGTATCAGCAATATACGTCCTTGAGGAGTCATTCGATCCAATATAAACAAATCACTAGCCCTAGAGGCTAGACATACGTTGTTCTACTCCAGAACAATTTCCATTGTTAAATGCTTGATTTCGGGTAAAAGGGACACGAGAAGAGCTTTTCTGCCCCATTGGATTTTCTGTTTTATGATTGTATGCGAAGTTATTGAATGATTTGGCTATGTTAACCCTCACAAGAGATAATCGTCGTCGCCATTTTCATAGTGAGAACGAAGAACCTGGGACTTTTGATTTAAAACTCATATTTTGGTTTTGGATTATCTTGTTTATATGCCAGATTATTATCCAGATCACATTCTCACTTGTTTTCCGAGATCACCGTCGCCGAGATCATTGCCTTTTTGAGCTCGATCGGGATCGCAGGAGAAGCTACCTGGAATCGTGGGCAACGGTGGACTCATTCGGGTTCTATCCGGGTCAAGAGTCGGGCATTAGGGTCCAGTTGGTTGGGGTTGTTTCATGCTTCGAACTAGGGGTGTGCAATCGGTTTTCGGTTCGGTTTTTTGATAAAAACTGAAAAAACCGAACAACCGAATTGAAGCCATTTTAATGACCGAACCGAAACGAAGTGTTGAAATAAGAAACCGAACAATGAGACCAATTTTGGTTCGGTTTTTGGTGTAGTTCGGTTATTTGGGTTCTTTCTGCTGCAAGCCGTCCAGTGCAAAAAAAACTGCAACCCAAGGAAAAAATTTTAGCAACAAAAATGATTACTACAAACCAGTATTTCAGCAACAAAATTCCAGTGCAAATCGTAGTCTGAAAATTAAGTTGAGGATAGCAGAAACATTGTTTTTTTTTTTTTGAAATTTTTTGTTTGAAATGTGAAGATTTGTGTGTGGTACACACACCGAAGAAGCTGAAGACGGAAAGGGGCGCGCATTGTTGTGCATGAGGTTAACGGTGTTCGGCCGATGAAGTATCATAGATCGGTGGAGAGCGGGGGGAGAGGATTGGAGTGGTGGAGAGTTTTGTCGTCCTTAGATCTGCAGAGTCTGGAAACCAGAATAAGATCCACGATCCTCAGGAACCTCACCGTCGCCAGTTACCCAGATGCTAATCGGCTACCACTCTATGACGGCAGTCGCAGTGGTTGACCACCGAGAACGCACGCGCAGGTCCGACTGCTCAAGGAGAGAGAGAACGCAGATGGGTTTTCAATGTCAATGGAATGAAATGAAAGAGATGAGGATGTGGAGTGGAGTGCGGCTATGACTGTGCGATCTGCGAGTAGGGTTTTCAATGTAAGTGAGGATTATTTTTTTTTTTTTTTGGTGTGATAATAATGAGGCAGATGGGTATCTAAGCAAAAGTAGAAATGGGCTAGGTAAAACAAAAAAGAAAGGAAGATGGGTTTGGTAATGGGCTGGGCCGGTCCAAGTAAAATTGGAAGGGAAAAAAAAAAGAAAAGAAAGGCATGATACGACATCGTTTTAATATTAATTCGGTTATTCGGTTTTTAACCGAATTAATTTTTAAAAAACCTCACCAAACACCGAAAACCAAAATAAGCCTATTTTAAGAACCGAAACCGAATCCAAAAAACCGAACACCGAATTAGTTGGTTCGGTTTCAGTTTCGGTTTTGATTTGCTCACCCCTACTTCAAACAAGGAACCTCTACCCTTTTAGTGTAAACGATGTCGTGTGTTTGGCTTTTTTTTTTTTTTTTTTTTTTTTTTTTGGTAAATGTGTGTTTGGCTTAGTGAAACGTGCGTTTCACTAGTTCGGATGGGCCAGGCACCCCGTTGAGGCTGATGTAATTGTGGGCCTGATTTTTTTGTTCTTTTACTCCGGTTTTTATTTTTCACGTTTCTCGGCCGATAAAATCATGTAGGCCGTGGCGAAATAACGAGTATTGTTTTATCTATTGCGTTTTTGGGCTCAAGTAATATGCCGAAACTTTTACCAGTGACGTTTTGTAACATTTATGGGCTTTCTTGTTTTTATTTTATTTCTGGAAAAATCAATTATAGGGCCTATTGCCGATAAGGAGTGACATGGTTAGGCTATAAGTTTTGCTTTTTCACTCTAAAAAAGAGGAGTTTGATACCCATTCAACGATGTGATGGCGTCGTTGGTAGGCAACAAAAATCTTTATAAGAGATCTTTGAGCACGAAGGCGTGTTCATACCTTGGCCCTTGGTGGGTTAGCAGTGTTAACCCCCATCTAAACTTTTTTTTTTTTTTTGTATATATAAAAAAAAAAGGGTCTATTACGTTTTGGATTTTTCTCGGTTTAAAATTTTTAATCTCCATAAATGATTTTGGGTTAAATAAACATTTTACTCACTATTAATTAAATTAGCTTCTGTTTTATGTATAATTTTGATCATATCACATTAAATTGTTTAAATTAATGGAAGAGGGTTGATTTTGGCATTTTTCTTAGTCTGGAAAATTCACAAAATCATTTTGACATGTTATTTAATTGGCCAACTTCTAATTTTGTGCTTCTAACTATTATAATTTTGCAAAATTTAATTTAAATTTAAATATTCCAAAATCAACTATTTAAACAATTTTGGATACATAAAATAGTGGAAATGTTTTTTAACTAATTGTTTTGCCACTTCGTTGGTCAAATTAATTGATTAATCCCTCCATTAAGACTTGCATATATTAGATTTATTTTGAATGTACGGGAAAGTAGGAGAATTTGTTTAAGATGATTATTTAGTTACATTTTATTGATAAAATTAATTAGTTAAATTCTCATTAAATTTTTGTACATATTTAGAATTTAAATGCACAAAGTTAATATTTATGATTAGTATGCATCTTGGAGAGTAGCCACAATATCCTCTGTTGTATGTGTAAATAATCACTTATGTGTTTTAAAATATCAACTATATCTAATGGGTAATATTAATTTAATGAAAGTGGGAGGATTGTAATTAAGTCACTTATGTTGATTATGTTAATTGGTTAAGTACGTTCACAATGAAGTTGTGCATATACAGAATTTAAATATATATAATTGATATTTAGATTAACTTGCGTGCTAGAATGGTAGCTACAACGCCCTCTGACAACAAGCATAAATAATTGCATATGAATTTTAGAATATCAATCTTTTAAATGTGAGCAAATATTATTTTATTCACATTAATGATTTAGTTTATTAAATTAAGATTCTCATTCACATTAATGGCAAGTAAAGGCTTTGTTCATATACTATTGGAAGGGCTAATTTTAACCATTTAAAACGAACTAAATTATTTATCTTTTATTCTAAAACAATCAAAATGCTCAAATCTATCTTTAAAATATTCAAGTGTCCAAACTAAATTTATGTCCCCCATTTATCAAAAATTGTTGCTGTTGAAACAGTAGCATTTAGATTTATGGTCCAAAAGTTTATATTTTATTTTTCTCTTTTTACCAACCAATTGTCCCTCACAAAAATACTCACACACTCAGTGTAACGACCCACCACCGGAATCCTCACTGGGACGCGAGACCACAATCCCCGAAGCCCTGCTTTGACGCTTAGTGGTGTCCGGCCCCCACTGGGTAGGTATTGTCCCCTCCTCTAGGGGTTTTGTCCCTTGAGAAATTAATTCCCAAAAGCACCTCCTCAAGAGCTCAAACCTTGGACCTAAGGCATAAGTCTAAACCCTAAGAGCTCCTTGGTATCTATTGCACCACTCAATTGTTATACACCTACCGGCCTTGCCCTTTTGAGTGGCGAGTAGCGTGATCTTGTACTTTTATTCAATTTTAAACTGTTTTTCTCAGGTTAATTTACGTTATTCATCGAGTATTATCACAGAGCATGCACCGGTTTGGACAAAAATATATTGATAAAATAAATTGCGGAAAGGTAAACTTCCTCGGAGGGATCAAAACATACGATCATCTGAACAATGGTGCTTGACAGACCAAAATAATATACTACGAGTCATCCGAAAACCGAGAATAAATATTCAAAAATAGTAACCACCAACTACCAGCGCCACTAGAGCCGGAAATCGGACCGGGCCCGTTTAAGCCCTGGCCCTGCAGGGCTCGGGTTTGAAAAATAGGCCAGAAATTTGAAATTGACCGTAGGGCCTCGGGCTTAATCGGGCCGGCCAGCTGAGGGCCTCGGGCCGATCCGTTAGGCCCGTTTAACTGTAGCTTTAAAAAATAAAATAAAATAATTACTTAAACTTCCACTTAATGAATGTGTTTATTTGTAATTACTTAGTTTTTTTTAGTTTAAACTATAACCCTTTTTTATGTTTATTATTATTCTGTATTAAAACACATAATTAGTTATTATAAATTTTAAAGAAGGGATGTTTTCATATTAAATAAACACATACTTTGATATTACAATATTATATAAGTAATAAATTATAAATATATTTTGTGTAAAATAAGTATAATTATTTTTTTGTCGGTGAAATCATGCATGAACCGATTTGCGAGACACACACAAAATTATGGGAGGGAAAGGCATTTTATCGTGGGCATACATAAAGTAATTCCTTTGTTTAATATTTTTGAAAA
Source organism: Acacia acuminata (assembly GCA_019022655.1). Lineage (NCBI taxonomy): Eukaryota > Viridiplantae > Streptophyta > Magnoliopsida > Fabales > Fabaceae > Acacia > Acacia acuminata. Next base: position 127,677 of record JAFJYI010000064.1, read on the forward strand.
AAGGGAAAAAAACATATTCTTTGTGTTTATTTGTTTTTTAATTACGAATTAATGAATATGTTTATTTGTTGAATGATTTATATTATTTAGATATTAATGTTAATAACATTTATTTGATAGATTAGAACTTTAATGGTTGCAATTTACTAATTATATTTATTTAAAAAAATCGAAGGAAAAATATTAAAATTTGGAATAGTAATTTTCGGTCACTTCGTAGGACTAGCCCGGCCCGGTACTATCGGGCCGAGCTTTGAAAAATAGATGTTTTTCCTTACCCCAGCCCCGTAGGGCCCAGGCCCTGTCGGGCCGGGTCGGCCCTGATTCCTAGCTCTAACTGCCACTACCACCCTAGTCCTGCTTCGGAGCCTTACCTCCCTACTCCAATCTAGATGAACTGCCAGAGGGCTCAAGATCATCTTGGTATTGTTTTCAAGATCTAGGAGACAATTTTGTCATAATTGAAGTTTCCTTCTTTAATCATTATAGAAATTTACGCCCATTTTGCAACAAGCTTTAGATGTCATGAGAGATCAATGGCATTTTTCTTAAAAAAAATTATACTAATGGATTTTTGGTTCTTAATTTTAATGCGATGGTAAAACATTTAACGAAAAGCTCTCTATACAAACCTGACATTAATACTATTAATAAAGAACCTGTATCTAATACCATGAGCATGTGAGTCTGAATGAGAACAAAGAGGAAAAGACCCTATGAGCATGTGACCTTGAATCTATCCTTATATTAAGGCTTTACAGTGAAGGCTTAGGGTTGTCACTAGTAATGTAGTGTTGATAGTATATAGTGGTGGCTTCCAAAACAAAAAAAAAAAAAAGAAAAACAACTGAAAACTATATTTTTTTTTTTTTTTTTTTATTGAAATAAGTTTTTTAAATCAATTTTTTTTTTTTTTTAAAAAAAAATAAAATCAAATACTTAGTATCTCCTTAGTTTTTGGATTTTCTTGTGTATCTTCGATAAATCTTCCAAGATATACGGCATGTCCTTAGGTGGAAAATGTGTGAACTTGTAGGTTTGGAAAACATCAATTTGGTATACCAAAATTTATTGATTATTTTGATCTGCATAAAGATAGCACATTTTGATCGATAATCAATAAACTGTGCAATGAAAAAGTAATTTTAATTAGTTGAATAAATATATAAAGTAATATTATTCATATTTAAAGTCACACCGTCTTAGTCTACCCTCCCACTCTCCCCACATTACATTCAGACATTAGCGTCCAGAATTTTCAATTTTTAACGTAGATTCTATTTCATGAAGAAAATTCAATATCCAGAATTTTTCGAATGGGCTCATTCTCATAAAGAAAATAGGAAAAGCCTTATCAATGAGATCTCAAGAGATTGCCAAATTCTTCTTCTCACGCTCTTTCATCGTTCACATAATTTGGAACCTCCCTCACAAAGGCTTATCGCCCCCTCCTAACAAATTTGCTTATCAGGATTTCAATACGTGTTCTCTTTCTTATGAAAGGTGATACTACTTACTATCTCAACTAACAGTTGTTGGTATCTATATCTCTTTCTCCTCTTAAGTGAAAGTGCATTAGAGGGGATACAAATCATAGAATAATATAAGACGAAAATTAAATAAAGTACTTAAAATTACCACAAATCATTCACATACAGTCTCACACAATTTATACCAAACCACACTCATATTATAATGTGAGTCAATCCGACAAATATATTTAATATAACAATGTTCATATATACTTGCATCATAAAGAGACTAGTCAAGTTTTTGTTGTTTGTTTTTTTAGGTTTCCTAGGCCATTCAACATTTATAAAATAGTAGTACATCAAAATATTGTTTAATTAATTAGCTTCTCTCTGTAGCGCTTGTAATGCTTCAACATTCTCGTTTCTTAATCCTAAGCTACCTGCATTAATATATATAGAAAAACAAAAACAAAAACACATTAATTATACATAATAAATCTCTTAATCGTTACTATTACTCTATTTTAACGACGTGAATGAGATGAGAAAGACTAAAAATAGGAATATCAAGAGCTCAATAAGTGCGAGTCCGAAACTAAGTTCACAAAGAATGTCATGTTCAAATAATTTTGTTTTATTAGAGTCAAATAAAGCTAGTTTATTTATTGTCGAGTTAGATTTTAAAATTTTGAATAAATTTACGTAGTTTTTTTCCTTATAAGTTCTGTTAAAATTATATACATTTTCTTGAAATAAAACATCACTCTACACATTAGTTTAATTTTAATTCTGAATAAACTATACAGTTTCATTCTCTATATATTTTAAAAACTTGCATAAATTCTCCTTAAACAAAATTATTTTTTTCCAAAATTTTGTTGGAACTATATTTTGGCAGTTTTAATTTGTTGGAACTAATTATTAGACATTTACTATATCATCAAAACATGTAAAAACGTCCCTAAAAAGGGAGGGAGGTGGCTATATAATTCAAAAGCTCACGAGATCAACTAACTAGATATTAGATAATTACCTAATTACTTATTACCTAATTAATTAATTTTATAATTAATTACCTAAAATGTCCTACTTATACACTACAACACACACCATAGTTGGAGCATCCGGTATATGAGACTCATTAGACCCAACTGAGTTACACGTCATATGAACTTTGTCTGATGAATATTTTAATCCTCGTTGACTGATAACTCATATGAAATCATTCACATTTTATTTATTTTTATGAAAAATATTGGCTGATAATTTTTTTTAATTTTTGTTTAAAATTAAGATATTTATTTTCTTAAGAACAAAAGAAAATGTTAATTATTTTTATTAGACAAGGAATAAAGAGGAGATGTACATACCCAAGACGAAGATTATTGTTGTCATTAGGTGATGAAGTAGTGTGAATGAAGTAATTTCGAGAAGCCAAAGCCTGAAGGGCACTCAGCTCTTGTCCTCTTCCTGATACCATCTCTTCTTCTGCCCTCTCCACTTGTGCTATCTATAATCAAATTTCAATATTCAAAACCTCTTCATTACTCCTCATTTTATCTATATTCATATAATCCTCTAGGGTCCCATATCATTCTGATCTTTTTTATAAGTCCATTTTGATTAAATTTTTTGATCCTTATTATCAATCCAATTTTACAGTAATAAATGCTTTTTTGTTTTTTTTTTTTGCCTCTATTAATTGCAATAAAAAAAATAATTTGTTTATGTTGATTTTTGGAACCAATCATAGATATGGACAAAATTGGAAATTTAGCCCCTACTTAATAAGTTAACTAATTCTCCTTGGTATGTAAGAATTAGTTAATTTGGAATTAAATCATGTTTTACCCCGAACCAGTAAAAACCTTAAACCTTATTAATTTTTCCTTAAAATCTAATAACTTTTTAACTTTACCCATATTTGATATATACTATATATCCCAAAAGCACAAAATTTTACACAATAATAAATGAAGCTAAAAGTATACATTTATGTGAAATAATTAATCATGTGACTTATAAATAAGATAAAAAAAAGTTCTTTCTCTGCTTTTATAAATAGTACGAGAGGAGTTATATATGACTAAATTATACAAAACTTCTTAGAACTTTGAACCACGCTCAAAGAACTCCTCAAGATTTAAAACTTAATAATAATTTGCTTAGAAAAAAATTACTAATAAACCACCCTAAATTTTTAAGTTTGTGCGGATAACTTTTAACCATAAATTGTTTGAATAATATGAAAATATGCAATTTATTTTTTAACATTTAAAGGATGTATGTTTTAGTTTTAATAACAATTTGAATTTTATATTATTACATTGATCAACAAAACTCAAGGCATTGTAATTCACAAAAAAAAAATACTACTCGTACATGAAAATAAATTGAATTTTGATATATCAGTACGTACCTTAGTCCGAATAGAGAGGTTTTCATTTTCAAGTTCAAGCTCCTATAAATATTTCAACATTATTGCAAATTAATCATCATTCGAGAATATTATAAAGGATTTCTAAATTAAAACCAAAGGGAAAAGTAAATTTATGAGAATAATAAGAAAAAAAAAGGAAAACTGAACTGCCAATTACCTTCTTCTGCATGTATTCGATTTCTGCCAGCAGCATCTCATGCTATATTGCATTACACAACAATCGAATAACAAAAATAACTAATTAAATTTAATTTAAAATATTGGAATCACTCAAGTAAAATCTACTTATAAAACAAAAAACAGATAGGCATGCATGCGTTTAGTCAAGAAGATTTGTTATGCACATTATCAATATGGCTAGCTATTTGAACTACTATATATATATATATATATATATAAATTGATTTATGGTTAAGTATCAGGAAAAGTTAGTTAGTAGCTAGTGAATAATAGAGTATATATAACACTTGTAGTGCTTTAATTAAATGGTTAAGGTGTAGACTGAGAAGCAATGTTTGAAAGTTTTTTTAGGTTCAATGTTTTAAAAGTATTAAATGGAGCAATGTTTCCTTTTACCATTAAAAATTCAATGGTCAATGTCAATTTTTTAAGGCTAATTGTTAGTTTTTTAACGGTATAAGGCAATTAGTGTTTTGAAACGTCCGGATGACATTGAATCTAATTAACTACCTAGTGAATATGGAACAAATTTGCACCTTAACCCTTATTTAAATAGCTCTTATAAGAGAGTTTTAGGGAGTTAAGTATGAAATAAGGATCAAACAAAGTCTCATGTTAGTAAGAGGTATATAAATAAATAAAAAAGTCCATAAACTCTTTTCACTTTAGTTAAAAAGACCAAAGATTTTGTTTTTGGCCAACAAAAGGAGCAAATATGTCAACAAAGGTTAGTCTATTTCGTAAAGATTCGATTTAAAACTGTCAAGGTCTTGAGTTTAATTAAATCTTGTTGCCAATGTAAGGACATTGTTGATTAACTATCTATAAGTACTTTTAATTTGTAAGTACTTTTTAAGCTATGAGGCATACTTTGGCTTTGGGAAGCCTCCGAGACCTAATTCGCTTAAACTTTAATTCACCATTTAAACTTTCTCTTATGGCAAACAAAAAGGAGCAAAGATGCACCTTATTTATGTATATGAAAAGTTCTACAAATATAACTTAAGTAGGTGAATTTACCTTTTTGGACCTGATTCGAGAGAGTCCTCGTTCAAGTCTATTCTCAAGCTGCTTGAGCTCCTTCACATTCAGAGTGCTCAAGGCGTCACCCATCAAGTGCCTTCATTCTCACAACATTACATCCAAGTTCAGAAATTCAGACACATTACGACAATATACAAATCAATATTTCAATATAAATCTCCTGTTAATCTCGTGTTTCTTTTATAATTATATTCACATGCCTATATATATGTACTATATTTATTTGAATTTTCACATGTCTATTGTTCTACTCAATTTTATTGATTCAGATAGCAACAATGGAGTACTCGATACATATATGAGTAACTTACTATATATAAAATAATCAATAGAGAGATGAATATTATTCACATTTAATTAATGCCTTCACTATTTTTCATATATGCAAAACCTTTGAACACTTAAGAATGATTTATAGAAAGCAAGGGAAATTACCTGTTAGAACTTTGCAGCATTTGAATCTGTTGTCGTAGCTTTGCAGATTCTTGTTGATAATACTAATCAACATCCAGCAAATTCATATCACATTAATTAATTAATTTGTTGTTCATAATGCATCATATATAAGTAGCTGTGTCTGTATATATATATTTTTTGCCTTAATATGTAGTAATATGTAATACATACCTGGGCATTGATTTCAGTAGTAGAGGGGATACTTGAATGGTCAGAACATGCCTTTTTATATCTCTCAATAGTTGACCTTATGCTGTTTCCAAGAATAAAGAAAAATATAGGTGACATATATATCAAGAGACGAAAAATGGCATCTAAATATAATAACTCGGAATTAGAAAGTACAGTAGATAGATCCATACCCGTTTATTTTCATAAAACATAGGAGTCCTTATTGACATGCGCGCACACACGCATGGATATTTTTGTATCATATATATATATATCTATCTATCTATCTATCTATCTATCACACACACTTTGGTCTTTAATATAAGATCTCGTTCATAGTGAATTAAGGACCAGAGGTAGTGTATACATGTATATATTCAAACAGCAATCAGTTTAACTCAAGCAATCGGTGTAATTAAAAAACACTTACCACAACAGTTAACCAAGGCAACTGGTTTAACAATACTTTTTTTTTTTTTTGGGTATGCATCTGGTGTCTCAGGCCAGTCCCTTGTCATGGGGAACTCCATGCAGGCCCAGATTAATCCAGACTCAAGGCATGAAAGGACCATTTTTTCTAGGTGGTGTCTCTACCTCTGACACTATTGCGTTTCCAAGTCTCGAATTTGAGACCCTTGGTTAAGCTAGAATAACCTCATGCCAATTGATTTAAGTGTTTGGTGGTTTTTATCGGTACTTTCTGCACCGGCTATATCCACATTGGTTTTAGAAACTATAAATAGCCTTTTTAGCCGGTGCAAAAATGCATTTCTGCACTCGTGACAAACAAACAAGAGGCTAGGTTATAAAGAAGAGCTATACATATAAAGTATTTAAGCTGCAGAAGTTCATTGGATTTTTTTTTCCTTGAAGAAAATCATTCTGGTGGAGAATTGACTTTATAATAATTCTAAAGATGGTAAAGATTCTTTAAAATAAAATTCTTGATTATAATTTGTTGGCGTAAATCTGCAAAGAAACAATAAATTAATTACATGGTTCAAGTCATGTCCAAAGACACTGTCTTTAAGCGATATTCTAAAGCTCTCTCAGTAAATAGCAAGTGGCATCTCCCTATGGTTAAATGAACCCTTCCTGTAAGGATACAGGGTGATAGAACTGACAAAAGGTAAAGAACCCAGTAAGAGATTACCAAGGCTTATTGTTCTCTTATGCAAATGATGTCACGATTGGGCTATTTATGTAGACAATGAATTGATGCATTGAAGTGGTACCTCTTGGAAGTCTACCTCTTCAATTAAAAGTTATAACTATCTGTTAAATTCATGAATCAACACAAATCCTTTAATTTATAAAGACTTCTCAAGACACATGTCTTAATTTTAAAATATTCCAATAATACTGGAGGCACTTTTTCTTTGTCACACCTTTAAATAATATTTACAACATAATTAAGAAGAAGGGAGAATCCTAATGAAATCCCCTCAGAATAATAAAAACCTAAATTATTAGGCCTACACTTCTTAACAAATCCCTAATTAGGAAGAGGTCTCATTAGGGATTTCATAATGTTGTTACAACTAGCTATATCAACTTGTACAGACTATATGTGCATATATCTTTGTCGAAAAAGTGATTAAAAAGATGGGGGGAATGATTTTTAGGTCCCAACCAAAGGAAATAATACATTGACAAGCCCCATAAGTTATTAATGGTAACTGATTCACTTGTTAATCCCCTCTGTGCACTTGTCAATTGTGACTTTTCTGATATTATTTTCTTGGTTAAGATCTAAAAGTCATTCTCCCTAAAAAGATACATATGAACAACTCTGACCACTAACAAAAAGATCAAATTATATGAAAAAAAAAAAATGCAGAAAGGCGAAGATCACAAAAAACCAAACAAAAGATGATTAATTTTTATTTTCACAAAACAGTTCAAACAAAAAGAAATGACCCTCTCTCTCTAAACAAACCCAGAAACTGAAAGAGATCATGCGAATCATATATATGTGATAGAGAAACTTTTGAATCTTTAATAATGATGTTGGGAAACGATGATTTATTTGGCCCAGATTCTCATTCCTTCTATTACTAGAAATAAACTTGTTGTTGCTTCAAAGCATTCATTGAACAACTTGCTTCCTTATCGGTGTAACTGTACTCTACTCTGTGTGTGTGCCTATATATATATATATATATATATATATATCGCGTCAAACAGAAATCTCTTTTGAGTTAGAAGTATAGGGTTTAAACTTCTCATGTTGCATGAGAAGAAGAAAATTCCTACACACATGAAATGGTGGGACCCACACACACACACACATATATATAATTAGTATTATTTATATATGTGGGTCCCACTAGTTTATGTATGTGTGACATGAAAAAACACTTCTCCGACAACATGAGAAGTGTTTTTCCCTAGAAGTATATATCCAGTGAAGTTTATACATATAAACCAATAACTATCATCAAATTTATATCCCCCTTAAATATTATTTTCCATATGCTTATAACCACTCCAAAGTTTGAGTTATATGCAAATAAACTCCTTAAACTTTAAGCTATTTGCAGATAAATAATTAACAGAGAACTAAAGTATAGGAACAATCAGAATAAATACAAGATTTATTGTAAAGTTTTAAAGGTTAGAGAGATTGCATGTTTATTTGTATAATTTAGCCTAAAATATTCTCCTTTTCATTATAATATTATAATAATACATGCTTATTTCCTGATGCTTATTGGGATTTTTTCATAAACTTAATATTAGATAGGAGATTTTTTAAATTTTTTATTCTAGTGAATATTCTTTGAAGTTCTTGATTATATAAAGATTTCATGAGGTTGGAAAAATGTGTACATAAAATATATTAATTTCATATTTCCCCATTTTTTCTTTAAGCCATGCTTTACAAAAACTTTACATAATAACTCCTAGATATATACTTCATTCATCTAGAACCCACCTACATAATAAACACTAATTAATTAAACTAATAAGGACTATATATCAATATGTATTACTTCTCCGGTCCCTAATATACGACATATTTAAAGAGTTTATCTTAGTCCTAAATATAAGACATAGTTTTCATATTTATTATCAATGTTTTTCTAATTTACTTCTATTGATGGTCTATCAACCATAATTAAGGAGGAGAGGGAAAGAGAAAATTAAGGAAGATATATGAATAGATTGTTTTAGAAAATACATGTCATATTAACAAACTCAACTAACTTTCTTAATCTAATCAAATGAAGTAAATATGTCCTATATTAAGGAGATGAGGGAGTACCAAAATAATTAGATTATGTGAAAATAACAACCCCGCACATAGATGCAAGAATAAGGTAAAGAACAAAATAAATTAAAAAAAAGACTTAATTTCATTTCACTAGAGAATTCAAACACATACCGAGACAGAGAAGGGGGGGGGGGGGGGACTTATGTGTGAAGGACGTTGCTGGGAAGTGATGAATGATACTTCATACAGATTCTCATTTCTTTTATTACTTAATCTCTGTAATACTCTCTGCAAGTTATGTTCTAAAGAGCAGCCAGACACACAGTCACAGTTATGTTCCATTTCTGGGTCTCTCTCTCTCTCTCTCACACACACACTCTTTTTTTGTTTTAATTCTTTAGTGAAAACAATTTTAACAAATCCTAAATAATCAAAACCCAAATTAGGCCTACACTTTTTAACAATTCCCTAATTAGGCCAAGAGGTCTCATTAGGGATTTCAGAATGTTGCTATTGAATGACAACTATATCATTATCAACTTTTACAGACTCTATGTGTGGGTATGTGTGTAGTTCTCCAAAAAGTGATTAAAAAGATACATACATATGAACAACTCTGAAAGTAGCAAAAAGATCAATTTATATGAAAGAAATAGATGCAGAAAGGTCAAGATATCACACAAAGAAGAACAAGTTGTTTATTTAATTTCTTTTCACAAAAACGTTCAAGCAAAAAAAAAAAAAAAAAAAAAAAAAAACGAAAGAAAGAAAGAAAGGACCTCTATCACTCTAAACAAACACAGAAACTGTAAGAGATCATGCGAATAACATATATATGTGGCAGAGAAACTTTTGAATCTTTAATAATGATGTTGGGAAATGATGATTTGGCCCAGATTCTCATTTCTTCTATTTCTAGGAATAAACTTACTGTTGCTTTAAAGAACTCATTGAACAGCATGCTTCCTTATCGGTGTAACTGTACTCTATCTGTGTGTGTGCGTGTGTGTGTGTATATATCATTATCAAATTATTCATTTATATTTATTCATTTAAACAAAAATATTTTTGAGTTAGAAGTATATGTTCATATCGATTTATTCAAATATACAACGATTACCTGATTCTGTTCAGCAAAGTTTTTATTTTATTTATTTTTTTATTTTTATAATCTTGGTGACATTCTGTTTAGTAGCTAGTTGAAACTTTTGTGATGGAAAAATAATACTGAGAGAGTTACACCTATTTATGCTTATAATAACGAATGCTCAAATCAGATAAGTAATATCAGATATAAAAAATGGGTTCAATCAACTTAGAATCATGTATAAATGATTTTGTTAGCATTTAAAATTTAATAATAAACATCCTATATTTCAAGTTTATGCAAATAAACCCAAAACTATCATCAATTTTATATTCCTTTAAACATTATTTTTGTATGCATATAACCCTCCAAAGTTTGAGTTATATGTAAATAAACTTCTTAAACTTTAAGCCATTTTTTGATAAATAATAAACAGAAGTAATAGTATGGGAATTATCTTAATAAATGTAAGATTTACTGTAAAGTTACAATAGTTAACATAAAGGGTTTTGTATTGTTTAGCCTAAAAAAATATCCTTTGAATTATAATATACTACTTATGGGGATTTTTTTTTATCAACTTAATTGTAGATAGGTGATTTTTTTAATTTATTCTAGAGGATATTCTTTAAAGTTCTTGATTATATAAAGATTGTTGGGAAACAGTTATTATGTATAAAAAATATAGGTGTAATATACAAAAACTTTGCCATAAAAAATCCTAGATGCTTTCGTATAGAACTCACACCTACATAATGGAGTCAACTAATTAAAGACTATGTGTTTGTGTGTGTGTCTGTATCTTATATATTACCAAAAGAATCAGATTATGTTAAAATAATATACCCACACGTAAATGCAAGAATAAGGTAAAGAAAATAATAAATGACGAAAGGACTTGATTTCACTAAAGAATTCAAAAACATACAGAGACAGACCAAACAAAACTTTATGAGTGAAAGATGTTGTTGGGAAGTGATGAACGATATTTCATAGAGATTCTGATAATTTCTCCTATTACTTAATCTGGTGGGTTACTTAATCTGGTGGGTAACACCCTCTGCAAGTTATGTTCAATGGAGAGCCAGACACGCACTCATTTATGTTCCATTTCTGGGTTTGTCAGAGATACACATACATGTTGTAAATATTGTGTGTGATTGTGCCAACAGAAGGAGTATCATATAACTCAAGATTAAGAATGCCCTAATATACAATTAAATATGAGCTTTAGTTAGTAAAAAGACTAAGAAGAGGAGTCATCGAACTGGATGACCGTTGGAGTTTTAATTGACTGCTTTTAACGACATTTAAAAAGGTTTGATTACATTAAATCACCATTAACACTTGTTATGTAACTTCCATTTTAATTGTCATTAAACCGTTTAAATGGCCATTATTTTTGCTCAACTGTCACATGATTTCTGCCTATAAAAGACAATGTATGAAGTAAGGTCAGTGCATGGGATTGACGTTGGAGCACTAAGGTCAGGTGACACCGAGCTCTATCCCTAAGCTCCTCTCCTTTCTCTTCTTCTATGTTACACTATTATCTTTCTAATGTTTTGTCACCCTGCTTTCTGCAGGCAGGGTTCGTTTTATCCTGAGGAGTGCTGCTTCCTATTTTACTAGGAGGTTGCAGAATATTTCCTAAGGACAGTCTCTTCAGGCGTGACCCACACTATACTTTTATTGTGTTTCTACAGGTCCTGCTGCCAACAATTTGTACGATGTATGGTGTTGACGCCAACAACACATTAACACACAACCTTTTTGTTTGAATTATTTAGTGAAAACAATTTTAAATTATCTTTCTCAAAGATAAATAAATAGTGAAATAATAATAATACATGGTAATGGTAATGATGGTGGTAAATAAATAGTGAAATAATAATAATAGATGGTAATGGTAATGGTGGTGGTAAATAAATAGTGAAACAATAATAATAAATGCTGGAGGTGGTGGTGGTGTATATGGCTCCCTGCTTCAATCAATGTCACACACAAGAATTGAAACTATAATTAACTGCCGCAGCTCGAGTATATGGAGTTTCAATCAATGTGTGTGTGTGTCTCTCTCTATATACATATAGCTATAAAAGGAGGATAAAATAATATTTCACTTGTGTTGCAAAATATGTTGAGTAGGGTAAAAGTGAAATCATCACGCTCCATGACTGAGGCCATTGAATAAAAAGAAAACGATGTTCAAAAAGTTGCAAGTTGAAGCAGAAGACAAGACAACTTTGATTCTTCATGAGAATCATCAATATCAACCAAATCACACACACAGATAAATTAAATCCATGAGTTTTATTTCTCAAATTCTTTCCCATGCAAAAACTCGCATATGTGATAAAAAAAAAATGTAGAAATCACAAATTGATTTTTTTTTTTTTACAGGCAAATAATTAAAGACATTATTGCAAGATATGTTTGTGAGTGATCTATCACAAAATTAATTTTGTGACGAATTTTGTTATGAATATTTTGTACCCCAGCTTGCCATGATACAGCCATCATCAAAGAAGACAAAGTTCTATTTTTCTTATAACTGATCATTCTATAACACACGATGTGTGCATGAAAAAGTCGGTAGAAAGTAATTAATGTTATTCTTTTTAGTTATATACATGCATTTTGTTCTCCTTTTCTTCTTTATTAGCTTCTTTTGCTTCATGATCGATCACAGTTATTAATATTCTTTTCAAACTTTAAACTTTAAAGAACTTATGATTATTTAGGTTAAAATTTCATATATTGAAAAAAGTTTGAACGAATATTACACTTTAATATTTGGTTTTCATCACGAGGGTTTCCTAATTAAAAGCATTCATCTTTTGATTGGTTATGTGTTATTGAAAAGTGATGAGCAATAATTATGCTTTCCAAATGTATAGCAATATATAGATTCAGTACGTAATAGAGAGGACTATTAGCCACGATTTGGAGAAAAAAGTGTTGAACGATATTTAATGCATGGCCTCTGGCTTTGTTGACACAATGATTACAAATAAATATCAAGAAGCTCAACCTCAAAAGAATGTTGAGAACATTCATAATATTTTACTCGCTCCAGTCATTATTAGAAGCACATAATAATAGCTTTACGTAAGTCGATAAAGTTAGTTAAAATTAGTTATTTCTTTTAAAATATCAAAATTTCCCTTGATAAAAGTCATCAGTACAATAAGTTAATTGGTTGACGAAATCTCTAGGATAAAAACCCTTTAATGTGTGTATCAATAGGGATACTTTGAAGAAAATTACAAATTTAGGAAACAATGGATTTAGGTCTTATATGTAAGGTATGACCAAATCTAAGCCCCAAATAGTTCGTATATTAAGGACCATCGTAGGCAAAACTTGTTATATTATGAAACATGCTGAGCTCCTTATAATAAGGATAGGAGGGAGCACCGTTTTACCAAACATTTGTTTGAAAAAATAAAATAAAATAAAGAATGAAGAGAAACAAGGTTCATCAAGCTATATGCTAAGGAAAAATTAGGGAGATGATCTTCTCCTCATCCTTTTTCTCCTTTTCCTTCATCAGCCCATCTGGGTCATTGATTTGAGAGAAGAGAGAGATGTTAAAGTAGTATTGTGATTGATTGAAAGGATATGATTTTTTTAGAGATGATGAGAGATAATGAGAAAATGATTAGGAGAGAAACCCAACCCGAAAAATTAGTGTAATTTTATTAAAAGAAAAACTATTGTAATTAATGTAGAATCTTAACATTTGGTTGGATAGATTGAGAAAAAATGACAGAAAAACGAAATGGGAAATTATGTGAGAATGTTAGGAGTAAATCAGGAATCATATAAAGACATAAGGAAGAAGATAATTATAGTTAATGAAGACATAGTCGAGGCATTTTGGGATTGACATTGCAAGAACAGAAGAACAATAATTTTTCTTTTTTTTTAAAAAAAATTCTCTGCAATTCTGCTCAAGATCATCATATGCATGTTTCTGGAGAGGAAAAATGTTCAAAATTAAACCAAAATATGGAAAATGCCTATAGCAAAATATTGTCTTAAGTAGTCTTAACTTCAGTTCTCTTTCATTGATTCTCCTTTACTAAAACTTGCTCCTATTGTTCAAAAATTAAAAGCAAATAACAGATTCAGTTCCATTTACATCTTCTACATATCCACAGCAATAAACAAACACACACACAAAACATACAAGAAAGCTCTGTAAAAAACACAAATGATGAACTATATATCAGCATCAGACACATTCAACAGGAAAAAAAATAATAGAGAAAATGTGTAAGATCAGAGAATAATGATGAATAGGGAATAGTGAAGAAAATATAATTACTTGTTGTTGGAGTACTCATAGAGACGACCACGATTGGAGAAGACGATGAGGGAAACCTCAGCATCACAGAGAACAGAAAGCTCATAAGCTTTCTTCAAAAGCCCATTCCTCCTTTTGCAGAATGTCACCTGTCTGTTCGTTGTGTTCTCTATCCTCTTTATCTCTATCTTCCCCCTCCCCATCGATCTTCTCCTTCCTTCCTGCAATTTATAACCATGATTCTCTTTATCAGTTTCATCTTCTTTTTCTTCACTTGCATACACACAAGCAAAACCAAAACAAATCCAGCTAGATCTAAGAAAAATGAAAAAACAAGATGGTTCTGATATGCATATATGTAAAGTAAAATATATACTACAAAAAAATATGTTTATTTATATATATACCCTATTAATTTTCATCACACTCTTTTCTGTATAATGTGTGTGCGCGTTTGAGTTTTGACCAGCTATATCTCGAGAAAAAAGGAAAAAACCACAAGATGGTTCTTAGACGCACACCCACACAAAACTCACTTACTTTTAGTTTTCAGTATTGAGTGTCCTCTTTCTCTTTCTTAGCCCAGAAAAAATTAAACTTAGGGACGTCAAAACTTGAATCTATGAAAGAATCCTACAGAAAAACTGAATAGATCAGACTATATTTGCTTTTTAAACACAAAATTATGCAAAGTTTGAACAAAATAATAGTTATCAGACTCAAACCCTTTTTGCAAAGAAGAAATGGTTTTTGTAAACGGGAAAAATAAAAAAGGAAAAAGCGTTTAATTACAGTGTGAGTATGGGGAATTGGAGAAACGGGAATCGATGATGAATGAAGACTTGTTTGTATTTTGCTGTTTTTGGGAAAGCAGATAGGTATTAAAGAAAATAACTTCGAAAACGAGAAGACGAAGAAAATAGAACAAGAGAAATTAAACGAGCTGGAAAAAATACATTAAGATCTCGATCGAAACGATCAGAGAGGGAAGAAGAAAAACAAGATTGTATGTGTCTGCCAACAGATCTATAAAACATGAACCCTTTGACAGAAACTGATGAGCTCATCATCGATCAACAAAAAGGGTTTCATTAATTATTGCTCGTTCCTTCACGAGGATATATTATTTTCTTTTATAAAAAAAAAAAAAAACAAAGAAAGAAAAGCTTTACCTTTATCTTCACTTCTGCTGAGGTAACTTTCCCTCTCTCACCCACTTCTGCTGCTGATACTTGAGCTTTCTGATGAAAATATCAGACACTGAATATAGTACATATAGCTGAGATAACTAGCCTTTAATTTCTTCCACTTTCTTTTCCCTTTTATATTTATGGCGATTTTGCTTTTCTTTTTGAATCGTTTTAAATGACTGAAAATGAGTGAGAGAGAGAGAGAGAGAAAGGAAAGTGATCTGAGAGAGGAAGAAAAGGATCCCTGGTGGTGTGGTATGGAATGGGTTTTTTTTGCCATTAACTCATGCAAACAAGTAATGTTTTACCTAAAGAATGCTTCCTTCCACGTGTATATTCGCGCCAAATACAGCAAACTTTGTTGGGAGAATATCTTTAAGATCCCAATTAAGAAAAATAATATCAAAAAGTCTTTATTAACAAGTTAAAGAGCTATTATTGACAAGTCATAAGACTTGTCAGATATTATTTTCCTTGGTTGGAATCTAAATGATATTTTCCCTACTTGGTTTTCTTCCCATGCATTATATTTTTAGGAAAATAACTATGATATGAGTTCTCCCAGGAAAGAATCTAATTACCAAAGAGTCTCACAATTGAGGAAGTAAGCGATGACAAGTTCTAGTATAGAAAATGACAACAGATCAATAATCCTCATTCGTTATTTGAACTTAATTTTTTTGGGACCTCATGGTGATTTTTCCTTATTTTTCCAAGGGAAACTTACTTCATCAGTGTTTGCAGTTTTTACCTAATTTTTGATTAGTTATCACATATCTATAGTTTTTTGTTTCTTCTTTCTACTGAGTCCTTACTAGTTATATAGATTATTAGTTTCTATGCTTATAATATGTGAATTAGAGCTTTTGAGAATGCTAACTAAGGATATATATATATACAACTTCCAAAAATACAAAATAAAACAAATGTTTTTACTAAAAAAATAATGGAATAAAATCTATTTATTATCAACATAAAAAAATAAAAATATTTATTATCCTTTTAACCATGTAGTTGATTTTGATTTTTAAATCCTTGTGGAAAAATAATCTAAGTGCATGTTGAGTGAGAGCAACATTATCAACTAGGGATGGAAATAGGCCGGGTCAGGCCAGGCTTTGGCTAAAAAGGTCGAGCTGTAATGGGGTTAAAAGGAGCGACGGGCCTAAGCCCGAATGCGGGCTTTTTTAGGCTCAGGCCGAGCCTTTATAAGGCTGGTCGGGCCCTGAAGCCTTTTTAAATGTCTACTTACAATGTAGGCCTTTAAAAAGGCCTCATATTGTAGGCTTTGAAGGCCATAAATAGGCTTTATGCATTTTAAGCCTATTAAAATCTATATAAATATAAGAATGAAAAAATAAATATTTTGTTATTATATGATATAAATATAAATATATATATGTAATGTGTAAACGAGGCCGGGCTGAAGGCTTAAGTCGGACCTTAATAAAAAAGGTCGACCTATTTACACATAAAGGCCTTTAAATAGGCCTTGGCCTGGCCTTTTAACAAAGCAGGCGACCAGGCCCTAAATAGGCCAGGTTATAGGCCGCCTGATAGGGGTCTGGCCTATTTCCACCCCTATTATCAACCACTAACACTGTTTCTCTTACAAAGTAACAACAATTATAATGACCAACCCATAACAGAGGAAATTACAAGGATCTAATTAAAAATGAGGTGAAATTATATAGACTAGTATATTAATCTTCTTCTTTTTTCTTAAAATGTATTTATTGTTCTTATCAATATTTAGAATCATGATTTAATATGTAAAACGCATTAGAACGATTATGAATCCAATAATAGTCAAACCGTTATGAAATCCATAGTAATTAAATTTCGTGCAGAGCTTGTTGGATGAAACAAATAGGGTAAAGTAGTTGATGTAAATTTAAGGGAAAATTCTAATAAAATCCAGCTAAAATGATCAAAACCAAAATCAGGCCTATACTTTCAACAAATTCTTAATTAGGCCAAGAGGCCTAATTATGGATTTTTGAAAGTTGTGAAAAGACCGAAAGACCCCTATATATATTGTTAAAAATGAAAATTGAAGGTAGTTAAAATGGAAAAAAAGGATTTTTAAATTAGGTCTCATCTAACTTAAATTATAGAATAATTATTTAATATAATCAGCATGAATTTGTTGTTCAAGCATGACCTTTGATAGATTCTGTTTTGAAAAATATGATATTGTGTGTGTCTATATAACATAGGGTTAATGTGTAAAAATACCCATGAGCTTTTACCCAAAGTGCGCCTAGTGCCATATGCTTTTTGGAGTTAAAAAACTACCCATGAGCTTGCAAAATCGGAGCAAAAATGACACTAATGTTAAAAGAGACTAACGTCCGTTTATGACAATTTGAAAGTACCAAAATACCCAACTAAAAAACCTCTCTTATATAAAAAAAAACATATCTCTTGACCTTCGATAGTCTGATTCATCCCCTTCATTGCCAAATTTATCATCACCCATCCTCCACAAGAAATTAAACTAGAAATCAACAATTTTAAAAAATATGTGAGAAGTCCAAGCCCTAGTGCAGAAATCATCTACTCCTTGCCATATATCTCTTTAATTTAGTGATGTTTGCATAATTCAGGGCCTAGAATCATGGACTAGAACAAAGCTATGTGAATATGAGGGAAGCACAATCGAATCACAGAAACAAGATCTCAAATTCAAACCATAGAAACACGATCGAATAAGGGAGTTTTATGTGATAGCGAAGTTGTGCCAAAGTAACATAATCGTATAAGGGAGTTCGACTCTCTAAGTACCAGTAAAGGAGAATGAATTCCTATGAGTTTCCACCTCTACTCGGAGCGTTGCGATGGAACCAGACAAACAGGAGAGTGTGTAAGAAAATTAGAAGCCCCTAACCAAAGGATAGTGCGGTGCGTCAGAGGATGAATAATCTCGTGTCAAGCACCAAGCTAAGATGATGACAGATTCAGATCGACAAAGAAAAAAGCGCACAACCCAATCGAACCTACAAGAAATTGGGAGAGACGAGACTCATTGGTTTTGCTAATGAAGGATAGTTGTTATTGTCGCCGTGAGGATGTCGACGACGGCATCCGTCACTGGCATCTAAGAAGACCATTGTGAGATGAATGGAATGAAGGAGAGAGTTGGTGGATCAAAGATCTCAAGGAAGGGCGTCAAAGGAATTTACAAAAGTAGACATTTTTATTTTTTTTAATAATGTGAGTTCCACTAATAGAAGTTAGCTTCCTTTAATGGCATGGTCATTTTTGCTCTGATTTTGTAAGCTCATGGGTAGTTTTTTGACTCCAAATAGTATATGGCGCTAGACGTATTTTGGATAAAAGCTCATGGGTATTTTGCACTTTAACTCTATAACATATGCAAATATTAATGAAACAGTAATTTATAAATAGTACCACTTATATTTTTTATATTTCATACAACTCAAGATCCATCCACACTAATTTAAATAATAAAAATAAAATACTTGGCGTAATATTATAAATAACGCCTACAACATTATTCATTTGCCAATTCCCAATATTTTAAATACACATATATACTCCTTTCTCTCATGCAATGAAGCAAAATATTATAAATTTTGTATTATTTTCTGTGAAGGGAACCGTAATTAAGTCTGGTTAAAGCAGAGAAGTTATGCTATAAATTATATATGAAATCCTCCACTTTTTATTATATTTAAGTGATTTTTTCCTTGATTGAAACATGAACATGACGTTATGATCCACAAAATAATTTAAATATATCATCATTGAAATAGATATAATATATCAATACATTATCATCTTTTTTTTTTCCAATTTTTTTTTCAAACGTCAAATATTAAAATTGATTATATTGATGAATTAATAACTAAAAAGTCAGATAAGGCGTAATTTAGACATCTTCCCCGCCCCCCTTTTCACTACCTTCAATTTTCCTTTTAAATAATAGAGGGGCATTATGGTGCTCTAATAACATTCAAAATCCCTAATTAGGCCTTATTAAGAATTTGTTAAAAGTGTAGACTCAATTTAAGTTTTGATCATTTCAGTTGGATTTAATTAAGATTTTCTCTAAATTTAAAGGTTTTAATTTTTTTTTTATTAAAAAATGATGACACTTATTTTTCTTCATTTTATAAAAGACTGGAATTTTTTCTTTTTGACCGACAAAAGATTAGACTTCAAAGGAAGCTTTTAATTTAATTTGTAGAGCATCTATGTCGGACTGGTCTATGGACCTCTTCATACTAGGAGAGCCATGCATCCTAACAAATAAATTATAAATAAAGTGATAATATAAATAAAAAGTGTTATCCTCCTTAAATTAGGAAAAGCAGTGAGATCAGAGAAACAATTATCCTTGTCCATTCAGAAAAAGAAAAAAAAGTGGCAGCATATCATCATGTATGAAATATATGATAGGAGATTTTTGACTAATAGGGTTCCTCTATGTACAAACCATGCCAACAAAAATTGGCCATTGTTCTCATATAGTTAGAACTATGTATAGGATATTATGCACCTGAATTTGGAAGCTTGTAAGTGAAGAATATTAATAATAACTTTTGACTTTAATCTTCTTTCCTTTTAATTTATTTTGTTTTATATTTGGTATGAACAAAGAGTATTATTAACTGAAGCAGCGGTAATGCTGTTGTAGTGTGACCTTAACGTCACGCATTTAAATATTGGAACAGCCTCTTCGCTTGCAGGAGTAAAGGTACATATATCTATGTCTCCCCAAATTTCACCTTGTGGGAGTCTAGTACACTAGGTGATGGTCTTTAAAAAGTAGTTTTTTTTTTCTTGATTTGCAATAGAGACTATAATCTCTCACCATTGAAATTAAATGATCTGCACTTTTCAACTTGATTGCACTAGACATACATAAGGGATTAAGAATTGAATGTTAATACTTGCTTAACGGGTAATTATATTATTAGAGCTCTTATCATTCACATCAAACCAGAATTAGTTATTATTTTTTGGGTTAAATATCTAATTTACCCCAAAAGTTTTGCTAAGGAGCGCTAAAGACTCGGAAGTTTTTTTGGTACCAAATTTGCCCCAGAAGTATTAAAAAGGTATCAAATTTACCCAAAAGTGACGGAAGTCCACATAGATCGTTAAAATGTGAGGTGACATGCCACCTCATCACACGTGGCATGCCATCTCATCAATCAAAAGTATCATTTTTGCTCTGGAAGTTTTCATTAAGGAGCAATTTTGCCCCGAAAGTTTTCATTGAGGAGCAATTTTACCCCGGAAGTTTACAAAAGTAGCAATTTTGCCATTCTTTCTCCCAATATTAAATTTGACTATTAAATCAGTCAAAAACCACACATGTCATGCCTTGAAAAGGTTGAACTTCGAGTCAGAGAAGGAGATCCTTGACATGTTGAGCTCAAGCGCTGACGAGAATTTGTGAAGTCAAACTGGTCACAGGGACTAAAAGGTATGTCGCAAAACCCAGAGGAAGCATCACTTATGATCTAAGCAAATGAAACGCAAAATGAGAAATGAATTGTTCCAAAAATTGGTTCAGTAAAACAAATCAATAGTGATAATATTTACGTTTGTATAGACTGATCATTTGCTTAGATCATAAGTGATGATTCTTGTGACCAGTTCGGCTTCACAAATTCTGGCTGCCTTGGGCTCAACATCTTAAGGATCTCCTTCTCTGACTCCAAGTTTGACATTTTAAAGGCATGACATGTGTGGTCTTCGACTGATTTAATAGTCAAATTTAATATTGGGAGAAAGAAGGGCAAAATTGCTACTTTTGTAAACTTCCGGGGCAAAATTGCTCCTCAATGAAAACTTCTAGGGCAAAAATGAAACTTAACTCTTATTGGGTTGATGAGGTGGCATGCCACGTGTCATGAGTTGGTATGCCACATGTACACTCAGTTAAACTTAACAGTTAAAATTAACGGAGGGGCAAATTTGCTACCTTTTACATTCTTCCGGGGCAAATTTGGTACCTTTTTCATACTTCCGGGGCAAATTTGGTACCAAAAAAATTTCCCAAAGGTCCGAGCCCCCTTAGCAAAACTTTCGGGCAAATTAGGCATTTAACCCTTATTTTTTACCTTGTATCTAGTGAAGAGAAGAAAAAAGAAAAAAAGAAAAAAAAAAAAAGAGAGAGGCTTGATTCAATTGAACATTAGAAGGGTAAATATGTTTCAATTTATTTAAAGTTCTAATATGACGTTCTTAGTGGAGAATGTGTATAGGGTCACTTTGATTCCACTATATATAAATATTTGGGATACATTTCAGACGAATTGAATTATGTATGTACTCATTAATTACTATTGGTGACCTTATGATTGGCAAAGAAGAGAAAAGGGAAAGAAGAGAGAAGTAGGGATACACTACCATAGAAAGCACTTTTAATCCCTTTTTAGGCATTTTCTATGTCCCTTTCCAAGGGCAGGCCTATGAGAGTGGTCTTGGATCAAATTAATGTCTTTGTCTAAGTATGTGTCATCATTACCAAAAATTTGCAAATTGGAAAATAAACAAAGATAAATCAATCAAGTCAAAGAATTAATTAACAATTCAATTACAACATCAAAATAATTGTCATTTGAGAATGAAGAAGCAATTACTTGTTTAAAATATGTAGTAACTCCACTCTAAATGATGTTATACATATAAAATATAACATATAGTATCCGCACTCAGTTCTCCCTTATTATCGAGGGTACTATAAATCAAAAGTAAATGGTTAAAATGAATAAAGGCATATCTAAAGCAACTATCAATAAACGAACTTGAGTTCAAACTACTTACTCTCGGATAAAACCACTTCGGCTCTCTACTTTTACCTTCGCTTGTCCCGCGTATCTAGTAGTCTATATGTCTTGAGTGCACTATAATAAAATGAAAAATCAACAAAAATTTAAACAATTCATTTAAGTCAATAATAAATGATTTACAAACAAATTAATTGTTTAGCTCACATAGGTCGTCCTTAGTTCCAACTTATTATTCTTCTATCTTTGTCGTATTTGTAGGACATAAGAATCCATATAAACTATTTCTTCTCCTTTTGACACATAATGATAAATGAATTATTGGATATATAAAACCTAAAACCGACTACATTAATTGAAGGGGAAAAAACTTACATGATTGCAAGGTGAACCCATCCTATATATGTATCCTCTAGATTTAGGAACTCCCTTAGATCTTTCATGTCAATTGTAAAGGGATGTGACTTTCTTTCTCCCACAATCCCAGAAGTCATCCACAAGTCGATCTGGCCAATGTCTTTGTGGAGCTATTGCAGTCGTGCCACGAAGCGAAATTTTGTTGCATCTTGTTAATCCTATTAAAACATAAAATATATTATAAGTAGGATGCAAAGAAAAATCAAGTAATAGTAAGGTATTTTCTATCATTAGAGGTGTTTACATAGTGTGAATAAGATATTTTGGCCAAAGGATGAAAGATCTTATCGCCTTACCTAGTGTGGCGACCTCTTCATCAGGAACCGAGACATCTAAAACATCTTCCCTCTCTCGAACACATGCCATAGTAACCTTATGTAAAGCGTCTGGAATTTTCTTATGATGGTGGGTGGTAGCTTGTGTGTGAATGAGAGCATCGACAAAAACACAACGTAGTAGTACATCGAAATAAACAGTGCAACCTTTGGAGTACGGGAGAAGGGTTGCCAAGTGGTACCTCCAGTGGGTTATATAACTTCCTTTAGTGATGAGGAATCTTGGTTTCTACATTCCTTATGTTCCCCCTTCGATCGAATGATAGATCTTACTTCACCACGTAGCTCATTCAGTAGCTCTTGTCGGAGTGTTTGGCGAAGTTGCACTTTGAGCTCTTGTCAGACTTCCTCTCGAAGTGATTGACGGACTTCCTCTCGAACCTTGGCCATAGGCTCCCTACTGGGTTCATCTTGTGATGAATATTGTGAAGCTTGCCCAAAATACTTTGTGAGATCAACTCCCCTTGGCTCCTCTCAAACATGACCAGGGTGATCTACCTTTCCAATCGCCGTTGATAAGATGTCCATCAATCTATTTTGAGTGAGGGAACCTTGGTTACTCTGCTCTTCAAGTTCATCTTGTAGCATACAATGTTCCCTGGCTGTTTTGGTCTAGAAATCATCATATAAAGCATCACATACTTGTGTTTCATACATAGCCAGGGAGGTAAGTTTATATAACAAGGAGAACCTACCATGCACTATTGTGCTACTAAGAGTTCTATATGGATTGATTCCATATGTATAAAGCCCAAGCCAAAGGTTTGTTGGCTCACTGCCAAATTGAGGAAACATTTCATCTATTTTCTTTTATTATAGAGAGTCAGCCGGGTTCCAAATATATTTTTCATAAGATATTCTCTCATCAGAAGCCATCTCAACTTCTTTGCTTTTGTTGCACTTGCAAACAAACACTTAAACCGTGGTATTATTGGAAGACACCACAACATCTTTAAAGGTTGCCTTTTAGTTGTCCCATTGCCACAACCACTATATTTCTTCACTTCCGACACTTACTAAGACCTTCATACTCCTTTCTGTATAATATAAAAAAGCCAACTTTTGGCGTCCGTTTATATAAAATGGATGCCTAATATGCAAAAATCCCTATACAAAATTACAAAAAGGCCATTGCCTATATTTGTTATTTTCACATTTTGAAAAAGGACGTTTTTTGGGAAGTAACATCTACATCTTATAGTAGTAAGAAGTGATTTTCTCTCCTTGTATATATAATAGGAAAAAACAAGGAAGATAGAAAAGTAGTTATTTTCACACTGATAATAACAATCTTACTTTTTTTAAAAAAAAAAAAAAATATATATTTATAGGTAATGAAACTTATTATTCTATCACATTTACTAAATGAAATAAAAATAAATTTTAAATCTTAATATTAATTTATAATTTTTTATTTAATTTTACTTTTTCTATTTCTAAAATTACTTTTATACAATGATTTAAAAAAAAATTAAAATGATTCCAAAATTAAGAATATATAACATTACTTTAAGAAGGAAGGAGGCAAATGGGAGGAAGGAGGGAAGAATATAGTGAAAAATTTAATGGACAAATTTAAAAGAGTTTTCTTTTTAAAGTCACTTCATTATTCGAGAAAAAAAGATTGGGGGAAAACATGTCCATGTTTTATATATATATATTTGGAGATATATACAAACGCAAGCTAAAGCTAAGCTTGAAGAGAACAAGTAACTAAAAAATTTTAAAAGACTATTATAAATCCTACTGTCACTAAATAATTAGCGGCAAAATTCGACTACTGAACTGATTGATGACAGAAATTGTGTCACCAAATTCCTTCGTTAATTTACTTATTTTTTAAGTACTATTCCTAGTAAACACACAACATCCTTCACTCCTACCCAGGAGACAGGGTCGGTCTTAAAGGTTGGGATGGATTGGACCAACTGAAGCTACGTAAGACTCGAGTTTATGTGTCTTTTTAAAATATTTATCAACATTATTAATGGATTTTATGATATTTTGGTCTTTGATACATCATATTTATTAGATTATTTTATTAGTATTATGAAATTTTTTATGAATTCAATATTTTATGATCACTACTGGTTGCGTGAAGATCGAACACTTTGTGCATCTCCACTCACTTCAAATGATTGTGTTTGCAACTTGCATCTTTGCATGCGTACATATCTCTTAATTAATTTTTCATATATATAGGCAAACTTACATTCATTTACTTATATCTATTAGCTCTAATTCTCTAATCAGATCTTGCCATCTAGACTTTTCTTAATGATAAAAAATCACACATGACAGAAAAACAAAAAGATAACAGTGTAACTCAGAAGAAGAGAGAGGAGAGGAGCTTAGGGAGCTCGGTGTCACCTAACCTCAGTGCTCAATTCTAATTTCTAATCTTAAACCTAGCACTGCCTTTTATAGACAAAAAACATGTGACCGCTGAGCATTAATAATGGCCATTAATTACGGTTTAATGCCAATTACAAAACAATAATTTAATGCAATAAAATCATTTAAGTGTCATTAAAACCGGTAAATTAAAACTCCAATGGTCCAATGGTAATCTCCAACAGTCAGTTTGAAAACCTCTCTTACCTGGTTTTTTATTTTTTTTATTTTTTATTTTATTTTATTTTATTATTTAACTCAGGCTCATATTTATGTATACTAGGGCGTTCACAACTTTAAGTTATATGAGACTTCTTCTTCGGACACACTCAAACAAAATATTTACAAAACTAAATATATAAGCTAATTGAGAGACTTTTTTTTTTTTTCAATAAATATAAAACCCCAATTGTATCAATTTTATTCCCCCAAATTTATATTTTTTTTTTCCAAACATTTCATATTGAATGAATATACTAAAAAACTGTTCACATTGCAAATGATTTAAGGATTATCTTAGGGAAACCAACACATACTTTTTACAAATATCTAACTTAACCAATTTTCTTAATTTCCATAGACTAGTTATCTATTAGCTCTTACATTTAAAAAACAGAGGACAGAGGAGAATATGAGCATATATATAATTTTGGACACACACACACACATATCAAGTTTACTAAAATATTATGAAACTATCTGTACTCATACATGATCCATGTATTTATTCAAAAGAAGGCGATATCAAATATGACTGTTTTGTAGAGTTAATTTGTTTTTATATTATTGTTATACTTAAACACACACACACTTCTAACCAAAATACACACGCACTTTTTGTTTATCTTTTTGTCACACACACACACAAAGAGGAGAATGCTTTTTGCTAATTGTGTAATGGGTTAGAAGATAAAAATGAACTTAGTGAAGAGAATCTATCGTTTTCACAGTACATGAATTAGGGAAAATGTGAAGGGCACAATGAGTGAATACAAATTAAATTGGTTTTGGGGATAGAACTGACAATGGCCTGTGATTGTTCTTTGAATTCCATTTAAAGGGCCAGTTTGGTCCTTTGGTGCTTTCCAACTATTTTGCACTATTATTATTATTATTATTATTCACACACATTTTAAACCTTGACAATGAAATCATTCCAAGAGCTTATGATTGTTCTCAAACATTAATTATTCCTTTTGGATCTTTGTCCAGAATCTATCGTAATAATTGAACAACTATATAAGCCATTAATTTAAATCTATAATTATTTCACATTCTTTGGCCGTTATAACCTATATTATATTGAATTGATCTTAGTTTAATTAAGTGCTTAAGTGCTCAGAGCGTATCAATTTGCTTCATAAAAGTTTGGTAAACAATAATTTCCTTTAAATTAGTAATGAATTTATTAGAAGTATCTGTAGGAGAGATGGCCACTAATTAGGGTTTAGGGTTTCATAACACTAATCACTCCAGATGTATTACTCTATTTTGAATGTAGAAATTAACTAGATAACTAATTTGTAGGTATTAAATATTTTTTATAAATTAGTTATTTGGAAAAAATATTTAAAAAAATACCCCTTTTAATCATTTTATTGGAAACTACTCCCTTGATGAAGAATCCTCTTAATACAAGTAATCAGTGGGGCCAGGATAGCTTAGGAAGAAAATAATAAATTTGGAAAAGAAAAAGTGAATTAAGGTATTATATTCAAGACCAAAATTAACCATTCCACTAACTCTTACAGGAACAAGAATTGGAGAGAAAAACCTGCAATCAAGAGTCTGTTTATTAAAATGTTGATGATTCGAATCCTTTTGCTATAAAACCTTTTGTTTATTGTGGAAAGTGATTAATTAGAAAAAATTGGACTAATTTGATTCTTTCCCCAAGCTCAAAAAGGTATTTGAAAATTGTTTAAATAATCTCTTGAGTTTTTCATTTAGTCTTCGTCTTTCTGCCATTCAAAGTAAACTTGAGGTCTAAGGCACTAGTTAAAAGTGCCACTCTTGGATATTGAACTACTTGATTTAGAAGTGTGCAGTGAAAAATATGGGTCAAAAATTAAGAGTTCATGAGATTTATTATTAATCTTGATCTATTTTTTTAAAAATAAAACATTGACTGGTCATTAAACCATGCAAAATATTGATTCATGGATAAATGATTGGACCAGTCATAATTAGTTTAGTATAATTTTAATTTTATGTGTGCTAAAGTTTACATTAGAAATGACATTTTAGAAAATTTTATTTTACAAGAATATTTAATTTATAAGTGATATTTCTTTAATCAATTTTTTTAATGAAATATATATCATTTATAATATATAATATTGACAAGAAAAAAATTAAAAACATTTTTAGTGGTTGATGATTTAATAATTTAGAAAATTATTATAACATCCATATATAAATAAATAAATTTGGAAGGCATGAGAGTGAGATTACCATTTTTTTTTTTAAAAAAAAAAATAGTAGCAAGTGGTAACCCACCTTAGAGCAGGAGTGTGAGACCTAATACTTGCTCCGGTCCTCAATATAAGACATATTTATCTAATTTTATTAGGTTAAGAAAGTTGGTTAAGTTAGTTAAATATAACATATATTTTCTAAAATACTCTAGTCATCTTCATTCCTTAACTCGTTAATTTCATCTTCTCCTTGATTGTTGTTGAGCGAACATCAATAGGGATAAATTAGGAAAATATTGACAACTACGAAAATTATGTCTTATATTTAAGACTAAAATAAACTTCCTAAATATGTCTTACATTAAGGATTAGATGAGTATCTAAAAAGGATTGGATAGGAAGCTTTTTCCTACAAGTGTAGCAACCCTAATTCTTTACTACTTATTATGTATATTAACACATAGTATATAAGAATATCATCAGAGTGGAGCGATAGAGCATATGATATGGATAATTAACTGATAATACATGGCTATAAATTTCAACTAATCGTGGTGTATCTGGTTGGGTATATACATTTAACCAAGTATTCAGATACTAAATATCTAACAGTATAATACAGTCCAAAAATATTTAAAACACCTTCCGAGTCTTCACACGTGCTGCTTACCCTTTATTCTAGTTCCTAATCCTCTTGATCTTGAAGCTAGGGTTAAGTTTGAGATTCAATCGAATTCAATCTTAGGTAACAGTTAACCTCTATAGCAAGTATAATCAATATATGATAGATATTCATAATATGGAAAAACAACAACATTCAGTTACCACAATACATAGCACATAGCAAATATAATGGTAACGGTGTATGCACTCACTAGTGTTACGTGTCCCAAACACATATCCTTAGTGTTAGAAAACAAGCATGCAACATTATCATATATAATAATCCAAAGCTTAACTGAATATAAACACACATGTGATCTAAGACCCGATCTTAGTGATGGTGCATGGCCCAAGACCCAGTCTTGTCCATGACTCCACAATCATGAATCAAACAGTCATATACAATAATACAAGATATAGAAGATTAAAGTTATAGTATGCGTCTGTACCTTGATCCAAGTAATTAGTGATACGGTTGACTTTTTGAGACCGATCCCAATTTTTCTGATATCCTACAACATTGTCACCGCATTATTTCCTTTTCTAAATTTTATATGATATTATAAAAAATACCATATTGCTTGGAATGATATCCCTAGAGATATTTTGGCTACTTTTGACCTTTTAACCCTTGGTGGATAAGTTATCCAATTCTTAACTTAAATTTTCCCTAAATTTGGATCTCTAGATTTTCAGAAAATTTGAAAATCATAATTAAATGAAAAAAATCAAAATGATGTGCTTCTAAAGCATAAATGACCCTTGACATGTCTACTTTTATGGAAAAATGATCCCAGAAGCCATAAAGTTTTGAGTCATTCACGTTTTAGCTTCTTTAACCACTATTCCAGTTGTAAATCTAGAAACATGGATTAACTTGAAAAATTCATGAATTTTTGTATAAAATCCTAAAAATTATGTGTTACACACCAAAATAAATCTATTTCTTTATTCTAAATTTTTGGAAAATTTCAAGATTCTAAAGCATCATTTGATCAACTAAAATAAAATCCACTTGTTCATATTGAACTTCCGGATACATGGCTCAACTTCAAAAATTTATAACTCCTTGTACAGAGCTCTAAAAATTTCTTATTTTATATCAAAAGAAATCTCTACAGTCTTATTTATGAATGGAAAATGTCATGATTTTTAAAAATCATTTCCTTCATAAAATATTGCTCACAATGCAACCGACTCTAGAAAACTTAAATTTGGAAAATTTTTCAACTTCCACTATTTGATCATTGGTTCAAAAGTTATTTTGGACCATGATTTTACTCTATTTTGCGTTTTAAACTCATTGGTGACCTCAAAATCACCAAAATAATGTTTCTTCATATTTTCCTTGTTTAGGCCAAAATTTTGCCTAGAACAAGAACTCACTTTTGCATAAAATCATGGTTTCTAACCATAGGTTTGCCTTAAAACTTTGCCTTTCGGACCTTGATGTTCTTGAATCTGAAAATGGAGCAAAATACCCAAGAGGGGGGTGAATTGGGGATTTTAGAAACTTTTATAAACTGTTCTGTTTTGTAATAGCAAAATAGGGATGAACAGAGTGTAGAGAAGAAGAGCTAGACACAAAGATTTATACTGGTTTGGCCAACCACTTGACCTACGTCCAGTCCCTAGACTCTTTGGGTTTTTCACTATCACAATTGATTACACACTCTGCACACAAGAGTAGTTTTCTCACTAGAACTCACTCCCCCTTACAAGTTGCAATCAATGTACCCAATCACCAAGTCCCCAGATTTGTGATTCTTTACAATAAATGTTTTACAAATAGAAACTCTCTCTAAGAGTGGATAATGATAAACACTGAAGCTTATAATGTCAAAGGACACAATATAAGTGAAAACTGAAAGATAGTTGATGAACTTTGAATGCTATGCGTTTTCAGCAGATGTGTTTATTGAGAAGACTTGAATGCAACTCTATTTATACTAAGAGAGCATTAAATGACCGTTGTGATGTTGATTATAACCGTTGCCTTCATTAGACAAGGTTTTGGTTTAGTTTAGGTCTTCTTCTCTATCTAATCTTCACTTAATCCAGCTGGGCAGAAGTTCAGAGTTGACTCTCTGCAATTTTGTCCATTGGAAGAACAGCTGCTGGATGTAGAAATCATTCTTTAATTCTTTGTAAGCGTGTACAGATGGATTACCCAAAAGTATGCAACTTTCTGGGTTTGCATTTAATGTGCTAACATCACTTTTGCTTTTGCTTTAAACCTTCAATAAACATCCTCTAATTTATTTGAAACTCACCAATAAAGTGGTTAAACATATCTAGAAATATTAGAGATTAATCATAGGAAGTATTAAGATCAAACAAGAAGGTATAGCAAAATCGTCAGATTTGAATTTCTGAAGACGCTGAGAAACCTGGAGGTTTGTTCTTCAAACCTCGAGGTTTTGGACTGTAGCAAGTGAAAGAGGTTTAAGTCCAAAACACCAAACCTGGAGGTTTCTCCAAAACCTGGAGGTTTTCAAAGTAGCGTAAAAGCATCATTGTCTCGAGTGTCAAAACCTCGAGGTTTTCTCAGAAACCTCGAGGTTTCACTTAGAAAGTGAAACATTGCAAAATGGCGCCAAGAGCAAACCTGGAGGTTTTCAAAGTCAGTGAAAAGTGTTTGCTCTCTGGAAATCTTGGAAAAACACAAAACTCTCTGCTGGGCAAACCTCGAGGTTTGTGAAACCTCGAGGTTTCTCATAATTTTGAGAAACTTGAGAAAATACTAAAAGCTGGAGGTTTCCCATAAACCTGAAGGTTTTGGAAGCTGGGAAAGCACAGATGCTCTATGTCTAGACAAAAACTTGAGGTTTTGGTTCCAAACCTCGAGGTTTGAAGATACTCAGAAGTTCGTTGCTCTCTGTCTGATGAAAACTCGAGGTTTCCATTGAAAACTCGAGGTTTTGACTTTGTTCAGCTTTCTTGAAATAACTTTCAATTTTTGAAGACTATATCTCCCTGGTCTGAACTCCGTTTTGGTCCACTAAACTCTTGTTGGAAATATTTGTGAGTCTACTTTCATATGCCACTAATTTCAGCTCAATTGGATTTGTATTTTGTGAGATACACGCAAAACATTGAATCTTGGTTTGCTGTGTGGCGTGGATATTTCTGTCAACTTCCACAATTCATAGCTCCTCGATATGAACTCTTTTAGGCTTCAATTTTATATCAAAATGATGCATTGGGAGTCTAGTTTCATATGCCACTGATTTCACTTCAATCCGATTTCTGGTTTAAGAGATATCATCGAATTACCGACGTCGCCGTGCTGAACGTGAAACGGTGTAGAGTGGAAGAGGCGATGATAATGTTGGAACCTCGAGGTTTTGATCGAAACCTCAAAGTTTGCTAGTCCGAAACGCCGAGACGCTAAAGATACTTGAAAACTCGAGGTTTGATGGCTGTCTCAAGGTTTCTCAGTCCAGTTCTTCTAAACTCGAGGTTTGAGTTCCAAACCTCGAGGTTTTAGTTCCAAACTCGAGTTTTGTGTCCTAAACTAGAGTTTCTCCTCCTGAACCTCATATTTGCTTGTTTTAACTCTAAGTTGAGCCATTCCAACTTCCATATGATCTTGGAGACTTCTAGCATCAATATAAGAACTTGAATAACGATATCTTCATTCCATTCAGCAAGTTATTCCTTCTTTCATCTCCCAACTTGATCATTCTTCATCATTTAACTTGGGCTCATCATTCTTTACAGCTTCTACCTTCTTCAATATCCATAAAGTGATGAAGCTTCATTCCAAATTCTGGTTATCATTGAGACTTCCAGTATCACAAGAACTTGAATGTTGATATTCCTATTGTATTGTGCAAGTTCTTTTGATAACATCTTTCACTAGTCTCTTCTTTTCTTCTTGGTTATCCTCCAAAATCTATTGATAACATCTTGCTTCCTTGACAACCTCTGCAAGTTCTTCTTTCTTTAATACCTTATCTCCTTCTTGATTATTCTCCATAATTTAACTTGGAATAATCTACATTAAATATAGCAGTTGTCAATGTAGGAGATAACTATATTATTCAATATACTACTCAATCTTTTTGCTTTTAATAATGGCATCTATATAAGGCATCATCAAAACTAATCATAACTAACAGGAGTCACATAGTTGCTCTTCTAACATAGTTGGTTCTCATGTTGTGTCCATTTTGACCCTGAACACCTACCTAGTTTTGCGAGTGTTCTAAAGAATCGGTCATTTTAAATTCTCATAGAAGCGGCCCACACTTCACTCTCACATAAGTGATTCCTTTGTAGTGTAAGTCAACATACATCATCTGAACACATCAGATTAAGAAACCATTAAAAGCCTAAAAGCTTACCCTTATATATATGCACTGTCTTGTCATAGGAATGAGTATAAGTTTAAAACTCCACAATGTTTATAGTCAATCATCACATAGTTGTCTCTTTGAACCTAGTTTGTGGGATCTCCGCTCTTCTAGGTAAAGTTGCCGTAATAATCAATAATGGGTCGGCCTTAAACCCATTCCTTTCAATGAATTTCTAACTAACTCTCTAGAAATACCTTTAGTCAATGGATCCGTTATGTATTCTTTTGATTTCACATAATCAATTGAGATGATTCCATTCTAGAGTAGTTGTCTAACGGTATCATGCCTACAACGTATATGTCTAGACTTGTCATTGTACATGACATTCTTGGCCCTACCAATAGCTACTTGATCATCATAGTGTATATACACTGTCGATGTTGGCTTTGACCAACTAGGAATGTCTTCAAGAAAATTATAAAGCCACTCGGCTTCCTACCAGCTTTATCTATAGTATTAACTTCTCTTCCATAGTTGATCTTACAATGCAAGTCTGCTTAGATGACTTCCAAGACACAATACCCCCAATAAGGTTGAATACATACCCACTTGTGGATCTTGTGTCGTTAGAGTTGGTGATTGAATATGCATCACAATACCCTTCTAGCATTGTAGGGTATTTCTCATAATGCAAAGCAAAGTTTTAAGTATGCTTTAAGTAACCCAAAACTCTTATCATAGCTCTCCAATAAAAGTTTGTTTGGATTACTTGTAAAATGACTCAACATGCTTACTATGTAGGCAATATCAGATCTAGTGTAGTTCATAACATACATAAGACTACCTAGTACTCGAGCATACTCCTTTTGCTTTTTAGCTTCACCAATATTTCTCAACTGTCGAAGACTAGAATTTATAGAGTTCATCATAAGAGCTATGGTCAAACTCTTGAATTTCTCAAGAATTTTAGCAATATAGTATGCTTGCGATAAAGCCAACCCATCAGAACTTCTATGGATTCAAATTCCCAAAATAACATCTGCTAGACTTATATCTTTGATGTCAAACTTACTGGTAAGAAATCGCCTTGTAGCATAACTCCATCGAATTTGATTATTACCACCCGTTATCAACATGTCATCTACAAAAGATAGACTATGGCAAACCCGTTTTTAGTGTTTTGAATATAGATACACTTGTCACATTTATTAATACTAAAGCCATTTGATAACATAACTCCATCAAATTTCACATGCCATTGTTTTAGGGCTTGCTTTAGTCCATAAAGAAACTTGATCAAGCAACAAACTTTCCATACTCGTCCTGAGACAACAAATCCCTCAAATTGTTCTAGATAAATCTTTTCCTTTAATTCACCATTAAAGAAGGCTATCTTTACATCCATTTGATGTAACTCCAACCTATTCAATGCTGTTAACGCAATTAACATCCGAATGAATGTAATTTTATAACAGATGAATAGGTATCAAAGTAGTTTAGGCCTCATGTTGTCTGTAGCCTTTTACTCCTAGCCTAGCTTTGTAGTTATCAATAATGCTATTTGCTTTCATCTTCTTTTTGAAGACCCACGTAGTTCCCAGAGGCTTATTACCAAGAGGAAGATCAACCAATTCCCAGGTGTGGTTTGACATAATGGATTCAACTTCATTATTGATAGATTCTTCCTAAAAATGGTTCTTCAGGAGAACCCATTGCCTTTCCCTATGTTCGAGGCTCATTTTGCAATAGATAAGTCAGAAAATCAGGCCCAAAGGATGTTGTGGTCCTTTGCCTAGTACTACGTCTAGGTTCCTTCTCTCCAAGATTATCATTGGTCATAGTATCATGAGATATCAGAGTGTTGTTATTATCATTACTCTTATTGTACGGAAATATGTTCTCAAAGAACGTAGCGTTCCTTGACTCAATAACCATATTCACAGGGATATCGATACATCAGACTTATAAATCAAAAAACAATATTGTTGGTTGAATTCCTTGTGGCAAGTGAACCATCGAACAAGTAATAAAAAGTAAGTAGAGTTATCATCCCATAGAGATTATTGATACCGAAGATGATGCTTGTTTCCAATGACAGTTGTGTTAAGTGAATTATATTTGGTTTTGTTTGTTTTCGATACTACTAATAACAAGAAATAAACGAGTGATCGAAAGTCGAAGGAAAATATCAGTTTAAAAGCAAGCTGAGTTTAGATTTCATCCTATGTCACATTATTCCCCCAGTTTGCATACAACGCATTGCTATGGCAATTATGCTGCACAGCTTCTGCAATGCTATAACATAACCACCTTTACAACATTATTCAATTAACCCACCACTATACTGTACAGATGGTCTGTATTCTGTAAATACATTCCTCGCTCTACTTCTCCCATATTCCTATGGTGATTTCAAGTTTAGTCTGTCGGTTTAAACCTAGGTGTTCTAGTTATGAGCGGTAAACTCACTCTTGATGTTTACAATTTAGGTCGAGTCGTGCATAGGCTCACCCAACAAACACTATCTAACAGAGGTCTAACCGAGACTCCCTTCCGGGCAACCAAGGTCATTGATCTAGCCCTTAGCGTCCACTAATCGACTATAGATTAACTTATTGTTAAACAAACTAAATATATTAAATTAAGAACTTATCAAACTGGATTCATTCTACAACTTAGAAATTCATCCTCATTCAGCCAATGGAAGTTTAGTTCATGACTGATAAGGGAAAAATAAAGCCAAAGTAACATAGAACAGTGCATGGAAATAAAATAAAAGAAAGGAATAAAGAAGCTTATTGGAAAGGTTGACGGCGTAAGAGGCGTCCTGTCACGCAACATCTCTATGTCTTCTATGATCCAGCTTGCTCCAGGGAAGAGTTAGGTTTGATTTGCAGCTCTCTCAATCTGTATTTTCTTATTCCTTCGGTGTGAGTCTAGTAAAGAAAGGAATAAAGAAGCTTATTGGAATTGTACTGACTGCTTGACTCTCACAACTTTGACGACTCCTTTAGGTTTTGTCGCGCTTTCCTCTTATAGTTAGGTCTTCTTGCGCCATACGTCCAGTGAGCTAGGCCTTCCAAATCTGCTAGGGCCAAATCCCTAGATTCAGTTGATTGATCCCCTTTTAATATTGTGGGTTTCTTCAAATATTTCTCTGGATTATCTGCATCTTCTGGATTTAGCCTCAGTCAATCTAACCGCCGTTAAAACGTCCCGTTTGATAACTGTCTTAATTTTCTGGAAAATCGCAAGGAAAGGTCAGAGTAACATAGCATATAACTTCGCATCACTTACGATGCTACAACATAGCGGTCATATTGTATTGCTAGCACAGATGTAAGCATACCTTACGCTATAGCATTATATCAACTTTCTTATGCGCTTTTAAGGTAAACCATAAAGTAGTCATTTTCTTATGCACATGAGCAGGATAATGATATGGATTCAACATTTTGTAAGATTTTTGCTTTATCTCCTTATATGCATGAATTTTCAAACCTTTCATCAAATAACTCACAAGTAAGCTCAGATTCAGTATACAAAATAGTCAAAACACAAGGAAAACATGACATAAATATGACTCATCATATATGCACTACTATTATGTGCATAGTTAATAAACACACAGTCTATTGTCTTAGGTCTGATTCTTAGAATACAAGCTTAAATCATTCTTGCTTAAGAGGGATCCAGACACTAAATTCTTGCAGATGTCGGCACATGAAGCACATCATTGAGTGTCACGACTTTTCTAGAAGTCATCTTTAAGGCCACCTTCCTAACTCCTACCACCTTCAAAATTAAACAAATTACCCATATAAAGTTGTTCATCTTGCTTAGTAGGGGTGTAAGAAGAGAACATCCATCTGTTAGCACACACATGCCTGGTAGCACTAGTGTCTACCTACCACTCCTTGGTATTTCCAACCAAGATACATTCCATCAAAACTGCTGAAAGATTCATGTTTTCAATCATGTCAGTAGTAGCTTCAACCATATTGCTTGAGTGTTATACTTCTTTTTGAGATTCTTTGCCTTCTTACAATCCTTAGAACGGTGGCCAGGCTTCCTGCAATTATAACAATTTCCTTTGAATTTTTGGCCTTTTCTATGCCCTTGTTTAGATAATCCCTTATTAAGGCATTTCCATTTCTTGAACTTCGAACCATCTTCAACAATGTTAGCCTTTGAGACTATAGGATTGCTGACAAATTTCTTTTCAGAAATCTTGTTGTCTTCTTCTTTTCTCAATCTTACAATCAAATCTTCAAGTTACATCTCCTTGCACGTATGCTTGAGATAATTCTTGACATCCTTTCAAGATGGTGGCAATTTTTCTGTAAATCCACCAACTTAGAAAGACTTACTAAGGGACATCCCTTCATCAAGAATTTCATGCACAATCAATTGAATTTCTTCAACTTGACTTACCACAGATTTCGAGTCAAGCATTTTAAGTCCAAAAATTTGCAACCTATAAATTTCTTTAAAATAGCATCCTCAGTTTTGTACTTCTTGTCTAGACTTTCCCATAATACTTTGGTTGTATCCAAAGTACAATATACAGTATACAGTGTATTGTCAAGACCATTGAGAATATAATTCCTACATTGGAAATCAAAATGGTTCCAAGCATCTATCGCAACAACCCTTTCCTCATTCAACAGTTGTCTTTCTTCCAATTTTGGACCATCTTCGATAAGAAATCGTGCCAAGTTCAAGGTAGTTAAATAGAAAAACATTTTATGTTGCCATCTTTTAAAATCATTCCCATTGAACTTTTCTGGTTTTTCACCATGCAATGGAATAGAAACCACTTGGGTTCATCAAATTCGTACTTGTACTTACCATTTCTATTTTTAAACGAAACTCTAATTAATCACACAGATTAATCTATGAATAGTATAATAATCAAAATTAAAGATATTAAACATAGATTCAATTCAATATTACTACTAACACATGAAATTAGCGTTGTTTATTATATCAATTGGCCAAGAAAGTAAAAATCAAGGTGGGAGTCTCTTGTGCTATTGCAACGGTGACTAATTAAATAACCAACAAGATCAAGGCTTAACCTTTAAATTACTTTCCTAGACACCAATGATACAAATGAATCTTCATTGATTCCAATACCAAAATTGTCTTAATATTGTTGTAGAAAATATACTAAACATGTAGGAATTGAACAATAAGAAGAATCTATACTACTAAGATTGCATATACTATAAATAATAATAATCTATACAACTAAGATTGCATATATGGTACACATATGATAGTTATGTATAATAATGAAAAACATAAACAAACTCACATGACTGCCGAATATGGTATAAATTTTAAAAAATTTCAGGCCCAACATACGTTGTTCCCTTAAGACAATTTTGCTCCCTCTAGATGGATGCCCAAGGTTGATGAGCAATTGTCTCCTAGGATAGAGCAGATTTTTCGTCTTCAAAATGATGGCACTCTCAATCAAAAGCATAAGCAAACACAATGAGTCTGCTTTCATAATCGCACAAAATATTTTAGCATAATGAAATATGCAGAGAGGAGTGTTTGAGATTGATTTGAGATATTGATTCCATCACTAACATGCCCTATTTATAGATGACGGAAATTGATCAGATGGACTCCACTCTTACAGTGAACTGGTGCGTCGTGTGAACAAACGCACTAGAACAAAGCAAACGACAACCCTTGCTGGCATTCTTGCAGTGAACTGGTACATCGTGTGAAAAAACACACCAGAAAAGAGCGAACAAAAGCGAACGACAACCCTTGCTAGCGAACCGGTGCGTCGTACAAATAGACACACCAGAACAGAGTGAACAACCAAAACAGATCGCGATTCGCACCCGCTAGTTAGGAAAATCTTGGAGGGGAAAAAAGGAATTATCAAAAGTTCAAATACTAAAAAGTTATTCTTTAATTTCACACGCGAAAACGGACCAGGCGACGACGTGCATGTGGTGGACCAAGGGTCACTTAAGTCCTCACCACTCCACAAAAGTGGGTTGGCCTAAAGGCCTAATTTAGAAGAGCAAAATTGAGGCTTATATACCCTTTAACTCCTCTTCATTTATCCAATA
This sequence comes from Acacia acuminata, assembly GCA_019022655.1. Lineage (NCBI taxonomy): Eukaryota > Viridiplantae > Streptophyta > Magnoliopsida > Fabales > Fabaceae > Acacia > Acacia acuminata. The sequence continues at coordinate 166,638 of JAFJYI010000064.1, forward strand.
TGGGACTTTTATCCACATACACATTCCTTCTTACTTTTTCCTCTTCTTTTCCAACATTCTTCTTATTCATAACCCATGGGATTAGATCCAAAATTCCATCATATAAGAGATAAAATGGATTGATATCTTATATTTAAACCAAATATAACTTATATTATTTATAAATTTAAATAATTTGACTATTTTTATATTGATGCCAAATCAATTCCTCTCGTACCAATTTTGAAAACAATTTTTTGTTTAAAATAATTAAAAAAATTGTTTGGTATTTTATTTTTTAGCTAAGCGTTTTTCTTAAACAACAATAATTTGTTTTTAAAAAATTAAAAACACAAAAGAATAGTAACATATTTTTTTGTTTTTGTTTACCCGGTTTTTGTTTTGAAAAATCGCAACCCTTCCCCAATTTTCTTCTCGGCTCATCCATGGACAAAGAAGAGCATGAGTAGGCTTCAAAGCTCAACCTCGTGTACGTCATGTTCTGGCCCTCTGGTCTCAATACTAAGAGCTCGTTGTCTTCTCCACTTGGTGTTTGTTGTCTTTTTCACCCGTGGTTGCTTTCGCCAATCTCTCCTCCCTCCCTCCTCGGTCCTCAATGGGTGAGTCCTCAGCCTATACCCTATCTCCTTGTCTAATTAATTTAGGAGGTTTTTGAACTAAAACTTGATCTCTATCATTTTGTAGGTTTTTATGTATACCATTTATTTTTGTTGCTTGTGGTAGTCCTTGTCATTCCTGTTTCAATTTCTGGGTGTCCTGTCTTTCACCAGCTCATTGCTTATGCGTTCGTTTGGATTAGTGGTAGAAGTCATTTTTCCAACTCCAAGAAGCCTTTATGTGTGTTTGTTGGTGGAATTTTCATTTAATCACAGACAATCTGCAGTTTTTTAGGATCTCAAAACAAATTTACTTGTGCACTGAAAAGACCTTTTTATCCCTTAACTTCTGTAATTCTTGTTGATAACTTATTTTTAGTTGTTTGTATGCCTATTTCCACTTGTTATAGGCCATTGACACTTAATTGTCAATTAACATTTTTTGGGAAAATTACGCTCAGGTCCCAAGGAAGGGAATTAATCACAATAAAGTCCTTTGAAATTATGAAATTACACAGAAGTCCCTAAGGACTTCTGTATAATTATTTGTGAATGTAAAATTACCATTTTGGACTTCTATGTAATTATTTTCGTTTCTCAAGTCCAGAGCTATTTACAACAATAAATGCTAGATTTACAACAACAAAAAAGCATATATTTACAACAACCTTTGAAAACTTGAATTTTCTTTTTATTTCTCATGTCCAGAGGCTATTTACAACAACAAATATCATATTTACAATAGAAAAAGCATATATTTACAACAACCTTTGAAACTTGGATATTTTTCATAACAAATGCTATATTTACTAGAAAAGCATATATTTACAACAAAGCATTTGAAAACTTGGATTTTTTTTTTTTTTCATGTCAGGCTATTTACAACAACAAATGCTATATTTACAACGAAAAAGCATATATTTACAACAACCTTTGAAAACTTGGATTTTTTTTTCATTTCTCACGTCCAGAGGCTATTTACAACAACAAATGCTATATTTACAACAGAAAAAAAAAAGCATATATTTACAACAACCTTTGAAAACTTGGATTTTTTTTTTTCATTTCTTACGTCTAGAGGCTATTTACAACAACAAATGCTATATTTACAACAGAAAAAGCATATATTTACAACAACCTTTGAAAACTTGGATTTTTTTTCATTTCTCACGTCCAGAGGCTATTTACAACAATAAATGCTATATTACAACAAACAAAGTATATATTTACAACAACCTTTGAAAACTTTTGCAGATTCCCCAATATGAAACTATATGAATCACAACCTCAATTTGAATTCACCCTTCCCAACTCACCTAGCTCGCTTCTACTTAGCCCCACTAACTCACTCTTCTTCTTCTTGTCCGACTCCCCTAAATTCCTCCCCGAATTTCCCGTACCCGCATTACCACGAAACACACCGGAGTGGTCAATTGCGGGAGTTACCAACACTGCTTGCTTCTCATTCACACAACCCATTGATTAGCGTCACCAGCCACCGCCGTGTAGAAGCATATGATCAGCAACGACGTTTAGACACAAATCTGAGTTCTGCCCAGATCCGTTTAGACATGAATCTTTTCTCAAATTTAATTTCTCTGAAGTATATTTACTATTTAGTTACCAACAAAGCTACATTCTTTCTACTTCTGCACTTTTAGGTCTCTTCAAAAAACCAGTCTACCAAAAAAAAACAATCTGCCCTGCTACAAATACTCAAATAGTTCTTGAGGTTGAAAACTAATAATGCATAGTGAGTAAATATTAAATACACGCAAGCGGAATATTTCATTTCCAATTTCATCTAAGTAACAAACGAGCTTCTTCGTGGCGAATTGATGTTCTCTTTTGGTACGTATTTAAGAATCGAAAGCTCCCTTGGATTTTTTCTTCACCCCGAAACAAAATCAGACTCTCTTCCTTCTATTTATGCCAGTATTACTTCGTGTCTCCTTAGAATTTTGAGTTTTCCGGCCAAACAAAAATGGCCAAAGTTACACCTAGAACACATAATTTGTGCTTTCTTTCTCAAAGCTGAGTATGCAAAAAGGGAGAGAGAGAGAGAAGAAGGAGAGAGAAAGAGAGGAAAAAAGTCAGGAGAGAGGGAAGGTCAAAATGGTAATTTTACATTCACAAATAATTACAACTAGGTCCCTTGGGACTTCTGTTTAATTTCATGATTTCAAGGAACTTTATTGTGATTAATTCCCTTCCTTGGGACCTGAGTGTAATTTTCCCTTTTTTTGTTCACATGCCAATTTCCACTTGTATAATCATGCTTCTCACCCCGGAACCATGTTTGTATTTTAAAAGTTAAGGTAATTGAAAACTCCATAAGAACTTATGAATTTGTGGGAAACTGAAGTTGTTACTTTTCTTATGTTATTAATAATTTTTTTATTTAGTTGGCAAAAAAAAAAAAAAAGGAAAAATGACATAAAAATATTATTTAAATTATAAAAATTTTAAAATGTCTACTAAATTAGGAAAAGGATAAATATGTAATATGGCAGCTAGGAATCCTATATTTTAAGGTTTGGGTGTTGAAACTTAAGTATATAAATTAAAAATTTGAATATAGAGAACAACTTGAACTTTCTAAATTGTCACATTTATATCTAAACTATCAATTGATTTTCTTAAGTTGTCATTTTATATACTTAAATTATCAATATTTAAATCTCCAAATCTTATATATATTCCTACTTTTTTGCTGATTTAGGAGATTTTTTAGTTATTTTAATTCAAATTGTATTTTTCTATCTATTTTTAACAACCCCATTTTTTTCCCCGTTTACCAACCAGTCCTCTGCCGTATGCAAATCACTCACGTCATCCGCAGATCAGTCCTTTGCCGGATGCAAAACGTAGTCACTAACGTCATGCGATGATTTTTTTATTAAAAAAAAAAATTTAGCCTTCGTTTTTTTTCCCGGGTTTATACGTAGCATGTATTTTGCACAGATTCATTGAACATGGACGCAAATCATCCGAATCACCGACCAGTCCTCCGCCGGATGCAAAACGTACTCACTAACGTCATCTGCAAATCAGTTACGTCGGACGGTGGTGGTCCCGCCGACGTTGATTTTTATTTTTCAGCGTGAATTTCTGTTCTATTTATACCCACTAGAGTTTGTCGTCGATTTTCAAACCATCAGAACGGCAATAACATTACCTAGAAAAATTATACCTGTAGTTTTGTGCAGAGATGGCTCCTGAATCTGCCGCTATTCCTCTTCTTACACCTTACAAGATGGGCAATTTCAATCTATCCCATAGGTATTCATACTCTCTACTAATTACTTCCATTTTTCTGCTGTAAACACATATGGTTCAAGTGTTTTTTAGAAATCCCAGTTGAACAGTGGCTCCGATCATGATGTAAATCTATCTTTGAAATCACAAATTTTGGAATTTGTTCTACTTTTTTTGCCAGACATTATATTCCTCATGTCCTCATATTCTATTGTCTAGTATGAAAAATCACTTGCATATATGATTAGTGTTATGTGCTGGAATATAAGGCTCAGGAAAGTAGCTCCTGGGATTGGTCATATTTGATTAGTATAACTATAAGTTGAACTTTGGTTGTCTCTTTTGCTATATACAGAGTTGTTTTGGCTCCACTGACTAGAACGAGATCTTACAACAATGTTCCTCAGCCGCATGCTATCTTGTATTACTCTCAGCGAACTTCCAAAGGGGGTCTTCTGATAGCTGAAGCTACTGGGGTTTCTGACACTGCTCAAGGGTAATTTGTGCACTTTTTAATTATTTATTTTAATTTTATCCCCGTTTGCTAGGAATTCTAACAAAGCGTTTTTTCCCCCTTTTCAATGTAAAGATATCCCCAAACACCGGGTATATGGACAAAAGAGCAAGTGGATGCATGGAAACCCATTGTGGATGCTGTTCATGCAAAAGGTGGTATATTCTTTTGTCAGATTTGGCACGTTGGAAGGGTTTCAAATTCAGGTATTTCCTTGCTAAGTTTATTCCCTGCTCTGGAAAAGTGGCTAGAAAAATATGTGTCTTTTCACTTGAATGTACTGAGGAGAATTTCGGAATGTTCCAATCTATAATGGCTTACAACGGCCTAAAATACATTGTATGTCAATTAAATCAACACACTTGTTGGGAATGGTATACCTTCTACTGTCTTCTTCTCTACTACCTGTTGTTTAAGTCTGGATTTTTACCATAACAAGTGTATTTTTCAGTTTCCACTATAATTAGTTTCTACTTCCAGAATGCAAAATTATAAATGCGCCATTACTGCAAAAAAAAATTGGTAAAACAGTTTATTATGCACGCTCAGTGGCAAAACATTTCGTGGAGATATGGTGGGTTAAAGTATAATGTCTTAAAGGATCTTTGCTTTAACACACACACACGTTTTCTTTTTTCTTTTTTGTCAAAAAATATATACATGTTTTCTATTACCTGAATTAAATCATTTCTAGCAAAGCATTATCCTTGAAGAATCTGCTTACTCCGCCCAATATGCAAAATAAATTAAAAGGGTTCAACATCAGAAACTTTTTCTGTTGTGATTCAAAGCTTAATAGCGCTCCCACGATCAAGGAAAGGATTCTTCAAAAACAATTAAGCTACATTTATTTATGTGCTGGATCTCTTCCTCCAACATGATGAAATATGAATGAGTCATGGGTGATATACATATGTTTAATTTACTTTTTTAAATCTATTCAAACTCATACCCTTGAAATCTATGTTAATATGCAACTCCATTCCGCAATGATATTTTCTATTGTTTCTTTCTTTATCTCCAATTTCCTAGGACTTGAATAAATCTGACGTATGTATACCCAGTATTTCTCCATCTTATATTGTTTTTGAACAGGATGTCAACCAAATGGGCAGGCCCCAATATCTTGTACAGACAAGGGGTTTGGTCCAGTAACTCGGTCTAATGGAATTGATGACGCACAATTTACACCACCAAGGCGGCTGAGGACAGATGAAATTCCTCATGTCGTCAATGACTTCAGAGTCGCTGCAAGGAATGCTATTGAAGCTGGTAACTCCACTAACTTTAATGTGACAAGTCAAACCCTTCAACGATAATCCATACAAGTATTTTGTAGAATGGAAAGTTACTTCAAATAATGTATTTTAAACTTGATCCGTCATCGGACCAATAGTGGTGCAGATTTGAGGTTTTGTTGGTTTGACCATAGTTGAATTAGTTATGATTAAATTAATATTTTTAATAGCATATATACAAATATTAGATAAAAAAAAGTAAAAAATAATTTTTTAATTCTTACTGGTTCTTGACCAATTTTTATCAATTTTGACTAGTTTGAATTGTTTTAATGGTTACATAGCAGTTTTCACCTAGATTGGATGTTGGAACCATTTTACACTGAAATCATCATCTCGTTTGTGAGTTCATCAGTTGAACCAACCAATCTGGTTTGGTTTTAAAAACAATGTTTGAAAATTTAATATGCCGATATTGTTCCAACTTTGATTTTGCAAATTATTCCATTTCTTGTTTTAATGCATCCCTCTAATTCAGAAGAAGGTAATTTTCCCTTCCTATTTGTTGCAGCTGTGAAGTGACGCAGGGAACAGGAAAAATAAAGAAAAAAACTTTAGAGAGAAATCAATTTTAACCCTTACCACCTTTTTACATATACATCCAATATTTAATGTCAAACCTAACAATTTATTAACAGCCTGTTAGATTTGGCATTAATATTTTGATGGATACTGTGACATAATGGCAATGTTCTTCCACTATAAAACTAGAAGGACAATATTGTCTAGAGGGAACCACATTGAAATTTTACTGAATACTATAAGTGGATATAAGCCAAAGTAATATTAGAGGCAGTGTGTTCCTTTTTTTAGAAGTGGCATAACGGTTATGGTGGTATTGGTACTAAATTTCTATCTATATGGATGACAATGTAATTGGATGCAACAAGTTTAAGAAGATAATGCTTGTCCAATTGTAGGTTTTGATGGGGTTGAGATTCACGGCGCCCATGGTTACCTTCTTGATCAGTTTATGAAAGATCAGGTTAATGATCGAACAGATGAATATGGCGGATCACTAGAGAAGCGTTGTCGATTTCCCTTGGAGATTGTTAAAGCTGTTTCAGATGAGATAGGATCAGAGCGAGTTGGAATGAGATTGTCACCTTTTGCAAACTATTTTGAATCTGGAGACTCGAATCCTGAAGAACTCGGCCTATACATGGTGAATGCTCTGAACAAATACGGTATTCTGTATTGCCACATGGTAGAGCCAAGGATGAAGACTCTTGGAGAAAGAGTTGAGAGCCCTCATAGTCTTGTGCCAATGAGAAAGGCCTTCAATGGCACGTTCATGGTTGCGGGAGGCTATGACCGCAAAGGGGGAAACAATGCAGTGGCTGAGAATCGGACAGATCTTGTCGCGTATGGTCGTTGGTTTTTGGCGAATCCGGATTTGCCCAAGAGGTTTGAGCTTGATGCTGCTCTCAACAAGTACAACAGAGAGACATTTTATACTTCTGATCCAGTTGTTGGATATACTGACTACCCATTTTTAGATTGAAGTTTTTAAGTCTCCAATTGCCGAAGGGTGTTTTTGATCAATGCTCTTCTTTAGTGCCTTGTATTTGAACATTCCAATTTCAGTGGGAACTGTTCATATGTAAACAAAAATAATTGGGCAACTGTTATGTAATTGTTTGTGGCCTTCTATTTCTGGATTTATAACCACCAATGGATACAAATATACAATAAGATTCCTTAGTTTGGCTTCCACTCCTAGCTGATTTTTGCCCATACAATTGTTGTCTCTCTACTCTACCATGTTAGATATTTACTACGTATGTATCTAAGGACTCAAATATTTGACCAAGTGCAACTCATCATCTTTAACGGATCATCTTTAACCAATGTAACTGTCTCTACTCATTTGTAGAAATGATAATAAAAACAAGAAGGGGGTAAATTCTCTCTCCATCTTACTTTCTCCTCATCTCTCATAAGCCAATCTATACCATTGATTTCATTTAATCTTTGCCATCCCTTTTATATTGTTAAAACTCATTTCAAACCCCTTGAAATGCTTTTGACCCCCGCAAATAACCCTTGCTTGGACGTTCTTCTGCAATTTGGCGGGAAAGACAAAGGAGGCAAAGGTAAAATCCAAATAACTTTTTTCTCAAAAGATTACATCTTTTGGATGATTTGTAAAAAGATTACATCTGTCTAACATAAACTTGTCTCCTTTCCTTGATTGGCTAATATCTTCATTGCCTGATATGAAATTGGAACAAAAAACATTACCAAAAAACAAACAAAGGGGGAAAATGCTATCTACTGATTCAACAAAATGCATTAGAACTCGTTTAAAACGAAATTACAAGCATATAATTCCCCCACCTTTTTATTTTTGCCCCTATTAATTGGGTTGGGTAGGAGAAGTAGAGTAAGCAGATACTCGTGGCATAGTTTTATATATTACTATAAAATGGCATAGCTTTAATGCCCCCCACCTTTTTGTTTTTATTACATCATTCTTTCCACTTCAAATCCCATAAATATCAATACATGGCATAGCTTTATATATTATTATAAAATGAGCCCTGTGGAGAGTTAAAATTTAATAGTAAACAATGAGGAATATGATCAATATATGTAGAGTTGTATCAAAAAAAAAAATTATTAGTATATGTAGAAATAATTTTTTTGTTTTGATGATTTTTTAAAAAGCTTACTTCTTTAATTCATACTTTTTCACATAATTTTATGGTTTGTCTGTTACATGGCATTATTGTGTAGGTTTCAATCTATGGAAGTTGATTTGACTCCTAGATTGGAAAAAGAATTTGATAATCTAGAGGTTAGAATGAATATGCTTATAAAGAGACTTAAGGTTTTTTCTTATTTAGGGTTAAACATGTTAGAAGAGATGTATAAATAGAATTAGATTTGTATTTAAACTCTTAAAAAATTTGCTCTGTTAAAATATAGGAAAATAAATATCAAATTTAAAAATTTACTATGTTAAAAAAATTGATTTGATACTAAATTTTTACAAAATTATTAATTACCATTCTCTCTTGTTAGCATGGTTTTAAAAATCGGAACGGACGTACGGAAACAGGTGAACCAGCCATGTGTCTGGTTTGATTCAGTGCCAAACCAGAAAAAAGTTAGACCGGCGAAACCCAGTCATGACCTGGTAATCTGCTGGGTTGGACAAGTCATGTGGGTTGTTTGTTTGAAACTCCAAATCAGCGTAGAAGGATCGGAGAACATAGATTCAGATCAATAGGAAGGCTAGAAGAAGAAGAAGAATAAAGAGAAAATAGACTGAGATAGAAAAGGTAGAGGAAACTTGAGACTGATGAGGACCATTTATTTTCTGGTTTTCTCACATCACTTGTCGTCAATAATAAAGGTTTATGAAGGAGTCTACCGAAGGCGAGCCTTGAAACTCGGGTCTAAAAGCATATGTTAACTGGAGGGAGAACTCATGGTAGAAGAAAGAGAGCCGTACCCTTTATTTTCTCATATTAAATAAAATAACTTAAAAGAAAAACTTAGTTCAAATCAAGGTTTTGAAAACCGGACCGGTCACTGAACCGGTGGAGGTACTGGGTTAAGGGTCAGTGGGTTAGACTAGAGTTAAACCGGTATTAATTAAAAAAGGGTTAAGGAGCACCCAACATAATAAACTATTGGTCAAGGAGCACCCAACACAATAAACTCTTATATGGACCTTAAATACCAACCAACTTTTTAAAATGTTAATTGAGCACAATGACGTTAAAGTGAAAACTAACGTCCGTTTGTGACTTCATCTCTCTCCCTCTCTCATTCATTCACTTTCATCTTCATCATCCATCCTTCTTCCTTTTCTTCACCAGATCCTCCTTCCTCTTCACCAGGAACACCTTCTTTTTCATCTTCTCTCTTCCGATCTGTCTTGAGTCTGCGACTCCGATGAAAGCGTGACGGCCGAACAACGGTGGAGCGCCGCTGAAGCACCGATGAAGCTCAATCTACTCGGATGAAACTCGAACATGAGACGGCCGAAAGAGTCACCACCTTCGCGTGACTCACGGCTGTAAACTTGTATTTTTTTGTCTCACGTCCAAAGGCTATTTACAACAACAAATGCTATATTTAAAATAGAAAAAGCATATATTCACGACATCTTCTCAGAATTTTTGACAACTATATAAGGCTAGCTTAAGAAATGAATGTCATTTCAAAATATTAAGTTGTATGAATCGGTGACTATTTGCACCTACTCATTGAAATTAATATCTGGACTTGAGAATAATTTAACATATTGTTGTCAATATATGTTTTTTCTGTTGTAAATATAGCATTTGTTTTTGTAAATAGCCTCTGGACGTGAGAAAAAAAAAAAATCCAGGTTTTCGGAGGTTGTTGTTAATATATGATTTTTCTGTTGTAAATATAGCATTTGTTGTTGTAAATAGCCTTTGAACGTGAGAAATGAAAAAAAAATCTAGGTTTTCAAATGTTGTTGTAAATAGGTTCGAACATAAATATGTTCGAATGTAAATGATAAGTTGGAACAAAAATGATAAGTTCGAACAAAAATCATAAGTTCGAACTTAAAAGAATCCTACGAGTATGAGTTGCATTCAAATATTAGTAATCTTCAAAACGTTGCCATATCAAATTCTTATGCTTACAGCACTTCGTATTGCTATAATAACGTAAGTCACTACTAATACAATCAATTCTAAAATTGATTGCAGTAATCTTCTATTGGAAGTCATTAAAGATACGTTCTTATACTTCGTATTGTAAATATATGTTTTTTCGGTTGTAAATATATCATTTGTTGTTGTAAATGGCCTCTGGACGTGAGAAATGAAAAAAATCCAGGTTTTCAAAGGTCGTTGTTAATATATGATTTTTTCTATTGTAAATATATTATTTATTGTTGTAAATAGCCTCGGACGGACGTGAGAAATGAAAAAAAAAAAAAACCTCGCTTTGGAAGTTTATTGTAAATATATGTTTTTTCTGTTGTAAATATATCATTTGTTATTGTAAATAGCCTCTGGACTTGAGAAATGAAAAATATTCTGGTTTTGAAAGGTTGGGGCCACACGAAGGTGGTGACTCTTTCGGCCATCTCGTGTTCGAGTTTCCTCGGAGCAGATCGAGCTTCATCGGTGCTTCAGCGGCGCTCCACCATTGTTCGGCCGTCACGTTTTCATTGGAGCCGCAAATTCAAGACAGATCGGAGGATAGAAGATGAAGAAGAAGGTGTTTTCGGTGAAGAGGAAGGAGGATCCGGTGAAGAAAAGGAAGAAGATGGATGAAGAAGAGGAAAGTGAATGAATGAGAGAGGGAAAGAGATGAAGTCACAAACAGACGTTAGTTTCACCTTAACGTCATTGTGCTCAATTAACATTTTAAAAAGTTGGTTGGTATTTAAGGTCCAGATAAGAGTTTATTATGTTGGGTGCTCCTAGACCAATAGTTTATTGTGTTGGGTGCTCCTTAACCCATTAAAAAATATAATTTAATTAAAATAATCAATATTATATTGATATATATATATATATATTTATTTTTAAAAGAAAGGTCATTGACGCTTGGCCGATGTGACTAATGCAGAATAGGTTTAGGTAGTGGTCAGCGTTACTTGAACTAGTTGGAAATGACAAAAGCTTTCTGAAAAGTTTTCAATTACCCTTCATAACCCGAGGCAAGTTTATTGGTGAATATTTATGATTTAATATTGAATTTGAAACGGAGACGTTGAACTATTCCCACTTACCTCCTCCTTCTTGACTCATCTCATTCTCATCTTTCTCACTCATGAAAGAAAAACTCTCTCCATCGCTGACACAACCTCCATGCTCATAGCTTCCATCGCCCTCAACGTTCATCGCCAGCGACCTCTCCTTGGTCGGCGAAGAAGGAAAACATACCCTTGGTCTGCCTGTTGTCGCCACCGCCGTTGCACTTGATCTCTGTTTTCTTCTACTTCTCCATCTTTTTTTCTTTATTGACTCGATGGAGACGATCTTTGAGGTAGATGACCGGTGATGGAGATGACCTTGGATGGGGTGGAGTTGAACAAGGTTTCACGGATGGAGTGATTCTCCAGTCTTCAGATCTTCTCCTTCTATTTCTCAAGTGACATTTAAAAAAAAAAAAAAAAAAAAAAAAAAAAAATCAATGAGACTCGGTCAACTCGGCCGGGTTAGACCGAGTTGGCCAAGTTGACCCCAGGGTCACCCCTTAACTCGGACCGGTTTCCCGGCCGGTTCGCCGGTTTCTGGTCCAAACCGGCCGGTCCGGTCCGGCTTTCAAAACATTGATTCAAATGCATATTACACCAAATTTAATATGATGGTACTGGCCCCCACCTTTAAAGGCATTGATAGACTATTTTTTGGTTTCCTTAAGCTATGTCTCTTCAATGGAAGTTTTTTATTTATTATTATTTTTTTTTTTTACCATTTTACCACCTTGCAATGCATGTGGTACATTTCTCATATACTACATTTTCAATTTAATAAAAAGTATTTATAATTAAATATACATATTTAATTTAATTAGATTATTTTAATCACAATCGGTTTAGTCCCAAGGTAACCATGATTTAACTGACCAATCTTTAAACCACTATCTTGGCCGTAACATGATTTTTAATGCTTTGCTTGTCTGGCCTCAAACCTTTATGAGAGGATTTGGATGACAATGACGCTTTTCTGTTTGGCCAACGACAATATGACACTTGGTTCACACGAACCATCATATCTCCCACAAAATCAAGATCCTATCCCAAGTTTCTGGGCTTGTGTATGTTTGGATCTTTCTCATCATTAATTATAAGGATTAAAATTAAAATCATGATTTTCTTAAAAAAGAGTGAAACATTTATGTAGATAAACTAATCATGAATTCACAATCAAACATTCTTATTCATATCAAAATCAATTATAAATCTAAAATTGCAATTATCTCATAAGTTATCAAACACTGTATATATACAAAAATCCTTGATTATGAACTTAAAACCATGATTTTGAGTTCATACTTGATTTAAAGGGTTAATATAATATTTAATCTTTTAAGTTTATCCTCATTTTAATTTTAGTCTCTAAAGTTTTAAACTATATGTTTGTTCCCTTAAGTTTCATTCTGTTAAAAACATTTATCCCTATAATTTAATAAAAATTGGATCATTTTGCCTTTTAAGGATCCAAAACCTATGGTTTAAAACTTGATAAACTAAAACCAAAATGATGACAAATTTAAGAGATTAAATATTGTATTAACTCCTGATTTAGTTTAGACATGTATAAAGATATTTGATTTTGAGTTCACAATTTGTTGTAACATGTATAAAGTTGTTTGAACTTTTCAAGAAGGTCATGGTTATGACTTCCATCAGTGTGTTAGGATTAACGTTTCTTGCCTCAAAACAGGCCTTGGAAATATAAAATTTATATGGGATCATTGACGGACGTTTGGGATAGTGTTTATAATGTTTAGTGCTTGTTTGGGATTATGTTTAGGATCCCTAAAAGTGCTTATTCACTAGAGGCAGAACTAGAAGGGCTAGTCCCCCCCCCCCCCCCAAAAAAAAAAAAAAAAAAAAAAAAAAAAAAAAAAAAAAAAAAAAAACTAAATAAGGAAGGAAGGAAGGTTGAAGATGGAAGGTGATCTCCGTGTTGCAGAAGGAAGGTCGAAGGTGATGGTGGTAGTCTTCATCTCATTCCCTCCGATTCTCTCTCTCGCTACCTAATCAGCCTCCATAGTTCGTGGCTCTCACTATGATGTCCAAGGTCTCAATGTAAGGTCTGTCAAAGAAGGAAGAAAGCTGACCTAGTTCCCTTTGTTCAAAACGTGCGTTTTGACCAAGGGACTGAAATGAAATAATTGAAAATTTGTGGAGTGACTAAAATGAAAGCTTTAAAACAATTACTGGTAGAAAATGTAATTTTCATAAACTATGGGCACTTTTCTGTAATTTTATCTAGCCCTCTTTTCACAGATTTGCCATTCCCAAAAATTCTAGGGATTTTTTTGGAATTTTCTCCATTCCTAAGAAATATTAATTTTGACCCAATTGAAATTTTTCCAAATTCTCACCTAGTCATTAAAATTTTTGGCTCCGCCACTATTATTCATATAAATCGAGACAAAACTCATTTCATATAATTACCTTGTATATCATAAATCACGATTGAAAAGTTACTTTTGAATGTTACAATTGTTATTCCAAACACAAACTAACTTTTGCTTCAAAACACGTGATGAAAGAGAAGCAACCTTCAGGGGGTCAAAGTACTACTCCCTCCATTCTGATATATTAGAACTTTTCAACCAAATTTTGAAATTCTAAAAAACAATTAAAAGTAGGTAAATGTAATAATTATGTAGGAAATTTAATTTTTTTCAAAAATGTCCCTGTTGCACCCTACCAACCTCGCCCTTTCAGGTGGCGGGTTAGAAGAATTCATTTTATCTGTTACCTTTCCACTGTTATTTATTCCTTTTTGCCATACATCAGAGTGCACGCAATAGATCATTTTGTCGGCTTGGATGTACCTAATATATTGGTAAAAGTATGATAACCAAAAAGTAAATAGTCTTCATAGGGTTAAGGGTACAATCATCCAAATTAAAATACTGAATAGTAAATATATATACAGTAATCCCAAAATAGAGGTACAAAATATAATAGGGCATCCTCTATTCTTTGGTCCTTCACCATATGCCCTTACCTCTCCAAAAAGACCTTAACAACTCAGAGTCTGCTACCTGTATCTACATATTGGTCTGGAGTTCAAAAAGGAACCCCAGAGTAATTGTTAAACTCAAGTACTATATGTATGCATTGTATGAATGCAACAATAATCATGAAAACCACAGTCAACATGGCAACATATCAAATATGCATCCATAACCACAAACACAATATCACATACCACAAGCCGTCGAGTTGCCTTACCAAGGCAAGCCCTGAAATCACAAGCCGTTGAGTCGCCTGAACCAGGCTAGCCCCAAAATCACAAAGCTGTTGAGCTTCCTAACAAGGCCAGCCCCGAAAAATCCTCAACGCTTGGAACATAATAATAGTTAGGGCCTCAAACTCCAACAGTTCTGAATGCACATTAGGCAAACACAAGCATGGCATACAAACATACAATAGTAACATATAAAGTATTTGAGTAAATAGTTACTACGTGGTGGCTGTTCATAAATTTTTTACAATGCTTGAAAGCCCTTCCGGATGTGATTTTGCCCTAGACAATATCAATATACCTTATTTTTAGTATTTATATGAATTCCTCTTTTACTTTTGAGAAATCCGAGCAAAATTTCCAAAATTCCAGGAACACATGTTCCGACTTCAAACATTTTTAATAAATTCTACTAAAATCAATTTGACGTAAAATCACAGGTCATCGAACCCTTAGGATGTCTAGTTTATGGTAAAAATACTCTCAAAGTCCGAAAGGGTTCATATTTTGTACACAGCCAATACCTTGCTCGCTGGTCAAAGAAACATTTCAGTTTTCTGAGCAATTTTCAAAAATTAATTTCTCCTAGTAGGAAAATTGAAAGTTACAAAATATTATTTCAAAATGATACTCAGGATGTCTACTTTAAACCTGTAAAATTTCAAGGAAAATGGAATTCATTTACTATTTAAAAAACACCGATTAAGCGTCACTGCCCAAAATTCCTGAACCTAGCAGCAAGCTGTTTTTCTTTATTTTCAAGATTTTCGAGTTTGTAAATCTTAACTTTGACCCAACCCCATAAAAATATCATTTTAAAGTCAATGGAACCCTCAAAAATATCAAAATAACATCACAAATTCATGCTTTAACTAGTTGGACGAAATTCCTAAGTTTCAAGGCTCAGAAGCTAGTTTCGTTCTTACCTGGATTTGGAGCTTAAACCGGTGTTTCTGCTTCTTCCTTGGGGTATTTGGACTTGGATGGACACTCCATAGGCCTCCTTGGTTTCGCCCTTGGTAGGAAAAAATGTAAGGGTTATAGTCCTTATAAAATGGTCAGGGTGCAGGGAATTGTCTAGTTCACGCTATCGACCACTGGTTAATAGCATGTATTAGGGTTTTCTTGCTTGCTTCACAAGAAATTCCAGAGCCTTCTAGAAGCAGCTGATGTGGCGCCTTTTTGCCCATGAAAATCAGATTTTTAGAATTTTGTGTGTGTTAATTACTTACATTACCCAAAACACCCTTTCATCCAATGGTTAAAAGCATGTTCCCCAGTTTTTTGCATGTTTTCTCTTTTCTTTTTCTCCAAGTAATTCTAGATCTTTTCAGGGCTTAATGTGGCATATTCTGGGCCATTAAAATCTGATCCATGTGCTGTTATTTGATTTATCCAGTTCACCCCTTTATCCACTGGTCCTTGTTGTGCAACGCTAGTTAAAAGCGTGCTCCCTTTTCACTTTTCTTCAAGTTTTTCAGATCTTTTTCCCTGATTTAACCTTTATGTGTGGCACCCTTATATACCCTGAGATAGCCCAATATTTGGTCCATTTAATTCAGAAAGAAGTCCCTAATTGGTCCTCGTTAGTCCCCTTTTTACCCGTTAATTTTCCCTTAAGGCTTGTACCTTGCGTTTGGGCTTACATACAAATAAAATCAAATGATTCTCTCCCCTAGTTTTGTGTGGCTGAAACCTACTCCTTAAAGGGTAAGGAATTGACTTTTGCACTTGTAATTATGAAGGGACACGTGTCACAATTCTATTTGGCCAACACAAAAGTAGCTTTTTCCCTAGTCATGATGAGGGGCACACAGTGGCGGATCTTGAGATAAATATTTGGAGGGGCCAAATGTATAGTAATTAAGAAAAAAAATTTGGGGGGGTCAAACGTATAAATTTTTAGAATAAATGTATAGATTTTTGGGTTAATGTATAAATTTTATATTAAAAAAATCCATTTTAAATGAAATATTTAGAACTTTTTTTTCATGGCCCCCTCCGGCCCTTGAAAAGACACGGGGACACATGTCATGATTTTATTAGACCAACACAAAGCTATGTCATTATTAGTCATCATGACCTTATTTTATTAAAGTTACTTTAATAAAGCTACTTTATCAATGTTTTCCCGAAATTCTGCTCGGGTTTTACTCGGGATTGCAACATGCATACCAAGACCTGACAGATGATGCCACATATTGACGTTTTCTAAAAAATGCAAGGCCTGAAAATGTCGTAAACTTACTTATTTCGGCATATTTCGCTCAACTAATTGTCCTATACCTCAAGGCATAGTTAGGTGGCATCCTTTCCAACTGAATTTACACCGTATAAGTCTTTTGTGCCCCTTTTTCGTTAGCACTTTAATTCCACAAATTATACATAGTAGGTCCACTGACCCGTATAACCGAGTTACTTAGTCCCTGAGAGGCTTCCTATCTCTTGACATTCTTGGGACTCTTCCCGAACTAGGCTTAGTCGTCCGCCTTCTTTAGGCTTATTCTCAATTCTCAGGGTCCAAAATTTGGAATATTACACCCCATTTATAAATGAGTGAAGGAGAGTAATAATGAGAAAACGATGAAAGAAAATGTATGTAATATAATAATTAATTGAGGAAAGAATAGAAAAAAGTGTATTTACTATTGAGACAAAATCAAAAGGGATATTATATTTAGAGAGAAGCCTATAAAGAAAAAAAAAAAGCTCTTGGGGAGCATATTTTTGGACTATAAAATTCTCCAAGAAGCTATTTACTTGCCAAACTAGTATACTTTTTATTGTTAACAAAAAAAAAATCCCCATAGTCTCTATTTATGAGGTCTCATTTCTTTAAATAGGCTCGTCTCTTTTATAAGATTTTATTTTAGGACAAATAAATTAGGGAGTAATGCTTCTCAGGATTAAATGAACCCTTTGTGATATCCGATTTTTGATTTACTAAAAATCTTGTATTTTAGGAACATGTTACCATAATAAATTGGTTAACATATGTGACAAAAGTCACATAAAATAATGGCTATTTTAAGTTCAAATGAGCCATAGAAAAGTTATAAAAAAAACTCTTAATCAAATTAAGTGTCAATTAGCAAATAATAGGCAAATTAGCTTGCACTAATTAAGATGAATTGCATAATTCTTCTAATTAATTAGAGACAAATTAAAAGCATCAGAAGAGCATTGATTATATTGAAGAAAAATTAAAGGCCTAAGAAGATGAAATAATACTCGATTAATAAATGCATAAATATACTTGATTAAATAAGCAACCAATTATACATTGGCATTTGACATTAAAGGATACTTAAGCACTTAATTAAGTCATCAAAGAGACATCATAACTTGCCCCAAAATTTATCAAAAATGTGCAGCTGATGGGAAGGAAAAGAAGAGATATAAACCTTGTTAATTAGGGTGGAAAAGTCAATAAATCCAACTAGCCAATTGGAAGCTTGAACCATGGGATATCTGGTTAATAAAAAAACATATTAAATGGCTAAAAATAAAGGGGCAGATCGGAACATAAGGGAGAGGTGAGGATTGGATCTCATAAAGTGGATTTGATCCTATGGTTGTAAGGAAAGAAGAAACTTTGGATGACCTTGTTTAAAAACCACCTTAACCTTGGCATTTTTCCTATAAATAGCCAAGGTTCCCTCCTCAATTCTTCACACCAAAACACAAACTCAACTGATCCTAGAGAGAGGGAGGGCTGAATGAAAAGGAAGCAAGAGAAGGTGGAGGAAGGAGTTCAAAAACATAGGGTAAGTTCTTGATCTCATGGTTTTGGGTTTTTAATAAAATAGTAGTTTAATTTAGAAAATTAGGCAATAAATTATTTTTCATGTTTTTTAGGCCATTGCATTTAAAAAGAAAAATGGGGGTAAAAACATGTCGGGAAATAATTTTTGATATTAATGGAACAGGATTGTGAAAATTTCCAGAAAACTGGGTTGTTAAGTCAGTCACTTTGTGGCTATTATTTTATGTATAAAATGAACTTTAAAATCAAAAAAATTTGCATGAATAAATTAGACATCTAGGACTTTCTAAATATATAAAATATGTAACGTTTTGAGCTTTGGGCAAAGAGATAGGAATTTTTGAAGATATGCCTTGTTTACTGGATTTAAATCTGAACAGTGTTTGAAAACTTAAAAACTGAGAATTATTCTTGATGTTCTAGCTTCTGGGAATATTTTCCTTGAAAATAGACATATCAAGGGTCATGAGGATTTTTGAAGCACTCAAACAATATTTTTTGGAATTAATTATGATTTTTAAAAGTTGCTGAAAAATCTGTCTAGAAAATCCAGCAATGCATTTTTAAGAAAATATAAGGATAAAAATGGAAATAATAAATCCACCAAGGGTATAAAGGTAAAAATAAACCTTTACGATATTATTCTAAGAAATATGATATTTATCGCAATATCATATAATAATCCGACGATAATGTATAGGATATCCGAGAAGTTTGAAGTCAGATTCAAAGGTCGGGTGTATTGCAAACTACGCGGAAGGAAGGTACATTCGTGTACTAGTAACTATAATCGTCTATATCTTGTATGATTATATATGATTGAATGATTCATGAAGTCATGGGCAAGACTAGGTCTTGGGCCATGCACCGTGACTAAGATATGGGTCTTAGGTCACCTGTTTATATACATTCAGCTTTATACAGATTATAGTCATGATAATACCGTAAGGTTTGTTTTCCTAGCGCTAAGGACACGAGGAATCGTGGCATTGGTGAGTGCAAACGTTGTTAACATTACATGTGCTATGTATTGATGTGTTGTTAATATTTACATCTGTTGTGTGCTATGTTGTAACACCCCATATTACTAATATTAATGAGTAGTCTATCAGAATAGCATCAGAGTTGAGCGAGTAAGTAACTGATAAGTAGCTACAAACTTAAAATTTCTTTGCGTTGTATCCGGTTGGCACATTAGTGGTACAATCAAGG
Organism: Acacia acuminata; assembly: GCA_019022655.1. Classification (NCBI taxonomy): domain Eukaryota; kingdom Viridiplantae; phylum Streptophyta; class Magnoliopsida; order Fabales; family Fabaceae; genus Acacia; species Acacia acuminata. The sequence continues at coordinate 186,215 of JAFJYI010000064.1, forward strand.
AAAACAGAAAAAGCGTGATGGCCCCCCAAAAGCTGAAGATTGGAACCGTGCAAGTGCCTTCTTGAGGTTCTTGAAAGTCTTTTACGATATCACATTAATGTTCTCATCTTCTATTAATGTGACTTCAAACACCTGCTTCCATCAAATTGCACGTGTTCAACAGTTGCTAGAAAGAAACACTTTGAATTCTAATTCTCTCCTTGCTGATATGTCTCTCAACATGAAGGTGAAATATGAAAAATATTGGGGTAAGGCAGAAATTATGAATCCTTTATTGATAGTTGCTATCATATTGGATCCTCGTTACAAGTTGGCATATGTTTATCACATATTTGAGAGTCTGTTTCATGACACTGAAGTTTGCTTGGCTATGAAGGACAAGGTTCATGATTGTTTATATCGTTTGTTTGATGAATACTCTACCTTTGTTGGTGTATCTACTGAATCAAATGTTGCCTCCTCTTTGTTAGTTCTACATGTGTTTTGATGATATTTTTTAACAATTGTAAACAAAATGAGAAGTTTTCTCTTGCAAATCTGAAGAACTTTCTTTGTCAAAGGAAAACTCCAGTTTTGAAGTAAAACTCCAGTTTTGAGCTTTCGAGAAAATCCCGAACAAAGCAAAACCGTTTTTTCGTTAAAACCGCGATTTTCGGTTTTCATGAAAAACATGAAAACTCGAGTTTTGGAGACAAAACTCGAGTTTTGGTTTGGCCGAAAACTTCTGAATTTTCCAAGTCTTAAAACCTCCAGTTTTCAAAGAACACCGCCTTTGAACTATTTAAAGAATTTCTCATATTTTGTGAAATAGTTCAAAACTCGAGTTTTGAGGTCCAAACTCGAGTTTTGATATGTTACTTGTGCACCTAATTTACAACATATGAAAACCGCAGTTTTTTGGGTCAAAACCTCCAGTTTTCATTTTACATGGTTTTCATTAAGTTTTCATTGAACATATGAAAACTCAAGTTTTGGGAGCAAAACTCAAGTTTTGGTCAAGCATGAGCATCCAAGTTTTCACAATTGCAAAACCGCCAGCTTTGAAGCAAAACCGCCGTTTTGATATGTTCACAGAGTTTTCGAGTTTTCATGTTATAAGTGAAAACTCGAGTTTGGGAAGACAAACTCGAGTTTCGGCAACCCGAGAGCATCAAGTATTTTCTTGATTTGAAAACCTCCGGTTTTGGATGAAAACCTACGGTTTTTGATGTTTTGGACTAAAACTACATTTTCATATCAATAGTCCAAAACTCGAGTTTTGGTCAAAACTCGAGTTTTGAGTTTTTCATCGAAAACCGGTTTGAAGCATAAATCACGATGTTGCTCTCGGAAGAAGCAAACTCGAGTTTGGATCTTGAAACTCGAGTTTGGTCCTCACTGTGATTGAAAACTCAAGTTTTGAAGAACAAAACTCGAGTTTTGGTATTGATTTTGAAATTTGATTTACACGATTTTTCAAATCATTCTTGTTTAATCTTAATACTTTCCAGGATTATTCTCTACTATTCTTAGCTATGTTTAATGACTTTATTAGTGAATTTCAGATGGTTTAGAGAATGATTTTAAAGTGATAAACCAAAAAGCAAAAAGTGGTTGAGAACATTAATTGCACTGATCATAAAGTTGCACAACTTTGGCTAATACACTCGCACACATCTCGCAAAGCATTTAAGAATATTTTCTACAACAAGCAACTGCATCTCCAACGAACTAATTCGCAGAAGGTCAACTCTGATTACTTGGCCAGCTGGATTAAGCTAAGGACAGAGAGAGAAGATGCCAAAACCACTTCCTAACCTTGGAACAACTTCTCCAACGGATCTATTTGGAAAGCAACGGTCATTTAATGATCTCTATGTATAAAAAGAGTTGCATTCAAGCCTTTCCAATAGACACACCCGAAGACGAAAATCATTCAAGTCTCATATTTATTTCTTCGTTTTATCTCGTGTAGTATCTTGTGATACATTGAGCTTCGATGAGTGTCATTATCTACTCTTAAAGAAAGTTTATTTCCTTGTATATCATTCATTGTAACAATCTCAAGTCGTGACTTGGAGATTGGGAAAATCGAAAGTACAACTTGTGTGGGGAGTGTGTCCTAGGTTGAGGAGCATCCTTCGTTTACGAGTGGGTATCCGATTGTAATCGAGTACAACTTGTAAGGGGGAGTTAGTCCTAGGGAGAGGATAACTCTTGAGTACAGTGTGTATCCGATTGTTTACAATTACAACTTGTAAAGGGGAGTGAGTCCTAGGGAAAGGATCATCCCGAGTACGAGTGTGTAATTGTAATTGAGTGATAGTGGAAAATCCCAGTGTTTCGGGGATCGGACGTAGGTCAAAGAGTTGGACCGAACCAAGTATAAATCCTTGTGTCCGCCTTCTTCTTCCTCACTGTTTATCTTTGTTTTCATAGCTTCAAAACAAAGCAATCTCTCGAAAAGTTTTAAAATACCCAATTCACCCCCTCTTGGGTATATAGCTCCACTTACACTCTTCTACTGCACCTTCATCTTCACTAATTATTGAAGGAAATGTGGAGGATCATGATCCAGGTGTTCAATGGTTAGCAGCAGTTAAACAAAGAAGCTCCAATGATTGTCAAACTGAGTTGGAAAAGTATCTTGCAGCATCTGATGATGTTCCTATCTCTACTGATTTCAACATATTGGCTTGGTGGAGGGCAAATTTGATGAAATACAAAGTCCTATCTTCTATGGCACGTGATCTTTTGGCCATCCCTGTTTCCACAGTTGCCTCTGAATCTGCTTTTAGCACTGGAAGCTGTGTGGTTGACTAATATCGCAGCTCATTGTCACCAAAAATGACTGAGGCTCTAATTTGTTCTCAAAATTGGCTTATTCCCGGGCAATCACTAGCAGAACTTACTGAACAACTTCATGAATTTGACAATTTTGAAGAATCTGGTAATGTTTAGTATAACTAGTTTGTTATTTCATATCTTTGTAAAAAAATTATAACTTTTATGTATTTTTCTTTAATTTGTTCAGATGCATCATGTATGACTAAAGTTGGAGCTGTTGTTACGTCCATGGAGGAGCTTGATTAAAAGTATAAATGGACTTCTGTTAGAGCTGCTGTTTGTAGGAATTATGGACTTCAATTATTTCACCTTTAGAATTATGGACTTTTGCCTTCTGGACTTCTGGTTATGGACTTTACTTGGTCTTTATGACTTCAGATTTTAGTTGTAATATGAGTATTTTAACTCTATTTAATATTTTGATTCCTGCCCTTGGATTATTTTGATGATGCTTTTTATCAAAGGGCAGGTTACTGATGGATTAGGTATTTAATGCATGAATGATTGAATGTTCATGATGATGTGCATTGTGCAGAAGCAGATGAATTGATGTTCCTATCATTGCTTGTTATCCTGTTGTTGATGTTATTTTTAGTTGATGAATGTTTCAATTCATCAATGGGCAGATGTAATGATGTGCATTGTGCAGGTTATTTTTGTTGAATGATGCATATTGAAACAGCGTCAGGTTATTGATTTTTATTTCAGGTTCTATAAAAAATGATTTTTCAAAAGAATGATGGGCGGATGAATGATTTTTTTTTTATCATGTTGATGTTAGGTTTGGAATTGAAGCCTCTAAATCTGTGATCTGAAATTCTGAATGGATTCAATTGATGAATTATTATTATTTTAGGTCTTGAAAATAAAAAGGCAACATGGGGCCCTGACTAGACCACTAACCCGGTCTGTCAGTCTGCCTTGACTCCAGTAAAGACCGGGTAGGGACCGGCCGGGTTGGCATGTCCGGCTGACCCCCTCCGGACGGACCACGGGTTCATGTCCAGCCCGATCTGGTCTGGTTCATGTACAGCCCTAATAGGGTCAACCCCGGGCCACCCTATTACTTCTCTCTTCCCACTTTTCGCATGGACGGCTTCTCCAACGTAAAAGCCATGCCCCACACACACAACCCCATTTGCTCCCAATTTGCACATCAATCAAATCCCAACTTCTCCACTTGCCTTCATTTATTTTCATTTAAATATTAACCAAAACGTCTTATATTTCATTTATTTTTTTGGCCAAAGTAATACTCGTATATGCCTTTTTAAGTGCAGAGCTTAAATTTAAAATTTTAAAAATATTTTCTGTTTTAAATTTTTTTTTTTCAAACACTGTTTTAAATGTTTGACTAAGCTGTGATCAGTATTTCTTTTTTTTTTCTTTTTGAAAAATAATATGACGGTTGATTAGTGATTTTTTTATCAAAAATTAATTAATTATTTCATATCATTATAAGATGAGTTTCTTATGGTTTTTTGGCTTCCTAATCAGAGTTTGATGTGTTTATTATATTTTACCGAAGATCTCAATAGCTGTTTTGGACAAAGATTTCAAAAGTATATGGCATGGTATGCTATATGGGGCTTTTTTCGTTTTTTCTTTTTTTTTTAAATTATAGAAAAACTGCTTTTTGTCTAAAAATGGATCCCTGACAACTGGAATTTTCTCGCCTAACCAAAGATATTTACTTAATTTCAATTAATATCTTAATCTTAGTTCCATTTTTACCAAATGGCTGGATCAGAATTTGTTGAAGTTTTAGTTGATCTAAAATGAGTTTTGGCCCGTGGGCTAGCCCTAATCCTTAAGGTTATATAATTTTTTGGCCCGTGCGAGCTGTTTAACATGCGGGCCTTTTGGTTCTAGCCCGCATGGCCGGGGTGGCCCGTTTTGACAACTCTAATAGTAACATATTTTTCCGTTTTCGTTTACCCTATTTTCTGTTTTGAAAAATCGCAACCCTTCCCCAACTTTTCTTCTCAACTCGCGCCATGGACAAAGAAGAGCTTGAGTAGTCTTCAAAGCTCAACCTCGTGTACGTCATGTCTTGGCCCTCTGGTCTCAATACTAAGAGCTCGCCGTCTTCTCCACTTCGTTTTTGTCATCTTTTTCACCTGTGGTTGCTGTCGCCAATCTCTCCTCCCTCCCTCCTCGGTCCTCAATGGGTGAGTCCTCAGCCTATACCCTCTCTCCTTGTCTAATTAATTTAGGAGGTTTTTGAACTAAAACTTTATCTCTATCATTTAGTAGGTTTTTATGTATACCATTTATTTTTGTTGCTTGTGGTAGTCCTCGTCATTCCTGCTTCAACTTCTGGGTGGCCTGTCTTTCACCAGCTCATTGCTTATGCATCTGTTTGGATTAGTGATAGAAGTCGTTTTTCCAACTCAAAGAAGCCCTTATGTGTGTTTGTTGGTGGAATTTTCATTTAATAATAGACAATCTGCAATTTTTTAGGATCCCAAAACGAATTTACTTGTGCAATGAAAAGACCTTTTTTATCCCTTAACTTATGTAATTCTTGTTGATCACTTATTTTTAGTTGTTTCTATGCCTATTTCCACTTGTTATAGGCCATTGACACTTAATTGTCAATTAACATTTTTTTCCCCTTTTTTTCCGTTCACATGCCAATTTCCACTTGTATAATCATGCTTCTCATCCCGGAACCATGCATGTTTGTATTTTAAAAGTTAAGGTAATTGAAAACTCCATAAGAACTTATGAATTTGTGGGAAACTGAAGTTGTTACTTTTCTTATGTTATTAATAATTTTTTTTATCTAGTTGGCAAAAAAAAAAAAAAAAAAAAAAAAGGAAAAATGACATAAAAATATTCTTTAAATTATAAAATTTTTAAATTGTCTACTAAATTAGGAAAATGATAAATATGTAATATGGCAGCTATGAATCCTATATTTTAAAGTTTGGGTGTTGACAACTTAAGTATATAAATTAAAAATTTGAGTATAGAAATTGATAACTTGAACTTTCTAAATTGTCACTATTTATATCTAAACTATCAATTGATTTTCTTAAGTTATCATTTTATATACTTAAGTTATCAATATTTAAATCTCAAAATCTTAAATTCCTACTTTTTTGCTGATTTAGGAGATTTTTTTAGTTATTTTAACTCAAATTGTATTTTTCTATCTTTTTTCAACAACCTTTTTTTCCCCCCGTTTACCAACCAGTCCTCTGCCGTATGCAAATCACTCACGTCATCCGCAGATCAGTCCTCTGCCGGATGCAAAACGTACTCACTAACGTCATCGGCAAATCAATTAGTCGCACGGTGGTGGTCCCTTCCACGTCCATTAATATTTTTTGGTCATTTTTTTATTAAAAAAAAAATTAGCCTTCTTTCTTTTTTTTTCCTCCCTTTATACGTAGCATGTATTTTGCACAGATTCTTTGAACATGGACGCCAATCATCCGAATCACCGACCAGTCCGCCGGATGCAAAACGTACTCACTAACGTCATCCGCAAATCAGTTACGTCGGACGTTGGTGGTCCCGCCGACGTTGATTTTTATTTTTCAGCGTGAATTTCTGTTCTATTTATACCCACTAGAGTTCGTCGTCGATTTTCAAACCATTATAACGGCAATAACATTACCTAGAAAAATTATAGTGCAGAAATGGCTCCTGAATCTGCCGCTATTCCTCTTCTTACACCTTACAAGATGGGCAATTTCAATCTATCCCATAGGTATTCATACTCTACTAATTACTTCCATTTTTCTGCTGTAAACTCATGCGGTTCAAGTGTTCTTTAGAAATCCCAGTTCAACAGTGGCTCCGATCATGATGTAAATCTATCTTTGCAATCACAAATTTTGGAATTTGTTCTACTTTTTTGCCAGAAATAATATTCCTCATGTCCTTATATTCTATTGTGCAGTATGAAAAATCACTTGCATATATGATTAGTGTTGTGTGCTGGAATATAAGGCTCAGGAAAGTAGCTCCTGGGATTGGTTATATTTGATTACTCTAACTATAAGTTGAACATTCAGTGATTTTTAAGTTGAACTTTGGTTGTCTTTTGCTATATACAGAGTTGTTTTGGCTCCACTGACTAGAACGAGATCTTACAACAATGTTCCTCAGCCGCATGCTATCTTGCATTACTCTCAGCGAACTTCCAAAGGGGGTCTTCTGATAGCTGAAGCTGCGGGGGTTTCTGACACTGCTCAAGGGTAATTTGTGTACTTTTTAATTTTTAATTTTATCCCCGTTTGCTAGGAATTCTAACAAAGTGTTTTCCCCCTTTTCATTGTAAAGATATCCTCAAACACCGGGTATATGGACAAAAGAGCAAGTGGATGCATGGAAACCCATTGTGGATGCTGTTCATGCTAAAGGTGGTATATTCTTTTGTCAGATTGGGCACGCTGGAAGGGTTTCAAATTCAGGTATTTCCGAAATTCAGGAATTTCGGAATGTTCCAATCTATTATGGCTGAGAATGGCCTAAAATACATTGTATGTCAATTAAATCAACACACTTGTTGGGAATGATTATGTTCGGAATGTTCCACAATACATTAATTTCTACTTCCTGAAGGCAAAATTATAAATGCACCATTACTGCAAAAAATTTGGTAACCAAGAGAAAACCTGATTGGTCAAGATATTATGCATGCTCAGTGGCAATATTCTTAAAGGATCTTTGCTTTAATACACACACACACACACACTTGTTTTCTTTTTTTCTCTTTTGTCAAAATATATATACATGTTTTCTATAACCTCAATTAAATCATTTCTAGCAAAGCACTATCCTTGAAGAATCTGCTTACTCCTCCCAATATGCAAAATAAATTAATAAATTAAAAAGGTTCCACACCAGAAACTTTCTGTTGTGGTGAAAAGCTTAATAGTGCTCCCTCGATCAAGGAAAGGATGCTTCAAAAACAATTAAGCTACATCTATTTATGTGCTGGATCTCTTCCTCCAACATGATGAAATATGAATGAGTCATGATACATAGGCAGGAAATACATTAGGCTTTCTAATATAACTTTTTTCATTTTTTTGCCCAGACGTAGAACAAAGTGTGTTTAATTTACTTTTTTTAATCTATTCAAACTCATACCCTGAAATCTGTGTTAATATGCAGCTCTATTCTGCAATGATATTTTTTACTGTTTCTTTCTTTTCTCCAATTTCCTAGGACTTGAATAAATCTGGTGTATGTATACCCAGTATCTCTCCATCTTATATTGTTTTTTAACAGGTTATCAACCAAAGGGGCAGGCCCCAATATCTTGTACAGACAAGGGGATTGCTCCAATAATTCCGACTAATGGAGTTGATGTCGCACAATTTACACCACCAAGGCGGCTGAGGACAGATGAAATTCCTCAAGTCGTCAATGACTTCAGAGTCGCTGCATGGAATGCTATTGAAGCTGGTAACTCCACTAACTTTAATGTGATAAGTCAAACCCTTCAACGATAATCCATACAAGTATTTTATAGAATGGAAAGTTACTTCAAATAATGTGTTTTGAACTAGATCTTTCATTGGACCAATAGAGGTGCAGGTTTGAGGTTTTGTTAGTTTGACCATAGCTTAATTAGTTATAATTAAATTAATATTTTTCATAGCCTATATATAAATATTAGATAAAAAAGTAAAACATTATTTTTTTAAATTCTTGCTGGTTCTTGACCAATTTATATCAATTTTGACTAGTTTGTGAATTGTTTTAATGGTTACGTAGCAGTTTTTACTGAATGCCCTAAGTGGATATAAGCCAAAGTAATATTAGAGCAAGTGTGTTTGGTGGTATTGGTACTAAATTTCTATCCATATGGTTGACAATGTAACTGGATGCAACAAGTTTAAGAAGATAATGCTTGTCAAATTGTAGGTTTTGATGGGGTTGAGATTCATGGCGCCCATGGTTTCCTTCTTGACCAGTTTATGAAAGATCAGGTTAATGATCGAACAGATAAATATGGCGGATCATTAGAGAACCGCTGCCGATTTCCCTTGGAGGTCGTTAAAGCTGTTTCAGATGAGATAGGACCAGAGCGAGTTGGAATTAGATTGTCACCTTTTGCAAACTATTCTGAATCTAGAGATTCGAATCCTGAAGAACTCGGCCTATACATGGCGAATGCTCTAAACAAATATGGTATTCTGTATTGCCACATGGTAGAGCCAAGGATGAAAACTGTTGGAGAAAGAGTTGAGAGCCCTCATAGTCTTGTGCCAATGAGAAAGGCTTTCAGTGGCACATTCATGGTTGCTGGAGGCTATGACTTCAAAGAGGGAAACAATGCAGTGTCTGAGAATCGGGCAGATCTTATCGCGTATGGTCGTTGGTTTTTGGCCAATCCAGATTTGCCCAAGAGGTTTGAGCTTGGTGCTCCTCTCAACAAGTACAACAGAGAGACATTTTATACTTCTGATCCAGTTGTTGGATATAATGACTACCCATTTCTAGATGAAAGTTTTTAAGTCTCCAATTGCCGAAGGGTGTTTTTGATCAATGCTCTTCTTTAGTGCCTTGTATTTGAACATTGCAATTTCAGTGGAATTGTTCATATGTAAACAAAAATAATTGGGCAAATGTTATGTAATTGTTTGTGGCCTTCAATTTCTGGATTTATAACCACCAAAGGATACAAATATACAATAAGAGATACAAATATACAATAAGATTCCTTAGTTTGGCTTCCACTCTTAGCCATTGATTTTTGCCCATACAATTGTTGTCTCACTACTCTTCCATGTTAGTTATTTACTCCGTATTTTAGCACATTCTAATTTGGAATGCAAAATTTATTGCCTCAAGGTATGTATCTAAGGACTCAAATTTTGACCCAGTGCAACTCATCTTTAGCGGATGTAACTTTTCTTTGGCTGAGTGCATAATATTTTTCTGTGTGTAAATGTTTTATATTATTTTGTACAAAGTTGAAAATAGGTTATTCATAATTGAAGAAGAGTTGCATTAGCTGAAAATAAGCCGCACATGCATCCTTGTACAAATTTTAGGTATCTTTGGGTAATAAATTTGGCAATGGAGATTTTCCGCCGCACCCCCCGCGACAATTTTCCCTTATAATTTGGACAATTCATCTAATTATGCATTTATCCTTTTCTAGCTAAAAAAAGAGGGGGAAAAAAAAACCATTGGTTAGTTTTGTAAGAGAAAGAAGGTTAATAATGTGGCTCTGACATAGCCACACTTGGATCAATTATGTCACATGGGTCTGAACAAAATTAAAATCAACATCAACCAAATTATAGCTACATAAATAATGTGAAAATTTCATATTCCCCGGTCATTGAACCTCTTATTGAGAAATGATAATAAAAAAGAGAGGGGAGCAGATTCTCTCTCCATCTTACTTTCTCATCATCTCTTATAAGCCAACTTATACCATTGATTTCATTTAATCTTGGCCATCCATTTTATATTGTTAAAACTCATTTCAAACCCCCTGAAATGCTTTTGACTCCCGCAAATAACCCCTACTTGGAAGTGCTTCTGCAATTAGGCAGGAAAGACAAAGAAGGCAAAGCTAAGATCCAAATAACTTTTTTTTTTCCATAAAAAGATTACATATTTGGATAATTTCATAGCTAATGTCATTTTTTCATGAAATGATTACATCTGTCTAACATAAACTTGTCTCCTTTCCTTGATTGGCTAATATCTTCATTGCTTGATATGAAATTGGAACAAAAAACATTACCAAAAAAAACCAAAGGGGGAAAATGTTATCTAATGATTCAACAAAATGCATTAGAACTCATTTAAAACGAAATTACAAGCATTTAATACCCCCACCTTTTTGTTTTTGCCCCTATTAATTAGGTTGGGTAGAAGAAGCAAACTAATTAGCAGATGCTCGTGACATAGTTTTATATATTTACTATAAAATGGCATAGCTTTAATGCCCCCACCTTTTTGTTTTTATTACACCATTCTTTCCACTTCAAATCCCATACATATCAATACATGGCATAGCTTTATATATTACTATAAAATGAGCCCTGTGTGGCATTAAAATCTAATAGTAAACAATGAGGAATATCATCAGTATATGTAGAGTTGTATTAAAAAAAAAGTATTAGTATATGTAGAAATAAATTTTTTTTTTTGTTTTGATGATTTTTTTTTTAAGCTTACTTCTTTAATTCATATTTTTCACATAATTTTATGGTTTGTGTGTTGCATGGCACTATTTTGTAGGTTTCAATCTATGGAGGTTGGTTTTACTCATAGTTTGGGAAAAGAATTTGATAATCTAGAGGTTAGAATGAATATGCTTATAAAGGGACTTAAGGTTTTTTCTTATTTAGGGTTAAACATGTTAGAAGAGATATATAAATAGAATTAGATTTGTATTTAAACTCTTAAAATGAGAATGAGTGAATATGCGACCTTTTAGATTTACCTCTTATTTATAGAGATTACCTTAGGGTTTGAACTTATGGGCCCTGTGTAGCCCAAGCATTATGTCACCACACTTGCAGGTTGTCATCCTTTATTAGGATATTCCTTGATTATAGCCTTGATTATAGGTCAGTTATAGGATTTCCCTTCATTGTTAGCGGATTCTGATACGGGTTGCCCTTAGTTGGGCCGTATATTAGATGGGCCTTGTATAGGTCCGTAACAATAGCCTTGTCATTATAGACCTCTTCCTTCGTCAATGGTTGCCATTAACACCGGAGAATGGCAGAGAACAAAGAGAACAAATCCATACCGACTCCCTTCCGACTCACATTTTTTTATATCAACTCCAAATCGAACACTCTGAGGTCAATATGTGCTGAGCAATGGTTTAGCTTAGAATCATTGAAGAACACTTACGTTCCGTATCTGATAACATAGTGTTTAACAAAATCAGAATATCATCTAAAGCAAAACTCGTACAAAAATTTTGTTCCTATGGCAGCAAAGTATGAGTGGATGTGAACGTGTATGTTAAGAGTTGCCATATCTAACACCACCTACTAACATCATAGAAACGTGGATTGGGGATTACGCGCCAGTAAAAGCCTCTTCACACCTCCAAAAGACCCAGTTCGAATCACTTTCTCAGCACATTAAACCATACAGTCTTTGAAAGAGGCATATCAAGAGGAAAAATAATGTCAAAACCAAAGAAACGACAATAAGGTGTTGTTTGGTTTCAATTTCATATAAAAACCTTGGGTGAACCAATTTTAAAGATTGAAATTCAATATATAAGTTGAGGAGAGCGATCAATGCGAACCTGAAAGAATTTGAAGAACACATGATTGAAGAGCAAGATAAGGATATGAAAATCTTCAGCCTGAACATTCGCAACATTTCTGAAACAACATCTTACTAATTAGATGTAATATTGATGATGAGGAAAATTTAAAAATATCATTAGTTGTTGATGGTACAATTAAAAAATTGTTATAAGATTCGTAGATTAATAAGTGAAAGAAGAAAAATAGATATCCCAAAGCTAATTATAGGAAATTTGCTCATGTCCAATTATTCTACTATGATTTATTGGATTATAAAATCGTGATAAATAAGGACATATAGGGGATATTAGCTCCAGTAATAATTGGATATGCCTAAAAATTAATATGAAGGAAAAATTAATGATGTGAGAGTTAAGAAAACAGAGACTAAGTTTGAGGATAATCGGAAATTATTAGAAGTAATATTTTAGAAAAATTTATTTTACAAGGATATATAATTTAAAAGTGATATTATTTAAACATTTTTTATTTTTATGAAATATATATCATTTATAATATATAATATTGACAACGAAAAAATTAAAAAACATTATTAGTGGTTGATGATTTAATAATTAAGAAAATTATTATAAGATCCATATATAGATAAATTAATTTGGAAGGCAAGAGAGTGAGATTACCTTCTTTTTTTTAATTTAGGAAAAAAAAAATCATAATGGATCATCCAATTAAAATCACTCTAAACATGTCCAATGTTTAATATCACATACTATTATATAAAGAAAATGATAAAGCATTATGCACTTTTGATGAGAAACTTAATAATACTCAATAAATAAATAAATAAATTTTAAAAAAAGAGAAATAAATAAATAATTGTGAGCACATATATTAGATATACATGTTACATTAAATTAAAAATAGTGGAGTACTTGTGAAAACAAATCAACAAGCATGAAGAGTAACAAAAAATGTGAACAAGTGGTAACCCAACTGAGAGTAGGAGTGTAAGACCAAATACTCTTCCGGTCCATAATATAAGTTATATTTATCTAATTTGATTAGATTAAGAAAGTTGGTTAAGTTACTTAATGTAATGGCCGATTTTTAATTTACCGAAAATCTTGTATTTTAGGAATATGTTACAATATTAAATTGGTTAACATATGTGACATAGAGTCACATAAAATAATGGCTATTTTAAGTTTAAAAGAGCCATGGAAAGACTATAAAAACACTTAATCAAATTAAGTGTCAATTTAGCAAATTGGCAAATAAGCTTGCACTCATTGAGATTAGTGACATAATTCTTCAATTTAATTATAGACAAAATAAAAGAAAATAATAAGGGCCAAGAGAGGCTGATTATATTTGAAAATAATTAAGGCCAAGGAAGAAGAAATAATACTTGATTAATAATGTACTAATACTCTTAATTGGTTGACAAACCAATTGCACATTGGCATTTGGCATTAAGGGGCACTTAGCCCTTAATTTAGTCACCAAATGACTTCACTAATCAGCCCAAAAGGCATCAAAAATGTCTATCCCATGTGGAGGAATATGAGCACTTAATTAAGATGTTAATTAAGCTTTATTAATCATCTTTGAAAAGTCACAATAGCAACTAGCCAATGAAAAATCAAGAAAATAAGCTAAATCCTTAGGTAATTAATTGGACCAATGGGAGACTTGAGCCATGGATTAGGGGTGAGGTGCTTACACTAATTGGGTAATTACCACTTTGACCTGAGGATTTTCCCTATAAATAGAGGTGCTTACCCTCTCCATTTCTTCGCACCAAAACCCACAATGAAATCTGATTGTAGAGTAAGAGAGAGAGAGAGAGAGCGGCGAAATTGGGTAAGAAGGAGGCATAGAGGAGCAAAGTTGTTGAGGTAAGTTCTAAAGCTTATATCTTTAGATTTTTAGTAGAATGGTGTTTTAATCTAGAAAATGGTAGAGTAAATTTCCTTTTGATGTCTCGAAGTCTCCATTTCTTTTCAAATGAAAAATGGAGTGAAAAACATGTTAGGGAATAATTTTTGAAATGAATGGATCAAGATTGTGAAAATTTCACGAAACTGGACTATTAAAGTCAGTTGCATTGAGACTATTATTTTATTTATAAAATGAGATTTAAAAATCATGCAATTTTACAAGAATAAAGTATACATGTAGGGATTTCTAAATATATAAAATATGTAACGTTTTGAGTCCTACACAAGGAGTTGTATATTTTTGAAAGAGTTGTATATTTTTGAAGTTAAGCCTTATTTCTGGAGATATAAACTGAATAGTGTTTGAAAACGTTAATGATATGTGATGTTTTGGCTTCGGGAATATTTTTCCTTGAAACTATACATGTCAAGGGTCAGGATTATTTTTGAAGCACTCAAAAATGATTTTTTTGAATTTAATTATAATTTCCCAAAGTTGCTGCAAAATTAGCCAATAAAAATGCTGGAATTACATTTTGAGAAAATGTAAGGGTAGAAATGGAAATAAAAAATCCACCAAGGGTAGAAAGGAAAAAATAAACCTTTAAGATATTATTCTAAGCAATATGATATTTATCACAATATCATATAAGTTAAGGAAAATGAAATAATCTGACGATAACGTTATAGAATATCCAAGAAGTTCGAAGTCAGATTCAAAGGACGGGTGTTTTGGTAAGTATGTGGTGAAAAGTACATTCTCGTACTAGTAACTATAATCATCTATATCTTGTATGATTATATATGATTGAATGATTCATGGAACATGAACAAGACGAGGTCTTGGGTCATGCACAGTGACTAGGACTTGGTCCGAGGTCATGTGTTTGTATACATTCAGCTTTATATGGGTTATAGTCATGATAATTGTTACACCCCTACCAGCCTCGTCATATTTCAGGTGGCGGGTAATGTGATACCTTTTATTTAGTAAATCCAACTGCCACACCTTCTCAATAATATATCACAGATCAGAGCAATATAGCGCAGTGCAGTAGCAAAACGGTTTGGGCATAGTATACTAACGATAAATTACAAATCTTGGTTACAAAATCTAGAATATAATTACATAAAATTATTACAATAATTCTCCGAATAATTCGGAACTGATCCAATACCTCGATTTGTTGATATCCGTCTGGGAGTTACATCCAATAAACTGTACCGTATACAGATAGCAACAGAGGCTAGAATCCCGAACACTAGTGCAAAAAAGGCTTTTAAGACCGGACAAAAGAGGCATCGTAAGACCGGACCAACGACCGGTCTTGTTCCAGCCGGTATTAAAAGTCTAACATTTAAGACCAGACTCGGACCAGTCTTAAAGAAAATCTTTTAGACCGGACATTTAAAACATTGGGTCTTAAAATTCGTACAAAATAAACCTGAAATATTTTTTGTTCGGTCCTAAAACTCAACTTTTAAGACCGGCTAAAAGCTAGGCCGCTCTTAAAAGATCGGAATTTTAAGACCGGACAAAACTAAATACGGTCTTAAAAATAGCGGCTTCTAAGACCAACGACTAATTATACGCGGTCTTAAAAGACTGACTTTCAAGACTGGATGATAAATAAATCCAGTCTTAAAAATTGAAATTTTTAGACCGGACGTATTAATATACCGGTCTTAAAAGACCAACTTTTAAGACTGGGCTTAATATGAATTTGCAGACCTTTAAGACTAGACATATAAATACATCCGGTCTTAAGAGTTGAACATTTAAGACCAGGCGTCTTTATTTTCGGTCTAAATTTTCCCCTGCTCGTTCTTCCCGATTGTACTACACACAAATCCACCACCCAATCCAGCACATAAAAGTCAATACTTTAAGCTACAAGCTATGAATAATTATGAATAAATTGAATTGGGACAAAGGATACAAATATTATTCACCACAAGTTATGTGGCCTTTAATTAATGATTATATTATGACTACAACACCTAAATTAATTAATCCAATAAGATAACTTACTTACAAATACAATAAGTTACAAATACAACATACATGCCCAAAATAATATTCACCATGCCTTCATCTGATTCCCACCCAACAACGTAATAACATCATCTTTTATAACATGCCCCTTTGGATCGGATCCTGCCACAAAAATAAAACAAGAACAAACTTCATAGTCAGTGACATTGTTTATGAACATAGAAGGAATATAATATAGGTAAAACCTTAAAGTTTTCATAGAATTCTGCATATTAATATTATCTTATGAATTGACTCTTTTATAAAGTGATATCCTCCCATATCCCTTCTTGATGATCATTTCTTATGCCAGTTTCATTATCCGCTTCATCTTCTTCGTTTATGTCTGGTAGACCCCTTGAAAAAGGAGTACTCTCAAGAAGACCATAATTTGAATGACTTTCCTCATCAATATCAATGATCCTTTTTCCTTGGAGAGCTACATACCACATTTTATTTTCTTGATCGGTGATATAGAACACTTGTTTCGCACGGGTTCCGCCATAATAAAAGGTTCATCTCCAAAACTGCTACCATTGACATAGACTAATGTAAATCCCACCGATCGTTCAACACCATTATTGACATTAACCCGTTTGCATTTGAAAGTGGGAAATCTAATTTTCACATAGTCCACCTCCCAACTCTCTTCAATAACCCCATAATATGGCATGATTGCCATTAAAGGCCTCTTGTCTTTCAAACTGGAGAAGTGCATAGATTCAGCCTCTAACATAACACCACTGTTATGGACTGTGCTCGTATCATCTAGGGACTTCGTGTAAAATGTAAAACCATTGATCACATACGAATTCCAACTTATGACATCAACCTCAGGACCACGTGCTAACCATTTGATTGTATCAGAAACACATTCGTCTCCCTCAACCTTTTGTTTGAACCAGTGTGCAAAAGTTTTGTTATGCTCCCTAATCAACCTTTGTTCAGTCATTCGATGATTTTCTTTCCTTACAACTTCTTTATGTGTAGCTATGCTGTCTTGAACTTCATCAACATTATTCAAGATGTATAAGTGGACTTGTGACAATTCATCGGATCCACACTCTTTATTGAAGCCCCTCGTCTACCCCCTTCAAGATGTCGACGTTTTGGAAGCCCAATATGTCTTACATTGGCAAAAAAAATTTGACAAAATTTCATGGCTTCTTCAGAAACATATTTCTGAACAATTGATGCTTCTGGCCGGTATGCGTTCTTCACGTACCCTTTTAGGAATTTCATAGATCTTTCAATTGGGTACATCCACAAGTAAATGGATAGGGCCACACAACTTTATCTCTCTCACTAGATGAACAATTAGATGAACCATGATGTCAAAAAAGGTAGGAACAAAAAGCTTCTCAAGGTAGCACAAGATAAGATATCTTTCATTCTCCAATTCATCCAACTTTTCAATCTCGAAAACTTTACTATAAACCGCATTGAAGAAGAAACAAAGTTTAGTCAAAACGACCCGAAGATCATATTCGGCGATGCCTCGAATAGCTATTGGGAGTAGCTGTTGCATCAAGACATGACAATCATGAGACTTTTGGCCTACTAATTTCAAGTCCTTCATCGATACAAGCCTCTTAAAATTTGATCAATACCCCGTGGGAATTTTTGTGCCATGTAAACACTCACAAAAACTTCGTTTCTCATCCTTAGACAAAATACGAGAAGTTGGGGGACAATAAGTTCTGTTACCATGTGCCCTTAGATGTAACTCTTCGTGTATTCCCATTTGCTATCAGATCCAATCTTGCCTTCGCACCATCCTTGGAACTACTTTGTATGTTGAGAGGCGTGCCAACAACACTATCACATACGTTTTTCTCCACACGCATGACATCAATACAGTGTCTCACATCAAGATTGCGCCAATAGGGAAGATCAAAGAATACAGATCTCTTTTTCCATATATTTTTTTCTTTTCTACTCTTTGCAGTCTTACCGAAGATTACATTGATATTTTTCACCTTTTCATATACTTGCTCCCCAATCAATACCACCAGAGCATCTTCATACTCTTGGCCACCAAAAAACGCTTTCTTTAATCGATGATATGGGTGGCCACGTCTAAGAAATCTCCTATGTCCAAGATAAACCGTCTTTCTTCCATGTTCAAGTTGATGGTAGCATGTGCCTTCTTCACAAACCAGACATGCTTTATGGCCTTTTACACTATACCCTGACAAGTTCCCATATGCTGGGAAGTCTTTGATAGTACAAAATATCATGACTCACATTTTAAACACCTCTTTCTTGAAAGAGTCATAAACGTCGACACCTTCTTCCCACAACTCCTTCAAGTCTTCGATCAAGGGATCAATGTAAACATCAATGTCATTTTCGGGTTGTTTTGGTCTGGAAATCAACATAGACAGCATGATGTACTTTCATTTCATGCATAATATAAGAGATAAGTTGTAAATAATCAGGAGTACAGGCCATGAACTATGTATGCTGCTAAGGCTTCCATATGGATTCATGCCATCTGTGCTAAGGGCAAGCCTAAGGTTCCTAGGTTCTTCGCTGAAGTTCGGAAATAATTGATCAATTTTTTTCCATTGAGAAGAATCGCCCGGATGAGGAGCTTTCCATCAGAAATCCTTTCATCTGCATGCCACCTCAAATGTTTTGCATCATTTTCATTAGCAAACAACCGCTTAAACCTTGGTATGATTGGAAGATACCATAACACTTTTGCAGGCCCCTTATTTGACTTGTACCTTGGGGTTTCACATATCGGACAATGCTGCTTCTCTTCAAACTCTTTTCTATACAACACGCAATCATTCGGGCATGCATGGATCTTTTTGTACTCCATCCCCAGTGGACAAAGTATTTTATTAGCATCATAGTATCGATGCGGCAACACATTATCATCCGAAAGCATGTCCTTAAAAGCCTCAAGCATTTCAGAAAAACTCTTGTCACTCCATCCATGACGTGCCTTCAAGCTTACCAATTTCAATACAGCGTTCAACAATTGGTATTTTGTGCACCCACAGTATAGCGGGGTCTCTGCATCACTGCACATAAAACTTTTACACAAGGGCAATAAAACTTCCCACTATCATCATAGGCATTTTGTTTAGCAAATTCTACAAAGTCCCTCACCCCATTCTGATATTCAACACTTGTCTGTAAAGCATTTATCCAACCGTGATCCATAGTAGAATTCCTATAGACGTAAAGATTTAACATACGTAATCAAAAAAATTGACACACTTGCATATAAAATAAGGCAACACCAAATGCATATTTATGCTCAATGTCGGTTATGTCTTTTTATTTAATTTTTTTACGCGAAACTTGCCCATTAAATGCATACCGAAGAATCACTTTTGGTCATAAATGTATCACAAGTGAATCCAAGAAGCAAAATAAATGCATGACGAGGAAATTAAATGCATCGCATGAAGGTCTTGTGGACTCACATGTAGCATATAAAATTAAATGTGTTTCCTGAGTCTTTCTTCTCCCGCCACAAACGTTGATGTTGCGACAAGAAGAGTACCCTAAAAACATTTATTGGTCAGTTGGGTAGGTCTAAAGTGCAAATATATTCTTCAAAATACAATATTCATTAACAACGACAGAAACCCACAAGAACATTTCATCGATTTCGTTCAACCCATAAAAAACCCGAACGATAAGCGGGAAAATCATGAAGTTATATAACTGAAACACCTCTTATAGCTTGGTCTATAGACGTGTAGCTAAGTAACTAAGAAAGTGATTGTCGAGAGAGCAACCCGAAGCAAAGCAACAAAGCAACACACAAACACTGGAGACAGAACCTGAGTAATCACTTTCGGCGCGACAAGATAAGTTCAGAGAGGGAAATTTAATTTTCCGCGGGACAAGGACGTGTTTTAGTATCTTGGATTTTATTAAGACCGGTAAATTACAAAGTAGTCGGTCCTAAACATATAATGAAATTTTTAAGACCGGAGTTTTATAAGACTCCGGACCTAAATTTTTATCATTCATTTATTATTCCGCATTTTATTAAGACCGGTTAATTCTAAAGAAGCAGGTCCTAAATATATAACTTTTTAAGACCGGCGGTTTATAATACACCGGTCCTAATATTATTCATTTAATATTCCGTGTACAATTTAAGACAGGTTATTTATTAAGTAGCTGGTCCTAAATATGTAACTTTTTAAGACCGGAGTTTTAGAAGACTACGGTCCTAAATTTTGGTGAAATTTTAAGGAAAAATGGAGTTTCTTTAATTACTGGAGAATATGAAAAAAAAAAAAAAAACAAAAGCTTAGTTCTTAATGCTACATATATTACTTGAATATGTAGGTACACAAGAAAAAATACAAAAGAAAAACAAGCAGAAAATTATCAAAAACAAGAATCTGACTGAACATCCTAAAGCTTATTATCCTTCAAAGCCTTGGCGATATCGGCGTGAGCAAAGCATTAACTTCCCCACGGGAGATCAACAAGTTCTGTCTTATCCGCATCAGCGCATCATGGTCTCGAAGGGGGGTGCGGCACTCTCTTCATCATCCGAAGAAAAACAATGGGTCCAATGACCCGAGACTCTTCTGTAACAATAAAACGCACTCTTGCTGGAGGAGGCACACCGTATAACGATCTACGGAAGGCACGAGCATCACCGAGTAAGTCTACCCCTACGAGCGGTTCTCTTGTATCTAACCATGGTTTGAGCAAAGTGCGGCATGCGAGAGGTATGAGGAGTTAATAAAGGCAGAGAGAGTTTCCACTTCCCGAGATAGCCACGTACGTTGTTTGGAGTTACGAGGCAACAGTGAGGAGTTAATAAGAGATGAGGTACTTTAAGAGCGGATTTTATAAATATGCGGTCTAATATGTCTTTTTATTTAATTTTTTTCAATTCAATTGATTTTAAGACCAACCTTTTATAATATATCCGGTCCTAAAAGTCTATTATTTATTTTTTTATCAGTTCAATTACTTTTAAGACCGACCTTTTATTTTATCCGGTCCTAAAAGTCAATCTTTTCAAAATCTGATAGCAGAGTCGTATCCTTTTACACTCTGTATCAAATGAATGATTCAGAGTCTCTTCGGCTTCCAGATAAACTTCCCAACTAGGCGTCTCCTCGTATTCTGATGAACTATGCGTCCCCTCATTAAAGTTTCCAGCCTTTCGCATTGTTCAGGCAAGGTTCTCTATTTAAACCCGATGTTACTTTACTTCCTTCACATAACATTCTTCTCCATCACTTCTTTTTCCTCCACAGTAATGGCTGCTCCACCACCACCACGAGGTCCTCAACCACCCCCAGGTCCTCCTTATTAAAGTTTTCGGCCTTTCGCATTAATCAGGCAGGGTTCTCAGACGTTGTTGCTACTGAACTTTGCTGTCTACTGATAAGCTATGTGTTCGACTCCTTCATATAATCATCTGAAACTCATTATCAAATTGATTAAACAAGGTTAAGAACAATAATGATAGATGATATGAAGAATCTAGAACCATCATAGATAGTTATAGAACTGGAAGATTCAACCGCACAGCATTTTCAGAAACAGAGACATATTGGCTCGAGTCAATATTTATCTTGGCTCGAGTCAAAAACTCCTCTCAATTCGTCAATCTCTCGGTTTGGTCATTTGACTCGAGGTACGCTTGTTGGCTCGAGTCAATTAGTCTTCTCCAAAGATCTTTGCTCACTGACTTGCAATTGGCTCGAGTTAAAATAGATTCTAGCTCGAGTCAATCCATCATTTAAAACATAGAGAAGTTTACAAAATGCTATCTGACTTGAGGTAGCAAAATCTTTGGCTCGAGTCTATGCCCAAACTCGAGGCAACCAAAATCTTGGCTCGAGTCAATCATCAATCGATCCATTAGCTTCAGATACATTTGACTCGAGGCACAAAGAACCTTGGCTCGAGTCTGTGCCCAAACTCGAGGTTGCATTTGAGGAGGCTCGAGTTAATTCTTCAATTGTGCTTTTATCATATGTGTTGGCTCGAGTCATCACTTACTGGCTCGAGTCAAGAACTGCTCTCCATTCTTCAAACTCTCGGGTTGGCCATTTAACTCGAGGCACACTCTTTGGCTCGAGGTAAAAACTTCTCTCAAAGTGTCTAACTTTTTGTTCTTCACTTAGACTCGAGGTACATCTCGTTGGCTCGAGTTAAGTTGCTCCTTTTTTGTTTTCTTTGATCTTTAACTTGAAATTTGTTGCTTCCAAATTCTGTGAAACACATGTTGAGTCTAGATTCATATGGAATTGGTTTCACTTTATTTGGTTGTGTATAGTGTGAGATATAGACAAAAAACCGAAGCTATGCTGAATTGATTCCAGAGTCATGTATGTCAAATTTTGAAGGCCATATCTCCCTGGTCTAAACTTCATTTTGGTTGGTTCAAATATTGATGGAACCCACTTTGAGTCTTCTTTCATATGGCACCAATTTCAGCTCAATTGGATTTGTAGATTGTGAGATACACCCAAAATACCGAAGCTTGGTCTGCTGTGTGGCGTAAATTGATGTGCCAACTTGTAAAATTCATAGCTCCATGATCTAAACTCCTTTTGGCTTGAATTTTATATCCAAATGACGCATTGGGAGTATAGTTTCATATGCCATTGGTTTCACATCAATCCGATCTCTGGTTTGGGAGATATCATCGAATTATCAGACCTCGCCCGAGCTGAACGTGAAACAGAGTATAACAGAGTTGCTGAAGACACGCCTGGCTCGAGTCAACTAAAGCCTGACTCGAGTCAACTCGTACGAGAGAGCAAAAATGGCTTGAAAAAAACTATTGGCTCGAGTCAACAATATGTCTGACTTGAGTTTAGGCCCTGACTCGAGTCTATGAGTTTGTTGGCTCGAGTCAACTTGTACTGGATGCCCAAAACACTGTAGAAATCATTCTAACTCGAGTCTAGACATCCTGGCTCGAGTTAATTCATCCCAAAACTTGCTTTTGATTATTTTAACTATGATTTGAGTCATTCCAATTTCTATATCATCGTGGAGACTTCTAGAATCAATCTAAGAACTTGTATAATGATTTTCTCATTCCATTGAGCCAATTCTTCTTTCTTTCTTCATCATTCTCCATAATTCAACTCTTTCTTTCTTCTTTGGACTCATCATTCTCTGCAAATTCTACCTTCTTCAATATCTCCTCTTCTTCTTGATCATTCCCAAAATATTTTCATAACTTCTCTCTTCCTTGATATTCCCTACAAGTTCTTCTTTCTGAAACCTCTTATCTCCTTCTTGATTAATCTTTATAATTCAATTGGACTAATCTACATTAAACATATAGTAGTTAGTCAATGTAGGAGATAAATATAGTATACAAGCTTTTTGCTCTTAATAATGGCATCTATATAAGACATCATCAAAACTAATCATATCCAACACTCATTTTCTAATTAATCCTCTTCCACCTCCGTACCCTCCGCCTCTACCTCCGAACCCGATCCGCTACCAGATGCTGCAACACCTTCTAACCCGCGTCGATCATATAGATTGACGCTTGGGCCAGTTGTTTCAGGTCTATCACGCCGTCAACAACAAGCTGACTGCGGTACTCGATGCCCAGGACATTGAGTACCATCCTTCGACGACGACATCTCCGACCTCTCACACGAATCCCCCTCCAACAACGATGGGGAGGAGTAATATTTTTATGTTTTGTTTTTGTTTTTTCTTCGTCAGATTCTTGCTGCTGCCCCCGGGGGCAAAGATTAAAAATATAATAAATTTTTTTCTTTCCTATTTCGATCGCCTTGTCCTTCTCATTAGATTCTTTCTTTTTCCGACAAAAAGGTTAACAAACAAAACATTGTCCTCGTGTGTGATCAACATTAAAAACTCGCACAATACAGGTTAAGATCAGACCATACAAAACAAAAAACATCGTTTACCTTATTCGAATAAAAAACAAACACAAAGTGAGAATTCTTCCCAAGGTTGGACCGTCGTTGTCGTCGGTTTTACCTCGCCCCGATTTGAAACAAAGTGTCCTTTTCACTATCATCCTTCTTTTTCCGACAAAAAGAAAAAAAGTCAAAAGAAAAGGGACACCGATAATGGTGCTCAACACCAGGAGAGGTAAAAACGATGACAACGAAGGACCTAGCTTGAGCAGAACGCCAGAACCTCGGTTGTCTTGAACCCTAATGGTTTGTCTAAAAAGAGACAACATTTACTATATATAGGAAGACTATTAAGACCGGAGATTTAAAAAATACACGGTCCTAAATGTTGAGCTGAAATACACGAAGCCGGAGTTTTAGGAGCGGACTTAAAAATAAGTTACTTTTAGGACCGGACCTCTAATAAATATGCGGTCCTAAAAGTCTCTAATCTTTAGAGACTTTTAGGACCCACTTTTAAGACCGGAGTTTAAACAAACCTACGGTCCTAAATATTTAGGACCGGACTTTTAAAAAATATGTGGTCCTAAAAGTTTAGCCACATTTTTAGAAGACTTTTAGGACCGGTTTTGATCAAATATACGGTCCTAAAAGTCCAGCCAAATTTTTTAAAAGACTTTTAGGACCGGACTTTGATCAAATATAAAGTCCTAAAAGTCTAGCCAAATTTTGAGGACTTTTAGGACCGGATCTTTAAAAAATATGTGGTCCTAAAAGTCGCGAATACTTTTCAGATATAGTCTCTTATTACTCATTTACAACATCTTGTACCTCAAATTTCAAGCACTAAATAGCGAGAATGAATGAATGAATTCTTCGAAAAAATAAACAAATTTATTATTGAATTACACATTGCGTGTATATTTACAAATGAATGAATTGTTTGAAAAAATAAACAAATTTACAGAAAATTATTGTTGCTATAGCATATATTTACAAATGAATTTAGGATATTAATTATTGTCCTGACTGTTAATCAGGTCATATAGATATTCACAAAACAAATTGCGAATGTGGTCCAATTCATCATCAGGAAAGGGATCAGGACAGGCAAACCTCTGTAACATCAAAGATAGAAACTGAATTAACTTGCGTGCATATTTCATATGTAACATTAAGCCAGAAACTGAATTCAGCCAAACCTCTGTAACATCAAATACATTTACCTTTACAGTTAATTTAGTCATTCCTTCCGTGATAATATCATATATGTGTTTCATGACGTACTGGCCACATAAGTTGGACTCCGTTGGTTGCCGACGGATCTAAAAAGAACAAGAAATATATATAAGAGCATATATAGCTTACTGACCAAGTTCACAAGGCAGTGTGTCAGTGTCCAAATATGTACCAAGCTTTGGTTTGTGCCATGTAGGATTAATGGCCTGAAAGGAATGCTTTTTGTTTACCAAGATTTGGAAGGTCTTCATGGCACTATCATAAAAATCACAAATTTATCAATAAAGGTTCACTAAAAATTCACAGCAGAGATTTCAAACAAGAGAATCAAAATGACATGATTACTCGTTGATGGTCTGCACCAACGTAGTCCCTGGATCGCTGTGGGTGGAGCATAAAAACATAACTTTATGCTCCTCCATGCACATGAGGACCAACTGCAGTGGCGGCTGAAAATTCACAGCAATAAAGTACTCAGTGATATATGTAGCAGAATTAAGTGAATTGCATATAAGAATTGTGATATTTACCTTGAAAGTATGGAAACATGTAAACCTTTCTTCTCACTTCACACAACCTCATTGAATGTACTCTTGTCTCTCCTCCTTGGAGTTGTACTTGCATAGACTGTGCACAAGAATCCAAAATCATTGATTTTGACCTGTTGCTCCAATACTTGATACATGAACCTACAATAATGACATCGATCAGGGAATTAGTATATATGTATGTGTGTCTAAACGATGCATTTAAATTATGTACTCATAGAAGAAGATCCTTACTTCATCCACATTTGAACAATTGCATCAGTAAGCTCCTGTCGAGCAAGCAGCAGCGACGCTACATCAACGGAGTCAAAGTAAACCGGTTGAGGTTGATGGAGGCCTACTACTTCATTGACAGGCCACATTCTATCTTTAATTAAAACATCCACTCTTCACCAGATCGGATATTTTTTCCTTGGCGTCAACTTAGCGATTATAGCGTAGGGGATAGAGCTTGAGGAGGGGATGGAGCTTGACGAGGGGATGGAACTTGAGGAGGAGGGGTGGAACTTAAAGAGGAGGGGGTGGAACTTCAGGAGGAGGGGCTGAAGCTTCAGGAGGAGTAGAGACATGTACAAGCTTCACTGTCTAATAGATGAAGGTTCCCTTGACATGACTCACAAGCTTCAGCTGATCAGTTGGGAGAGGGAGAGGTGCATCATTGATCACCTCTTCAACTGACACTCTGACTTCATCATCAGCCATTTGTTGGTGGTCTACAGTTGATCCCAAGTTATGGACAGTCCCTTTTGCAACTAATCGTCTATGACTATCACGATCCTCCATATACAGTCACGTGGTTGCTCGACTGTCCAACAATACAGCTCCCTCTAGTGCTCTATGCATAGCATTTGTAGGTGAGTATGGCAAGGGAACACTGGTCTCTGGACGAGAGCTCAAAAGTAGCTTCATCTGCTTCATTCCTCCTTCATCTGGCTCATCGCAGATTGCCACTTTGCTTCTTTAGCCGCTGCTTCCTCATTTATTTTGGCCACCGTGTGGTCCATCTCCTCCCGAGTAACCATACTTTGTCTATGGCATTTGGATTTACCAAAGTATTCCTTCAGGCCTACCCGTCCTCCAATCCCCCTTACACGCCCCGGGTGATCCGATTTTCCGGTCGCAACGATCAAAACATCATTCCTCCCATCCGACATAAAAGATCCCTCTGCTTCTTTCTTTTTAATATCTTCCCGTAAGTTACAAATAATGAGAAGCTTAGTACGAAACTTGTTTAGTAACTAAAAAATAACAATAACGATACTTACAATTCTTTCAAAGCAACTAGACGAGTTTGTTCACTCGTGTAGGCGCCGCTTGGCTTTTGCCAAATATGCAACCACAACTCCTTGCGACGTATTAGAGATGGCTGATCAACTATCGCAGAAGGATTGGATTCAGCTTCATCTTCCAATCTCTTCCGCTTGGCCGCCATCAATTCTTTTTCGGCCTTTTCATATCCGCCGTGAGAAGCCCTATATGGAAAATCATTCTTTCTCCCTATCTCATGTGCTTGTTCCCTTCTTTTCTGTGAATCAGAATTGAAAACAACTATTAATTTTGAATTCCGGCCATATCACTAATAGAAATTAGAGAACTTCTAATTATCAAAATTGAAAACAACTATTTAATTATGCTAATTATCAATAGGCAAAGGCGAGCAGCGTCTTTGCTTGGGACTATTTAATTATGTCCAACCATAGGGAGTTTGAACATAAATTGGAGCTATGTATTGTCTTGCTAGATAGATAGGTTAAGAAACAAAGAGAATTATGCTTACAAAATAATACAAACTTGATCCTTTTTAAGGCATCCAGTGGGATCAGCAGTCCCCATTAGATAGTAACAATTGGGTATATAAAGTTTCCCCCTCTTAAGACTATTCATTTCCTCCTTTGCAAGACAAACCATTACACAATTACCTTCTTAGTATTTTACCTTTTCAGGGTTTACATATCGACTTGCATAGACAAAGGCGGGGAAATGTATACTTCTATTCACACACCAAACCATTTAACTAACAGGATTAGATGAACACAATAACATTCACATATCCGCACAGGTTAATAAGCAAACAAAACTAAATATAAACTCACCAGAGCTTCAGGAGTGGTCCGCAGCTAAACAAATTGTTGTCAAGTTTGTTCATCAATAAATGTGTACTTGTCCCAAGGATTTTCGTCAGGCTGAACCTCGGCAAAAATATACTTATTAGCTAGAAAGGTCTTAAACTTCCTCCACCGATCAGCACAATAAGACAATGTCTTGTCTTTCAACTTCTGAGAGTCAGGGACAGTGTATGTAAGCCGGATAGTGTCCCAAATAGGTTCCTTTACATTGCCAAAGTCAACATTTTTCCACTCATCTGTCAAGATGCTAACCTTGCTGCATGCAAGATGGCCAACAAAACTAGTATATTTGCTTTTATTAGGACCGAAAGGTTGCAACTTTTCATCAAACTGAATCTCGAGCCCCGAAGTCCGACTTAGGGTTACGTCCGACTTCAAGCTCCACTTGGTTACATCCATCATGTTGTACTTGGAGTAATCCTCTCACTAGGATTCACTCCCCCTTACAAACTATAATCAATCTTGATTGTGCCTCTTCTACCACGGCGAATCAAGATACAATGGGTTTCCCACTCAAGATCACCCAATCTTGAGTAACTCTTAGAAGGATAGAATGACTAAATTCTTGAGATGAAGAGGGTTCGTTCGACTAAACATGAAAACATAGAGTAAATGATGTGAAAACGAGTATTAGCATGTTGAAGATGTAAGCTTGTGTCTCTTCATTTTTCTGCTTGAATCGTCCTCTTTTATAGGTAGAGATAAATATATGACCGTTGTAATCTTCAATATAACCGTTGCCTTCATTAGACAAGAATCTCTAATTTCTTAACCGTTCATTTCATTTCGAGTTGACTTCTTGAAAATAAAATGTTGGAGCAAATGAGAGACTGGAAACAAAGGCTATCTTTGTTAAACGTGGGCGAGGATTACCCAAAAGAATACAAGAGGCATTTAATGCAACTTTTGCTTTTGCTTTAAACCTTAAAGGGTTACATTCTCTAACTCCAAAACCAATAAAGTGGTTAAACATATCTAGGAACATTAGAGATTAATCATAGGAAGTATTAAGAGTAACAAAAGATTTCGCGCTAAGAAACTGGAAGAAATGTTTTGTTGTTTGCCCAAACCTCATTTTTAAGATCGAACAAAAAATAAAGTCCTAGAGGTTTTTAAGGTTTTGAAAAATTAAAATCAAGACCGTTCATATTTAAGGCCGGTCTTAAAAGTAATTAATTATTTGTTTAATTTTCTTCAATATCATTTTGAGAAACTTGAGAAAACACCCTTTGAGCTCAAACAATTTAAGTCCGGAGGACTTAAAATATTTAACTTTACGAACGGTCAACTTTCAAATATATACTTGGTCTGAACTTCATTTTGGTCCATTCAACTCTCGATAGAAAGCTCTTAACCTTTCAATGCCACTGATTTCAGCTAAATGTGTAGTTTTAAAAGTCAAAACATTGAAGCTTGGTTTGTGTGCCGTGAATTTCACTATTTCCACAATTCATAATGATCTCGGTCTTTGGGTTAATTTTTATAAAAATGATGCATTGGGAGTCTAGTTTCATATGCCACTAATTTATTACAATATGTTTGAGGTCTTAAAACCATTGAGACTTTTATATTTAAATTTTTCCTTAGGTTTATGTTGAACCTCGAGGTTTGCTAGTCCAAAAATATAAGACACTTGAAAACTCGAGGTTTGATGGCTATCGAGATTTCTCTATAAAGTAATTGAAATTTGTTTTTTTAAAACATTTGCAAGAACCTCATATTTGTTTTTTATGTCCGATCTAAATAATATATTTAAGACCAATAAGAAAATAATGATTCCATTCAGCAAGTTCTTCCAAAAAGTTCTTTATTTATTTATTCTTTGCGCTTCTACCTTCTTCAATATCCATTCCTTTAAGCTTCATTCCAACTTTTGGTTATCATAGAGACTTCCAGTATCACAAGATCTAAATGAGGCGTGCAAGTTCTTTTTAACAAAGTCCCTTTTTGCAAAATCTATTGATAACATCTTGACCCCCAAGTTCTTGTTTCTTTAATACCTTATCTCCTTCTTGATTATTCTCCATAATTTAACTTGGAATAATCTACATTAAATAATCTCAATGTAGGAGATAACAAAGTATAATAAAATCTTTTTGCTTTTAATAATGGCATCTATATAAGGCATCATCAAAAAATCATAACACAAATCATAACACAAATCATAAGGTCGAAGGTCGCACAGGCAGGCACGAAGCCTAATCCGGAACAAGCAGTCTTTATAGCATATAGCATAGACTGCAGGGCACAATAAGGCCCTAGTCGCACACAAGGGTTCCGGTTCCAAAGCGCTTTTAAAATTACAACACCGAATGCATACACAATCATGGTAAAGCATACATACAGAGACATTCAAAGCATATGAGGATTAAGGTTACTACTTGGCAAACTTAAACTGTCAGTTACTTTCTCCAAATTCTTTTAAAAGCTCCCGATGATGACACTTCCTATGATTATAAATAATACTCATCACTTTTTCAATTCTCCATAATTCAAATATTACTTTGAAAAAATTATAATTTCAAGTCCATATCTTTCATAGTTATTGTCTAATCTTCCTTTTTAAATCATATTCTTGGTTTAAAACTCACATTAAGTCATTTATATCAACTTTGAGCAGAACCTCCCCTTAGGAATATTGATTCCCATAACCATCAAATATCATGAAAAGAAACTAAATCCAATTCACAAAACCATAAGGGTGTTAAGGAAGGTACTTACTTGACTTTGAGCTTTGCTTTCCTTGAACTTCTCCTTCCTTAAACACCTTGTTGATTTTAGCATAGGCTTCTACATACCATACATTAGTTGCTCATTAGGACTTTCAACATGTTCGTGAAGATAGAAGGAAGTTTCACAAAATACCATAGCTAACTTACCTTAGTTCTCAACTTTGCTTGCTTCCTTCTTTTTTCTTTTTTCTTTCACTTGAGCTAACCTTTACTCTCTCTCTTTTTTCTCTCTTATGGCAACTTAGTGACTTACAAATGAGGGAAGAAGTTCTTATATAGAGGTCATGAGCTAACCAAAAATATCTCCTTTGACCAATTACCATTTTACCCCTTGGTCTTATCCTTTCTTTCTCTTGAATTTTCTTCATTTTTCTAGAACATTCTTGAATTCTCTTCAGTTCTCCCTCTTTGAATGAAATATTCATGCAAAAAGGGAGTAAAAAAATGTCTTAAATATGTCAAGAAGGCACTTAAAAATCCCCCAAGTTAAATGACCAAAGTGCCCTTACAAAATATCCCTTAAACATGGCTTATTTTGCAAGTTTTGTTGACTTTTTCTTTGCCTCCTTATTTTGGACGAATTTGATAGCTTATGGAGGAATAATTTTGATCTTCAAAACACATTAAATAAGGTGTCCAAGTGTCCCTTTCTATTAATACATGAAATGCTTAGGTGTCTACTTAACTTGTTAGCTATTTCCTTTGTGTGACACATGGCCATTTGGATAATCATCAACATTTTGCTTAATAGATAAGATGATTAGGTGGCACAAATTATCAATAAAATATTCACAAGTGTCCCTATCCATTCCTCTTTAGATATCATGTTGACACCTTGGTGGCTTAGGTGTCCCCTTTAATTAATTAATTGAGTACATGTGCCTTAACAATTTTCTTTAAATATTATATTGCCACATGGACATTTAGGTGTTCCTTCCATAATTATCCACCTTCCATGTGTTCACTTAGGTGTCAATTTATAATAATCATCATCAATAAAGCTACTACATCCAAGTCAAAGATATTTTGCTAATAATCTCGTATTTTGCCATGTATACATGTTCTTGAATTATCCATTGCCTTCTCATGCCACTTTACAATGATAATCCCTTACTAGCCAATTAGATGAACAAATATCATTTGCCTTGGATTTATTGAAAATTCCATATATTTCAATAATATGATACTAATTCAACTTATATAATAATTCACATGAAAATGGGGTCATTACACTAATTCCCAATCTCTAGGTCCAAAATTCAAGATATTACAATAATAACGTATGTATATTTTCCTAGCGCTGAGGACACATGGATTTGTGGCACAAGGTGAGTGCAAACATTGTGAACATTATATATGCTATGTGCTGGGTGCAATGTATTGTTGCAACCTTACATCGGTTGTGTGCTATGTATGATTGATGATGATATGTAATGAATATCTGTCATATATATTGTTTATATCTGATATAGAGGTTAACTATTACTTGAGATTCAATTCGATTGAATCTCAACCTTGACTAAAGGTTCAGGAAAGGAACCTAGATTTGAGAAGATGGTGTGGACGAAGTCGTGAAGAGGCACCAATTGAGATGAGAGTCTGAAGAAGGTTAATAGGATTTAGTTCTTGGCATAAATTTGATTAAGTTATTTCATATCATTTGGTGTCTAAGGAAGAGTTAGTCAATGTGGTTACTTAATTAGTCACCGTTGCAAAAGCATGGAGAGACGCTCTTCTAACTAACCTCCGTCCTAGCCAATAGGTATGATTAATTGAGTTAGATTCATAGCTACAAGTCTAGTTAAGGCTTGATTTAAGATTGTATAGTTATTATGTTGAAGTTTTAATTATACAAGTTCTGGATAATTGTATCACATGAATATGCCTTCAGGATTTTTAATATACTAGCTTATGCCTGGGTATTTTATATCAGTTACTCATTGTCCAAACGTAATGCATGCTCTCCATTCTGCTTTAATATGATTTGCCAACACCATATTCCTAAATACTACAAGTCACCAAGCACAGTAAGTAGTAGTATGGAATTTGGGGTATTACACTTAATATGACATATGACATATATTTTTTAAAATACCCTAGTCATCTTCATCCTTAATTTCTTGATTCCCTCTCCTCCTTGATTATTGTTGAAGGAGCATCAATAGGAGTAAATTAGGAAAATATTGACAATTATGAAAAATATGTCTTATATTTAGAACCAAAATCAACTCCTTAAATATTTCTTATATTAAGGACCGGATGAGTATCAAAAAAGGATTGGATGAGAAGCTTTTTCCTTAATTATCAATTGTTTGTCATTATAGTGTTAATATCATCATTGGTTTCTCAAGTTTGGCCTCATTTTAATTTTGGTCCCTCAAATTTTAAACCATGGGTTTTGGTGCTTCTAAAGGCAAAATAGTCCCGGTTTTTATTAAATTATAGGGCCAATGTTTTAATAAATAGAAGAAAATTTGTGGGTGATAACGGTGGTGGTACTTAACCAACTTTGTTAAGGAATAATCGAGAATTAGTTATGTTAATTGTATTAACTTTATAGATTAGAATAGTCTCGACTCATTCTTTCCATATTCTTCTCTCTCATTTTTGTTATACGGATTGTACAGCTATATCATTTGTATTGGTTGACTACTTTTATAAATATAAGATGCAGGGCCTCTGTATATTGCTAGGTCATTGTTATTCATACTCTTACAGCCTGATTGTTATCTTGGTATCAGAGCTACAGGAATTTTTCTTTCTTTTCGTCATCATGTCTGATTTATCGCCATCCTCTGGTGCTACGTTTGTGTCGTCTCCTTCACCCACAAACATTACAATACACAATGTCTCAAAAACCAATCCTATGTTTAATTCCTTTAATCAAGTTAATTCGGTCAAGCTGGATCGAAATAATTATCTACTTTGGGAGTCGATTGTCCTTCCAATCATTGAAGGTAACAGACTCGACAAACATATTAGCAAATTTTCAGTTGCCCCTTCTCGTCTCGTTACAGAGGGTGCTGTGACGAAGGCAAATCCTGATTTCAAAGAGTGGCATTCTACAAATCGTCTGCTTGTTGGTTGGTTGAGCTCCACCATGAGCACTGAAATCGATACTCAACTTCTTCACTGTCAAACAGTGAAGGATATCTGGTTGGAAGCCTGTTCTCTTGCAAGCGCTTCCACTAAGGCCAGAATCATGGTCTACAAATCTGATCTCTATTGTACCAGAAAAGGTGGTATGAAGATGGAAGAATTTCTTAATAAAACGAAAACTATTTCTGATCAGCTAGCTCTTGCTGGAGCACCCTTGCCACATGATGAACTTTTTATTCACACCCTAAATGGTCTGGACACTGAGTACAATGCTATAGTGGTCAAGTTGTTAGATCAGACCCATCTTTCTTGGGTTAAGGTGCAAGCTCATCTTCTTGCCTTTGAGAGTAGACTTGAGCAGCTTACGCAATTTTCTAATCTCATTATCGAGCCCACTGCCAATCTAGCGCAACACAATGGTTCTTCTCATTAGTTCTAGAATGATTCTGATGGCTCCCACGGTAGTTCTCGAGGTGGCCGAGGAGGAAACAGAGGCTCTTCTCGTGGAGAGTTTCGTGGCCGTGGTGTCTATCGAGGTGGCCGTGGTTGTGGAGGAGTCGCTATTTCTGCAAACGCAAGCGTCATGGTCATGATATCAATGGGTGTTACCTTCTGAGTGACAATTCCGGTCAAGCCCACTATGCCTCGTTTGGAGATCTTGCTGATCCAGCATGGTATGTTGATAGTGGCGCCAATTACCATATTACTCCCTCCTCTGATTTCATCGATCACTCATCTCCAGTTGGTAAGTTTCCCATCACTACATGTACTGGCAAACAAACTTTAGTTCGAGCCATTGGTTCAAAACATTTTTCTCCTTATCTTAATCTTAATCAAGTTTTAGTAGTGCCATCTTCTACTAAAAAATTGCTAAGTGTTCATCAGATGGTCAAAGATAATCTAGTGGTTGTTGAATTTAATGATTCTGGCTATTCTGTGAAGGATCAAAAGACAGGGCAACTTCTGATGCACGAGATGCCCAAGCAGGGACTATATCCAATGATAAGTAACTATGTGTGCCGCAAAGAAGGTGTTCATGCTGCTCAGGCTCTTCTCAGTTCTACTTCCTTTGGCATAGAAAATTAGGTCATCCTGGCCAAAAAGTGTTGAATAACATTTTAAATCAATGTAATGTCAAGTTTAAGGTTAATGAATCACTTTCTTTTTGCCAAGCTTGTTAGAATGGAAAATCCAAATTTCAACCATTTCCGTCTTCATCTTCTCATGCTTTAAGTCCCCTAGATCTTGTGCATATTGATCTCTGGGGGCCTGCCCTTGTTCAATCGATTTCTGGACACTGTTTTTATATTCATTTCGTTGACAATTACAGTCGTTTTACCTGGATTTATCCTCTTAAACACAAAGGGGAGGCTGTTAACGCCTTTAATCATTATCGTGCCCTTGTTGAGAATCAATTTAATACTAAAGTCAAGGCAATTCAGTGTGACACGGGTACTGAATTTAAACCTGTAGCTTCTATTGCTAATTCACATGGCATTCAGATGAGATTCACTTGCCCTTATACTTCCCAACAAAATGGTCGAGCTGAACTCAAACATAGGCAGATTGTTGAGACTGGTTTGACTCTTTTGGCTCAGGCTCAAATGCCTCTTTGTTACTGGGTTGAAGCCTTTCAGACTGCAACTTATCTTATT
The DNA here is from genome assembly GCA_019022655.1 of Acacia acuminata. NCBI lineage: Eukaryota > Viridiplantae > Streptophyta > Magnoliopsida > Fabales > Fabaceae > Acacia > Acacia acuminata. Next base: position 221,495 of record JAFJYI010000064.1, read on the forward strand.
AATTGTCTGCCAACCCCTGTATTGCACAATTCTACGCCTCTGTTTTAGTTGTACCAACGAGAACCTGACTATAAATCGCTCCAACCGTTTGGTTGAGCGTGTTACCCCTATCTCAAGCCATACAATGCTCACAAGTTTTCTTTTCACAGCCAGCAGTGTGTTTTCCTTGGCTATGCATCTCAACACAAAGGTTTTAAATGTCTTAGCTCCTCCAGTCGTGTGTATATTCCCGTCATGTTGTCTTTGATCCTCATAGATTTCCATTTGCAACTGGTTTCTTGCAACACCGGTCACATGACTCCATTTTTGCTGACGTTCCTATCATCATTAATCCGTCTATGGTCATCTCTGATTCATCATTGGCAGCTCCGTCTCCTATGGCCTCCGACTCCCCTGTTTCACCTATTACTAATGTCTCTAATGATAATGATCATTCTCTGTTTCAGGCTAATAGGTCACCCTCGTCCAGCTCTACATCATCCTCTCAGTCCAATTTTCCCGGTCAATTAGTCCTCGGAAGCCCAGCTCCTCTTATAGTCTCCAATGTACATCCGATGACCACCCGGGCCAAGAGTGGTGTCTACAGGCCCAAATACCCTTTTATCGGGCTTTTGAAATCAAAGTCTTCCTTTTCTCTTAAATGCCTAGCTGAACCACTAAATGTCACTCAAGCTTTTTCTTCGACAAATTGGACGATAGCTATGGCCGATGAGTTTGCTGCACTTCAACGCAATAGGACCTGGCGACTAGTGCCCTATGACGGTTCCCAGAAGGTGATCAATTGTTGCTGGGTGTTCAAAAATAAGTTTAATTCCGATGGCTCTCTCCATAAATGCAAGGCCAAGGGGTTTCAACAGTCACCGGGCGTTGAATATCATGAAACTTTCAGCCCTGGGGTGAAATCGACTACGACCCAACTGTTCTTACGATTGCTACTTCTTTTGATTGGGAGGTACAGCAATTGGACATCAATAATGCGTTTCTAAATGGATTTCTTCAAGAGGATGTGTTTATGAGGCAACTGGAGGGTTTTTTCGATCGTTCTCGCCCAACTCACGTCTGTAAGCTCGACAAAGCCATTTATGGTTTAAAGCAAGCACCGCGAGCCTGGTATGATCGCTTACGCTTAATCTTTCTTAAATGGGGATTTCGCAACACTCAAAGTGACAGTTCTTTATTTGTTCTGAAGAGGAATAAACTCCTGGTTTATGTTCTAGTGTATGTTTACAATATTTTGGTTACTGGAAATGACAAAAATTATCTGAGTAATTTTGTCACTAAGTTGAACAAATTGTTCTCCTTGAAAGATCTAGGCTCTATCCATTATTTCTTGGGCATTGAAGCCTATCGTGACTCCTCTTGAATTTATTTGAATTAGGGAAAATATGTTCTAGATTTACTTCAGAAGTTTAATATGCTTGACTCTACTCCCATGCCTACTCCTATGGTGTCTGGGAAACAATTTTCAATTTATGAAGGTGAACCATTACCTAATCCAATTGTGTTTCGTCGAGCCATCGGTGCATTACGGTATCTTACTACTACTAGACCAGATATAGCCTTTCCTGTGAATAAACTCAGTCAGTTTCTTTCCAGACCAACAGATATTCATTTTAAAGCTGTTAAAAGGATTTTGCGTTATTTGAAGGGTATATTTCAATATAGTTTACACATTAAACCCTCTCCTGGTTTAAATTTGATTGGTTTTTCTGATGCTGATTGGGCAACCAATGTTGATGATAGAAAGTCTATGTCTGGGATTGGCATTTATCTAGGAGGAACATTAGTTTCTTGGTCTTCTCGAAAACAGCGTGTGGTATCGCGCTCAAGTGCTGAATCTGAGTATCGCTCCCTTGCTGATTCTTTTGCTGAGATTGTGTGGCTGCGCTCTTTGCTTTCTGAACTTGGTCTTAAGTGCAAGAAACCTCCTTTCATTTGGTGTGATAATCTTAGTGCCAAAGCTTTAGCCTCTAATCCTATCCAACATGCCCACTCCAAGCACATTGAACTTGATGTTCACTTTGTTCATGACAAAGTATTAGCTGGACAGCTGGTAGTGCGTTATATTCCTTCTACTCAACAGATTGCTAATGGTTTTACTAAAGCTCTAACTCATCCTTATTTTTCTGATTTTCGGAGCAAGCTTGGCATGGTGATTACCCCTTCTCGCTTGAGGGGGAATGTTAAGGAATAATTAGAATTAGTTATATTAATTGTATTAACCGTATAGATTAGAATAGTCTAGAATCATTTTTTCCATATTCTTCTCTCTCATTTTTGTTATACGGATTGTACAGCTGTATCATTTGTATTGGTTGACTGCTTCTATAAGTATTAGCTACAGGGCCTCTACATATTGCTAGGTCATTGTTATTCATACTCTTACAGCCTGATTGTTATCTCAACCATAGGTACAAAGCGAAATATTTGAAGTTAGGATATCTTCTGATGCGAAACAATGTGAAAACATGTAAAAAAGAAAGAAAGTCTTAGATGTCTTGTATCGTTTGTATGATCATTATTCAAGTGGGTTTGACCACATTTAAGACTCAAAATCAGAGTCGAACACAAGTGGTAGTTTAACTCGAACCCTTATTCCTGATAATGAAACCTCGCTTCAAAAAAAAACAAAAAAAAAAAAAAAATAGTAACGTATAAACTATATATAATGTCACCTGTTATACCATATATCAACTTGAAGCAAAAGCATATATATATATATATATATATATACACACACATGTTGAGAGATGATAAATATATGGTTGAGGAAAGGAAGATGTATTAGAGAAGTTTGCAGCCTGCAGCCCCTACAACGATTGATTCTACTACAGCCTCGTTATATGGATTAACAGGTGATTTGGTATGAGATTTTTTTTATGATTATTTCCATACCTTGGGACCTTACGATGATTTTCCAATTATTCTACTATGATTTATTGGATTATATATAAAATCGTGATAAATAAGGACATATAGGGGATATTAGATCCAGTAATAATTGGAAATGCCTAAGAATTAATATGAAGGAAAAATTAATGATGTAAAAGTTAAGAAAACAGAGATTAAGTTTGAGGATAATTGGTGTTAACCAAGAGCATCCTAAGTGGGTGAATTAAGAGAAAAATCCTCAAATATGATAAGTTAGTCCCAAACATATTTTTACATAAGGCATCAAAACAATATTTCAAGAAACAAAAGTACAAGATTAAGGATGTTAAATTGTTATTACTAGGTCTAGTTATCAAGAGGACAATTTATGATGATCAGAATTTATCATGTTCTTATGTGAAGGGAAAGGATTATCCTTAGACGAGATAATATTAAAGAGACATATTTTTCACTTATCATTTAAAGGTGAATTAAAAATAGGAAATTGGACATCTGAATCATGGACCAAGGAAAATCAACAAATATTGCTTGAATGATTATATCAATTCCTTCCTTAATTGCTCTGAAGTTGCATATGATTTTCAAAATTTCCTTTATTTCCTAATTTTATTATAATGTGGTATTATGTCTCCAATCAATTGTATTACATAATTTATAACCAACGACATTGATTTTCATTACTCTCTGTACCATTCACGTCTCTTCTAAAGCCAAAGGTAAGTGCACACTACGCACTAAAATTGTTTTTAATTTGAACTCTATCATGCTGGAAATTTCATTTAGAGATGTACAAATAAATGCATCACTGTTATACCAAATTAATTCTACTATGTAATATAATATCCTCAGGTTCTACGCTCCCAGTACCACGTACATGAGAAAGCTCTAGTTGATATGAAATCGTGAATAAATTCTATTTCATTTCCTTTTTGTATGGCAAAGTTGTATGTGATGTAACATCCCAAATTTTGTACTACTTATGATGCATATTAAAATGTAGTATTTAAGAATATAGTTTACGAGCAATAGTGCATATGAGATGGTTTGAGCGAATAAGTCACTAGTATAAAAAAGCCTTTTAAGACCGGACGAAAAACGTCTCGTAAGACCGGATCTGGGACCGGTCTCGATACAAGCAGTCTTAAAAGTCTATTAACTTAAGATCAGATGCATGACTGGTCTTAAAAATACTTTTTAGAGCGGACTTTTAAAATATCCGGAATTAAAAGTTGGACTTTAAGATAGGATTTTTAAAATATGAGGTCTTAAAAGACTTTTAAGACCAGATATTTTAAAAGTCTGGTCTTAAAAAAAAAGTTGACAAAAAAAAAACTCCCCCCTTCAATATGAATCCCTCACCCCACCCACAAGGTAATTGGATTTTTCATGAACTCCAAGCCAATGGCCTCAATGTCTGCTCTGAATAAACAATGAGAATTATCACCCACCTTAACTTGAAAAAACCAGATCAAACTAACATAATTAATTGAAAAATGTTAAGATTGACTAATTCCCAGCATGAAATCTTAAGAACACACTAGTGCAAAAAAGGGTTTTAAGACCGGACAAAGGAGGCATCGTAAAACCGGACCCGCGACCGGTCTTGTTCCAGCCGGTATTAAAAGTCTAACATTTAAGACCGGACACGAACCGGTCTTAAAGAAACTCTATTAGACCGGATATTTAAAACATTGGGTCTTAAAAGTCGTACTAAATAAACCTGAAATATTTTTTTGTTAGGTCCTAAAACTCAACTTTTAAGACCGGCCAACAACTAGGCCGCTCTTAAAAAATCGGAATTTTAAGACCGGACAAAAATAAATTAAATACGGTCTAAAAAATAACAGCTTTTAAGACCAGACGACTAATTATACGCGGTCTTAAAAGACTGACTTTCAAGACTAGATGATAAATACATCCGGTCTTAAAAATTTGATTTTAGACCGGACGTATAAATATATCGGTCTTAAAAGACCAATTTTAAGACCAGGCTTAATATCAAATGTGTACACCTAATCTTTAAGACCGGATATATAAATACATCCGGTCTTAACAGTTGAACATTTCAGACCGGACATATAAAATTGATTAATCTTTTATTTAATCTTTTTCTATATTTTGTACCGGCCACATTTTATGTCCGGTCTTAAAAGAATAACTTTTAAGACCGTCTTTTAAATATGTTCGGTCTTAAAACTTTATTACCTTTATATTTAAATTTTTCCTTATTATTTTGGACTGCAAAAAATATTAGTCCGGCTGTATGAGATTTCTCCATAAAGTAATTGATATTTCAATTTCTTTAATAACATTTTTAAGACTGGTTGGTTTTTTAACGGGTCTGAATAATATATTTAAGACCTATGAAAAAATGATCTGGTATAAGAAGTTCTTTATATTTATAAAATTGCCACCAGTCATACCTTTAAGACTGGGGCGTCAATAGTCCGGTCTAAATGATGCGGTCATAAAACCCTTTTTTGCACTAGTGACAAAACAAGTTGCAGAGTGGGAGTGAACTTATTGTGACTAGCAAGACTTCCATTGGGAATATAATCACAAATCACAAGCTTCTTATGCTCTCCCGAGCAAAACCCACAAACTTTAACCAAATTGGGATGGCGAATTTAACGATTATCTTCATATGATTCTCAAAATCCTTCTTTTTCTCAAACCTACATTCTCCGAATCTTAAAAGTAGACTTTTTAGACCGGACTTTTAAACATTTAAAAGTTTTAATATATTTATAAAACGTCACGGTCATACTTTTTATATCGGTTGTTTAGATTTTTTTAAAAAATATTTGGTCTTAAAAGTTTTTTATATTTACAAAAATGACACCGGTTATACTTTTTAGACCGGTTGTTAAAGGAACTGGTCTAAAAAGTTATTTATATTTATGAAATTGCCACCGGTCATACTTTTTAGACTCCATCCTCCATAATCCGGTCTAAATGAAGTGGTCTTAAAGCCCTTTTTTGTACATGTGGGTAATTAATAATACGCAGCTATAATTTAAACTACTCTTGGTTTATCCATTCAAGGATAAAAAGGTATAGTTATCCAATAATTCAGATAACTAAATATTCAACAGTATAATACAATCCAACAAAAATATTCAAAAGGCCTTATGGGTCTCCACACAATCCTACACATACTACTTACCTCTAGCTCCAGATCTTGATCCTGAAGATAAGGTTAAGTCTGAGATTCAATAAGATTAAATCTCAAAGTAATAGTTAACCTCATATACAAGTATAACAGTATATGACAAATATTCACAATTTGGAAATACACAACATTCAGCATACACACCATAACTAGAAATATAATAGCACACAATACATGTATTGTTACCGATAAATACACTCACTAGTGCCATGTGTCCCACACATGGATCCTCAATGCTAGGAAATCAAGCATGCAGCATTATTAAACAATAATCCACAGCCAGCTAAATGTAAACAAACATATGACCTAAAACCCAGTCTTAGTTTTGAGTATGCATGGCCCAAGACCGAGTCTTGTCCATGAAACCAGGCACAAGAGACATAGGAGACTAGAGTTACTCGTGCGCTAATGTACCTTGTTTTGTGTAATTAGTAGTATGCTTGTTTTCTAAAGCCGGTCTCGGACTTCTCAAATATTCTATAATATTATCATCAAACTATTTCCTCTTTTATATTTTATGTGATATTGTAATAAATATCATATGAATTATAATAATATCCCAAAGGGTTATTCTCACCTCTTTTTACCTTTTTACCTTTAGTGGATAAGTTTTCCAATTTTTTACCTTACTTTTCCTTAAATTCGAAATTCCAGCTTTTTGACAGAATTTTTCAGTAACTTTGAAAAATCATAATTAATTGTAAAAAATAAAAATAAAATGCTCTTAAGTCATAAATGACCCTTGACATGTCAATTTTTATGGAAAAAAATTCTATAAGCCACAAAAATCCGAGTCATTCCCAATTTTATTTTCTTTCACCAATACTCTAATTGCATGTCCAAAAACATGGATCAGTTTGAAAAATTCATAATATTTTGTGAAAAATTCTAAAAATTACTTGTAATACATCAAATGAATATATTTCTGTCATATATATTTTTGGAAAATTTCAGGATTTTTAGACATCATTAACTTAGTAGAATCCACGCTGAACCACCACTATCCAAAAAGAACTTCCAGAAACATAGGTCTTTTTCAAAAATTTGTAACTCCTTGCAAAAAGCTCTAAAAATTCCATATTTTATGTTAAATTAAATCTCTATGTGTCTAATTTATTTTTGAAAAATTTTATGATCTTTAGATATCATTTACTTGATAAAAAACTATTCACAAGTTGATTGACTCGAGTGAACTCCAACCTGGCAGATTTTCCAACTTTTACCACTTTGATCCTTTGTTCCAAAAATCATTTTCCACCTTGTTCTTACTCCATTTTTCATTTTAAACCTCTTGGTGACCTTAAAATCATGTAAATAATTTTGCTTTCCCATTTTCTTGCTTAGGCCAAATTAATGGTTAAAAACAAAGAAGATCACTTTTAACCATCTTCATGATTTTTACCATAGTTTTGCTTTAAAACTCAATCTTTTGGACTTTGGTACTATTGAATCTTGTTCTTGGGATCTTCGACAATATGTTCCCTTAGGGTCCCATACCTCCATATTCCAAGACAAACATGATTCAACCACTTTATGCTTTAAACATAAGTATATTACAAAGTTGGAGCTAAGCTCTTACCTTGATGCTTGAACCTTTCCTTCTTTCTCCAAAATTTCTCCCCTCTCTCTCTCTCTAAAATTATATTTGTGTTTCAATTATGAGTAACATGCAAGGGGGCCATGTGCTTACATAAGTGGAGGACAAGCCCCTTGTGGGCCCTACAAGTCAAATTACCACTTTACCCTTGCAAAATATCCTCTTATCTTAGCTTAATCAACAAGCTTTTCATCTTTCTTCTCCATCCTTGATCTTGATCAAAATTTATGACCTAATTAGAGCCCTTGGATTGCTTTGCAACATGTCAATTCCCTATGATCTCATTTGCTCCATTGCTCAAGAATGTTCTAGAAAATTCTAGAGGCTTTTGGCTCTAATTAACATGTGCTCTTATCTTGACAACTTAGCTTCATCATCAACCCCATGTGCCATCTGAAATTTTGGGCTTCTTGGGCTAGTTTATGATGTCATTTTGATGACACAAATAAGGGCTTAGGTATTCCTTAATGCCAAATGTCATTGTGTAGTTGGTTTGCTAATTTATCAAGGTATATTTGTGCATTATTTATCAAGCTTTATCTTATCTTCTTGGGCCTTTATATTTTCGAAAATATCAGCCTCTGGAGAAGATCTTTATAGCCTCTCTGAACTTGAAGACACATGCAAAAGTTGGATAATAATTAACTAGAGATATATCCCTTGTTTATCATGTGCAATTTTGGTATAAAATGCATTAAATATTATGTATTTATTTCCTTTGACAATTACTATTTTCATTGTCTTCTACCACTTGTCTTTAGGCACAAATATAGCCTATTAGGTAGTTACAAGTGTTTGCGCTTAATCTCAATTAGTACAAGTTCATTTGCTAAGAGATTATTGTTAATAGAAAAAAATTTAGCTAGTGCCTTTCATTCCCTTTTCTTGTCCCATTAGGGTTGAAAATAACCATTATTTTATATGATTTTGGCAACAACAAAAAAAGAGAAAGGTTTGAAGTTTTGTATTAATTTTATTTAGTATGCTGCTTTAAGGTGTGGAAAGACAATTACAATTTATTAAATATATATATATATATGACCCTTAAAAACATTAAAAATAATTATGAAAATCATTTCCTCTCCCATTAATGTGACCATATAGACTTTGGGTGGTTTAGGTTGGAGTTTATAGGTGGTGGCTCAGTTGAAGAAGGATCGAACATTCGAACCCTACAGGTTGAGTTGTTCGTGTCTGTCTCCTTTAATTGCATTCTAATAAACCCAAAGGTCTTTTCTCACAACAAACAATATAATATAATTGACGAACAATGAATTAGCCAGTAAGGATTTAAGCTAAAACAAACACATAGTGACTGATCAGCAATTAAATGTTGTTATATTATTATTTCACTTAAAATTAAACTGAAAACTATGAAAATAAAACCTAATGATGACCAAAAAGGTTAGCCTAGTTGGTCAAGAGTTGGCTCATAACTCACAAAATTTTGCTGCCCGATCATGCATGTTCTAACCCACAAATGGTTCAAACTACGAATCAAAAGTTAAATCCGTAGACAAGCTACTTAATTTCTAGAAAATATCCAAACTCAATAAGAAGCTAGTTAAATATATAGTTTAAAAAACACGGGGGTAAGAATTGTGTGTAGAAATTAAATGACCCGACCAAAAGCATGCATGTCACATAACAACTATATTTGTTAATGCTTCAACAAACAATAGAAAAAGCAAAGCTGTCAGCCATCTCTCTCAAAAGATCTCTATGAATCTTATTATATCTATCTTTTTGTTTTACCCATACGTATTTATTTCAAAGCTTTTATCGAAGATTATTGAATGAACGGTACGAAAGTTGGCATTCATCTATGTGTTAACAAATTTATTTTATATACAAAAATTTAGATTTAAAACACTTCCCTCTCAAGGATTTATAAACATTAAGTACTCCCCCTGGTGGTCCTTATTATAAGGCTCCAACTAATAAGTATATTTTTTTTCTTTTTATAAAGCATTTGCTTGTTTTCCAAAGAGCATTAAATAATTTTTTTCATGTATGCCCAGAATTAATGGGGATAGTGGGTGAAAGTAATAATTAATATTATATTAGAGTTTAGTGCAATTAATAGGGGTAACATTGTAAATTATTTAAATTTTAGGACAAATTTAATGAATTTAATTGTTTTTATTGATTTGTTAGAATTGTCGAGTTAATGTCTTATAATAAGCACCAAAGGGAGTGTCACTTATCGACATTTTAATAGAACCTTACCATTATAACTAACTCCCCCCCCCCCCCTCCCCCTCTCTCTCTCTCTCTCGCGTGTGTGCATAATAGTGACTCTAATGAGTGTGTTTGGTTTGAGGGAAGGGGAACAGACCCTAGGGAGGATATTAACCAAATTGCTATTAATAAAAAGACTATTTCTTTTTGTTTAAAGTGTATTTTTGAAAAATTGAAAAATTTTCATTGGTTAAAAATGAGAGGAAAAATTCTCTCTCCTCCCTCCCCAAACGAAACATAGTGTAAATGACGTTTCGTGGCTGCTTGAAGATGCCTCCTCGATATGCCTTTATTTGAATTTTAAGGTTATCTTTGTCTCCTTCTAAAGCTCCAAATTAAAGGTGGATCTCAGAAAACAAATGTCTCCAAAGGTTTGCTAAATAAGAATATAGATACAATTATGTTTAAATAAAATTTTTAAATACAGTTATACTTAAAGCACTTAATTAAGAGTCGTCAATTAATGGTCGATCCTCAATTCAGATTTTAATCTGTATGTGTGCAAGTTCCAGTTCTATATATTCCCATAAGAATATTGCATTAATTTTCGTAATAAATTTGCAGAGGAAAAAAACACTATTAGTATATTTGTGCTCAGAAATGGGTGGTGAAGCTCCTGTTATTCCTCTGCTTACACCGTTCAAGACGGGGAATTTCAATCTATCACATAGGTATTATACTCATATTCTCTCGAGGAATTTAATTAATTTCTTAATTACTTATGCTGTAAATTTATGTCGATCAAGTGTTTGTGCGAGATCCCAGATGTGCCTTCTTTTAGATCATGATGTATAGATTTATTTTGAAATCACTCCTCCTCATCCTCTTTAATACAAAACTTAGTTGGCTAATTAAGAGAGTTAAATAAATAACTTAATTATAGTATATGTTACATATTATCCTTGAAATACTTACATGTATAATGAAATATAAACATCTTAAAATAATTTATTTAGCTTTCTTGATCTCCCCGGATTAATTAATTGAATCTTAATTATACAAAGGATAGAAAGTAGTATATTGTTGCAAGTCAGTTGCATCTATATCATAGGTGTATAGGAATCTTATCATGTAGAATTTGTTTGGAATAAATATCAACATGATGCCTGGAAGGAATGCTTAGATGCAAAAAGATAAGAATGCCCGGGAGGGAAAATTTGTTTGAGTTGGATTTAAGAAAATTAGAGGAGTGGGGTTAAAAGTTTCTAATTAATTGTTCTTACTCTTTTATATATCTATCACATTTTATATATATTTAAGAAAATTTTATAACCCACTTCTTCATCAATTTTCTTAAATCCAACTTATAACAATTTTTCCTCCTCTCCTCCCTTTCAAATCCCTCATACCAAACAGCTTTAATGGTCAAAATTAGAGGAGAGAGGATAGATGGTGAGATAAAGAAGAACACGGGTTAGGGAGGGAGAGGGCAAAATGGTCTAAGAGCCTTGTTTCCATCCAATAATAGTGGAACCACAGAAATATTATTCCACCTACCACTCTAGTCCTATTTATAACACTTTTTGACTAAAAAATTTGATCCTATTTATAAATCTCTTTTAACCAAATAAATGATATTGTAACATTTTTGCCCATATTATTGTACTAATAAAAATAGAGACGGAATAAAGAGTTGAAATGTACCCATTCATAAATGAGGGTAGAGTTGAAAATTTACCCTATAATCATTGAGCTATACTTACCTCTTCTTGGTATGTATGATTTGGTCAAAATGAACTTATAAATAGGACCAAAGTGATACTTTCTTTAGGTATATATACATTGTTTTGGCGCCATTATATTGACCAGACAGAGATTTTACAACGATGATCCTCAGCAACATGCTATCTTATATTACTCTCAACGAACTTCAAAAGGGGTCTTCTCATAGCTGAAATACGTATAATTTTTTTGCGAAAATAATCATTATGATGTTTCAAAGAAGGAATATAATAAAATAAAAAAAAAAAAAAAAAAAAAAAAGGTCCTGTAAAAAGTTAGCAGTATGAATCTGATATCATTTCTTGCACATCGGAATTTGTCATTACGTATGCTGCCCACTTTTTGTGAGTGACCTTTTAGTGATTATTATATTTCTTCGTCTTTGGGACCTTTCCCTAATTTTTACTGCTTAATTATCATTCTTTATGTGAATTATCACATCCCATTGTTTTTTGATGTTTCAATGTGTTTCTTATTTGTGTTGTTTGAATATGATTAAAGGAATCCTCAAACAGGGATATGGACGAAAGAGCAAGTGGAATCATGGAAACCTATTGTGAATGCTGTTCATGACAAATTAAAGCTGGTATCTTCTTTTGTCAAATTTGGCATGCTGGAAGGCTCTCAAGTTCAAGTTCAGGTACTCATATTGTATTCAATCTTAAATATAAGATCTCAATCCATTTTATTTTTTAATTGATATATAATCTAAACTAATTTATCTAATTTATAAATTGATATATAATCTGATGTTACATGATAGTGTTTTAGGGAGATCATCGTGTCGCATTTGTTTAACCAATTTATTTCATTTCCTTAATCCATCCAAATTAGGTAACTAAATTTTATATTAAGGATCAGACGTGGTATAAAGTATACCTCGTATCTTCTTCTTCTTCCCTACTACCTCATATTTTTTAACCAGTCAGTAATTTTTGAACTTGCAATTGAGATTTTGAAAAGAATTTCAGCCAACTGGAGAAGCCCCAATATCTTGTACAAACAATGGAGTTGCTCCACAAATTCGAAGCAACGGTATTGATGTTGCACAATATACAACTCCAAGAAGGCTAAGAACAGATGAAATTTCTCAAATCATCAATCACTTCAGACTTGCTGCCAGAAATGCTATGGAAGCCGGTACGAATCTTTTTTTGGGCGTAATTTCTTCATTGATCCAAATTATAAAAGTTTCAACGCAGTTTTACGTGAGCTGTATGTCGAGAGTTTGACACAACCCACCTCCTTTAATTGGGCTTTAGAACCAGATATGAAACATAGGTGTACAAGTGTTGTCACGAATCAGATCACTTTAACAATAATAAATCTAATTAAGTACCAAGCAATATGTGCCAATATTCTATTCATAATATGAATATATGATTCAAATTATATCTTTTCTTTTCTCGTTTCAACACATTGTTCAGGCTATAACTCAACAAGTTTATATAAGTACAATCTCAGTCCTTCTAGCTAAATCTTATTTACGCTTAAGGAAGTAGCATCTAATTAATCAAGCTGTCAGATTTGATCTTGATATCTCCTTCTATGGAAAATGAATGTGACATAGCATTTTCTTCACTTTCAAATAACCAGACAATTTGAACCAGGGGAAACCAAATTGAAATATTTGTTAATGAATATAAAAGTGTTTACAAGGCAAATTGATATATATATATATATATATATATATGACATATATGCTTGACATTGTAATCAAATGCAACAAATTTAATTAAAACAATTATGCTTGTGCAAAACGTAGGTTTTGATGGGGTTGAGATTCATGGTGCACATGGTTACCTTCTTGGCCAATTTATGAAAGATCAGGTCAATGATAGAACTGATAAATATGGCAAATCACTAGAGAACCGGTGTTGATTTCCATTGGAAGTGGTTAAAGCTGTCACTGATGAGGTAGGAGGAGATAGAGTAGGAATTAGGCTATCACCGTTTCCAAAATATTGTTAATGTGAAGACTCCATGCTCAAGAACTTGGCCTATACATGGCCAATTCACTAAACAAATTTTGTATACTTTGTATTGCCACATGGTAGAGCCAAGAATGAAGACTACGGGAGAAAAAGATGAGAGTGGTCCACACAGTCTTGTGCCAATGAGAAAGGCATTAATTCAATGGAACGTTTATTGTCGCAGGAGGCTAGCTATGTCCAGAGAGATGGCAATGAGGCAGTGGCGGAGGACAGGCAGATCTCATCACCTATGGGCAGTTGTTCTTGGCAAATCCAGATTTACCAAAGAGATTTGACCTTCATGCTCCTCTCAACAAGTACAATAAAAGAAACATTTTACACTTCTGACCCTCTGGTAGGGTATATTGACTACCCATTTCTTGAAGCTAGTTCTTAAGGGCCAAAGAGAATCTTGTTTGGTACCTGCATGGTTGCTTTAGGTTGAAGTTAATGAGATATTAGGTGACAATATAGTCCTGTGACTTGGAAACACCAAGACGATGAGGATTCTCCAGTTCCTAAATACGTTCTTCACAATGAAGATCTTAACTATTCTCATATTGGGTTAAAATGCAATTTTATCTTGCAAGTAACCACTCAAAAGCGTTGAGTATTCGGAAGTTTTTTGAGGAGCAACTTACTCCTAAAGTATTAAAAAGAGAGAAAATTGACTTAACAGTTGAAAACCTAACATTGACTATTAAAACAAATGATGTTGACTATTAACATTTTTAACAAAGGGAAAAATTACTATATTCTAATTATTATTTCTTGGACGAAATTGCTCCTTGAAAATTTTCCGGATGCCCAAAACTCTTGAGTGGTCACTTCTAGAGCAAAACTGCAACTTTGTCCTTCTCGTATGAATCACCCTCTCAATGAAGACCATCAGATCATAATCCAATAGAGGATCATCACATAATAACTACAGCCTCCCTCTCAAACAAATTAATTAATTGTGTTTGTTCTTTGTGTGAGTCCCAGACTGATGTGAGGAACGGAGAGTGAAGTTTGAAAACAGGGGAGAGAGCAAATGAGTGATTAATTATTAGAATGTAAGTCATTCATCAACAAATTAGAAAAAGGGTTGAAGCTATGTAATAATATCTAAAACTTTCGAGATTAAAATGAAAATGTTGAAATATTTATTGGGCTGAAATGTAGTTTTATAAACACCTGGATTATATTCTATAATTTTGCCCACCTAATTACAATTTCTGACTCTACCTCTACCTGTTTATAAGAGAATCCACTCATTACATAACCTGGATTGGACTGAACTAGATAGAGTTTTGCTTGATATAAATGAATAAAATAAGAAATACAAAAATTAATTTCTTAAAAATTACAATGATCTAAAATATATTTCTTTAAATATTAATTATATAATTTAAAATAACATTTTAAAAATTTATGAATACTCAATAATTGTGCATCATTTTTACATAATATTAAGTTAAGAAGTCAAATTAAAATTTTAAATAAAATGCCTTGATTTAAAAAGAACAATAAGACAATTAAAAATGTCACCTCTCTAGGCTCTATACCTCTAGCACTTATTTCTTTTGAGGAATGGATCCCTTAAATTGAAATGAGAAAGGTAACTTTTAAAATATATATGAGACATGATACACACTAATTGATAATAAGGGTTTAGTTCATTTTTTCCCCAGAAAATATTTAAAAAGGAGGCAATATCCCTTAAATTTAACCATGTACACTAGCTATAACTACTACAAAATACCTAAAAAACGACCTAAATAAGACCCAATTAACATCCCTTTTCAGAGGGACGTCTGGGAGGGTGTCGTTGTTTTTCTCATATTTGGCGACCTGAATACAATTAAGGTCACCTCATAAGAGGCGACCTTAATAGAATTCAGGTCACCTCATAAGAGGCGACCTGAATACAATTCAGGACGCCATATTACTTTTTTTTAAAAAAAAAAAACACCAAACCTCAGCAGGTTCGGGGAGCTAATGAGCGAAGCGAGCGTCTCGTCTCAGCAAGCAACGATTTGGGTAAACGAAGATCAGCATCTCGGCGCTCTCCACAATGGTGCAAACCTTGCTCTAGACCGGTAGTTCTCTAAGAACCAACCCAAAAAAACAAAAACAAAAGAACATGCTAAAGGATCGGAGGCTCCGAGGAAGAAGGTAACAAAAGCAAACCCGAGAAAAATATAAAAAGCAAGAGAACAAACCCGAGAAAAATCACAAATAAAAAACAATAAAGAGAACAAACTCAAAAAACCAGATCGCAATGAAAGAGGAGCGAGAGAGGAAACTCGAGATCTACAATGAAGGCAGTTTTCGGCATCGCTGGGTCTCGGATCTTGGCGGCAAATGAGCAACGCGGTGGGAGAGCGACGCGGGGAAGCGACAAGGTGAAGGTGAAGGAGCTACCAGAGAGAGAGAGGCACTAGAGCATAAAAGTTGAAGGAAAAAAAATTCGAGAGTACGCGTAGCTGATCAGGGTGAGAGAATAAAAAGTCACAATTTTTCAATTGGCGACACGAATTTAATTCGGGTCGCCTAAATTCCTCAATTGGCGACTGAATTTAATTCGGAATTGGTCGCCAAAATTCTGAAATTTCTCACCGGCGCAAAAATTTCCTAAATCGCGCTAAAAATTTAAATAATTAATTCCTCAATTGGCGACTGAATTAAATTCGGGTCACCTAAATTCCTCAATTGGCGACGAATTTAATTGGTCGCCAAAATTCTGAAGTTTCTCAGGGCGCCAAAAATTTCCTAAATCGCACCAAATAATTAATTCCTCAATTCAGTCGCCTAAATTCCACAATTGGCGACACGAATTAAATTCAGTCGCCTAAATTCCTCAATTGGCGACTTGAATTTAATTCAGTCGCCAAAATTCTGAAGTTTCTCGGGGCGCCAAAAATTTCCTAAATCGTACCAAATAATTAATTCCACAATTGGCGACTGAATTTAATTGGTCGCCTAAATTCCTTAATTGGCGACCTGAATTTAATTTAGGTTGCCAAAATTCTGAAGTTTCTCACCAAGCGCCAAAAATTTCCTAAATCACGCCAAAAATTTCCTAAATCGCACCAAATAATTAATTCCTAAATTGGCGACTGAATTAAATTCCACAATTGGCGACTCGAATTAAATTAGTCGCCTAAATTCCTCAATTCGCGACGACTGAATTAAATTCAGTCGACAAAATTCCGAAGTTTCTCATAAGGTGCCAAAAATTTCCTAAATCGCGCCAAAATTCCTGAAATTTCTCAAATTGGCGACTGAATAAAAATTCAGGTCGTCAAAATTCCTCAAATTGGCAAACTAAAACATTTGGGTTGTCTAAAGTCTCAAATTCAAGTAAATAATTACGACAATGTCACCGCCTTCATTTTTTACTTCCTTTTTTAAAATAGGGACGTCTTTTAGGGTAGTAGTATCCATATTTTGTAGTAGATCCTTAAATCTCAATTACAATTTTTTTTTTTTTTAAATAAATGGCGAATTTTTTATATATATTTTATTCATATTTAATGCCCATTCTAATATAATTTTTCGGTGCATAATAATGATAAAAATCTTTTTAATTATCTTTTATCTATTAATATTATTGAATCTTAACCTACTCTTCGAAGTTTTGAAATTGAACAAGTACTTGAGAGGTGAATATTGATGAGGGAAAATTGTCTCTTTTGCATTTGGTTTTGTTTCTTGATTTTTAATGTCATACAGTTGTTTATTCAAAAAGAAAAATTACACAGGCAATGCTATATGTCAGGTACTTCATAAAATGTGATTTTGTTGATAAGTTTTTATATTTTGACACCAAATTTTGAAATGATGTATGATGAAAAAAAAATACTGAAAATCAATATATTAATAAAAAAACATAAAAATTATATAAAATTATATTATTTATAAATTAAAATAATTTGACTATTTTTATATTGCCAAATCAATTCCTCTGCACAGTGCAACGCCCAATACATAAACTAATTGAGGAATTTTCATTAAAGGATAACTATGCAGCAGCAACATATAGCCTGATTGTTTACCAATTCTGAAAATAGTTTTTTGCTTAAAACAAAAAAGCAATTAAAAAATTTTGTTTGGTATTTTATTTTTAGCTAAGTGTTTTTCTTAAATAACAGTAATTTGTTTTTAAAAACTAAAAACACAAAACAATATTAGTACTCCCTCCAGTCCTAATTATAAGATAACATTTGGGGGTTGATTTTGGTCCTAATTATAAGACAAGAGTCTAAGTTTTGTCAATTTCTTCTTAAAATACCCCTATTTTATTTTTTGAGTGTGTTTGATTTTGTGATTACATATGTGTGTGTGTCCATATACAAATATACATACATATACACAGACACATATATATAGACACACACATATATAAATACACATTTTCTCTCTCTATCTCTCACACACACACACATATATATCTGTGAGTGTGTGTACATCTGTGTATATATGTGTGTATACATATATGTATATCTGTGTGTGCGCGTTTGTTAATATATATGTGTGTGTACACATATAAACACACACATATATAAATATGTGTGTGTATTCATATATATGTGTGTAGATACATGTATGTATGTGTGTGTGTGTGTGTCTATATATAGCTATATCTATATGTATAGACATATACATATATATGTGTATATAGCAAGACTATTATTTTAATTAAAAAGCGTGTGGAAAGGAAAATTTTAAGTTGGAAAAGTATATAGTAGGGGTTGTTAATTTACTTTTACTTATGTTATTTTAAATTTATGTAAGCACATTTTAGGAAAATGAGTAAAATTAATTAATTTAACTTCTCTCTTTAATCTTTCCAAAATCGGTTAAATTAATCCTATAATTAGAACCCGAGAGAGTAACATATTTTTCTGTTTTCATTTTCCCGGTTCTGTTTTGAAAAATCGCAGCCCTTCCCAACTGTTCTTCACGGCTCTCGACATGGCCAAGGAAGAGCTTGAGTAATGAGTAAGCTCAACGTTGTGTCCGTCGTCCTCTGGTCCTCTGGTCTCCGTAGTTAGTGTTCGTCGTCTTCTCCATTTAGTGTTTGTCGTCTTTTACACCCCGTGGTTGCTGTCTCCAATCTCTCGTAGCTGGTCCTCAATTTGACAGGGATTAAATAGGAAATTGTATTCTGATTTATAGAAATCCCTGATTTGTAGAGATTAGGAATAATATTCATTAATATTCATTATTATATTTATAGGAATCCTTGATTTGTAGGGATTAGGAATAATCTTCATTAATAGTCATTAATAGTCATTATGAGCCATTACTATTGAGGCTTTCTTATCTTCTATATATATGTAACGTTTGTATATGAAATAAAGGACACAACATTCATTCTTTCTATTTTGTCGAGTCAAATGCTATCAAAGCCTTGGTTGTGTCCTCTCTAAAATATTTTTTTTCAGTCACATGGGCAGTTTGAACGTCCCGTTTTCTCTGCTTCTCGGAGCCTTCTTCTTTTCTTTTGCTGGTAGATAGATTCAAGTGTTTCTCGGTTCTTTCTTCTCTCAGATTTCGTGTTGAATTTCTTGCCGATCACTGCCATTCTCTTCTCTGCTTCCCAATAAATTTACAAAGCATGGGCTAATTGTAAATTTCGGGCGTGTATTTCTTCTTTATACCACGAAACGGAAAATATTGGCCCAAGAAAGTCTCTTTCTACTATCTGCTGCAATGCGTGCACCATCATTGCTTACACAGTGCTTGTCTGGCTTGGCCGCACATGATCGCGGAAGTCACAGCATGACCTTCGTTCCAGGAAAAGAAATACATCTGCCATCACCTGCAGTAGAGATTCTCCCATCAAAGGCAGTTCACCCTTACAAGTACATTGGGGAGAATGCAGACTTTCAAGGGGTCCATTTTAAGGGTAGAGTCAGCATTGCTGATATCATTGGGGTCAGTGGTTCAGAGACAGTATCCTCAAAGCATGATGGGCATCTGAAATCCTGGGATAGTTCCATTGATCTTGTGAGTGTTCTTAAGCATGAGATTCGTGATGGTCAACTGAGCTTTAGGGGCAAAAGGGTACTCGAGCTTAGTTGCAACAACGGACTTCCCGGGATCTTTGCATGCTTGAAGGGAGCGTCCTTGGTGCACTTCCAAGATCATAATGCAGAAACTATCAGATGCACGACTATACCAAATGTCCTGGCAAATCTTGAGCAGGCTCGTGATCGGCAATGTCGGCAGCCAGAGTCTTCTCTAACTCCTTCAAGACAGACACTAGCACCATCGGTTCACTTTTATGCTGGAGACTGGGAAGAACTGCCCGCTGTATTGTCTGTTGTGAAAAATGATGGGTATGAGTTGACACCGGCAATGCGTTTGAGATTTTCTGAAGAGGATTTCATGAATGCATGTAGTAGTCAAGATGGTAGCATCTTGGGACATGAAACTTCCTCGCGGAGATCTAGGAAGCTCTCTGGAAGCCGTGCTTGGGAAAGAGCTAATGAGGCAGACCAGAGAGAGAGTGGTTATGATGTTATTTTAATGACGGAGATACCATATTCTGTTTCCTCCACAAAGAAGCTGTATGCGCTTATAAAAAAGTGCTTGAGGTCTCCATATGGAGTGGTTTATCTTGCAACAAAGAAGAATTATGTGGGCTTCAACAATGGAGCAAGGCATCTGAGGAGCCTGGTAGATGAAGAGGGCATTTTTGGAGCTCACTTAATCAAGGATTTGTCTGACAGAAATATTTGGAAATTCTTTCACAAGTGATCAAAGATACTGAAATCCAATAGACTGCATTTGGCCAACTGAAGTCAAATTTTTCTTTCTCGTCAGTGTTCTGGTTCACAAGCATTCTTTTGTTTTTTGTTTTTTTCCTCAGAAATAGTTAATATATTCAAGATGATTATGTATTTACCGTCTCAATTCATCCTATTTCATCAGATCCGGGATGTGATATGGTTCCGAAGGATGAACTGGACAGTTCCAATAAGATTTCATTCTTGAACAAATAAATGCTTCTATTTTCTTAGCAAGTTACAATGGAGATCAGAAATTCAAAGGCTAGGTAGAGTTGCTCTACGCTCAGTTATAGCGGATTGCTGCTTGTAATTCGTTTACGCTCCTGTTGATTTTAGCACGTGCAGTGCACGGTTAGTTTATTATTGTACATACAATTGTCGTACCTATTATAAAACAGAACATATTGTTATTATATATTAATTGATAATTGAATTGAATTGCGCAAAAATAAAAATAAAATAAAATAAAATAAAAATAAAAATTAGAGAGGACACAACATTCATTCTTTCCATTCTACCGAGTCACATGGTACAGTCTAGGTTGTGTCCTCTCTAAAATATTTTTTTTCTATACACAATTTTTTAGGTTTTCACGTTCTTCCCCGTCACCTCCATTTTTTTCCTCGTTTTCTTGAGAGCTATTCTCTCGATTTTACTTTAGTTTTTCCTTGTTTTCTTGAAACCTATTATCTCGATTGATCCTTTTTTTTTTTCTCTCCTCGTTTTTCTCGAGACCTATTATCTCGATTGATACTATTTTTTCTCCTTTTTTTCTCGAGACCTATTATCTCGATTGATCCTTTTTTTTGGAGTTAACTTGGTCTCCCTCCAAAAAAGAGTTAACATAGTCTCTCTCTAAGAAGGAGTTAACATGGTCTTCTTCATCTTTTTTTCTCCATATTATTTCTTCTAATCACCTTTTTTTTGTTTTTGTATTCTGATTTATCTTCTAATCACTTTTGTTCACCGTTTGGTGTTAGTCCTTGATGAGACCTTTGGAGTCTTTTTTGGTCCACGATGAGACCGTTTGTTGCAGACATATTCACAAAGCCACTTCATCCTACTCAGTTTCATGAACTCAAGTCCAAGCTAGGCATCCAAGATATCCATGCTCCAGCTTGCGGGGGTGACAAGGATTAAATAGGAAATTGTATTATAATTTATAGGAATCCCCACGATTTGTAGGGATTAGAAATAATATTCATTAATATTCATTATTATATTTATAGGAAACCCCGATTTGTAGGGATTAGGAATAATCTTCATTAATAGTTATTATGAGCCATTACTATTGAGGCTCTCTTATCTTTATATATGTAACGTTTGTATTTCAATAAAGTACACAACATTCATTGTTTTTATTTTATCAAGTCACACAATTGGTGCGTCTGCAGCCTATACCCTCTCTCCTTTGATTTATATTAGGGACACATCCCTTTTGTGGATTTGACTTTAGTCCAATACTTGTTCCGTCGGCAGTGTCCTTTGCGTCAAAACAGCCCCGTTTTGAGTTTCGACGCAAGGGAAGGCAGTTGTATTTTTTGGCTCTTCTTTTGAAAATATATTTTAAGGTAATAAGTGGTACTAAAAAGATACTTTAGGATATTGAATGGTATTAAAAAATTATTTTAGAATCCTGAAAAAATATATTAAAGTATATTTTTAATACTAGTCAGTACCCTAAAATATTTTTTCAAGATTCTAAAAGAATTGTTCAAGATCATAAAGTATTCTTCTGTACTAATTAGTATCATGAAGTATCATATTAGTACCCAAAGTATCCTAAAATATTTTTTCAAGATCCTAAAATAATTTTTTTAAGATCATGAAGTTTTTTCTAGTACTAGTTAATACCACTATGAAATATTTTTTCATGATCCTAAAATAATTTTTTAAGATCATAAAGTATTTTTTAGCATCATGACGTATCTTTTTAATATCGATCAAGATCTTGAAATATATTTTTTTCAAAAAATAGCGGCCTCCTTTTTGCGCCACACAATCAAAGGGAACAAGTATCAAACCAAAGCCAGATCCCTTTATGTGCACCTTATATGCTCATCCCTCTAAATTTGGGGTGAACACATTTTTTTATTTTTTATTTATTTAAATTCAATTATATGTTGCATCCTCGAAATATTTTTGGTACTTAGTATATCAAATTAATTAATTTTTAATCTTGCATTCGAAATATTTTTCCTATAACACTAGTATCCGAAAATTAATTAATTTGAGATACTTTCAAGATGTAACATATAATTTAATCTAAATTAATAAAATTATAAGAAAATGCTTAAAAAAAAATGTGCTCACCACAAAATTAAAGGGATTTGCACCTAATGTGAACCCATCTCCTTGTCTAATTAATTTAGGGTGTTTTTGAACTAAAACTTGATCAATACACTCGCCACTCGATCCTATTTATAAATCTTTTTTAACTAAAGCTCACATATTAAATAGAGATAGTCAACTCAATGATTATGAGGTAAATTTATAACTTTGCCGTTATTTACAAATGGGTTTTTTTTTCAACTCTTTCTTCTCTCTCTCTCTCTTCTTTAAAATTTATGCGGTATAATTTATATGAGCAAAATTGTTATAATCTCATTTCCTACCCTACAATTAGACTTATAAATAGGATCAAATTTTTTAGTAAAAAATGACTTATAAATAGAATTAAAGTTGTATCATTTATGGCCCATTTAGATAGGCTTTTTAAACAAATACTTTATGATTATCAAAACCCATATATGGTGGAATTTTCATTTAAGATCAAAACGAATTAATTTGTGCAATGAAAAGACCTTTTTATCCCTTAACTTATGTAATTTTAGTTAATCACTTATTTTTAGATGTTTGTATGCCTATTTCCAGTTGTTATGGGCCCTTGACACTTATTGTTAATTAACTTTTTGTTGTTGTTCGATCACGTGCCAATTTCCACTTGTATAATCATGCTTCTCACCCCGGAACCATGTTTGTATTTTAAAAGTCAAGGTAATTGAAAACTCCAAAGAACTTATGAATTTGTGGGAAATTGAAGTTGTTAATTTTCTTATATTATTAATAATATATTTTTATCTTTATTTTTTATGTAGTTGGCAAAAAAATGAAAAATAACATAAAAATACTATTTAAATTATAAAAACTTTAAAATGTCGACTAAATTAGGGAAATGATAAATATGTAATAGGGTAAGAATCTAAGATTTTGAAGTTTGAGTGTTGACAACTTAAATATATGGATTAGTAGTTTGAGTACATAAAGATTGATAACTTAAACTCTCTAAATTGTTAAGCGATATTCTTAAGTTGTCATTTTTTATATTTAAGTTGTTAATACCCAAAATTTAAAATCTTATATTCCTACTTTTTACTGATGTAGGAGATATTTTGGGTTTTTTATTTAAATGGTTTTTTTTTTTTTTTTTTTTTTTTTTGCCAACTTTTTTTTTTTCGTTTACATGTAATTTGCACTGATTCATTGATCGTGGACGCAAATCATCCGCATTACCAAGCCGTACTCTGCTGGATGCAAAACGTACGCACTAACGTCATCCGCAAATCAGTTACGTCGACGATGGTGGTCCCTTCCACGTCCATTCATTTTTCGTTTTTTAAATTTAAAATGATATTTTTTTAGTCATTTTTTTTTTTGAAAAAATATCGCGTTTGCCAACTATTTTTTTTCTATATATATTTTTTAGGAAAAATATTTCTTTAGTCACCAGAGAGGGAGAGTTATCTCCAAAGGTGGCGACTCAAAACTACGTCGTTTTGAATTAATTAAAGATTTATTAATAGTTTTAGGTGAATTAATGAATGATGTTTTAGATAAAATTTATATGATTAAAAAATAAATAAAATTACAAAAACATCCTTCATTAACCCAAAACGATTAATGTGGTTTTAGGGTGTGAAAATCTTTAGGGAAAATTGGAAGTGAGGAGAAATCCTTTACCTATTCTCTTTTTTATCTTCATTATTAAAACATCAATTAATAAATATATTTGATTTTTTTTATAAGGTACTGTATTTCTTTGTTTTGAAGGAGCATTAATTATACTTTCATATATCCCTTTAATTAATAAGAAAGTGAATAAGAATAATAATTAATATAATATTACATTTAAGTGTAACTAATAGCAATAATATTAAAAATAATAATTAAATTTTAGGACAAGACTTTAATTGGTTCGTGAAAATCTTTAATCTCTAGTTGGTGTCTTAACAATTAATAACAAGGATGAAAGGAGTATGTATTTTGCACTGATTCATTGAACTTGGACGCAAATCTTCCTAATCACCGACCCGTTCTCTGCCGGAGGCAAGACGTACTCACTAACGTCATCCGCAAGTCAGTTAAGTCGGACGGTGGTGGTCCCGTCGACGTTGATTTTCATTTTTCAGCGTGAATTTCGTTCTATTTATATCCACTAGAGTTCGTCGGCGATTTTCAAACCATCAGAACGACAATAACTTTACGGAGAAAATATATACCCGTAGTTTTGTGCAGAAATGGCTCCAGAAGCTGCCGCTATTCCTCTTCTTACACCTTACAAGATGGGCAATTTCAATCTATCCCATAGGTATTCATACTCTCTACTAATTACTTCCATTTTTCTGCTGTAAACTCATGCGGTTCAAGTTTTTGTTAGGAATCCCATTTGAACAGTGGCTCCGATCATGACGTAAATCTATTTTTGAAATCACAAATTTTGGAATTTGTTCTACTTTTTTGCCAGAAATAATATTCCTCATGTCCTTATATGAAAAATCACTTGCATATATGATTAGTGTTGAGTGCTGGAATATATGGCTCAGGAAAATTGCCCCTGGGATTGGTCATATTTGATTACTATAAATATTGGTTGAACATTCAGTGATTTTTAAGTTGAAATTTGGTTGTCTTTTGCTATACAGAGTTGTTTTGGCTCCACTGACTAGACAGAGATCTTACAACAATGTTCCTCAGCCGCATGCTATCTTGTATTACTCTCAGCGAACTTCCAAGGGGTCTTCTGATAGCTGAAGCTACTGGGGTTTCTGAAACTGCTCAAGGGTAATTTTTGCACTTTTTCATTATTTATTTTAATTTTATGCCCGTTTGCTAGGAATTCTGACAAAGAGTTTTTTCCCCCTTTCCAATGTAAAGATATCCTCAAACACCGGGTATATGGACAAAAGAGCAAGTGGATGCCTGGAAACCCATTGTGGATGCTGTTCATGCTAAAGGTGGTATATTCTTTTGTCAGATTTGGCACGTTGGAAGGGTTTCAAATTCAGGTATTTCCTTGCTAAGTTTATCCTCTGCTCTCGAAAAGTGTCTAGAAAATTATGTCTTTTCACTTGAATGTACTGAGGAGAATTTCGGAATGTTCCAATCTATAATGGCTGAGAATGGCCTAAAATACATTGTATGTCAAATAAATCAACACACTTGTTGGGAATGGTATACCTTCTACTGTCTTCTTCTCTACTACCTGTTGTTTAAGTCTATGAATTTTTACCATAACAAGTGTGGTTTTCAGTTTCCACAATACATTAGTTTCTACTTCCAGAATGCAAAATTATAAATGCGCCATTACTGCAGAAAATTCGGTAACCAAGAGAAAACCTGATTTGATGAAGATATTATGCATGCTCGGTGGCAAAACAGTTCGTGGAGATATTGTTGGTTAAAGTGTAATGTCTTAAAGGATCTTTTGCTTTAATACACAAACACACACACATGTTTTCTTTTTTCTTTTTTGTCAAAATATATATACATGTTTTCTACGACCTCAAATCATTTCTAGCAAAGCACTATCCTTGAAGTATCTGCTTACTCCTCCCAATATGCAAAATAAATTAATAAATTAAAAAGGTTCAACATCAGAAACTTTCTGTTGTGGTGAAAAGCTTAATAGTGCTCCCTCGATCAAGGAAAGGATGCTTCAAAAACAATTGAGCTACATTTATCTATGTGCTGGATCTCTTCCTCCAACACGATGAAATATGAATGAGTCATGGGTGATATACATAGGCAGGATATACATTAGGCTCTCTAATATAACTTTTTTCATTTTTTTGCCCAGACATAAAACAAAGTGTGTTTGATTTACTTTTTTTAATCTATTCAAACTCATACCCTGAAATCTATGTTAATATGCAGCTCCATTCTGCAATGATATTTTCTATTGTTTCTTTCTCTATCTCCAATTTCCTAGGACTTGAATAAATCTGATGTATGTATACGCAGTATTTCTCCATCTTATATTGTTTTCGAACAGGTTATCAACCAAATGGGCAGGCCCCAATATCTTGTACAGACAAGGGGCTTTCTCCAGTAATTCGGGCTAATGGAGTTGATGTCGCACAATTTACACCACCAAGGCGGCTGAGGACAGATGAAATTCCTCAAGTCGTCAATGACTTCAGAGCCGCTGCCAGGAATGCTATTGAAGCTGGTAACCCTCCTAACTTTAATGTGATAAGTCAAACCCTTCAACGATAATCCATACAAGTATTTTGTAGAATGGAAAGTTACTTCAAATATTGTGTTTTAAACTGGATCTGTCATTGGACCAATAGAGGTGCAGATTTGAGGTTCTGTTGGTTTGACCATAGTTGAATTAGTTATAATTAAATTAATATTTTTAATAGCATATATGCAAATATTAGATTAAAAAAATAATATAAAAAAAAAAAAAAAAAAAAAATTCCTTACTGGTTCTTGACCAATTTTTATCAATTTTGAGTAGTTTGTGAATTGTTTTAATGGTTACGTAGCAGTTTTCACCTAGATTGGTGTTGGAACCATTTTAAACTGATTCGGGATCTAGTTTGTGAGTTCATCAGTTGAACCAGCCAATCTTGTTTGGTTTTAAAAATAATGTTTGCAAATGAGCTATGCCGATATTGTTCCCAGTTTGATTTTACAAATTATTCCATTTCTTGTTTTAATGCATCCCTCTAATTCAGAAGCAGGTAATTTTCCCTTCCTATTTGTTGCAGCTGTGAAGCGACCCAGGGGAGAGGGAAAAAGAAAGAAAGAAACTTTAGATAGAAATCAGTTTTACCCCCTACCACCTTTTTGCATCTACATCCAATATTTAATGTCAAACCAAATAATTCATCAACAGCCTGTTAGATTTGGCATTAATATTTTCATGGATACTGTGACATAATGGCAATGTTCTTCCACTATAAAAATATAAGGACAATATTGTCTAGAGGGGACCACATTGAAATTTCACTGAATACTATAAGTGGATATAAGCCAAAGTAATATTAGAGGCAGTGTGTTCCTCTTTTTAGAAGTCGCATAACGGTTATGGTGGTATTGGTACTAAATTTCTATCTATATGGTTGACAATGTAACTGGATGCAACAAGTCTAAGAAGATAATGCTTGTCCAATTGTAGGTTTTGATGGGGTTGAGATTCATGGCGCCCATGGTTACCTTCTTGACCAGTTTATGAAAGATCAGGTTAATGATCGAACAGATGAATATGGAGGATCACTGGAGAACCGTTGTCGATTTCCCTTGGAGATTGTTAAAGCTGTTTCTGATGAGATAGGACCAGAGCGAGTTGGAATTAGATTGTCACCTTTTGCAAACTATTGTGAATCTGGAGACTCGAATCCTGAAGAACTCGGCCTATACATGGCGAATGCTCTGAACAAATATGGTATTCTGTATTGCCACATGGTAGAGCCAAGGATGAAGACTGTTGGAGAAAGAGTTGAGAGCCCTCATAGTCTTGTGCCAATGAGAAAGGCCTTCAATGGCACGTTCATGGTTGCCGGAGGCTATGACCGCAAAGAGGGAAACAATGCAGTGGCTGAGAATCGGGCAGATCTTGTCGTGTATGGTCGTTGGTTTTTGGCAAATCCGGATTTGCCCAAGAGGTTTGAGCTTGATGCTCCTCTCAACAAGTACAACAGAGAGACATTTTATGTTTCTGATCCAGTTGTTGGATATACTGACTATCCATTTCTAGATGGAAGCTTTTAAGTCTCCAATTGCTAAAGCGTGTTTTTGATCAATGCTCTTCTTTAGTGCCTTGTATTTGAACATTCCAATTTCAGTAGGAACCCTTCATATGTATACAAAAATAATTGGGCAACTGTTATGTAATTGTTTGTGGCCTTCTATTTCTGGATTTATAACCACCAATGGATACAAATATACAATCAGATTCCTTAGTTTGGCTTCCACTCCTAGCTGTTGATTTTTGCCCTTACTAATTGTTGTCTCTCTACTCTACCATGTTAGATATTTACTCCGTATTTTAGCACATTCTAATTTGGAATGCAAAATTTATTGCCTCTAGGTATGTATCTATGATTCTTAAATTTTAGGAAAGAGGTCAGCCTCACCTACAATCTAAGAGCAGGGTGAAATCTCTCTTCCTCCTTGGTGATACCAATGTTGGGCAAGGCGAACCGTCTATCACCTTTAGATGTTTACCTAAATATCCAAGAGCTAAGGTGCCTTCTCCAGCGTCTTGATCAACTCTAAGATCAAATCCCCTCTTTTTAATGAGAGTATCCACCCCTTTGCCAGTTGAACTCAAAGACGAGGGGTCTCAAGATATGTATCTAAGAACTCAAATATTTGACCAAGTGCAACTCATCTTTAACGGATGTAACTCTTCTTTGGTTGAGTGCATAATATCTTTAGTTGTGTGTAAATAGTTTTTATTATTTTGTGCGAAGTTGAAAATAGCTTATTCATAATTGAAGAAGGGTTGAGCTGGTTGAAAATAAGCTGCACATGCATCCTTATACAAATTTTAGGTATCTTTGGGTAATAAATTTTGCAATGGGGATTTTTTCCCCCATCAATTTTCCCTTATAATTTGGACAAATCATCTAATTATTCATTTATCCTTTTTGAGCTAAACAAGGTTTATAATGTGGCTCTCACTTAGCACACACTTGGATTAATTATGTCACATGGGTCTGAACAAAATTATAATTAAAATCAACCAAATTATAGATTAAATAAATAATGTGAAAATTTGATATTCCCCAGAAATGATAATGAAAACGAGAGGTGAGGTGCTTATCAACGCCGAGAAGTTGGAATTGGCATTGAGTGACGTTGATAGTGCAAGAACCACATGCTTCTAGGAGCATTATTTTCTGCTAGAGAAATAACAGTCAAAGATTTCTTCACCAAAAAATTAAAATAATAATAATAATAATAATAAAATAAATTTTTATACTCATCATATTCTATTATTTGTAAGATAGAAAAACAAGAACTTTTTATCTTATTCATAAGTCATTCAATTAAATATTTTATACCAATATATATTTTATGCATTTTAAAATAAAATAATATATATATATTCTCTTATTAGAGACAATCTTATTTAAGATATTGTCGAATATTAAATATGGATACATCTTAACGGAAATTTAAACATTAGTTTGTCGCGTTTGTAAGGGACTAACTCTTTCACTAGATTCAACCCGTTGGTTGTATACTTTTAGGCTCTGCATGGTTTTTTTTTTTTTTTTTTTTTTTTTGGGGGGGGGGGGGGGGGGGGGGGGGAGGGAAAAAGAGAGAAAAGAAAAGTTATTTGTGGTGGGACCCATATGAGTTTTCCTCCCCTTTAAATTTTTTCCTTCCATTTTCCCTCCCCTCACCCTCAAACCAAACAGAGCCTTACGCTCTAATTTATTTATTATATATTAAAAAATATAAAATTAAAAAAATTGTTAAATTTTAAAACAGATTTAAAGAGACTTAATGTATTTTTTTATATTATTATTTAGAGTGTTAGAATTGATGTCTAAATATCATTAGATGTGTAATTAAAATTTTAAAAAAATTTCATTGTTAAAATATAGGAAAATAAATATTAAATTTAAAAACTTACTAAGTTATAAAAAAAAATGATTTGATACTAACTTTTTTACGAAATTTTTAATCATCATTCTCCCTCATCAGGCAGCATGGTTTTAATTTTTTTAAAATTGGACTGGAAGGACTGAAAAGCAAGTGAATCGTGACAGAAGCACATAAGGTGTTTCTCTCTTATGTGGTTGTTACATGCTCATCCCTTTAATTAGAAGGATAAGGCATTTTTAAATTTTTTATATATTTTATTTATTTAAATTATATGATCTTTTCACGAAATATTTTTTACGCCAATATCCCTTTAATTATGTTGTATTATTCCACTAACCTTGACCAATGACGACCAGTTCACCACATGTAGGACGACGAGGCAGTTTGCATTGCTTCAATAGAACAATGATGCAGCCGGTTATGACTGTCAAAATCCAGAAGGATACACTTTCAAGATATTAATAAGATTGAAAATAAATATTATTGAGTAATTATTACAAACTATTTTTTTTTTTTTTTTTTTTAAAAAAAACATTTTATAATGAGTTCCCAGAAATTTTAAAAATTGTGCAAACTTGTTTGTGGTGTTTCTAAAGCGTAACAATTAATATGATTGCTTTAAAGCGAAATCAAACTTTGGATAGAATTAAAAACAGAGTATTTAGTCTTTAATTTGATAAAATTGGGGGAAATATAAGGATTTTTAGGATTTTTTTAAGGGTTAGCCACATGAATTATTATCATTATCGAATAAAAAACGTGTTAAACGATGATAGAATAATGTCGAATATTAGATCACACACTTTAAGTATTGAATAATATCTGTTAATTAAAGAAATGTGTTGTAAATTATGCAAGATATATTGAGGTTGCAGTCAATATATATCCCTAAACCATAAGAAAACTCTAGTTAAGATGTACAAGAAACAGTTTAATAAGTAATTAAGTAAGAAATGTACCAATTAACAATGGGGTTTAAACTTCTCGTGTTATATGAGAAGAAGAAGATTCTACACTGTACACATGAAATGGTGAGACCCACATATATATAATTGCTAATTATATATATGTGGGTCCCACCATTTCATGTGTATATGATATGAGAATACACTTCTCCTATAATATGAGAAATGTTTTTCCCATTAACAATTCTCACAGACCAATAAAAACATATACAATAAGCTAATGAGTGATTAAGAAATACCATATCTTACAAGATGGAGTAGTAACGATTTGGCCACTTGTTTGAGCCATAAGTTTTTCTATTTTGTAAATGGTCCAAATCGTCGTCAACAGTTTACTTTTTGCTGATTCAGGGGATATTTTGAGTTTTTTAAATTTTAATAGTATTTTTCTGCCACTTTTTTACCAACTTTTTTATCGTTTTATATGTATTTTGCACTGATTCATTGATCATCGACGCAAATCATCCGAATCACTGAACAGGGCTCTGCCGGCCGCAAAACGTACTCACTAACGTCATCCGAAAATCAGTTACGTCAGAAGGTGGTGGTCCCGTCGACGTTGATTTTCATTTTTCAGTGTGAATTTCGGTTCTATTTATACCCACTAGAGTTCGTTGTCGATTTTCAAACCATCAGAACGGCAGTAACTTTACCGAGAAAAATTATACCTGCGTTTTGTGCAGAAATGGCTCCTGAAGCTGCCGCTATTCCTATTCTTACATTTTACAAGATGGGCAATTTCAATCTATCCCATAGGTATTCATACTCTCTACTAATTACTTCCATTTTTCCACTGTAACCTCATGCGGTTCAAGTGTTTGTTAGAATTCCCAGTTGAACAGTGGCGCCGATCATCATGTAAATCTATCTTTAAAATCACAACTTTTGGAATTTCTTCTACTTTTTTGCCAGAAATAATATTCCTCATGTCCTGATATTCTAGTGTGCATTATGAAAAATCACTTGCATATATGTTTAGTGTTGTGTGCTGGAATGTATGGCTCAGGAAAATTGCCCCTGGGATTGGTCATATTTGATTACTATAACTATTAGTTGAACATTCAGTGATTTTTAAGTTGAAATTTGGTTGTCTTTTGCTATACAGAGTTGTTTTGGCTCCACTGACTAGACAGAGATCTTACAACAATGTTCCTCAGCCGCATGCTATCTTGTATTACTCTCAGCGAACTTCCAAAGGGGGTCTTCTGATAGCTGAAGCTACTGGGGTTTCTGACACTGCTCAAGCGTAATTTGTGCACCTTTTAATTATTTATTTTAATTTTATCCCCGTTTGCTAGGAATTCTAACAAAGTGTTTTCCCCCTTTTCAATGTAAAGATATCCCCAAACACCGGGTATATGGACAAAAGAGCAAGTGGATGCATGGAAACCCATTGTGGATGCTGTTCATGCTAAAGGTGGTATATTCTTTTGTCAGATTTGGCACGCTGGAAGGGTTTCAAATTCAGGTATTTCCTTGCTAAGTCCATTCCCTGCTCTGGGAAAGTGGCTAGAAATTATGTGTCTTTTCACTTGAATGTACTGAGGAGAATTTCGGAATGTTCCAATCTATAATAACTAAGAATGGCCTAAAATACATTTTTTGTCAATTAAATCAACACACTTGTTGGGAATGATTATGCTGTATACCTTCCACTGTCTTCTTCTCTACTACCTGTTGTTTGAGTCTATGGATTTTTACCATAACAAGTGTGGTTTTCAGTTTCCACTATACATTAGTTTCTACTTCCAGAATGCAAAATTATAAGTGCGCCATTACTGCAAAAAATTTGGTAACCAAGAGAACCTGATTGATCAAGATATTATGCATGGTCAGTAGTGGCAAAATAGTTCGTGGAGATTTGTTTGTTAAAGTGTAATGTCTTAAAGGATCTTTGCTTTAATATATATTTACATACACACATGTTTTCTTTTTTTTTCGTTTTTGTCAAAATATATATACATGTTTCTATGACCTCAATTAAATCATTTCTAGCAAAGCTCTATCCTTGAAGAATCTGCTTACTCCTCCCAATATGCAAAATAAATTAATAAATAAAAAATTATAAAGGTTCAACATCAGAAGCTTTCTGTTATGGTGAAAAGCTTAATAGTGCTCCCTCGATCAAGGAAAGGATGGTTCAAAAACAATTAAGCTAAATTTATTTATGTGCTGGATCTCTACCTCCAACATGATGAAATATGAATGAGTCAGGGGTGATATACATAGGCAGGATATGCATTAGGCTCTCTAATATAACTTTTTTCATGTTTTTGCCCAGACGTAGAACAAAGTGTGTTTGATTTACTTTTTTTAATCTATTCAAACTCATACCCTGAAATCTATGTTAATATGCAGCTCCATTCTGCAATGATATTTTCTATTGTTTCTTTCTCTATCTCCAATTTCCTAGGACTTGAATAAATCTGATGTGTGTATACCCAGTATTTCTCCATCTTATATTGTTTTCGAACAGGTTATCAACCAAATGGGCAGGCCCCAATATCTTGTACAGACAAGGGGCTTGCTCCAGTAATTCGAGCTAATGGAGTTGATGTCGCACAATTCACACCACCAAGGCGGCTGAGGACAGATGAAATTCCTCAAGTCGTCAATGACTTCAGAGTCGCTGCAAGGAATGCTATTGAAGCCGGTAACTCCACTAACTTTAATGTGATAAGTCAAACCCTTCAACGAAAATCCATACAAGTATCTTGTAGGATGGAAAGTTACTTCAAATAATGTGTTTTAAACTGGATCTGTTATTGGATCAATAGAGGTGCAGATTTGAGGTTTTGTTGGTTTGACCATAGTTAAAGTAGTTATAATTAAATTAATATTTTTAATAGCATATATACAAATATTAGATGAAAAATAAGTAAAAAATTATTTTTTAAATTCTTACTGGTTCTTGACCAATTTTTATCAAATTTCACTTGTTTGTGAATTGTTTTCATGGTTACGTAGCAGTTTTCACCTAGATTGGTGTTGGAACCATTTTAGGCTGAATCAGGATCAATCAGGATCTAGTTTGTGAGTTCATTAGTTGAACCAACCAATCTTGTTTGGTTTAAAAAGAAATGTTTGCAAATGAGCTATGCTGATATTATTCCCAATTTGATTTTACAAATTATTCCATTTCTTGTTTTGATGCATCCCTCTAATTCAGAAGCAGATAATTTTCCCTTCCTATTATGAAGCCACCCAGGGGAGAAGGAAAAAGAAAGAAACTTTAGATAGAAATCAATTTTACCCCCTACCACCTTTTTACATCTACATCCAATATTTATTGTCAAACCTAACAATTTATGAACAGCCTGTTAGATTTGGCATTAATATTTTCATGGATACTGTGACATAATGGTAATGTTCTTCCACTATAAAAATGTAAGGAAAATATTGCCTAGAGGGAACCACATTGAAATTTTACTGAATACTATAAGTGGATATAAGCCAAAGTAATATTAGAGGCAGTGTATTCCTTTTTTTAGAAGTGGCATAACGGTTATGGCGGTATTGGTACTAAATTTCTATCTATATGGTTGACAATGTAACTGGATGCAACAAGTATAAGAAGATAATGCTTGTCCATTTTAGGTTTTGATGGGGTTGAGATTCATGGCGCCCATGGTTACCTTTGTAAATGGAGCTATATACCCAAGAGGGGGTGAATTGGGTATTTTAAAAACTTTTAGAAATATGCTCTGTTTTGAAGTAATGAAACCCGAGAGAGACGGAGGAGGAAGGTAAGGAAAGCTTGCACAATAGAAATTATCCTGGTTGGTCTTATCTTTGACCTACATCCGGTCCCCAAGCCACACTTGGGATTTTCAATCCACTAAACTCACAAAGCGATTACACACTTTTGTACTCAAGAGTAGTTCTCTCTCTAGAACTCACTCCCCCTTACAAGTTGTAATCAATACACCCAACCACCAAGTCCCCGACTTGTGGTTATCTCAATCAATAAATGATTTCTGAGATAGAAACTCTCTCTAAGAGTAGATGATAATAAACACTTGAAGCTTATAATGTCAAAAGACGAATACAAGTGAAAAACTGAAAGGTAGTTGAGAAAATTGAATGCTTGTGCGTTTTCGGTTGTTGTGTTAGTTAGGAGGACTTGAATGCGGTCCTATTTATACTCGAGAGATCGGTAGATGACCGTTGCAACTTCAATAGATCCGTTGGAGAAATTACGCAAGGTTAGGAAGTGAGTTTAGGCATCTTCTCTCTCTAATCTCGGTTTAATCCAGTGGGCAAGAAGAGCGTGTTGATCTTACGCAAATATATCCGTTGGAAACACGGTTGCTTGATGTAGTAAACATTCTTTAATGCTTTGCAATCGTGTGCGAGATCAAATACCCAAAGTAATGCAACTCTCTGTTCGGTGCATTTAATGCTCGACCATTTTTTGCTTTTTGCTTTATCTCTCTAAAATCATTCTCTAAATCACACGAAACTCACTAATAAAGTCATTAAGCATAGCTAAGAGTAGTAGAGAATGTTCTGGAAAGTATTTTGTTCAAGCAAGATCACTTTGCAAAAACGTAGAAAGCTGGATTTCAAAATCGGCGTTGGAAACTCGAGTTTGTTCGAGAAAAACTCGAGTTTTCAATTTGTGCACTTAAGTCTAAACTCGAGTTTCAAAAACTAAACTCGAGTTTTCAACTTCGAGAGTAAAGTCGTGTCTCGAGCTTTTGAACTAAAGTTTAAATGAATCTTAAAACTCGAGTTTCCAAAACCAAACTCGAGTTTTGGAATGTTAGTGAAAATGGTATGTTGTAGTCCAAAACTCCAAGACTTGAGTTTCAAAATAAAACTTGAGTTTTCATAGACTCAGAAAAGTGAGTTGTTCTCTGTTTGACCAAAACTCGAGTTTTGGAATCAAAACTCGAGTTTTCATATTATCATGAGAAACTATGAAAACTTGTAATGCTCTCGGGTTGGCCAAAACTCGAGTTTTGAAATCAAAACTCGAGTTTTCATTTTATCATGAAAACTTTGAAAACTTGTAGTGCTCTCGGGTTGGCCAAAACTCGAGTTTTAAAATCAAAACTCGAGTTTTCATTTTATCATGAAAACTTTGAAAACTTGTAGTGCTCTTGGGTTGGCCAAAACTCGAGTTTTAAAATCAAAACTCGAGTTTTCATTTTATCATGAAAACTTTGAAAACTTGTAGTGCTCTTGGGTTGGCCAAAACTCGAGTTTTAAAATCAAAACTCGAGTTTTCATTTTATCATGAAAACTTTGAAAACTTGGTGACAAGGCGCGAGGCGAGTTTGAAAAAAACTTAAAAAACTTTGTTGTCAAAACTCGAGTTTGCCATGCTAAACTCAAGTTTTGCTCGGATCAACGAAATTGGCCATTTGTCAAGACCAAAACTCGAGTTTTGAAAACAAAACTCGAGTTTTGTCATGTTAGTAAATTTTTCAATTTTCTAAGACAAAACTCTTAGCTGGTTTACAATTGTCACTCATCATCAAAACACATAGAGAACTAACATTCTCCCCTTTTTGATGATGACAACACTGTAAACCGAATTCAAGAATTTAAAAAGAATCATTGGCTTTTGAAATTTGAAGAGGATAGTATTTAAAACTTGTGCAGATCGAGGAGATAGGCAGCGAAAGCTATGATAGGGTTGATAGTTTCATTCATAAAGCTAGAGTTGTACAATTCATTAAGAACCAAAGAACAACGGCTAGCGAATGACAAAAGTACCAAATTAAGTAAAATAAAACATCATGCAAAGACTAAATACGTAAACTAAAGCTAATTCAGTTCAAAAGACCCAAACTCCCAAACAACTATTAATCCACTTTCTCTCCCCCTTTGTCATCTTCAAATTGGGGAAAAGAAGGATGGTGAAGAACAGGTTCAGTGGTGGGAGAAGAAGGTGAAGGCAACACAACAGTGGTTGGGGTAGTAGGAGAGGGAGAGGAATCGGGTAAGAGCTCGGTAGTGGGAGTGGAGGGGAAGGTAAAACAATAGTAGCGGGGGTAGATGGGTTAGGTGGGTTGTAGGAAAAGTGAAGGAGGGGAAGATGGAGTCTCGGGTTGGTGAGGATGTGAGGTGCGGTGTGGAGAGTCCAATCCCTAAGTGAGTCATGATCTGTCAAGCTTGTCATTGGGCTATGAGATCGAGACCCATTGAGAGGAGACTTTGGCATCCAAGTCATGTGATCGATCGGATAGCTCGGAGTGCACACCCTTGAGTTCTTTGTGTTAACTCGGTATCTTGTTTGGACGGAGCTTGTGATTTGAGATTTCGTTGATCTTGAAAGGCAATGATCTCATCATTTCCTCTGGTGATCTCATTCAAAATTCTACCCATTTCAAACTCCATTCGAATTTGCATAGCGACCTTTGCTCTATCCACAATTCCTTTGATCGGGATTCGAAATGCGAGGGAACGAAGGTTGAACATGATCGATTGAGCCTCTTGAGTTTGGGGGTAGGTTCCTTGTGTGTGGGATCCGGTGGGAACATGTGATTGACGGACCCTTCACCCTCGATAGATATTTTCATGTAGTTAAGGCTGATTCTTTCCAAAAATTGGTGGCTTTCTCATGGTATCTGGAGGACCCACATGCCGGACCTTGTGGTAGAACAAGTATGACGAGAGATCGGGGATGGATAGGGAATATGAGAAGGTCGACGAGAGGAAAATCTGAACTTAACCATTTCTTGAAAAATCCGATTGCCCAATATTGAATGAAGTTTGCCTCACAAAGGCGAGCAAACACGGGGAAGTCCTTTTGAGTAAAATGGGTGTAATTCCCACCTTTACGAATGAAATTTCGGAGTAAATATACCACGAGTGTCTGTTGGTGGTGGGCATATCGAGATGGTTTGAAGGACGGTATGAGCAGATTGTCGGGAAGAGGTTTGTGGGGACAAAGAGTGGTGAAGATGTCACGATTGCTCAATCTTATCTCGGGGACATTGGGTGGATGAGCGATTTTCGGGATTTTGTTGATGATGTTTGCGAGATAAGGTGAAGTGAACACCTTTAGCGATGTTGTTACTCTGCTCTACCGGGTTGCCCATAGAATCCTCAATGTTATCCCATACCATATTGAAGTAAAAGATTTTAACTAAATTTGTGGAGTAGGGAGCGGACACAGAAATAAAGGATTCATAATCTTTGAGCCAGGGTGAGAGGTCTAAATTGTGGTCATCCTTCAGTTTGGCTAAATCCACAGTGACAAAGGGACAAAAGGATTTGTTAAGAAAGAATTCCTTAAAACTGTCGGCCCCTTCTTGATTCATCGGGTAGGAGCGGTTGAGAAGCCCTCGGGAGCGAGAATCGTGATTGTAGATTTGTTATGGCGTCTTCCATAACCTCGGGAGTTCGGGGGCACCGGGGAGCGGTCGAGCACCGGGACCCTTGTCCTGCATGGGAACAGAAAACGTCTTGGATCGTTTAGCCTTAGGAGGTTTGGGAAATTCGGAGAGTCTGCAACCGACGTTGATTTCCCTTTCCCTTTTGGGGAAGATTGAGTCATGTCTTCTCTTGGTTCGACCCTCGACCTTTCGTCAATAGAAACACCCTTTGTGGTGGGTGACTTTCTTAGGGAGAAATGTCGTCTGGAATCCCTCTAATTTTCTTGTCGACTCCAAATTTAAGGCAGAGAGGAATAGGGTTTTTACTCTCACTTTGGTCGTTACGAAGGAGAGGAAGTAAGATTAGGGCCTTCTTTGGGGTTGGAGGAAGGAGGCGACGCCATTTAGGGTTTTGATGGGAGGTTTGGTCGAAGGGATTGAAGGAATTGAGGGAGATGAAGAGGATGAGTCGAGAGAGAATAGTGAAACCTAGGGTGAAACTTGAGTTTTGAAGCAAGTAATGTGGAATAAGTGAAAATCAAGTATATATGTACCCGACTAAAACTCGAGTTTTACATTCAAAACTCGAGTTTTGAAGAATAACTTACTGGACTTCAAAAGTGTAATGTGAACTTTTGAAATTCTTCGATCAAAACTTGAGTTTTACCTTCCAAACTCGAGTTTTCATTCCTCAAAACTTTAAGTTGCTCTCTGCCTGATGGAAACTCGAGTTTCCAATTTCAAAACTCGAGTTTTGAGCTCCTTCAGAAATCAAGTTTCTTTCTCTCTCCCCGATACTTCACCAAAACTCGAGTTTTGGATCAAAACTCGAGTTTTCTCGCCTATCGCGAAACTCGATTTTGTAAAATGTCTGCAAAAGACATTACTAGACACTCCGATGCTTAAGTCGGTAACATTCAATCATCAAAACTTAAACTAACATTGGGTGAAAGATAACTTACGGCTCATTGGGATTTACCATTCCCAATTCTCTTCTTATGAAGTTGAATGGTTCCTTAGCTAATGGCTTTGTGAAGATATCGGCAAGTTGAAGATGTGTTGGGATGAACATGACTTTGACATCTCTTTTACGAACGTGATCCCTTATAAAATGATGCCTCGCATCAATATGCTTGGTCGAGTGTGTTGAAGCTGGATTCTTGGCCAAGCTTATTGTGCTTGTGTTGTCACACAAAATTGGAATTTCCTTCAAGTGAACTCCCAAGTCGGCAAGTTGTTGCTTCAACCATAGCACTTGAGCACAACAACTTGAGGCGCCACATATTCGGCTTCGGTAGAGGACACGGCCACGAGATGTTTGCTTCTTCTTTGAACCAAGAGACAAGTGAGTTGCCAAAGAATTCGCATTGGCCACTTGTGCTCTTTCTATCTGTCTTGTAGCCGGCATGATCCGAATCGAGTATGCCACCAAGTGTTCGGTTGACCTTTGGGAAACCACGGTCCAAGAGTCTTTGTGTCCGAGAGATATCGAATATCCTCTTTACTTGTTCGGCATGGGACTCTTTTGGAGCGGATTGGAACCTTGCACACATCCCAACACTTTGAATTGGATGTCGGGCGACTCGTTGTAAGATAGAGAAGTGATCCAATCATTCCTCTATACTTTGTGATGTTGAAATCTTTGCCCTCCTCATCGGCATCTAGTGAAGCGGTTGAGCTCATAGGAGTGTCGGCACCATTACCTTTGGTCCATCCCAAATTTCTTGACAAATCATTCGAGATATTTGGTTTGGGAAATAAATATCCCATCTTTTCTTTGCTTGATTTGCAGTCCAAGAAAGTAGTTGAGCTCTCCCATCATGGACATCTCAAATTCTCCTGCATAGTCTTTGAAAACTCTTCACACAAAGCATCATTAGAAGCACCAAATATAATATCATCCACATATATTTGAACCATTAAAATTTCATTTAGCTTATTACTCTTTATGAAAAGAGTTGTGTGCCTTTTCCTCTTACAAAGCCTTGATCTAGAAGGAATTTGCTTAGTCGCTCATACCAAGCTCTAGGAGCTTGTTTGGCCATATATAGAGCCTTCTTGAGGCGATACACATGATCTGGACAATGTTCATTTTCAAAACCAGGAGGTTGTTCTACATAAACTTCCTCTTGTATGAAACCATTCGAGAAAAGCACTTTTCACATCCATTTGATATAGTTTAAAACCTTTTACACATGCAAAGGCTAGAAGTACTCTTATGGCTTCCAATCTTGCCTTTGGAGCATAAGTTTCTTCATAATCAATTCCTTCTTCTTGATTATAGCCTTTGGCAACCAATCTTGCCTTGTTGCGGACAATGATTGAGACTCATCACGTTTGTTCTTGAATACCCATTTGGTGCCAATGGCTAGGATGATCTTTGGGCCTAGGTACCAAATCCCAAACATGATTTGTCAAATTGATGTAACTCCTCTTGCATTGCTATCACCCAATCATTATCGAAAGGGCTTCATCAATCTTAGAGGGTTCTATATGAGATATAAATGCGAGAAAAAGTTACTTCATTCAAAGTACTATTTCTGGTTCTTACTCACGATTAATATCACCTATAACTTGGTCTAAAGGATGATTTCTAATAAATTTCCAAGCTCTAGGTTGAGTCGATCGGGATTTTCAATCGAGTTTTGGGGATCGGCCTCAAAAACATTTTCGGGATTTTCAATAGAAGCGGGAGTAGTTTTCGAAAAGAATTGATTTTTGAAAACATTTTCTTCTTCATTGTCCAAGGCTTTATCGATTTAGATTCACGAGAAAACAACATGAATTGATTCTTCAACAATACGAGTGCGAGTATTAAAAACTCTATAAGCTCTACTCCTATTTGAATAACCAATGAAGATACCTATATCGGCTTTGGAATCGAATTTACCAAGATTCTCTTTACCATTGTTGTGCACATAGCACTTGCATCCAAAGACATGTAGGTGGCTGAGATTTGGCTTCCTTTCCTTGTAGAGTTCATATGGGGTCTTGTTCGGCTTCTTCCTCAAATAGGCTCGGTTGGAGATGTAGCAAGCCGTACTCATCGCATCAGCCCAAAACACTTGAGAAGTGTTGTTCTCATTTAACATTGCCCTTGCCATCTCGGTGAGGACCCTATTCTTCCTCTCAACCACACCGTTTTGTTGAGGAGTCCTTGGGCGAGAAGTTGTGATCAATTCCCACATTGTCACGGAACTCGTGAAGGCGTTGTTTTCAAATTCGCCACCATGATCGGTCCTTATACACGAAATTGCAAAGCCTTTCTCGTTACGGACCT
This sequence comes from Acacia acuminata, assembly GCA_019022655.1. Taxonomy (NCBI): domain Eukaryota; kingdom Viridiplantae; phylum Streptophyta; class Magnoliopsida; order Fabales; family Fabaceae; genus Acacia; species Acacia acuminata. The sequence continues at coordinate 263,293 of JAFJYI010000064.1, forward strand.
TTTTGGCAAAGGTAACAAAGCGATCAAACGTTTCATCTTTAGATGATAAAAATATTGTCCAAGCAAATCTAGAGTAATCATCAACTATGACCAAAGTGTAAAGGTTTCCACCAAGACTTTTTACTCTATTTGGTCCAACTAGATCCATATGAAGTAATTGAAGAGGTCATTAGTTGAGATCTCATTTTTGCTTTAAAAGAGGATTTGGTTTGTTTTCCTTTTTGACAAGCATCACAAACTATGTCATTTTTGAAATTCAATTTAGGAATACCAATGACCAAATCCTTTTTCGGCAACTTGTCGAGTTGAAACATATTAACATGAGCTAATCGTTTATGCCATAGCCAACTCTCATTCAAGTTACTAACAAAACAATTTTGGCCGAAGCATTGCTAGAGAGGTTAAGAGTATAGCAATTTCCATCTCTAGGTGCTCTAAATAAGGCTTTAGTTTTCAAATCGTCAATGGGGACTAAATCCTTTCTAACAATCAAACATTCATTTGAATCAAAGATAACTAAGTTACCCTTGTCGGTGCTTTGGCTCACACTTAGGAGGTTGTGACACAATCCTTCTACTAGGTAGACATCTTTGATGAGAGGACCTTCATTGTTTCCTATCTCACTAATTCCAGCAATTTTTCCCGATTGGTCTCCTCCAAATGTGACTCTACCACCATCCTTTGATTTGATTGAGAGAAATTTTGATTCATCTCCAGTCATGTGTCTTGAGCACCCACTATCAATGTACCACTTGTTGGGTCTTGATGCTCTAAGACAAACCTGCAATTTTCAAGGGATCAAGCCTTAGGTACCCATCTTTTCTTGGGTCCTTTGGAGTTAGTTTTGACCTTAGGAACATAAGTTCCTTTTGGTACCCATTGATAATTTCCCCTTTGGTTTAACCTTTCTTTCCTTTTTATGAAAGCAAGATGAAGTAGAATGACCCTTCTTATTACGGTAATTGCAATGTGCAAAGGGATTTGAAGAGTGAACTGATTTTGTAAAATAGTTCATGTATGTTTTACGACCACTCTTCTTCTTGCCTTTCTTTCTATCAAAAATCAGTGCGTAACCAATGCACGATCTATCATTTATAAAAGCGTTCTTTGTTTCAAAATGACATTGAGCATTTCACTTCCTCTAGTGAATTTCTCAAGAGCCTTTGTAAGATATGAATTCTTTTTCTTGAGATCGGGACAATCTTTACAAATAGTATTTTACGAAGAAGACAACTTTTCAACTTGAGATTCAAGAGTAAGATTTGTTTTTCGAGTTTGAAATATTTTTCAGCAAGTTTTTCAAATTCAAATTGCACGAGTCATGTATTCATCAAACAGATCATCATAAGGAGGTTTGCAATCATATACCTCTTCAAGTTTAGCACGTTGCTCTTCTTCTTGGCAACTAGGCATATATTGGCTTTCTCTTCCTCATCCTCATCATCTTCATCGGATGAGCTATCACCCCGAATCTTTGGAAACATAAGCTTTCTTCTTGTATTTCTTGAACTTCTTCTTTTCTTTATTTTTGTCGTTCGGTGAGGGCATTCGGACTTGATGTGGCCGGGCTTCGACATTCGTAGCGAGATGATTGGCTTCTTTGCCTCATGCTGGAGCTACCCTTGTGAAACTTCTTAAAGCCTTGGTCCTTCTTGTAGAACTTCTTGAATCTTCGGACCGGCATGCCAATTTCTTCATCTTCGTCTTCATTCTCATTTTCCCCATCCCGAGTCTCTAACTTCTCTTGCAACCTTGAGGGCAATTCCTTTGTTTTTGCCATGAGCTTCATCAAGTCCCTTTTTGAACTTGAGTTTAGCCTCATATTCGGAGAGACTTCCGAATAGAGCATTCTACGCGTCATTGACTCTCCTCGAGCCTCTTCAATATTTGTGACCTTTGCTTCCCATTCCTTGTTAAGGATATTCAAGATCTTCCTTACTTGGGTGGTTGGTCATATTCTTTTCCCAAGCGGCAAGTTGATTGATGAGATGGGTGAACCTTAGTGGAACTCACCAATGGATTCACCATGCTTCATTCGTAGAAGGTCATATTCGGTCATGAGAGTATTGACTCTGTTTTGCTTTACTCATTTGTTCCTTCATGAGCTATCTCGAGCATCCCACATTTGTTTTGCGAGAAGATAGATTGCAAATACGAAAGTACTCTTGTTGGCTAAGAGCACTTTGAAGAAGTAGGACGGCCTTCTTTGTTGAGTGTGACACTTCTTGTCATTCTCATCATATTCTTCTTCAAGCTTAGGAACTCTAACTCCATCTTCAACGGTTGATGGCTCATAATTTCCTCTTTCAAATACTCTCCATGACCCATACTCGTAGCATTCACAAAGACTTTGAATTTTGCTTTCCGGAAGGAGTAATGCTCTCCATTGAAACCGGGTGGCTTTGTTGATAGAAGCTCCATCGAGGTAAGATACCTTCCATAATGATCCTTCTCGAGTTGTTAAGCTCTTAAGAGAAGACCAGAGCTCGATACCAAATGTAAATGGAGCTATATACCCAAGAGGGGGTGAATTGGGTATTTTAAAAACTTTTAGAAATATGCTCTGTTTTGAAGTAATGAAACCGAGAGAGAGACGGAGGAGGAAGGTAAGGAAAGCTTGCACAATAGAAATTATCCTGGTTCGGTCTTATCTTTGACCTACATCCGGTCCCAAGCCACACTTGGGATTTTCAATCCACTAAACTCACAAAGCGATTACACGCTCTGTACTCAAGAGTAGTTCTCTCTCTAGAACTCACTCCCCTTACAAGTTGTAATCAATACACCCAACCACCAAGTCCCACGACTTGTGGTTATCTCAATCAATAAATGATTTGAGATAGAAACTCTCTCTAAGAGTAGATGATAATAAAACTTGAAGCTTATAATGTCAAAAGACGAATACAAGTGGCGAAAGGTAGTTGAGAAAATTGAATGCTTGTGCGTTTTCGGTTGTTGTGTTAGTTGGGAGGACTTGAATGCGGTCCTATTTATACTCGAGAGATCGGTAGATGACCGTTGCAACTTCAATAGATCCGTTGGAGAAATTACGCAAGGTTAGGAAGTGAGTTTAGGCATCTTCTCTCTCTAATCTCGATTTAATCAGTGGGCAAGAGAGCTGTGTTGATCTTACGCAAATATATCCGTTGGAAACACGGTTGCTTGATGTAGTAAACATTCTTTAATGCTTTGCAATCGTGTGCAGATCAAATACCCAAAGTAATGCAACTCTCTGTTCAGTGCATTTAATGCTCTGACCATTTTCTGCTTTTTGCTTTATCTCTCTAAAATCATTCTCTAAATCACCTGAAACTCACTAATAAAGTCATTAAGCATAGCTAAGAGTAGTAGAGAATGTTCTGGAAAGTATTTTGTTCAAGCAAGATCACTTTGCAAAAACGTAGAAAGCTGGATTTCAAAATCGGCGTTGGAAACTCGAGTTTGTTCGAGCAAAACTCGAGTTTTCAAGCTGTGCACTTAAGTCTAAACTCGAGTTTCAAAAACTAAACTCGAGTTTTCAACTCAGTAAAGTCGTGTCTCGAGCTTTTGAACTAAAGTTTAAATGAATCTCAAAACTCGAGTTTCCAAAACCAAACTCGAGTTTTGGAATGTTAGTGAAAATGGTATGTTGTAGTCCAAAACTCCAAGACTTGAGTTTCAAAATAAAACTTGAGTTTTCATAGACTCAGAAAAGTGAGTTGTTCTCTGTTTGACCAAAACTCGAGTTTTGGAATCAAAACTCGAGTTTTCATATTATCATGAGAAACTATGAAAACTTGTAATGCTCTCGGGTTGGCCAAAACTCGAGTTTTGAAATCAAAACTCGAGTTTTCATTTTATCATGAAAACTTTGAAAACTTGTAGTGCTCTCGGGTTGGCCAAAACTCGAGTTTTAAAATCAAAACTCGAGTTTTCATTTTATCATGAAAACTTTGAAAACTTGTAGTGCTCTTGGGTTGGCCAAAACTCGAGTTTTAAAATCAAAACTCGAGTTTTCATTTTATCATGAAAACTTTGAAAACTTGTAGTGCTCTTGGGTTGGCCAAAACTCGAGTTTTAAAATCAAAACTCGAGTTTTCATTTTATCATGAAAACTTTGAAAACTTGGTGACAAGGCGCGAGACCGAGTTTGAAAAAAACTTAAAAAACTTTGTTTTGTCAAAACTCGAGTTTGCCATGCTAAACTCAAGTTTTGCTCGAGATTGAAATTGGCCATTTACATGTCAAGACCAAAACTCGAGTTTTGAAAACAAAACTCGAGTTTTGTCATGTTAGTAAATTTTTCAATTTTCTAAGACAAAACTCTTAGCTGGTTTACAATTGTCACTCATCATCAAAACACATAGAGAACTAACATTCTCCCCTTTTTGATGATGACAACACTTGTATTTGAATTCCAAGAATTTAAAAAGAATCATTGGCTTTTGAAATTTGAAGAGGATAGTATTTAAAACTTGTGCGGATCGAGGAGATAGAAGCGGAAAGCTATGATAGGGTTGATAGTTTCATTCATAAAGCTAGAGTTGTACAATTCATTAAGAACCAAAGAACAACATGACTAGCGAATGACAAAAGTACCAAATTAAGTAAAATAAAACATCATGCAAAGACTAAATACGTAAACTAAAGCTAATTCGAGTTCAAAAGACCCAAACTCCCAAACAACTATTAATCCACTTTCTCTCCCCCTTTGTCATCTTCAAATTGGGGAAAAGAAGGATGGTGAAGAACAGGTTCAGTGGTGGGAGAAGAAGGTGAAGGCAACACAACAGTGGTTGGGGTAGTAGGAGAGGGAGAGGAATCAGGTAAGAGCTCAGTAGTGGGAGTGGAGGGGGAAGGTAAAACAATAGTAGCGGGGGTAGATGGGTTAGGTGGGTTGTAGGAAAAGTGAAGGAGGGGGAAGATGGAGTCTCGGGTTGGGCGAGGATGTGAGGTGCCGGTGTGGAGAGTCCAATCCCTAAGTGAGTCATGATCTGTCAAGCTTGTCATTGGAGCTGCAGATCGAGACCCATTGAGAGGAGACTTTGGCATCAAGTCATGTGATCGATCGAGAGCTCGAGTGCACACCCTTGAGTTCTTTGTGTTAACTCGGTATCTTGTTTAGACAGGCTTGTGATTTGAGATTTCGGTTGATCTTGAAAGGCAATGATCTCATCATTTCCTCTGGTGATCTCATTCAAAATTCTACCCATTTCAAACTCCATTCGAATTTGCATAGCGCACACGCTTTCTACATCCACAATTCCTTTGATCCGGGATTCGAAATCGAGGAACGAGAAGGTTGAACATGATCGAGATTGAGCCTCTTGAGTTTGGGGGTAGGTTCCTTGTGTGTGGGATCCGGTGGGAACATGTGATTGACCGAGACCCTTCACCCTCAATAGATATTTTCATGTAGTTAAGCTGATTCTTTCCAAAAATTGGTGGCTTTCTCATGGTATCGGAGGACCCACATGCCGGACCTTGTGGTAGAACAGAAGTGTGAGAGATCAGGGATGGATAGGGAATATGAGAAGGTCGACGAGAGGAAAATCTGAACTTAACCATTTCTTGAAAAATCCAGTGCCCAATATTGAATGAAGTTTGCCTCACAAAGGCAAACACAGGAAGTCCTTTTGAGTAAAATGGGTGTAATTCCCACCTTTACGAATGAAATTTCTGGAGTAAATATACCACGGAGTGCACTGTTGGTGGTGGGCATATCGAGATGGTTTGAAGGACGGTATGAGCAGATTGTCGGGGAAGAGGTTTGTGGGGACAAAGAGTGGTGAAGATGTCACGATTGCTCAATCTTATCTCGGGGACATTGGGTGGATGAGCGATTTTCGGGATTTTGTTGATGATGTTTGCGAGATAAGGTGGCGAACACCTTTAAGCGATGTTGTTACTCTCTGCTCTACCGGGTTGCCCATAGAATCCTCAATGTTATCCCATACCATATTGAAGTAAAAGATTTTAACTAAATTTGTGGAGTAGGAGCGGACACGAAATAAAGGATTCATAATCTTTGAGCCGGGGTGAGAGGTCTAAATTGTGGTCATCCTTCGGTTTGGCTAAATCCACGGTGACAAAGGGACAAAAGGATTTGTTAAGAAAGAATTCCTTAAACTGTCGGCCCCTTCTTGATTCATCGGGTAGGAGCGGTTGAGAAGCCCTGCTGGAGCGAGAATCGTGATTGTAGATTTTACGTTATGGCGTCTTCCATAACCTCAGGGAGTTCAGGGGCACCAGGAGCAGATTCAGGCACCGAGGACCCTTGTCCTCTGTCTGGAACAGAAAACGTCTTGGATCGTTTAGCCTTAGGAGGTTTGGGAAATTCTGGAGAGTCTGCCGACGTTGATTTCCCTTTCCCTTTTGGGGAAGATTCAGAGTCATGTCTTCTCTTGGTTCGACCCTCTGACCTTTCGTCAATAGAAACACCCTTTGTGGTGGGTGACTTTGCCGGAGAAATGTCGTCTGGAATCCCTCTAATTTTCTTGTCGACTCCAAATTTAAGACGAGAGGACCGGGTTTTACTCTCAGGTCGTTACGAAGGAGAGGAAGTAAGATTAGGGCCTTCTTTGGGGTTGGTGGAAGGAGAGCGACGCCATTTAGGGTTTTGATGGGAGCTGGTCGAAGGGATTGAAGGAATTGAGGGAGATGAAGAGGATGAGTCGAGAGAGAGAATAGTGAAACCTAGGGTGAAACTTGAGTTTTGAAGCAAGTAATGTGGAATAAGTGAAAATCAAGTATATATGTACCCAGAGCTAAAACTCGAGTTTTACATTCAAAACTCGAGTTTTGAAGAATGGCTTACACTGGACTTCAAAAGTGTAATGTGAACTTTTGAAATTCTTTGATCAAAACTTGAGTTTTACCTTCCAAACTCGAGTTTTCATTCCTCAAAACTTTAAGTTGCTTTCTGCCTGATGGAAACTCGAGTTTCCAATTTCAAAACTCGAGTTTTGAGCTCCTTCAGAAATCAAGTTTCTTTCTCTCTCCCGATACTTCACCAAAACTCGAGTTTTGGATCAAAACTCGAGTTTTCTCCGCCTATGCGAGAAACTCGATTTTGTAAAATGTCTGCAAAAGACATTACTAGACACTCCGATGCTTAAGTCGGTAACATTCAATCATCAAAACTTAAACTAACATTGGGTGAAAGATAACTTACGACTCATTGGGATTTACCATTCCCAATTCTCTTCTTATGAAGTTGAATGGTTCCTTAGCTAATGGCTTTGTGAAGATATCGGCAAGTTGAAGATGTGTTGGGATGAACATGACTTTGACATCTCTTTTCCGAACGTGATCCCTTATAAAATGATGCCTCGCATCAATATGCTTGGTCGAGTGTGTTGAACTGGATTCTTGGCCAAGCTTATTGTGCTTGTGTTGTCACACAAAATTGGAATTTCCTTCAAGTGAACTCCCAAGTCGGCAAGTTGTTGCTTCAACCATAGCACTTGAGCACAACAACTTGAGCGGCCACATATTCGGCTTCGGTAGAGGACACGGCCACGAGATGTTTGCTTCTTCTTGAACCAAGAGACAAGTGAGTTGCCAAAGAATTCGCATTGGCCACTTGTGCTCTTTCTATCGTCTTGTAGCGGCATGATCCGAATGCGAGTATGCCACCAAGTGTTCGGTTGACCTTTGGGAAACCACGGTCCAAGAGTCTTTGTGTCGAGAGAGATATCGAATATCCTCTTTACTTGTTGCATGGGACTCTTTTGGAGCGGATTGGAACCTTGCACACATCCCAACACGAATTGGATGTCCGGGCGACTCGTTGTAAGATAGAGAAGTGATCCAATCATTCCTCTATACTTTGTGATGTTGAAATCTTTGCCCTCCTCATCAGCATCTAGTGAAGCGGTTGAGCTCATAGGAGTGTCGGCACCATTGCCTTTGGTCCATCCCAAATTTCTTGACAAATCATTCGAGATATTTGGTTTGGGAAATAAATATCCCATCTTTTCTTTGCTTGATTTGCAGTCAAGAAAGTAGTTGAGCTCTCCCGTCATGGACATCTCAAATTCTCCCGCATAGTCTTTGAAAACTCTTCACACAAAGCATCATTAGAAGCACCAAATATAATATCATCCACATATATTTGAACCATTAAAATTTCATTTAGCTTATTACTCTTTATGAAAAGAGTTGTGTGCCTTTTCCTCTTACAAAGCCTTGATCTAGAAGGAATTTGCTTAGTCGCTCATACCAAGCTCTAGGAGCTTGTTTAGGCCATATAGAGCCTTCTTGAGACGATACACATGATCTGGACAATGTTCATTTTCAAAACCAGGAGGTTGTTCTACATAAACTTCCTCTTGTATGAAACCATTCGAAAAGCACTTTTCACATCCATTTGATATAGTTTAAAACCTTTTACACATGCAAAGGCTAGAAGTACTCTTATGGCTTCCAATCTTGCCCTTTGGAGCATAAGTTTCTTCATAATCAATTCCTTCTTCTTGATTATAGCCTTTGGCAACCAATCTTGCCTTGTTGCGGACAATGATTGAGACTCATCACGTTTGTTCTTGAATACCCATTTGGTGCCAATGGCCAGAATGATCTTTGGGCCTAGGTACCAAATCCCAAACATGATTTTGTCAAATTGATGTAACTCCTCTTGCATTGCTATCACCCAATCATTATCCGAAAGGGCTTCATCAATCTTAGAGGGTTCTATATGAGATATAAATGCGAAAAAGTTACTTCATTCAAAGTACTATTTCGGTTCTTACTCCACGATTAATATCACCTATAACTTGGTCTAAAGGATGATTTCTAATAAATTTCCAAGCTCTAGGTTGAGTCGATCGGGATTTTCAATCGAGTTTTGGGGATCGGCCTCAAAAACATTTTCGGGATTTTCAATAGAAGCGGGAGTAGTTTTCGAAAAGAATTGATTTTTGAAAACATTTTCTTCTTCATTGTCCAAGGCTTTATCGATTTAGATTCACAGAGAAAACAACATGAATTGATTCTTCAACAATACGAGTGCGAGTATTAAAAACTCTATAAGCTCTACTCCTATTTGAATAACCAATGAAGATACCTATATCAGACTTTGGAATCGAATTTACCAAGATTCTCTTTACCATTGTTGTGCACATAGCACTTGCATCCAAAGACATGTAGGTGGTTTTGAGATTTGGCTTCCTTTCCTTGTAGAGTTCATATGGGGTCTTGTTCAGCTTCTTCCTCAAATAGGCTCGGTTGGAGATGTAGCAAGCCGTACTCATCGCATCAGCCCAAAACACTTGAGAAGTGTTGTTCTCATTTAACATTGCCCTTGCCATCTCGGTGAGGACCCTATTCTTCCTCTCAACCACACCGTTTTGTTGAGAGTCCTTGGGCGAGAAGTTGTGATCAATTCCCACATTGTCACGAGAACTCCCGAAGGCGTTGTTTTCAAATTCGCCACCATGATCGGTCCTTATACGAAATTGCAAAGCCTTTCTCGTTCGGACCTTTTTGGCAAAGGTAACAAACTGATCAAACGTTTCATCTTTAGATGATAAAAATATTGTCCAAGCAAATCTAGAGTAATCATCAACTATGACCAAAGTGTAAAGGTTTCCACCAAGACTTTTTACTCTAGTTGGTCCAACTAGATCCATATGAAGTAATTGAAGAGGTCTATTAGTTGAGATCTCATTTTTTGCTTTAAAAGAGGATTTGGTTTGTTTTCCTTTTTGACAAGCATCACAAACTATGTCATTTTTGAAATTCAATTTAGGAATACCAATGACCAAATCCTTTTTCAGCAACTTGTCGAGTTGAAACATATTAACATGAGCTAATCGTTTATGCCATAGCCAACTCTCATTCAAGTTACTAACAAAACAATTTTCAGAAACTGAAGCATTGCTAGAGAGGTTAAGAGTATAGCAATTTCCATCTCTAGGTGCTCTAAATAAGGCTTTAGTTTTCAAATCGTCAATGGGGACTAAATCCTTTCTAACAATCAAACATTCATTTGAATCAAAGATAACTAAGTTACCCTTGTCGGTGCTTTGGCTCACACTTAGGAGGTTGTGACACAATCCTTCTACTAGGTAGACATCTTTGATGAGAGGACCTTCATTGTTTCCTATCTCACTAATTCCGGCAATTTTTCCCGATTGGTCTCCTCCAAATGTGACTCTACCACCATCCTTTGATTTGATTGAGAGAAATTTTGATTCATCTCCAGTCATGTGTCTTGAGCACCCACTATCAATGTACCGCTTGTTGGGTCTTGATGCTTTCTAAGACAAACCTGCAATTTTCAAGGGATCAAGCCTTAGGTACCCATCTTTTCTTGGGTCCTTTGGAGTTAGTTTTGACCTTAGGAACATAAGTTCCTTTTGGTACCCATTGATAATTTCCTTTGGTTTAACCTTTCTTTCCTTTTTATGAAAGCAAGATGAAGTAGAATGACCCTTCTTATTACGATAATTGCAATGTGCAAAGGGATTTGAAGAGTGAAGCTGATTTTGTAAAATAGTTCATGTATGTTTTCGACCACTCTTCTTCTTGCCTTTCTTTCTATCAAAATACGATCAGTAACCAATGCACGATCTATCATTTATAAACGTTCTTTGTTTCAAAATGACATTGAGCATTTCACTTCTCTAGTGAATTTCTCAAGAGCCTTTGTAAGATATGAATTCTTTTTCTTGATCAGGACAATCTTTACAAATAGTATTTTCGAAGAAGACAACTTTTCAACTTGAGATTCAAGAGTAAGATTTGTTTTTTCGAGTTTGAAATATTTTTCAGCAAGTTTTTCAAATTCAAATTGCACGATCATGTATTCATCAAACGAGATCATCATAAGGAGGTTTGCAATCATATACCTCTTCAAGTTTAGCACGTTGCTCTTCTTCTTCAGCAACTAGGCATATATTGGCTTTCTCTTCCTCATCCTCATCATCTTCATCGAGATGAGCTATCACCCGAGATCTTTGGAAACATAAGCTTTCTTCTTGTATTTCTTTGAACTTCTTCTTTTCTTTATTTTTGTCGTTCAGTGAGGGCATTCGGACTTGATGTGGCCGGGCTTCGACATTCGTAGCGAGATGATTGGCTTCTTTGCCTCATAACTGGAGCTACCCTTGTGAAACTTCTTAAAGCCTTGGTCCTTCTTGTAGAACTTCTTGAATCTTCGGACCGGATGCCAATTTCTTCATCTTCGTCTTCATTCTCATTTTCCCCATCTCGAGTCTCTAACTTCTCTTGCAGCCTTGAGGGCAATTCCTTTGTTTTGCCATGAGCTTCATCAAGTCCTTTTTGAACTTGAGTTTAGCCTCATATTCGAGAGACTTCCGAATAGAGCATTCATCGACGTCATTGACTCTCCTCGAGCCTCTTCAATAGTTTGTGACCTTTGCTTCCCATTCCTTGTTAAGGATATTCAAGATCTTCCTTACTTGGACTGGTTGGTCATATTCTTTTCCCAAGGCGGCAAGTTGATTGATGAGATGGGTGAACCTTTATTTGGAACTCACCAATGGATTCACCATGCTTCATTCGTAGAAGGTCATATTCGGTCATGAGAGTATTGACTCTGTTTTGCTTTACTCCATTGTTCCTTCATGAGCTATCTCAGAGCATCCCACATTTGTTTTGCGAGAAGATAGATTGCAAATACGAAAGTACTCTTGTTGGCTAAGAGCACTTTGAAGAAGTAGGACAGCCTTCTTTGTTGAGTGTGACACTTCTTGTCATTCTCATCATATTCTTCTTCAAGCTTAGGAACTCTAACTCCATCTTCAACGGTTGATGGCTCATAATTTCCTCTTTCAAATACTCTCCACGACCCATACTCGTAGCATTCACAAAGACTTTGAATTTTGCTTTCCGGAAGGAGTAATGCTCTCCATTGAAACCGGTGGCTTTGTTGATAGAAGCTCCATCGGGTAAGATACCTTCCATAATGATCCTTCTCGAGTTGTTAAGCTCTTAAGAGAAGACCGAGCTACGATACCAAATGTAAATGGAGCTATATACCCAAGAGGGGGTGAATTGGGTATTTTAAAAACTTTTAGAAATATGCTCTGTTTTGAAGTAATGAAACCCAGAGAGACGGAGAGGAGGAAGGTAAGGAAAGCTTGCACAATAGAAATTATCCTGGTTCAGTCTTATCTTTGACCTACATCCAAAGTCCCAAAGCCACACTTGGGATTTTCAATCCACTAAACTCACAAACCGATTACACACTCGTACTCAAGAGTAGTTCTCTCTCTAGAACTCACTCCCCCTTACAAGTTGTAATCAATACACCCAACCACCAAGTCCCGACTTGTGGTTATCTCAATCAATAAATGATTTACGAGATAGAAACTCTCTCTAAGAGTAGATGATAATAAACACGAAGCTTATAATGTCAAAAGACGAATACAAGTGAAAAGCGAAAGGTAGTTGAGAAAATTGAATGCTTGTGCGTTTTCAGTTGTTGTGTTAGTTAGGAGGACTTGAATGCGTCCTATTTATACTCGAGAGATCGTAGATGACCGTTGCAACTTCAATAGATCCGTTGGAGAAATTACGCCAAGGTTAGGAAGTGAGTTTAGGCATCTTCTCTCTCTAATCTCGATTTAATCCAGTGGGCAAGAAGATCGTGTTGATCTTCTCGCAAATATATCCGTTGGAAACACGGTTGCTTGATGTAGTAAACATTCTTTAATGCTTTGCAATCGTGTGCAGATCAAATACCCAAAGTAATGCAACTCTCATTCGGTGCATTTAATGCTCGACCATTTTTCGCTTTTTGCTTTATCTCTCTAAAATCATTCTCTAAATCACACTGAAACTCACTAATAAAGTCATTAAGCATAGCTAAGAGTAGTAGAGAATGTTCTGGAAAGTATTTTGTTCAAGCAAGATCACTTTGCAAAAACGTAGAAACTGGATTTCAAAATCGGCGTTGGAAACTCGAGTTTGTTCAAAAACTCGAGTTTTCAAGCTGTGCACTTAAGTCTAAACTCGAGTTTCAAAAACTAAACTCGAGTTTTCAACTTTCAGTAAAGTCGTGTCTCGAGCTTTTGAACTAAAGTTTAAATGAATCTTAAAACTCGAGTTTCCAAAACCAAACTCGAGTTTTGGAATGTTAGTGAAAATGGTATGTTGTAGTCCAAAACTCCAAGACTTGAGTTTCAAAATAAAACTTGAGTTTTCATAGACTCGAGAAAAGTGAGTTGTTCTCTGTTTGACCAAAACTCGAGTTTTGGAATCAAAACTCGAGTTTTCATATTATCATGAGAAACTATGAAAACTTGTAATGCTCTCGGGTTGGCCAAAACTCGAGTTTTAAAATCAAAACTCGAGTTTTCATTTTATCATGAAAACTTTGAAAACTTGTAGTGCTCTTGGGTTGGCCAAAACTCGAGTTTTAAAATCAAAACTTCGAGTTTTCATTTTATCATGAAAACTTTGAAAACTTGTAGTGCTCTCGGGTTGGCCAAAACTCGAGTTTTAAAATCAAAACTCGAGTTTTCATTTTATCATGAAAACTTTGAAAACTTGGTGACAAGGCGCGAGGCGAGTTTGAAAAAAACTTAAAAAACTTTGTTCTGTCAAAACTCGAGTTTGCCATGCTAAACTCAAGTTTTGCTCGATCATCGAAATTGGCCATTTTCAAGACCAAAACTCGAGTTTTGAAAACAAAACTCGAGTTTTGTCATGTTAGTAAATTTTTCAATTTTCTAAGACAAAACTCTTAGCGGTTTACAATTGTCACTCATCATCAAAACACATAGAGAACTAACAACCTTCTTGACCAGTTTATGAAAGATCAGGTTAATGATCGAACAGATGAATATGGAGGATCACTAGAGAACCGTTGTCGATTTCCCTTGGAGGTTGTTGAAGCTGTTTCTAATGAGATAGGACCAGAGCGAGTTGGAATTAGATTGTCACCTTTTGCAAACTATTGTGAATCTGGAGACTCGAATCCTGAAGAACTCGGCCTATACATGGCGAATGCTCTGAACAAATATGGTATTTTGTATTGCCACATGGTAGAGCCAAGGATGAAGACTGTTGGAGAAAGAGTTGAGAGCCCTCATATTCTTGTGCCAATGAGAAAGGCCTTCAATGGCACGTTCATGGTTGCTGGAGGCTATGACCGCAAAGAGGGATACAATGTAGTGGCTGAGAATCGAGCAAATCTTGTCGCGTATGGTCGTTGGTTTTTGGCGAATCCGGATTTGCCCAAGAGATTTGAGCTTGATGCTCCTCTCAACAAGTACAACAGAGAAACATTTTATGTTTCTGATCCAGTTGTTGGATATACTGACTACCCATTTCTAGATGGAAGTTTTTAAGTCTCCAATTGCTAAAGGGTGGTTTTGATCAATGCTCTTCCTTAGTGCCTTGTATATGAACATTCCAATTTTAGTGGTAACTGTTCATATGTCAACAAAAATAATTGGGCAACTGTCATGTAATTGTTTGTGGCTTTCTATTTCTATACAAATATACAATATTTCTAAAATGTTGGTGAATGCTTAAGGATTCCTTAGTTTGGCTTCCACTTCTAGCTATTGATTTTTGCCCATACCAATTGTTGTCTCTCTACTCTACCATGTTAAATATTTACTCCGTATTTTAACACATTCTAATTTGGATTGCAAAATTTATTGCCTCAAGGTATGTATCTAAGAATTCGAATATTTGACTAAGTGCCACTCATTTTTAATGGATGTAACTCATCTTTGACTGAGTCTGAGTGTATAATATCTTTAGTTGTGTGTAAATGTTTTCTATTATTTTGTATGAAGTTGAAAATAGGTTATTCATAATTGAAGAAAAGTTGTGCTGCTGAAAATAAGCTGGACATGCAACCTTATACAAATTTTAGGTATCTTAGGATAATAAATTTTGCAATGGGGATTTTTTTCCCCAGCAATTTTCCCTTATAATTTGGACAATTCATCTAATTATTCATTTATCCTTTCTGAGCTAAAAAAATTCATAGCTTAAGAAACAAGGTTAATAACGTGGCTCTCACTTAGCCCACACATGGATTAATTATGTCACATGGGTCTGAACAAAATTAAAATTAGAATCGACCAAATTATAGAGTAAATAAATAATGTGAAAATTTCATTGAGGGAATGAGTGAGGCGCTTATCAACGCCGAGAAGTTGGAATTGGCATTGAGTGACGTTGATTGTGCAAGAATCACAAGCTCCTAGGAGCATTATTTTCTGCTAGAGAAAAAACAGTCAAAGATTTATTCACCAAAAAAAAAAAAAAAAAAAAATTTATATTCATCATATTCTATTATTTATAAGATAGAAAAAAAAAGAACGTTTTATCCTATTCATAAGTCATTCGATTGAATATTTTATACCAATATATAATTGGGTTTATCATTTGTCATGTCACTTGACTAAGATTATGTCAAGTCACCTCAAAACTACATCGTTTTGGGAGTTAAGGGAATTAATGAAGGGTGTTTTAGTATTTTTGTTTTGTATTTATTATATGAATTTTATCAAAAGGTCCTTCATTAATTCCTTTAACTCCCAAACGACGTAGTTTTGGGGTGACTTGACATAATCTTATGAACATATCTCCTAACAAAAATTCAAACATTAGTTCACCACATTATGAAGGACTAACCCTTCCGTTAGATTCAACCACGTTGGTTGTATACTTTATGCTCTAATTAATCTATTATATATTAAAAAGGATAAAGTTAAAAATTATTAAATTTTATTACAGATTTAAAGAGATTTAAGGTTTTTTTTTTCTTTTTTAATTTAGGGTGTTAGAAGTGATGTATGAATATCACTAGATGTGTAATTAACTTTTTAAAAAAATATTCATTGTTAAAATATAGGAAAATAATTATTAGTTTTAAAAACTTACTAATTTATAAAAATAAAAAATTGATTAATTTTTAATTACCATTCTCCCTTGTCAAACATGGTTTTAAAAATGAGGTTTAAACTTCTCATGTTGCATAAGAAGAAGAAGATTCCTACATACACATGAAATAGTAGGACCCACATATATATATAATGTTAATTTTATATATATGTGGCTCCCACCATTTTATGTGGGTATAACATGAGAAAACACTTCTCCATAAGAAGTGTTTTTCCCTTAAAAAATTGTACCGATCGGTCGGAAACCTACGACATGTTTCTGTCTAATTCAATGTCAAACCGGAAAAAGTCGACAAAGCGGAAACGCGGTCATGACCCGGCTAACCCGCTTGGTTGGACGGGTCATGCGGGTTTTTTTTTTTTTTTTTTTTTTTAACTCCAAATCACCATAGAAGGATCGAAGAACATAGATTCAGATCAATAGGAAGGCTACGGAAGAAGAAGAATAAAGAGAAAATGGACTGAGAGAGATAAGGTGGAGGAAACCTGAGACTGATGAGGACTATTTATTTTCTGGTTTTCTCACATCACTTGCCGTCGATAAAAAAAGGTTCATGAAGGAGTCTACCGGAGGTGAGCCTTGAAAATCGGGTCTGGAAGCATATGTTAACTGGGGGGAGAACTTAGGGAAGATTATAGGGATGGAAATATACCAGGTAGGTGGGTTTTGACTAAACAAGCTAAAGCTTGTAATGAAGGTAGAATGCCTGAGTGCGGGTCTAAGCTTAAATACGGGCTTTTTTAAAGGCTTAGGCCTAAGCCTTCATGAAGAAGAAAGAGAGCTGTACCTTTATTTTCTCATATTAAAAAAAAAAGAAATAACTTAAAAGAAAAACTCAGTTCAAATGAATAAGACACCATATTTAATTGGGTTTGGCTATGGTCTAATTACCTTCCCATCCTCTTCTTCATCTAAGCTGTTAGATTGAAATCTCAATGATTCAAATATAATTATTTATAAAAATATTATTTTTAAATTTTTTTAATAATTTAATATTTTTTATAAATTATTAGATCTAAACCGATTAAGATTTCAATTCAACGGTTGAGATGAAAAAGAAAATGAAAAGGGAAGTGGATCATAACTAAACCCATATTTAATGTGATGGCAGTGGCACCCACCTTTAAAGGCATTGATAGACTCATTGGGAATTGGAAATGGCAAAGCTGAAAATCAGGAGATTGACCAAAATAATAATTTTTTAAAAAAAATTACCGCATTAAAGCAGATTGGAAACATTTTACCAAAGTAATGTAGTTAGTGGTGCAAGACGGACTCATGCTATTAATCACGTAAAAGAGGTTCACGCCACATCGACACATACCGACAAATTTTGTGTTAGTGACGTGGGGTAATTCACGCCACCTAATGGCGTGAATGTTATTCACGCGCCACTAGGTGGCGTGAAAAGTGAGAATCGACCACTCAATTCCATATAAAAAAAAAATTAATATTAAATATAATAATAATAAATGATAAAAATAGTGGAATAATTTAAAACTCTACTTCATTTAATTTGAAGTTAAAAGAAAGAAAGTATGGAATTGAAATAACTCATTAAGAACCTTTTAAAAAAATTACGCGATACAATTTGGTTATAACAATGATCAATACGGGGGGAATCTATATATTTGTTATACACCAAATATTTGTATAACAACGGTATTGATTTTGGATCTATATAAAAAAGTGTATGCGTAAAAGTGTTTCTAATATTTGTAAACTTATTAGAAACACTTTTACGCGGTACACTTTTTTATATAGATCCCAAAATCAATACTGTTGTTATACAAATATTTGGTGTATAACAAATATATAGATCCCCTGTATTGGGATCTGTTGTTATAACCAAATTGTACCGCGTAATTTTTTAAAAAGCATTCTTAATGAGTTATTTCAGTTCCATACTTAAAAATGTTCAATTAAAATACATTAATGCTCAATCGTCCTTTCAAAAACTCCTCTTCTTAACCTGTTTTAATAGCTCTAGTTCACATTTTTATTATATATTTTAGGCCCCCCAATCTTAAGTATTATGGAAAATGTCATTTAAATATCAGATGAAACTTTAAAATCAACACGTCTGTTATAAAATTACAAGGAACAAGGATGATGAAGAGGAATCTAGGATTTTGAAATTTAAGTGTTTTTACTAAAATACCCCTCATATCTCTCCTCTTCATTTCTTCCTCTTCCCGGCCACTCTCTTTCTCTCTCATCTCCCTCTTTTCATTTTCACTTTGTAACACCCCCAAATTTCTAACAATTTATAATAAACCAAATTTGGGAAATGTTACCGCCGCACTTGTACTAAGACAGGCGCAAGGCTAATTACATTAAAATGAAACCAAAAGTTGAGATTTAACTAAAGGAAATATGTCTAATGCATTTTATTGTATTCATAAAGATTTTGTAAAAACCTATAACTAGCTAGAAATCATTGAGACGTTGTCCTCACTTCTCACTGCTAGCCTCATTCTTTGAAACTGTTTCACTCAAAATCTGCTCCCGAAGGATCATCACGATCCACGCAAACACAAAGTCAGCAAAGCTGAGTAATCCTAATCAAACACAACACATACAGCCCAAACATAGCAATCAAATCAAGTATATAATCGTATATCAATCAAATCAAATATCAATTTCTATATTTATCATATATAAACACATCAAGTCAAATATTATTCATTATCTTTATTAAATTCAAATAGACCCGGAAACCTGCCAGTCTATTTAGTGGGAAGAGAACCATGGTAGACCCGGATATCCTGCCATTCTACCCTGTGACCCGGAAGACCTGCCAGTCACAAAACATCAAATTGGCCATCTTTTAAACATCTCTTCCTAGTATGCACACCTCTTCTCAAAGTTGCTACTAGTATCCCGAGTTACCCTGCCGGATACCACTTTGAGAAGAACGGATAATATCTATTCGCATCATATAAATATCAGAGGCATAAAGCCCAAAGGTTGTGTTCATCACTTCAGGAGGTACCATTCCCAAAGCTATCTTCCCACTTTAATTCATTACAATCACACACAATCAGGAAATTCAATCTTGTCACAGTCATCGAATTTCTTCATTGAATACACCAGTTGCTCAAGGCATCATAACTTTCTAACTATTCAAGAGTATAATAATTCAAATATTCGATATAAGATTCAACTCATATTATAACTCAAATATCAATATGAGTAAAGTCCAAACTCAACTATCATTTCCATCATCATAAATTATAGGGTATCAAGATCACAATTTCACAACTATTCAGTAAGACTCATATCGTACACACATATTACATCAAAATTTCATATTAAGCCAACCCTTGACTTTTTAGAGATTTCATATAATATAAAACAAGCCTATGATATACCTTGGATCATAATTACCCTATCTTAATTAACCTAAGACCTCTAGGGATTAGGATTACATATAATATATTTCATACAAAACATCCCTATCAAAATTCCTAAGACTTCTAAGGATTAGGATTACCTGGTCTCCGAGTTCGATGACTTCTAGGAGGAAAATCGAGTAGAGAAGATAAACATAGTTGATAAGCAAAAGAAATAAAAGAAGAAGAGGAAAGCACGTTGTCACGGCCTTGGAACTGAATCCCCTCGAGTAGGCAAGGAAAGGCAAAGAACACAAGATTCTTTAGAGAGAAAAGGAGATCTTAGAAAGAGAAGCTCTTGAACCACAGATGATTCAATTGCCTTGGATGGTTTGCAAATGAAGGAGGCATCCCCTATTTATAGCCTACAACCTCCTTAATCAACGGTCAAGATTAAAAAGATCCTACGGTGGAGAATGATTCTCCAGAACTTTCCTAAGAATTCATGAGAGTTCTTGAATTCTCTTTATAGTTGCACAATTATCCACAATGATGTAGAACTCTCTAGAATTCTCTTTATAATTGCACAAGTATCTACAATAATGTAGAACTCTCTAGAATTCTCTACAAAGCTCTACATTTCTCACTTTCATGAGAGTTCTGGAATTCTCTACAAAGTTCTACCAATATCTTCAATAATGTAGAACTTTCTAGGATTTTCTACAAAGCTCTACCAATATCTACGATAATGTAGAATTTTCTAGAATTTTCTACAAAGCGCTACCAATGTCTACGATAATGTAGAACTTTCCAGAAAGCTCTACCAATATCTACACATGTCTACCACATTCTAGGAGCATCTAGAATTCTCTGTAAAACTCTACCATTATCTATACATGTCTACCACATTCCAGAGAGTTCTAGAATTCTCTACAAAACTCTAGGAGCTTAAAGATTAAGCAAAGGAAAACTTAAAGAGTAAGAAACCTACCACTTTGGTCCTATTTATAAGTCCCATTTTGACCAAATCACACATACCAAGGAGAGGTAGGTAGCTCAATGATTATAGGGTAAAATTTCAACTTTACCCTCATTTATGATTGGATACCTTTTAACTTTTTCTTCTCTCTCTATTTTCATTGGTACAATAATATGGGCAAAATTGTCACAATCTCATTTATTTGGTCAAAAGGGACTTATAAATAGGACCAAATTTTTTTGGTCAAAGAGGACTTATAAATAGGACCATAGTGGTATTTTATTAAGGAAACTTACAGAGTAAGAAAAGGAAACTTAAAGAGTAAGAAACCTATTTTATTAATATTATTCTATTCTATTTTATTTTATTTTTCCTGGGTTATCACATTCTACCATCCTTAAAATAAGTTTCGTCCTCGAAACTTAAAAGTTTATGCTCTTGGGTTATCACACACTTTCACCTACGCCTTTCTTTCTTTCCTTGCCGGCGACAGCTTCCACCTTCATCGCTAGCTAGTTCTGCCATAACCACCAAAAACGCGGTGATTGTGAGTTTGGAGCCACGACTGTGAGTTTGTTTCTGGTTTTATTTTTTGAAATTTTAATCGTTTGGGATGTGGTGGTTGATAGGACAAGACTCCATTGTTGGAAGGGGAAGGAAGGAAAGATGAAGAAGAATGTGAATAGTAAAATGAGCTAAGGAGGCTGAAAAATCCAATAATGAACAGTAAATGAGTTTGAAGTAGAAGAATGTGAATAGTAAATGTAGACTTTTAACAAAATTCATAATGGGATTAACAAGTTCAGTAATGGAAATAACAAGTGTATTCGTCAAGTTGTACACATGTCACTCTGACGAACGTCTTTGTTATTCCCATTGTTGAACTTGTTAATACCATTAAAGAATTTGTTATCCCCATTACAATATTTGTTAATTGTGCTCAGAGTTTGGTTTCACTGGCATGTGTTCCCTTGACGAATACACTTGTTATTCCCATTACTGAACTTGTTAATCCCGTTACAAATTTTGTTAAAAGTCCACATTTATTGTTCACCTTTTTCTTCCTCAAACTCACTTACTGTTCATTATTGGAATTTTTTTAGCCTCATAAGCTCGTTTTTACTGTTCACATTCTTCTTCATCTTTCCTTCCTTCCCTTTCCAACAATGGAGTCAAGTCCTAACAACCACCACATCCCAAACAATTAAAATTTCAAAAACTCAAACAAAAAACAAACTCATAGTTGTAGCTTCAAGCTTGGGTCTCCAAACTCGCAGTCATAACATTTTTGGTTGTTATGGCTGAACTCGCCGATGACGGTGAAGGTGGAAGCTGTTGACGACAAGGAAAGAAAGACATAGGTGAGAATGAAGAGAGGGAGAGGAGAGAGAAAGAGAGTGGCTAGGAAGAGGAAGAGATAAAGAGGATAGAGATGAAGGGTATTTTAGTAAAAACATTTAAATTTTGAAATCTCATATTCCTCCTTATAACCTTTGTGTCCTTTTAATTTTTTAACAAACATTTTGGGGTTAGAATTTTATCTGGTATTTAAATGACATTTTTCCTAAGCATTATGATACTTCTTTTATACACCCACATCCATTATTTACAACAATTAAATGTTAATTCTTGAGTTTTTAATATAAGATATATTTATTTAATTTGGTTAAATTAAGGAATTTAGTTTAATTAATTAATATTACATATATTTTTTAAAATACCTTGTCATCTTCCATAATTCTCTCATTCACTTCTCTCCTTGATTATTGTTGAGGAAGCATTAATAGGGGTAAATTTTCAAAAATTTGACATATATGAAAAGCTTTGTCTTATATGGAGGACTAAGATCAACTCTTTAAATATATCTTATATTGAAGATTGGAGGAGTATAAATCAATTTTATAAATTATGAGAAATCAACTTTATCCTAAATTTATTCTTAGCCCCTACTTCTTTTTACCTTGCTTAGCACCGGCTACAAACACAAAAGGGTCTAGGGGCATTTTTGTCTCGAAAGTTTTTATAGAGGGGCAATTTTGCCTCAAAAGTTTTTCAGGAGAAAATTTTGCCACTGAAGTATAAACAATAGAGTAATTTTACTCTAGCCGTTATCCTAGTTAATTTTGATAATTAGTTGACTAAATTTGTTGAACAACAGTCCACATATCATCTACATATTTTTTGTTAAACTGCAAAATTACTACGGGAGTTTTAAATCAAACTTCAAAAAAGATGAAGTGGATGATACGTTGACTTTTAGTGCAAATTTGTATTATAACAAGGATTTATTATTTGTCATGTCACTTAACATAAGTTTATGTCAAGTCACCCCAAAAATACGTCGTTTTAAGAGTTAGAAGAATTAATAAAGGGTGTTTTTGTATTTTTACTTTTGTATTTATTATATGAATTTAGCAAAAGATCTTTCATTAATCTCTAACCCCAAAACTACATCGTTTTGAGAGTTCATTAATTCCTCTAACCCTAAAACGACGTAGTTTTGGGGTGACTTGACATAACTTTATGTCAAATGACATAACAAACGATAAACTCATATAACAAATATAACATGGATGACATATGAACTATTATCTCAACACATTTGGTCAACTAACGGTTAAAATTAACTAAGATATGGCTATGACAAAATTGTCCCCCGAAAAGCTTCCGCAGCAAAATTATCCCTCGATAAAAACTTTCGGGGCAATAATGCCCCTTAACCTTTTTTAAAATGGAAAAATGACACTAAGGCCCCCAATTAAAAAAAAATATATATTAAAAAAGTCCTATAACTGATTAATGATAGCTCCTCCACTTGTTGATAATTTTTCTTTTATTTATCATTAATAAGCTATAAGATTTTTCTAACATTAATTTGGGAGCGTGATATCATTTTTCCTTTTTAAATTACCTGCCCTTCTGGGAGGGAGCATATTATATTGTGATGGCTCAACTCTAATTGGACGATTGCTATTCACTGTGCACGTCCCCATCCTGAAAACGCACTCCCTCACGTCACATCGCTCTACCTTCCTCGCTCGGAGGTGGTGGTGGGTGGAGCCTCCAATGTTTCTGCCTTTGTAAGTCACTTTGAATTCTATATAAATAGCAATTATTCTCTGATTCTTTTTTGTATATAGTAACTGAGAATCTTGTTTTGTGCAAAAATGGCTTCTGAAGCTCCCGCCATTCCTCTTCTTAAGCCCTACAAATTGGGCAAATTCGATCTATCGCATAGGTACTCTCCCTTCCTCGAATTTCTTCAATTGCGTTTTCGTTTTCTCTTTCAATTTTGCATAAGGATGAGGTGTTTGTGAAAAATCCCAGTTGAGCACTGGCCTGGGTTATGAGTAGCATCATACTTGGAAATCACGAATTTTAAATTTTGTTCTACAACTCTACGATAAATATGTTTTAATTTTGATTAATTTGAATTCTTTAGTGCTTATGTTGTCCTTACTTGTGTGCTACGAAAAGACACTTGCATCGGAACCGGATTTCCTTAGTATCCAATTTTCAGCTATCAGATCAATCTAAAGTGTGCCACACAATCATGCTTTTTTAATTTAAAAATCTGAACCATTTTTAGATAATTTTAAAATAAATATTTCTGAAATATTTTTTCAATATCCTAAAATATCATGAAGTATTTTTCAGTAAAGTAGTCAAATGATCTGAAAAAATATTTTAGCGTTCTATCTAGTACGAAAAGATACTTCATAGTATTGATCTACTTCGAAAAAAATACTTTATGATTTTGAAAAATTATTTGAGGATCTTGAAAAAATATTCCGTGATATTGACCGGTACCAAAAAAATACTTTAGAGATCGACTACTACTAAAAAAACGATCAATACTCTGAAGTATCTTTTTAAGATTAGTCAAGACCTCGAAAATTTTTTTAGAATCTAAAAAAATATATTTCAGGGTACAAAAAATATTTTTAAATTTTTTAAATTAAAAAAGCATGATTGTGTGGTACACTTTAGATTGATCTGATGGCTGAAAATTGGATACTGAAGCTGAGAATTTTGATACTCAGGAGATCCAGTTCACACTTGCATCTTCCATTGGTAGTGGAAATAGGGAAAGAGTCAAGGCGTACTCAAAGTTTTTGCTAGGAGAATGTTATTTTTTTTTTTTTAAGTTCAATGTTACTCAATGGAGCAATTTTGCCTCTTACGTTAAAATGTTAATAGTGAACGTCAATTTTTAAATTGTCAACATGAGTGTTTTAACAATATAAGGTAACATTATTATGTTTTGAAACTTCCGAAATGACATTGAACCTAAAAAATCTTCCAAAGCAATATAGCACCTCATCGAAAACTTCTTGAACAAATTTGCACATTAACCCAATAGGAAAATTTTCTTGTGGCACATGGAGTTGTTTCTGATTACTCTAAGTGTCAGTATGAGTTGAATATTTTTGTGGTTTCTTAATTAAAAATTGGTTCACTTTTGCCATACAGAGTTGTTCTGCACCACTGACTAGACAGAGATCTTACAACAATATTCCTCAGCCTCATGCTATCTTATATTACACTCAGCGAACTACCAAAGGAGGTCTTTTGATAACTGAAACTACAGGTGTTTCTGACACTGCTCAAGGGTAATTTGAATACTTATATTATTCCTTATGTTAGTTTTTTCTCTTTTTGCTAGAATGTTTCACAAAACGTGTTTGTGTTTATTTCCTATTCTATCTGAAGATACGATTATACACCTGGAATATGGACAAAAGAGCAAGTGGAAGCATGGAAGCCCATTGTGGATTCTGTTCATGATAAAGGTGGTATATTTTTTTGTCAGATCGGGCATGTGGGAAGGGTTTCAAATTCAGGTATCTTTTTTATAAGTTAGTCTTTTTATCTGAGACAGTTGCTAGAAAGTATCCTGTCTTTTGGGTTGAGTGAACAAGAGATTTAAGTTGGCAAAAACCAAAAACAAAAAAACACAACAAAAGAAGAGATTTGACATGTTTCATCAGTGGATTATCACTTTGAATGGCCTAAAACCATCCTCTATGTCAATTAGAGCAATGCATTGTTGGGAAGTGATTTTTGAATTGTTTTCAGCTTATGCTGTCTTATTCTCTACCACTACTTATTTAAATCTTTGGATTTTTAATGTGTATAGATTTCAACTAGTTGCTTAGTGACGAGGTAGTACAAGTGGAAACTATTTGTTGAAGTTTAACCTCTAGAAGAACTTTTGCAGGCCCTTTACATGTTTTCTAATGACTCAATTGAGTGCTAGGACTGTACACGAACTCGGAGAACCTGTTTGCTCCTCCTCCCCTGTCCAAAATAAATGAATAAAAAGAGAATGACAAATAATAAATAAAAAGTAAAAAATTTCTCAATTCATTTTGATTGTGACAAGTGACAACCTTTATAGTGACACATCATCTATCAAAGCATGACTTTTCAAAATCAATTGAACTATATCTCTTTATGGAACCACTGTTGTATGTGCATCTTTTCTATCAACATTTTGAATGATTTTGGGTTGAAATATGGGAATGGGAGGCTCTCTAATTATAATCTTTTATTTCATGTGCATCAACATTTAAATCCTTGAATTTTATAATCTGTTCAGATCATAACCCCTAAATTGATGTTAAGATATTTGTGTATTCAACATATATGCAGTCCCACTCCCATTATGTTGTAGTATCTGTAATCATTTATCTCTTCCAAATTTCTTGGAATCGAATAAATCTGTTGCATGTGTTTAGTGGGTCCCCATCTTACATTGTCTTAAACAGGTTTTCAGCCAAATGGGCAAGCCCCAATATCTTGCACTGACAAGGGATTGGCCCCACACATCAAAAGTAATGGCATTGATGTTGCACAATATACACCACCCAGGAGGCTGAGGGCTGATGAAATTCCTCGAATTGTCAATGACTTCAGGCTCGCTGCAAGGAATGCCATTGAAGCTGGTACCTTCATTAAGTAAAATGCTGTGAAAAATCCATTCACTTCAACCATAATCTATATAAGCAGTGCCTAGAATATCTGGAAATAATCATATTATTTCATTCTTTAATACATTGGTTTGTTCCCTTAGATTGAAAGTTGTTGTTTACTATGGCGCTCTCTTAATTTTCTGATATGGTTCACTTTTTACCCCTATTGTCTCATCTAGATCCTGGATATAATGTCAAACTTGACAATTTGTTGACTTGGACACCAAAACTGTGAAGATAATGGTACCGAGGAAATAAAAAACATCTCAATTTTCATATGGTTAGATTTTGCATTACCCTTTTTTAGGACTAAAGTGGCAGAATGGAACATTTTATCACTTTAGAATTTGGAAGACAGTATTGCCTACTTTTGAAGTAACAGGTACCAAATTGAAATTTTTACAAATTTAGAGGGACCTAGTTTTGTTTATAAGTCTAAATAAGAAGCACTAAGTTTATTCTTTAGAAATGATGTTACACGCTAATGGTGGATCTGGCAGTGTATTTTATCTAATATGCTTGACATGTAACTGAATGCAGAAGTTTAAAATGAGGATACTTGTGCTATTGTAGGTTTTGATGGAGTTGAAATTCATGGTGCCCATGGTTACCTTGTTGACCAATTTCTGAAAGATCAAGTCAATGATCGAACCGATGAATATGGCGGATCACTGGAGAACCGTTGTCGGTTTCCTTTGGAAGTGGTTAAAGCTGTTGCTGACGAGATAGGGGCAGAGCGACTTGGAATTAGGTTGTCACCTTTTGCAGATAATGTAGAATGTTGGGATTCCAATCCTAAAGAACTTGCCCTATACATGGTGAATTCCTTGAATAAATATAATATTCTTTACTGTCACATGGTGGAACCCAGAATGAAGACTCACTGGGAAAAAGTTGAGTGCCTTCACAGTCTTGATCCAATGAGAAAGGCCTTCAATGGCTCTTTCATTGTTGCTGGAGGCTTTGACCGTGAAGATGGCAACAATGCGGTGGCGGAGGACTCTGCAGATCTTGTCGCCTATGGTCGGTGGTTCTTGGCAAATCCAGATTTGCTCAAGAGGTTTGAGCTTGATGCTCCTCTCAACAAGTACCACAGAGAGACTTTTTACACTTCTGATCCTGTTGTTGGATATACGGACTACCCATTTCTTGGAGTGAGTGAGTTCTTAAGGCTCTAAACTCTAATGATGTATGGGTATTCCTCTATGTCCTCCTTCCTTATTTTGACCATTCTTGTTTCAGTGAGTGTGATAACCTTACAAGATGGCAGAACTGGGCAAATGTTAATTGTTTGTTTGTGCCCTGCTATTTCCCTTTTATCAATAACTTCGTACTGTTTTGGGTTCATGTAAGAGAAAGGGTATGCTTTCTGCCACCAATATGCATATCATATATATAATAATAATAATAGTGTTACTTCTCTTTAATTGTAGCCTTTTATTAGTTGTAGGAATTATCATTTGTTGATAAATTCTCCCTCCGCCCTTATATATAGGAAAAATCTCATATAAAGCTACCTAAAATAGGAAAATTCTAAATTAGGTTGATAAATTTGATAAATCCTTAATTGAGTCATTAACCTAATTTATGATTTCAATAGGGAAAATCTCATATAAAGTTGCTTGAAATAGAAATTTTTTAAATCAGGTTGGTAAATTCAATAAATCTTTAATTAAGTTATCGGCCCAATTTAAGATTTCAAAATGTGGGTTAAATGATTTTATTATCCTTTCATAGTTTTCCCTCTCCTTTTAAAGGTTCTTGATGGCTGTAACTTCTGTTTTTACAATAAGTATCTATACAACATCAATATATATATATAAAAAAAGGGTAAAGGAGCAAAAATACACATAACCTTTTCCCCAGGAGCGCCCAGCACCAAAACCTTTCAACTGGAGCAAAAATACACACGACGTTACGTTTTGGGAGCGCCTAGCACCACGGCCGTTAGTCAACTGTTAGTTGACCGTCAGATTGGATGGAACGACGTGGCGCGCGACGTGGCGCGTACGACTTGAGACCGACACGTTGACGTGGAATAAAAAAATTAAAAAATGAGGAAATAATTAAAATAATTAGGAAAAAAACTCAAATAATTAGCAAAAAAATTCAAATAATTAGAAAAAAATTCAAATAATTAGCAAAAAAAATTAAATAATTAGCAAAAAAATTCAAATAACTAAAAAAATTCAAATAATTAGCAAAAAATTCAAAAAATTAAAATAATTAGAAAGAAATTAAAATACCCCGCCAAGTGGGCCCCACCACCGCCACCCTACCCCGGCGGTCGGTGGCCGCCACTCGGCATGTGATCGAATTAGTTTATTTTACTTATTTTTCTAAAATTCCCTTATATAAATTTTGTACCTCAACTACCTTAATGATTTCACATAATCCTTCATTTATATCAATAGGCATCTTTTAGGAAGAAATTGACAAAAATTAGAATGTTGTATTATAATTAGGACTAAAACAAACTCTCAAATGTTGTCTTATAATTAGGACCGAGGGAGGAGTATATAATAAATAAATTGTAAAGGTATTCAAAAGTGTTTTAATTTTGTTAGTTTCTTATTTTGGTCATTGTCATTTTAATTGTGTTAGTATATAATAACAACCGATTGCCACTATGGCGTGGTAGGGTGGCCGGTGGTGGGGCCCTTGGCGGGGGGTATTTTAATTTCTTTCTAATTATTTTAATTATTTTGCAAATTATTTGAATTTTTTCTAATTATTTTAATTTTTTGCTAATTATTTGAATTTTTTGCTAATTATTTGAATTTTTTCCTCATTTTTTAAATTTTTTCTAATTATTTTAATTATTTGAATTTTTTTTCCTAATCATTTTAATTATTTCCTCATTTTTTTCTATTTTTTTATTTTTTAAATTTTTTTTTCGAATTATTTTATTTTTTCCTAATTTTTTGAATTTTTTTATTCCACGTCAACGTCCATGTTAGCCCACGTGCCACGGCCGTGTCGGTCGTCGGCGCCGTATCGGCGCCACGTCGGCGTTCCATCCAACCGACGGTCAACTAACGGTTGACTAACGGCCAGGACGCTCCCAAAATGTAACGTCGTGTGTATTTTTGCTCCAGTTGAAAGGTTGTGGTCTTTGGGCGTTCCCGGAGGAAAAGGTTATGTGTATTTTTGCTCCTTTACCCAAAAAAAAAAAAAAAAAAAGGAACATCAATATATAATAAAATATAATTAGCTTAAATCAAATAATTTTTGTATCGTGGAAGGATCATTAAGAATAATTCAAGAAAAAAAAAGGGGAAGCATAACCCCAAAATCAATTAAATTATTTTTAGTTGAATGTTATGAATAACATATTTTATTTTTGACTAGATTTTTTTCGATGAAAATAAAAGTAGATTATGTTAATAAAAAAGGGGTTTATACTTCTCGTATTGTATGAGAAGAAGAAGATTCCTACACACATATGAAATAGTGGGACCCACATATATATATAATGTTAATATATATATATATATATATATATGTGTGTGGGTCCCACCATTTTATATGTGTGTGACATGAGAAAACACTTCTCCTACAATATGAGAAGTGTTTTTCCCAATAAAAAAATATGACTAGTATGTGTATTTCCAATTATACATCAAGTATGTATATTTCAAATTATACATCAAATATTTTCATTAGCCTCATTAAAAAAAAATATAAGTTTTATCAACGTAAAAAACAAACTAGATATTACAATATTCAAATAAAAATTTAATGAAGTATGATTTTTTTTTATTGATAAAAAAAATCTTACGTCGAGTTTTTCTAAAAATATAATTTCTTATTTATGATACTCAAATAAAAATATTTTAATTAATATTGGGTTAATGCTTTTCTTTTTATTTTTTGACTTGAATTATTCTTGTTGATTCTTCTCAATTAAAGGAATCCCATTTTATTTTATTATATATTAATGTTAATATATATAGAAAAATTAAATTACTGAATAATAAAATCCTTTTAAAAGGAAAGAGGATAAAGCAGACTAATAAGAGTGCAATAAATTCATTTTACTCATATTTTAAAATCTTAAATTGGGTCAATAACTTAATTAGAGATTTGTTGAGTTTAATTTTTCTATTTCAGGCAACTTTATATGAGATTTTCTCATTTCAATATGTGCATAAAATAGCTTCAATGTCCTCTCCTCTCTCCCCTCCTAAAGGAGTTTTATTGCTCTATAACTTTATTGTTCTATATATTCTAAAAACCAATTGAAATAAAAGTCACTTTCATTTATAAGAAAAGTCACTTTTACTAATGTTTTTTCTAATAAGCTTTGAATATTTTTCCTAAACACATAAATGTGAGTTTTTTTTTTTAAAAAAAATAATAATATTTAGTTAAGATTTCAATTTTTTTAACTTTTCCATTCTTTAATATAAGTTATTAATATTAAATATTTTTGTCTAATAAGAGGAATGTAAATTTGATATGCTCTTAAGGATATTTTAGTTAAAAAGATATCAATTACACTTTAAATTTCACAAAATGCTGTCCATATTGAAATATAGAACTTTCCAAAAAAAAAATTATATAAGAAACAGATATTGTAAAATTTATAATTAATATATTTATTAAAAAATATTTTTTATAATGGTATATATTATACTTAGTTTGAAAAAAACTGTTCATGTTAATAAAATGAACTCTTTTTTTTTTTTAAAAGAAAATATATATATATATTGTACGTTTTTGTTCTTAAGATGATAGTCAATGTACATTTTTTTTTTGGCATGAAGGTTATAGTTAATATATTCAAACTATAGATGAATGATATTTTGTTTTATTAAATATTAATGTTATTATATATATATATTGAAAAAATAAGTTATAAAGTAATCAAACTCTTTAAAAAATAGCTAAGAGAGGGCATTTAAGTTCTTTTACTCACATTTTGAAATTCCAAATTGGATTAATGGCACAATTAAGAATTTGTTGAATTTCTCAACGTGCTTTGGAATTTTCTTATTTTAAGTAGCTTTATATAGGATTTTCCTTTATATATAAGGTCTTTTAAATTGAATCATAGATTCAAAAAAATAATAATAATAAATTCGTTAAATAAATATGTTGGAAATATTTTTTTTTCCCAACAATGTCCTTATTTATGAAAGTGTAAAAGATAGAATAATAATGAGAAAATGATGAAAGAGAATGTATAAGAAATAAATGATGTGAGAGTTAGTAATTTATGGCAAAATGGATTAAAGTGCATTTTTTTTTTTTTTTTTTTTGGTTGCCCACCCGGTTCACCGGAGCTTCGCCCCGACTAATCCGGATCCGACCCGGGTCGCGCACCTAGCTATGGTGGGTGAGTCTCCCAGCAGGGGTTTTTTGCATTCACAAGGCTCGAACTCGAGACCTTA
Source organism: Acacia acuminata (assembly GCA_019022655.1). Taxonomy (NCBI): domain Eukaryota; kingdom Viridiplantae; phylum Streptophyta; class Magnoliopsida; order Fabales; family Fabaceae; genus Acacia; species Acacia acuminata. Next base: position 294,851 of record JAFJYI010000064.1, read on the forward strand.
CTTAAACGACACAAGTCGCTTACCACTTGTACGGATTAAAGTGCATTTATTATTAAGACCAACTTAAAAAGAACCTTATAAAAAAGAAAAAGGCCATTGAAAAATGGGCCTTTTATGTAAGGACAGAGGGAGTAGTCACTTTACATTGTAGCACAATATAATTAGAACAATTAATCTAATTCTCCTTTATTTTAATTAAAGTTCTTGAAATATCTCCTATCTCCTAAACGTGAGAATTGGATAATTAATTAGGAATTATTTAGTTGGTTATTTGTAATAAATTTGTATTGATTTCTTAAAATACCATCATTTAATTATTCATATTGAAACTATCATCATTGATGAAAACTTTTTAATACTTGCAATCAATAAGATTATTTGGAAAATGAAATTATAAATTTGGGAGATAAATACATTGAGGTTTTAAATTTGATACCAAAGTAAATTTATCAACTAATTCATATATTTAGGATGGAAAAGAATAACAAGTTGAGCTTGAGAATAGAAGTGCTGAAATTGCTCATTATGGATCATGAGACGTAGATCACCCAGAACAAGTTCATTCACAAAGGACTAAAACGAATTACCACTATGGTCTTATTTAGAAGTCCCTTTTGATAGAAAAAATTTGGTCTTATTTATAAGTCCATTTTGACCAAATAAATGAGATTGTGACAATTTTACCCATATTAATTGTACTGATGAAAATAGAAAGAGAAGAAAGAGTTGAAGGTACCCAATTATAAATGAGGGTAAAGTTGAAAATTCACCTCATAATCATTGAGCTAACTACTTCTCATTGGTATGTGTGATTTGGTCAAAAAAGGACTTATAAATAGATCAGAGTGGTAGGTTTCTTACAACAAGCCAAGGGAGACGATAACCTAGACAAATGGGGAGCCGCTAGAGTCCTCTGTGCTTCCATCCACTTCTGTCCTCTGCCTCCATATTGTCGGTTTTGACGCAAAACAGTGACCTCATGCTTTTTTTTTCCCTTTATAAATATTGTAAGGATCTTGTCGGGTACTTAAAAAGATACTTCTAGATCCTGACCGGTATTAACAAAAATACTTTATCATCTTAAAAAATTATTTGAGGATCTTGAAAAAAAGATTCAGGGTACTGGCTGGTCCTAAAAATATATTTGAGTATATTGACTGGTCCTGAATGGTACTAAAAATACATTTGAGTATACTAATTGGTCTTAAAAATATATTTTATGATCTTGAAAAATTATTTTAGGGTACTGATTGATACTAAAAGGATATTTCAAGACAGTGACTTGTATTTATTTATTTTAGTACTAGTCAGTATCCTCAAATCATTTTTAGTATCAGTCAATACCCTGAATTATTTTTTTAAGATCATGAAATATTTTTTAGTACCAGTTAGTATACCGAAATATCTTTTTAGTACTTAACGGTACTCTAAAAAATATTTTTTTAAAAAAGCATGAGGTCATTGTTTTGGGTAAAAAATGACACAGTATAGAGACAAAGGACAAAAGTGGATGGAAGCGGGAGAGGACGCTAGCCGCTCGTAGACAAATGGGTATTCCATGCACGGGGAAAAAGAAAGAAGCTTTATATTAAAGCTAGTGATTATAAATCGAGAGGTGACTTAAAATAAAGAGTCTTTTCTTGAATCAATCATTCATTAGATTGTTTGAAAAGAACCACTTTCATTTCATATGTAAAAGGACGAAAATACCCATAATCATTTTCAAAAAAAAGCTACGGCATGTGCGCTATAAACAAATTTTGGCAACATAATTATAATTACTCACATGCTTTTTTAAAAGGAAAAAAAAATGCCACCACCCACCACTAGAGCCGGGAAATCGGGCCGCCAAATCGCTTGACCCTCGGGCCTCAGAGGCCGCAAAAATAAAAAATACGCCTGATTTTGAAATTCGGCGCTAGCAGGCCCTCAGAGGGCTGAAAAATATCTTTTGAATTTTGAAATTAGCCGGGCCGGCCCGCAGGCTCAGCCTTTCAGGTTATCGTAGCATTTTCATTTTTTAAAAAAAAAAAATAGTCAAAGAGTGAAGACCTTTGCTCAAAGTGAAGCAATCAAATATCTATGAAATTGATGATAGTGATGAAGAAGGTGACAATTGCCAATGATAATGGTATGCTTTTATATTTTATGTGAGTTATTTAATGTTGTTTAGTTTAACGCTTCGTACGTTTATGTGGCGATTGTGACAACGCTTTGTTTTTTATTACGAATTAATGAATGTGTTTATTTGTTGGATGATTTGTATTGTTTAAATATTAATGTTGATAATATTTATTTGATAGATTAAATTTTAATGGTTGCAATTTACTAATTATATTTCTTTGAAAAAAACCCAAAAAAATAGTTAAAATTTGGAATAGTAATTGCGCGCAGAGGTAGGCCTTTTTACTTTTTTCAGATCTTATGTCGGGCTTTAAAAAGATGTTTTCCTTATCTCAGCCTGGAGGCTGGGTTCGTAGGCCTAGGCCTTTGAGGGCTGGGTCCCAGTAGGCCGGCCGCCCCCGATTCCCCCTCTACCCACCACCCACCACCACAGTCAAGGGTGCTAAATGGCCATTAGTTTTTGTTTTGTGGCCATATTCCATTCTTCACTACACGTGGGTGCATGTGGGGCCCATAAAAGAAAAAGCAGCCACCGTTTAGCACACTCAAATGAAAATTTGTTTGCGTTGCCGACAACTCTTTTTGAAAGTGATTATGGGTACTTTTACTCTTTTGTCCTAAAAAAGATTAACCAGTTGAAGGTGAATTTAGGCTTTGAGTATTGAGTACGTTTATATGTATACCACTTTTATCTTGTTTATAAATCTTTTTTTAACTAAATTATATATACCAAGGGACGTAGTTAGATCAATAATTATAGGGTAAATTTTTAACTTTATCCTCATTTATGAATGAGTATCTTTCAACTTTTCTTCTTTCTCTATTTTTATTAGTATAATTAATATGGGCAAAATTGTTATAATTTCATTTATTACCTTGAAACTGAATTTATAAATAGGACCAAATTTTTTGTTCAAAAGAGACTTATAAATAAGTACAAAAATGATACAATATATATGGTGGTGAGTTATTAAAAATAAATACATGATAATGAAAATTTTGACCCTTAAATTTTCTTTTTGGGAAAATTGAATTTGAGGATTCATAATAATTATTTATTTTGTATTTTTTATAAGGAATATTCTCTTATAGAGGTAGTCCTTAATATATAAGGAATAAATTATTTTTGTTTGAAATTTTAATTTTTTTTCCAGTTTTACCCCCATAAAATATATATCACTCAGTATCTCTTTGTAATAACTTTTCACCAATTCATACACACTCTTCTTAAATAAGGGTATGATTGAAAAAATTTATAATAATCATATATTTATTATTTTTAATTAATATTTTAGATCTTATGATTTTGATAGTTGCTTTCAACAAAAAGGACATGATATGGAATAAACAACAAACAACAATTATTTCAAGGACATATAATAATGAGGAAAATAATTCCCTTTGACCATGCAAAAACGCAATGTGGCGGTCCACTTGCCTTTGGAAGCCGCCACTACGTTAACTTATTCTCCATGACCCTGAGAGGGTGAGAGGCTTTTTATTATTGTGATATTGTTTGCTGGGTTAGGGGTAACTTTGTTTTGGAAATATTATAAATGAGCAATTTTTTGTTTGCATATTATCTTAATTAATTTTAATAATTAATTGATTAAATATGTTAAGATAACAATTCATATGTCATTTTTTTAAGATGTAAATTTATCACATAAAATTAAAATATAACATTAAAAAAATGAAGTAAATGATACATGAATTCCATAGAAAATTTGTATTTAACAAAAATGATGTGAATGACGTATGAACTTTCATTTCAATATATTTGGTTAACTAATGACCAAAATTAACTTAGATAACGGCCCAGACAAAATTGCTCTATTTTTTAAACATTCGAGGTAAAATTTTCCCAAAAAATTTATGAGACAAAATTACTCTTAAGTGACAACTTCTTGAGCAAATTACGCCTAACCATTTTTTTTTTTTTTATACATAAATTTTAGGAAAGGGGTTTGGTTCACCCATGATCCAAGGGGTGAAGATGTTGGGCGGGCGAGTCTTTATTACCCTCAAGCCTTTACCTAGGCACTGCAGGAGCTAGGATCTCTTCCAAAGACTTGATCAACTTCGTGATCGAACCTCATCCCTTTTGATGAGAGTGTTTGATCCCTTTACCAGTTGAGGAGGGGTCGCCTAACCATTGTTTGTTTTAGTATGTTTTGTTTTCTTGTAGTTTGTTGTGGGCCTGAGTTTCTTGCTGGTGCATTCTGGGTTGTACCCTTGATAATTCACTAAGCTTAGGCTTTTTCCTCTATTGTTTTTTTTTTTTTTAATATTTGTCCTTATATAAAATAAAAATGAGAGGCTTTATCTTTATTTTTTTTTAAAAAAAAGATAAGATGATATTAATTAAATGAAAAAAGTTTACAAAGCATCAAAATAAATGCAACAAACAAATTGCCAAAAAATAAGTGAAATAAACAAATAGTAAAATAACATGAATATGCTGCATATAAAAATCCTTTATGAGAGCCAATATTTCCGGCCATTAGACACTATTTGCAGAAGATTGGTCCAGTATAAACACCAAGAATACCTTATTAACACGTTATAACATAAGAGAGGGTTTATCCCAATATCTTTAGAATTCAAATAGATTATTATTTTTTATTTAAAAAAATCAATGTCATTATCACTATGTTTTTAAAGTTAAATTCATATTAAAGTTATAAATATAAAAAGTCAATTCTCGTAAATTTTAGAATAATGATGTATAATTGTAAGAAAATGAAAAAAAAAGTAAGCTAAAAATAACTTGCGCTTAAATCATTGTCTTAAATTTCTTTATATCTACAAATTTATCAGCTTTTTATTATAGGATTTTTTTTTTCAAATTAAAAATAAGGGGTGAAAATATGGAAAATGGCAGAAAAAATACAATTTAAATTACAAAAACCCCAAAATGTCTACTGAATTAGAAAAAATGATAAATATGTGATCTTGTAGGAATGACTCAATTATGAAGTTGGGGTATTGACAACTTAAGTATAGAGATTGACAATTTAAGTTCCTTAAGTTGTCACCGATAATATATATTCAAATTGTTAATTGCTATTTTTGAGCTATCATTGTCTATACTTGAGTTGTCAATATTCAAAATATAAAATATTAAATTTCTACCAAATCACCTATTTATCCTTTTACTAATTTAGTAGACATTTTGAAGTTTATGCAATTGAAATAGTATATATTCATATTAAAACTTAAAGGCGAGGAGGAGAGGGTTTGGGAGTGCGGGAGCACATATGTGCTTCTTACATGCTCATCCCTTTATTAGAGGGATGAGCACATTTTTTATAATTTTTTTATATATTATATTTATTTAGATTTAAATTATATGATATTTTGTGGAATTTTTTTGGATTAAAGTATCCCAAATTAATTAATTTTCATGATGCGGTATTACGAGAAAAAATTTCTGAATGTAGGACTGGAAATTAATTAATTTGAAATCTGGGTGTAAAAAAATTTTCAGAAAGCCACATATAATTTAAATCTAAATAAATATATTATATAAAAAATAAAATAAATAAAATAAATATACTCATTCCTCTAATAGAGCGACAAACACATAAGATGCATGAACCCCGCCATTATTATTCCGATGGGTCAACTCTTATGGGCGATCCCCATCCACTGTACACTTTTCCATCCAGAATACGCACTCCCTCGCGTCACCGAATCACACGGCACAGCTGGTGGTGGAGCACTGGAGCCGTTATTGTTGTCCAGAAAAATTGTCTTTTTCAAAAAATTCTTTTAATCGGGAAAGAGAAAAATAATATTATATATTAAATTAATAATAGCTTTTCCTCTTAGTTATGAACTTATGATACTTTAGTGACATTATTTTTCTTTTTAAATTACCTGCCCTGCTCTGAGGGAGCATATTATATTGGTGATGGCTCAACTCTAATTGGGCGATTGCTATTCACTGTGCACGTCCCCATCCTGCAAACGCACTCCCTCACGTCACATCACTCTAGCTCCGTCGCTCGAAGGTGTTGGTGGAGCCTCCAATGTTGCTGCCTTTGTAAGTCACTTTTGAATTCTATATATAGCAATTATTCTCTGATTTTTTTTGTATATAGCAACTGAGAATCTTGTTTTGTGCAAAAATGGCTTCTGAAGCTCCCGCCATTCCTCTTCTTAAGCCCTACAAGTTGGGCAAATTCAATCTATCCCATAGGTACTCATACTCCCTCCAATTTCTTCAATTGCGTTGTAGTTATTTCTCTCAATTTTTCTGTCCTAATTTCATGAGGATCAGGTGTTTGTGAAAAGTCTCAGTTGAGCAATGGTATGGGTCATGAGTTCTATCATACCTGGAGATCACAAATTTTGGATTTTGTTCTATAACTTTGTGGTTAATAGGATTTTTATTTTCATTAATTTGATTATTTAGTCCTTATGTTCTCCTTGCTTGTGTGCTATGAAAAGTCACTTGCATCTTGGATTGGTGGTGAAGCGGAATAGCAAAATTTTCTTTCGGTCAATGGATTTTGTTTCTGATTACTTTAGGCGTCACTATCAGTTGAATATTTGTGGTTTCTTAACTAAAAATTGGTTTTACTTTTGGTATACAGAGTTGTTCTGGCACCACTGACTAGACAGAGATCTTACAACAATGTTCCTCAGCCTCATGCTATCTTATATTACTCTCAGCGAACTACCAAGGGGGGCCTTTTGCTAACTGAAGCTACTGGTGTTTCTGACACGGCTCAAGGGTAATTTCTACACTATTATTCCTTGTGCTAACTTTATCTCTGTTTTGCTTGGACGTTCACAAAAGGTGTTTAATGTTTGTTTTCTGTTTTATGTGAAGATATACTGATACACCTGGAATATGGACAAAAGAGCAAGTGGAAGCATGGAAGCCCATTGTGGATGCTGTTCATGCCAAAGGTGGTATATTCTTTTGTCAGCTCTGGCATGTGGGAAGGGTCTCAAATCCAGGTATTTTTTTGCTAAGTAGTCTTCTGATCTGAGAACAGGAGCTTGAAAATATCTTGTCTTTTCTATTGAGTAAACAAGAGATTTACCTTTTAGTGGATTATCACTATGAATGGCCTAAAACCATGCTCTATATCAATTAGAACAATAGATTCTTGGGTAATGATTTTTGAATTATTCAAGTTTTTGGATTTTTAATGAGTATGAATTTCATCCGGTTCCTGAATATCATTGCTGAAAAAGTTGATTAATCAATTAAAAAGTCAGATGATCAAAATATATTATGGCTAGAGGCAAGGTAGTTCTAGTGGAGTGTATAAAAAAAGGTAGTAGTAGTGGAAACTATTTGGCGAAGTTTAACTTCTAGAAGGAACTTTTGCAGACACCATGCATGTTCTCTGTTGACTCAATAATAAGTAAATGAATAAAAATGCTCTTAATTCATTTTGATTGCGGTGACATCCTTTATAGTGACACACCATCTATCAAAGCATGACTATTCAAAATCAATTGAACCACATCTCTCTATAGAACCATTTTTGTGTGTGCATGCATCTTTTCTGCCAACATTCTGAATGATTCATGGGTGATATCCATTGGAGACAAATATGGGAGGCTCTATAATTATAATATTTAATTTTATATGCTGCAACATTTAAATCCTTGAATTTTATAATCTGTTCAGGTTATTTAACTGACGTTAAGATAATTCTCTATTCAACACATATACAGTCCCACCTCCATTCTGTTGTAGTAATTGTACTCATTATCTCTTCCAAATTTCTTTGGAACAAAATAAATTTGTTGGATATGTTTAGTGTGTCCTCATCTTACATTATCTTAAACAGGTTTTCAGCCAAATGGGCAAGCCCCAATATCTTGCACAGACAAGGGATTGACCCCACAACTTCGAAGTAATGGCATTGATGTTGCTCAATTTACTCCACCAAGGAGGCTGAGGACTGATGAAATTCCTCAAATCGTCAATGACTTCAGGCTTGCTGCAAGGAATGCCATGGAAGCTGGTACGTTCTCTAACTGAAAATGTTGTGATAAAATCAATTTACTTCAACCATAATCTATATAAGCAATGCCTTGAATGTTATATTGTTACTCTTTTTAAGTACATTGGTTCAGGTTATAATTAAGAGGCTTCAATGCAATTCTGTTCTTTCTAGTTTTCATTAAAGGTTAAATTTTGTCCCTGTAAATTAAAAGTTGGTATTTACAATGATGCTCTCCTTTTCTTTTCTTTTTTTCGTTGGAAAAATGACTCAATTTTACCCCATTGTCTCATCTGTATCCTAGATATATTGTCAAACCTGACAATTGGTTGACTTGGACTCCAAAACTCTGAGGATAATGGTACCTCTGAGTAAATAAATAATGTCTATATTTGCATATGGTTTGATTTTGTATTACTTTTTATGGGATAAAGTGGTAGAATGAAAACATTTTATCACTTTAAAATTTGACGGACAGTGTTGCCTACCTTTGAAGTAACAGGTACCTAATTGAAATTTTCACAAATTTAGAGGGACCAAGTTTGTATATAAGTCTAAGTACAAGGCACTATTTTTATTCTTTAGAAATGATGTTACACACAAATGGTGGATCTGGCAATGTATTTTATCTAGTATGCTCGACATTTTAACTGAATCCAGAAGTTTAAACTTTAAAATGACGATAACTTGTGAAATTGTAGGTTTTGATGGGGTTGAAATACATGGTGCAAATGGTTACCTTCTTGAACAATTCCTGAAAGATCAAGTCAATGATCGAACCGATGAATATGGTGGATCACTAGAGAACCGTTGTCGGTTTCCTTTGGAAGTTGTTAAAGCTATTGTTGACGAGATAGGGGCAGAGCGAGTTGGAATGAGATTGTCACCTTTTGCAAATTATGCAGAATGTGTGGATTCCAATCCTAAAGAACTTGGCCTATACATGGTGAATTCCTTGAATAAGTATAATATTCTTTACTGTCACATGGTGGAACCAAGAATGAAGACTCCTTGGGAAAAAGAGGAGTGCCCTCACAGTCTTGTGCCAATGAGAAAGGCCTTCAATGGCAGTTTCATTGCTGCTGGAGGCTATGACCGCAAAGATGGCAACAATGCCGTGGCAGAGAACCGAGTAGATCTTGTCGCCTATGGTCGGTGGTTCTTGGCAAATCCAGATTTGCCAAAGAGGTTTGAGCTTGATGCGCCTCTCAACAAGTATCACAGAGAGACATTTTACACTTCTGATCCTATTATTGGATATACTGACTACCCATTTCTTGAAGTCAGTTCTTAAGGCTTTAATTGTGTATGGGTATTTTCAATCTCTGGTATTCCCTAAATGTCGCCCCTCCGTAGTTTGACCATTCCAGTTTCATTGGGTGTAATATCCTTACAAAATAGCCATTGGGCAAAAGGTAATTGTTTGTGCCCTGCCTTTTTCTCCTATATGAATAACTTTGTACTATTTTGGGTTCAAGTAAAGTAAGAGAAAGGTCCCCGTCCCCACCAATACACACACTCAGAGTACTCATAATATTGTTACTACTAGTATTTAATTGTAGTCATTCACTAATGGTATAATACACTAATAATCGCTATGTTTACCAAAATTTTTAATATTGTTACTACTAGTAAAAAAAAAAAAAAAAAAAAAAAAAAAACTTTCCTTAGATTTTGAAAATGTATATAAACCTTTTTTGAAATTAAAATGTATGTGACATAAACCTCTTATATTTATTGAAGATTTTATTTTCATCATCTAAATATTAGTATACCATTAAGTTTCACTTATAAACCTTTTTTTTTTTTTTTTTTAATGGCATGACTTTACCACAATACCACTCTTTAAAATAAGACTTATTAAACATTTATATTTGCCAAAAATTATACAAAAAAATTCTAATACATGTAATTTCACACTTTCTAATATGTTATAAAATTATTTATTTTGATTATTGTAAAATTAATATTTTTAAGCAAAACGTTTTTGCCATATTTAAACAAATATATTGCTACAAACATTTATAAACACATTTAGTCAAATATATATATTTATTATTAAAAGAATCAATCAATTTTAAATCAAGTTTTTTTTTTTTTTTTTTTTTTTGGGTCTATACATTGGCTAAGTTAATTAAATGTCTATTTTAATATGATAAAAACATTAAACAAATAAATATCTATGCGGATATAAAATTTAAATAATTTTTTAAGAATAATAACAAAGCTTTTTTGAATAATGCCAATAAATATTGGTCAGTTAATAAAAGGGATTGGTTCATAACAATGTGAGGATTTTGTTGTTGGACGATTTGTAAGTATTTCTATGAGTATCTAAAGGCATTCCCTGAACCTGATGCACTCTGAAACCCAATTCATCTAAGCTTTTTGTTATAAAAGAAGCTTTTTTGTTGTTGTTGTTTTTTTTTTGGGATAACAGGTTCAACTTAACAACTCGTCACAAGTTTCCATTCATTAACAACAAAATTTGTTTGATAAACCTTGGTTGTTATTCAATCACAGGACAACCACAAATATTAATAAGTTCAATTTAGCAATTCACATGTTTCTTTTAGCTATTCATAACAAAACCTCGCTCAAATTGCTTAGAAGATCATAATTTGAAAGATATTTTCAATTGGAAGAATTGATCTAATTTTCCATATACTATGAGTCTTGAAATAGCAAGTAGAGCTTCAAAATATCGCAAGGGTCATTCACAACATGGAAATTCCAAGCACGTAAAAAAGAAGACAAAAAGGAAAGAAAGAAGCCTTTAATTAAAGGAAGTGAATGTAAATGTAGCGGTGACATAAAGAGTGATCTTTGTAATCAATCATTCACTTTGTCTCTAACTTTATTTGGTGCAGGGGTGCTATAAAGAGCGAATGTTTTTAAAAAAACAAAAAAAAAAAAATTTGATTCAAAAGAGAGAATAATTAAGTCTCTGGAAAAAAAGAAAAAGAAAAAAGATTATGTCTTCTTGACACAAAAGCTCCTATTCTCGCACTCTATGATACACACACAAGTCAGGTTTCTAAAATCATATTGTATGTAATGATACAAACCTAAAGGAAGAATCCATCCTAAAAGACTAGCCTATTAGAAAAGAGAGCTACTTGACATATAAATCAAACTACACTTGTGAAGCTTCCATCGCCGATGTCCCTAGCGACCTCTTGCCGGTCTGAACCCTCCATGGGTAATCCTTGTCTTGAACGTTGGGTTCTCAATGAAAGCACCAATGTAATGATCACAAACACAAAGAGAGAGCCAATCCCAAAATATTAGCCTATTAGGAAGGAGAGCCCCTTGACTTATAAACTACACTACACTTATGAGGCTTCCGAAAGTGGGACTTGTAACATTGTGCTTGACTTATACCTTCTACTAGCTAGACTTGACCAAAAAGAAATTAGATACTCCCTCTAGGTATTAAATATAAGACTCCGTTGATTTTTTTTAGGAGAGGTCAAGGAAGTTAAATATATTATCTAATTATAGTATATGTTGTGAATTATTAGATTATATATTAGTTTATAAGTCAAATTAACTAGTTTGGAGAAAAAATGATATATATAAGTGCTTTAAAATAATTTATTTAGCTTCTTTAATATCTCTAAAAAAATTAACCGGATCTTATATTTAAGACTGGAGGTAATAACTTCTGGTAGGGTCTATAAGTTTCTTTGTTTAAAGTCGAGTTGTAGTCCGTTTATTTTCAAACTGAATTATAAAGTTATGAATGAGAGAAGCCTCATTGACAAACTTTTGCTTAGGTTTTTGTATTCGGGATAGAATACTGGCTAAGTTGCAAGAGTTTGACTGACTCTTATGGAGCTTTTTATAGCCAAGGATATAGAGACAATTTCCTCTATAGTTTTAGTTGATAAACCTTTTGTTAATAGCTAGGGATCTAGAGACAAGTTTCTCTTTGGTTTTAGCTAATCAAATCCTCTATTTTTTGGGCTTTGATGAAAATACCCTTCCTCACAAACCACAATTAATCATGATGATTTTACAAAACATAATTAACAAGTGATAATGGAAAAATCCTTTTCTTTCGAAAAACACACACATCGAGTCCATAGCACAAATTCCTCCCACAAACCTGGAGTCTAGGGCAGAAATTCCGCCCACAAGCCCACTACAAAAGTCTATCACATTAGGCACAATTAACAAATAGTAGAAAACATTGCCCACAACTTTTACAACACTAAACCCCACAACTTAGGGTCTACATAAAACAATTTTCACAAAAAATACAATTGTGGATCCACCAAAGTATCAGAGTGTATAAAATAATGCCCCCGGCCAATAGTAATTAAACAGTTATCCAAACAATAAATATAGTATTCCAAAAACATGAGGGCCTTAGAATGACAATATAAAAATCAATTCAACACCAATACCAAAAGAGGCTTACAAGTTCACAACTCCTATGCCTATAGCTGCTTCCTTTAACCTCTAGAAAATTTGAGGCTTTTCCTGAAAATTGTTAATAATGACGGGGTGAGAAGTAAAGTCCCAATAACCAAAATTAATTTATAAAGTATGTAGGAAAAGACTGTAAGTAAGAGAAGTAGGTTGACTAACATAATAATAATATACTCAATAATTAAATAATGCATAATAATAAACAACGATTAGAACCATCCTCACTCATCCACCATGCTCCTTCTTATATCTTCTAGATGTGGTATAGCTTATCAGTGCTAGTATACCTAGCCAAGGTTAGCTAGTCACTTCAAGAATACTGCTCCCTCTCATGCCACCACCGATATACTGTAACAAAGGAGGTGTCCACCCAAAACATTCAACTTAAAATACGGGCTAGGAGTGAGAGACCCGATGAGCACAATTTCACGATAAATCTCTTCCACACAATCCAATATATCTCATAATAGAAAAACAATGTCATTATAATTTTCAAAAACATATTATAAAATTATTATTCCATATGTAACATCTCATTCCAAACATTATCACTAACACAACAATAATAAGGGTAAATGATTTCTCCAATCACGGGAGATAAGTTATCTCTAGTGACCCCCAAAACTAAGTCGTTTTGGATTAATGAAGGGTGTTTCTATAATTTTGCACCCTTCATTTATTCACCTAAAATTACAAATACACCTTTCATTAATTCAAAACAACGTAGTTTTGGGGGTCACTGGAGATAACTTATCTTCAATGACTGAAGAAATACTTTTCCCCAATACTAATCTCAATAAATAACTATCACAATAGAACAATCTTAATAATATCTCTCTCTCACACACACACAAACACACACACACACACAGATACAAGTTGGAAAATACACCGCTTTTTAAAGACATAAGTAGCAAAAATGAAAGTAAGGTTTAGAAAAACCTTATAACTCAAATCAAGTATATACAATAAATTAACTCGGTTACCTCAACTCTAAGTTTAACCTTAACTTGAGGGAAAAGCACGAGCAATTACCGATCAAAAAAACATGTTCTCAATTATCTTCAAATCATATAAAGATCTTTCAGTAGTTGTTGTCGAAATTGAAAAAGTGAGTACAAGTTTAATCATTCTATTAATAAATTAAGAGTAAATGATGGATTTTCTAGTTCTTACTAGCCCTTAACATAATTCAGATATAGTTGATAAATTAATCAAATCTAAATGTTTAGAAATGTCTAGCTCAAAATGTTGTAACTCTATCTTTAAATGTAACATTTCATGTTCTGTGAAATTTCTAAAATAAAATTTATTAACAAGTTTAAAAATATCATCACTATTAAATGACTTGTATACTTTTTAGAAGCAACAATGAACAATTGCTCCTACTTAATGGGCCTGTTTGGATTCACGTTGGAGGCAGCGTTGAAGGCAAAAAAAATACAGTGACTTAAAAGAAGACGCTCACGCAGTGATAAAACACACATCTACCCGTTTGGATTCTCCATCACGTTGGCTGGACTTATTTGGAAAACCAAAACGCCCTTTGGACTTATTGGACGCTCCAAAGTGGAGCTTATCTCCGGACGCACCGAAAAAAAGTCGTGACCATCGCATGCCTTTTGATTTTTCTCGAAATTCCGTGCTCATTCGTCCCTCCATCCTCGGTTTTTGACTCGACCATGGCAATCGATCGTCGGGATGCATCTGGAAGGTTTGTTGGGACCGGAGGAGTTGACGATTGTTGGGACTAGAGGAGTCGGCGATTGTCGGGACCAAAAGAGTCGAGCAAAGATCGAAGAGAAAGATGAACAATTTCGGAATTACTCTCTCTCTCCTCGGCGTCAAATATATTAGGTGTGCGGGAAGTAGAGGAAATAATGATCTCGCTCTCGAACAAATATCGAGAGTTCTGTGGCCAATAAATCATCACTTCAAGTAAAAAAATGATGATGACGTGTGAGAATATGTGCCACACACATATGCTTCAATAAGTAAAATTGGGTCAAATAGACTTTTTAAGAATAACTGATCTAATTATTTACTATTATTTTTTAAAGTTTTTAATAATAATTTATTTATTTTTATCAAATTTAAGTTCAAATTTTTATATTCAACTATCACAATATATATAACTAATATTTTTAATAAGATTCATGTCCTTTTTAGTCATTTTTCATCTTAATTGACTTTTCAACCACTAACCCAAACACTCATCATTGAGAAAAAAGCTACTTCTGCAAAAAGCTAGACTGGCAATCCAAACACAACCTGACTTTTTCAACCTGACTTTTTTCCTACCGGGCTTTTAAAAAGTTAGATAGCTTTTAAGCCACCGTTTCCTACCGCCAACCCAAATGGCCCAATGTCTTATTCATTTAATGACTTACGACTTTTTTGATTTAATTAACAATATAAAGAATGGAGGAATGTAAAATTTTACTATTTCATTTTTATAGTATTAAGTTAATGACTTGTGATAAGAGGATAATAAGGACGTTAGGATCCGGCATCAACGGTCACAGGTCACACCAACAAAATCCATGCTGCGCCTTTCACTTTCTGTGTGGTCGTTTTAAGTTCACCGCATAAATAATAACAACGGACACACACACTGCTTCCCTTTTCTACTCTCTTTTCCCGAGCTTTCCTTTTCCACCGCCACATTTTCTATTAAGGGCCCGTTTGGTTCGAATAAAATCGGAGGAGGGAAATGGAAAATTGGCATTTTCTCGGCGGCGGTCGTTTGGTTCGCATTTTCCCTAGAAAATATTTTCCGCTGCCATGCCATTCTCCTGCGTTTAAGGGAAAATGGGTTCCCACCAAAAATGGTGGGAATCCATTTTCCAGTGGCTATGAAAATGGGCTAAAGTCGATTTTGCCCTGATCACATGGCAGAGAGAAAAGAGCGTGACGCCAGGGAGAGGAAGAGAGAGAACAATGTGATGCTGGGAGAGGAGGAGAGAGAAGAGCGTGACGCCGAGGAAAGGAAGAGAGAGAACAATGTGATGCCGGGGAGAGGAGGAGAGAGAAGAGCATGACAGGGAGAGCGGTGCCAAAATCTCGGATTCGAATCACCAAGAAACTTACCCGTAACCCGACGAGAATCGATGGCCATGACCCGAATCCGACGAA
Organism: Acacia acuminata; assembly: GCA_019022655.1. NCBI lineage: Eukaryota > Viridiplantae > Streptophyta > Magnoliopsida > Fabales > Fabaceae > Acacia > Acacia acuminata. The sequence goes on from JAFJYI010000064.1 coordinate 310,519, forward strand.
GTAGAGCGATGCCCAGATCGACGAGAAACTGTCGAGGCGTACGAGTACCCGAGTTTCGGTGATCACCGAGTTCCGAGAAACAAAGTGATAATGGCGAGACCCAAGCAAAGCAATTCTCATTGAGAATTGTCAAGCAATTCTTGAGAATTGCCGGCGACGATTGGTGGCATCATGCGGGGCGGTTGGCGGTGAGGATATTTTATCTTTTTATTTATTTATTTAAAATTAAGGGCAAAAAGGTAATAATATTTTCTTTTAAGGGTAAAATGGTATTTTGTCTTATTTTCCTACCTTGTTTTCTTTCAACCAAACAAAAATTTTCCTATCAACCTATTTTCTTTTCCAATGTGAACCAAACACATCAAGGCAAAAGATTTTCCTTTCCATTCCATTCTTTTCATTTCCATTCTCACATTTTCTTTGATCCAAATGGGGCCTAATATTTATAGTAGTAATAATAATAGTCGAGAAATCGGGGAGCAGATTGGCGTGTGACTTCTTTACATTGGGGCGGCGGCCAAACCTTCGACCTCCTTATTTCCGCCATTGTTTACAATCCAAATATAATATATAAAATAAATTAAGAGAAAATATCGGTGAGATCTTAAGGAAGAAAAAAAAAATCAAAAAAGTCCATGGGGCTTTTTTTATATATATTAATTACGGAATTTCAATATCAAAAAAGTCTTGTTGTCAAAATGGCTTTTCATTTTATTAAAATGACTTTTCTTATTGTTAAAATTTCCCTATGAAAATATTGTTGTCAAAATGACTTTTTATGTTGTCAAAATGACTTTTCCTGTTGTCAAAAATTTTCTGAGTTTTTCCTTCTTTGTGTTGAATTTTAGAAATCTAGAAAATTTTTAGCAACAGGAAAAACCATTTTGACACATGAAAAACTATTTTGACAACAATATTTTCATAGAGAAATTTTAACTTGAGAAAAGTCATTTTAACAACATGAAAAACCATTTTGACAACGAGACTTTTTTTATATTGGAATTCCGTAATTAATATAAAAAAAGTCCTTAGGGACATAAAAGATTTGAGGTTAAGACATTTTTTTATATTTTTTCTCTTCCTTGGGACTTCACTGATATTTTCCCATAAATTAATCTAGGTTACTTCAACTCTAAGTTGAAACTTAACTTGAGGGAAAAACACGATCGATTATCGGTCATAAGAAAGCTCTACATTATCCATGTAGATACCAATCAACCACAAGCAATAATAAAATAAATAAGTTATATAATTCAACTCCCAAAAACTAAATTTCCTTTCTAACTATTATCCTCAATATCCTAATTTCCTCACCAATATAAGTTCATAGATCAATTCTCATGGACTCAAATTGATCAGTAAAATCTATAGAGAACCTCTATACCATATCCTCACATCAATAACTCAATTTTATAAATTAAAGTTTCACCTCCAACACACCTATATTATAAACTCATCAATATCAACATCCTAGACCAACTAAATCTCTTTTCTAACTTATATATATGAGTATAATTCAATTATTAAACAACTCTTTAAATCCCCACATAATAAAAACCATAACTTATAATTTCAAATACCACGAAATATGCAAAACTAAACAGATTAAAATTTCAATAACACCTCCATTAATCCAAACAAATTATTTAAAACACATTTAATTGGTAAACATCCTATACTACATAAATCCTAAATTTTTAAAATAGAAACTTAATTTTAAATTCCTACAACAATGAACCAACAAATCTAAATCAATTAAAATTAACTATTAATAATCTACTATTTATATATATACAAACACACACACACACATATAAGTATCTATGGTCAAAACTCAAAACTCCCCCAAAATTCTAAATCCAAAAAGGGCGCAGTTGGTTCCTTTTTTTATAATAATATTTTTAGGATACTTTAGGTATTAAAAAGATATTTCATGATAATCGACGGTACTAAAAAAATAATGAAAAGTACTTCATGATCTTGAAAAATTATTTTATTATCGTAAAAAAATATTTGGGCTTTATAAATAATAACAACTAAATATTTGCAACATCATTAACAACGTATAAAACATCAATAATATTATTATCATATATATATATATATTAAAAACTATAGGCCTAAAATGGCCAGCCCTTTTAAGCCCTCGGCCCTAGTGGCGGACCCAGAAAATTACATAAGGGGGCACAATTGGCGGGGGGATCCCCCTGATTTTTTTTTTTCTTTTAAGAAAAGTTTTAAATGCATTAAAAAACAAAAGAATATAAACAAGAAAAAAATTTATCAAAAAAATATTTATGAAATCAAGTGAATACTAATGATATAATAAGAGAGACAATTATTTTACAAACCTGTCATTTAGAAAAGTAAGGGTAAATCTTGTTAGAAATAAATACAGATACATAAATTACAATGAAGGGTGGGCACTCAATAAGTTCAAGTACATATATTTTAATAAAAAAATTATATTACAATAAAAATAATTATAATGTCATCCTTCTCGGCCTTATTTTTTGGAATTTCATCAAATTGCCTTATTATCAATGCTATCAAATTAGAGTTGGGAATCAGGGCCGGCCCGGCCCGACAGGGCCAAGCCCTACAGGGCCTGGGATAAGGAAAACGTCTATTTTTCAAAGCCCGGGCCGATAGTACTAGGGCCAGGGCTGGCCCTACAGGCCTAGAAATTACTATTCTAAATTTTAAATATTTTTCTTGGTTTTTTTCAGAGAAATATAATTAGTAAATTGCAACCATCAAAGTTCTAATCTATCAAATAAATATTATCAACATTAATATCTAAACAATACAAATCATCCAACAAATAAATACATTCATTAATTCGTAACCAAAAAAAAAAAAAAAAAAAAAAAAAAACAAACCATTGTCTACGGTTGAAGTAGAGACTTGCAAATTAATCTTTGTGAATTTTTACTTTCCCTATAGCTTTTGTTAATAAATTAACCATGGAATCCAAGTATTTATTATCATGTCATTCCAAGTCATATTGTTTAGTTTAAGTACAACATGTGTGCTTTATGTAGTTTCTAACAAATATTTTCCAAGTTCCGTTTGATTTGTTCATACATAGATAAAGACAAAGTAAAAAAAAAAAAAAAAAAAAAGAATGCTACAGTGAAACGGGCCGGCCCGAAGCCCTGCAGGCCGGCCCCCTACGGCCAAATTCAAAATTAGGCGATCGATTTTTAAGCCCGAGACCTACGGGGAGGGCTTAAACGGGCCGGGCCGACGGGGCTTGACCCGATTTTCCGGCTCTATATCAAATACATCTTTTTTCAATATAAGGCACTAAACCATCATTCAAACATTCATCCTCATTCTATTACGAAGTGCAATCTTGATGTATTAAGGGTGAACACTTAATTTAATGATGGACAATCATTCAAACATGTTTTAATTTTAACAAAAAAAAAAAAAAAAAAAAAAAAAAAACCTCAAATTCAAGTGCCCTATTCTCTACAACATGGGTCCGCCCCTGAGTGTCGTTGGGCCCTTTAATTGCGTTGGTTCAAGATAAGGTCTTCTTTGATAGCTAGTTAGTACACCTTTTTTTTTAACCCTTCACTCTACTCTTATTATAAGAAAATATGTATTAATTTAAATTTAAAAAAATAACAAAAAAAAAATTCAAGGGGGGCACTTGCCCCCAATCATCAAATGTGGGTTCGTCATTGCTCGGCCCTATAGGGTTAGCCCTAACGCTTTCACTTTTGAGGCAAAAATTTTAAGCATGACCCTTGTAAATTCAAGGCCTAAACAGGCTTAGACTCGACCCGTTTTTTCGACTCTACCCTCATGTTTGGATGTTCCTTTTCACTAAACTTTCACGCGCCTGATAACTGATAAATATTCTAAATTATCTAATCTCAAAAATTCAATGCTAACTTCAAAAGAAATAAAGATAAAAATAGATTAAAAATTGAATCACAAGAGGCGCAGAATGAACATAAAAGTTGAAGCACAGGTCATGAACCCACCCACCGACCTGTGATTCAAAATCTCAGCTTGCACCGCCCATTTCTTCGATCACCACCATATCTCTTCCTCTTGCCGATCCATGAAGAGAGTTTACTTGAGATAGTAGCAAAGAGTTGGGTCGGCATTTTCATGCATACAATATATATGGTGGAGTTATTAAAAATAAATATTTGATATTGAAAATTTTGACCCTTAAATTTTCTTTTTGGGAAAATTGAATTTGAGGATTTATAATAATTATTCCTCTTTTGCTTTTTATAAGGAATATTTTCTTTCATAAAGGTAATACTTAATATAAGAAACAAATCTACTTTGTTTAAAATCTTAAACTATTTTTTTTTTTAACTTTTACCTTCATTAAATATATATAATTCAGTATCTTTCATACACACTCTTTCTAAATAAAGATATAGTTGGAAAGAGAGGTACAATAGTTACACATTTATTATTTTTAATTAACATTTTAAATTGTGTTATTTTAATAATTGTTTCTTATAATAATAATATAAGGGAGCAATAAACAACAATTATTTGAAGGACGTCTAATAATGAGGAAAATTATTATTATTTTTTTGATTAATGAGGAAAAATATTTCCTTTGACCATGCCATCCAATAATGATGAAAAACAAAAGCAATGTGGCGGGCCCACTTGTCTTTGAAAGCCGCCACTATGTTAACTTATTCTCCATGACCATGGCCCTGATAATAAGGAAAAACAAAAGCCATGCGGGGGGCCCACTTGTCTTTTAAACCCACCACCATGTTAACTTTTTCTCCATGAACCACTCGTCTTTGGGTTCAACTGGTAAAGAGGTCGGACACTCTTACCAAAGAGATTTCAATTCTGGAGTTGGTTAAGGCACTGGGGGAGGTATCCTAACTTCTAGGTGCCTAGGTTAACTCCTGAAGGTAATAGACGGCTCGCCCTGCTTAACATTGTCAGATATATCTAGGAGGAAGAGAGATTTTTCTGCTTGGATCGTGGGTGAACTCAACTTCTTTCCTAAAATTTATATATATATATAAAAAAAATTATTCTCTATGACCATGGCCCCATGGGATTGAGTTTGTTTGGTATACAGACGGGAAAAACGATTTATACTCTATCTAACTTATGAAAAAGTGTGAAATGTGATTTATTTTTGGATTGACGATAGTATAAGTAGCTTTTGTGATTCAAACTTCCTGTCAATCTGAAATATTTTTTAGGGTGCTGACTGATATTAAAAATATACTTCAAGATATTGAACGGTACTAAAAAAATAGTTCATGATCTTAAAAAAATTATTTTTAGTACTAGTCAGTACCTTAAAATATTATAGGATATTGACTGGTACTAAAAATATACTTTAGGATACTAAACAATACAAAAAAAAAAAATTTACCTCATGATCTTTAAAAATTATTTTATGATCTTGACAAAATTATTTTTAATACTAGTCAGTACTTTAAAATACTTTTTAGGGTATTGAATGATACTAAAAATAAACTTCGGGATATTGAACGGTACTAAAAAAATACATCAAAAGTCTGCAACAACTTCTCAACCAAACATTAAAAAAAAAAAAAAAAATCCCACAAGTCCATTCAAAAGTCTGATAGTTGACCCAATCGGTGTACCAAACATGCACATTTTCCTGCTACTTGTGATGTTGTTTGCTGGGTTAAGGATAATTTTGTCTTGAAAGTGTTAAAAAGGAGAAAATTTTCTTTGGACATTATTCTAGTTAATTTAATCATTAGTTGATTAATTATGCTAAAATAACAGTACACATGTTACTTTTTTAACATGCAAATTTGCCCTCGAAAGTTTTAAATATAACTTTTTTAAGAAATAAAGTAGATGATACATGAAATTCCGTGACAAATTTAGACAATAACAATTATGACATGGATGACATGTGAACTGTAGCTTAATATATTTGATCAACTAAGAGTAAAAAATAACTAAGATAGTGGCTAAAGCAAAATTGCCCTCCAAAAAGTTTCTGGGGCAAATTGCCCTTCAGTGACAACTTCCTGACAAAATTGCCCTTCAACCACTGTTTGCTTTAGTATGTTTTGTTTTCTTATAGTTTCTTGTGGGCCTGAGTTTTTTGCTGACGCATTTTGGGTTGTCCCTTTGATAATTCACTAAGGGGTAAAGGAGCAAAAATACATCTGTGCTTTACCTTCGGGAGCCTCCAGCACCATATGCTTTTTTTAGGTGTAAAAATATATATGTGGTTACATAATAAATGCAAAAGTCACATTTCTCTGTTAAAGTTAGTTAACTGCCGTTAGTTTTACCAATTGGTTTCTTGTGTCGCGATTCTTCTGTCCGACGCAGTAGAACCTTACATGCATGTTTAAGTATACGATTCAATTCCATTACAAGAGAAGCATTTTTATATATACCACATACGATCGAGTCACTAATATGAGACCCATCTATAAATCAAGTCAACCTCGCAGGGATGAATAAGTAGAGGGGAAATAAAAACGATGATCATTATCTCCAAAAGTTTCTTATTATCTCTGAAATCATCCATTAAAAGCTATAGAAACAAAATACATTCACCAATGGAACTTGAAAGTAAAAGCAAGTTCAGAATTGAATAAAATAGGTAAGTTAAGTGCTAAGAAGAAAAAGCTCTGTTTTGTCGGCTGAGAACAGAGTATAGTGAGAAAAGCTCCCATGTGTACAGAGTTATGCATGAAAGATAAACTAACAATATATTTGGTTTATATGAAAACAAATAATATAAAGATAAAATTGAATCCAACATGTCCAGATTTGATTCGAATGAGAACTCCATCATATGCCGATGTATGTCGGCTCAGTTTTTTGATGGTGGTGATACAAATCCTAAAAGTGTGGGACAAAAACATAGGAAATTGGTGTTGAAAGAGATCAAGGTCTGCGGGTTCACCATTTTAATACAAAGTTACAAACCAGAGGGAGATGAACTTTTTCTGTTGGTCTAAAAATGAAATAGGGAGGTTGACGTCGGAACACATAAATCAACTCTTCCATCCACCTATGCGCCTAGTCATCAATCACCCAAGCTCATACAAGCCAACTCAGTATTTTCTTGCGTCCACAATTAGCCCTTGACGCAGATTTTTGTTAGAATTTGCAAGACTAGCGTACTCTTTCTTTTTGAGTCATTCGTTAGTCAAATGTATAACGCAAGAAGCATATTCCAGTAGAACCTCTATCAAAATATGCTTCTCTTATAATGGAATTGAATCGTATCCTTAAACATGCATGTAAGGTTCTACTACGCCGGATAGAAGAATTGCAACACAAGAAACCAGCTGGTAAAACACTAACAGCAAACAAAACTAACAAATTGGAAAGATTTTAACTAACTTTAGAGGCGACAGAAACGCCTATTAACTCACGCCACCTAATATTAGGTGGCGTGAGTGAAACATGCGTAAAAAAAAAAAAATATAATAATGATAATATATAATAATAATAAATAATGATAAAAAAAATAGAATAATTTAAAGCTCGATTTCATTTAATTTAAAAAAAGTATGTGAAATAAGCTCACTTAAGAATGTCCTTCAAAAGATTCTTCGGTATAATTTGGTTATACAACGGATCCCAAAGGGGGATCCATATATTTGTTGTTATACGGATCCCAAAATCAATACTTGTCGTTATATTTATACCAAATATTTGTATAACAATATAACAACAAATATAACAACGTATTGATTTTGGGCACTATAACAAAAATATATGGATCCCCTGTTTTGGGATCTATTATTATGACCAAATTATACCGAAGTAATCTTTTGAAGGACATTCTTAGTGAGTTTTCCAAAGTTCCATACTTTCTTTCTTTTTGACTCCAAATTAAATAAATGGTTTTTAAATTATTCTATTTTTTTATCATTATTTATTATTATTATTATATATTATCATTATTATATTTAATTTTTTTTTTTTTTTTACGCATGCCTCACTCACGCCACCTAATATTAGGTGGCGTGAAACTCACGCCACCCAATAATTGGGTGGCGTGAGTAATTGCGCCAACGACACAAAATTGTTAGCAAGTCTTTTTTTCGTCATTCGGGCATTATAAAATCTTTTTTGCATTAATCTTAAATTTTTTTTTGTTTTTTTAGTTTGGTCAAAAACCCTAAAACTAACAGCAAGCAAAACTTTAACTAACTTTTAGAGAAATGTTTTTTTTGTTCTTATGTGTATAAAAAAAAAATGAGGATATGTATTTTTGCTCCTTTACCCATTCACTAAGCTTAGGCTTTTTCCTGTATCGTTTTATCTTTTTTTTTTGGTCCTTACATAAAAAAAATAAAATAAAAAATAAGATATACTTTATATTTTTTTTATAAAATGACACAAATGATATTACTTAAATAAAAAATTTTACAATGTACCAAAAGTAAATGCAACAAACAGATTTTTGAAAATAAGTAAAATAAACAAATTGTGGAATAAAATGAACGGGTTGCACATAAAAATATTTTATGAGAGTCAATATTTCCTGCCATGTGATATTATTTGTCAAAGACTGGTCCGGTGAAAATACCAAGAATACCTTGATAACACACGTCATGACATAAGAGAGGGTTTATCCCAATATCTTTAGAGTTCAAATAGAATTATTATTTTTTTTTTTAAAAAAATCAATGCCATCATCACTTATGTTTTTAAAGTTAAATTTATATTAAAGTTATAAATATAAAAAGTCAATTCTCATAACTTTTAGAATAATGATGTATAATTGTAAGAAAATGGGAAAAAAAGAAGAAGAAAAGAAATGACTTGCCCTTAACTCATTGTCTTTAATCTATTCAATAAAAAGAGGTCCAGTTTTGAGTATCTTAATTTATTTATATAAAAAATTTATCAGGTTTTTATTTCCGATAAGATCTTGGGGGAAATTCCAATAAAATATCATTTGAACTTGGAAAACCTAAAAAGTCTGTTAATAAATGGAAAGGACAAATAGGCCTTAAGATAATTTTGAAATATTGTGCTTTTACTAAAATGTCCTTAAAGTATTTTTTTTAAAGAAAGAAAATTTTCTTTGGTGCCGAGCTCTAGCGGCCTGCACTACTTGTCGGCGGGACTCCGACAGTCAGTGACGGAGCTCTAGTGACAACATGAGTGATGAAAATTGACTACTTGAGTAATATGATTGACCACTTGAGCTCTTTAAGTTCTATCAAGCATCATTGACAAGTTGAATAAAGACAATGAGAACTTTAGTATTAGAAATAACAACTTGAGTGTAGCTATTAACAACTTCAGGAATTGAAGTTGTTAAGTTGTCATTGTCTATATTGAACTTGTTAACGACGCCAACTAGGGCTTATAGAAATCAAGTAATCAATCATATTACTCAAGTAGTCACCGGAGCTTTGGCTGCCGGTGCCGAAGCTCTGGTAGCCAGCCGTTAGAGCTTCGGTGGTGGTGGTGGCCGAGCTCTGGCTGTTGGAAATTATGCCCTAGGGGTAATTCATTGTACTTTGGATATTTAAGTTATTTAAAGTATTCTCTTTAGTTATCATTTTCGTTTGCATGTTTGTATTGATAATCGCATCCCGGATACATCTTATAGATTATCCTAAATGTCCTCGGTCGGTCATCTACGCGGGAGCGAAGATGAGTTAAGACCGAGCATGACTTTGATGAGGTATGGAGATACGAATCAAAGTCATGGGCACTTGTAAGAGTACAAGATGCTAGGACCCACTATGAGAAAGCCGCATGGATCTAGTCATAAGCTTATCTCATGTATAACCGCGTCACGACGCCCTATGACTTGAGATCATCATGGATTCCTACATGATGAATCACCGGTCTTTGACCTAGTCAAAAGTCACCTTTGACCGGGTGATGATAAAGGCGGGATCGGGATCGGTGCTTTTCATGCGGAGGGACGTGAATGGTCAAGATGGAATTTGTCCCTCACATTTGTAGAGAGATAATATCTTGGGCCCTCGATGAGTGAGTCTAAGAAATGTATGGCCATACTTTGTGATGGAAAGGAGTTTCCATTTCACTTATTAGACTACTCGAGAATCGAGAAAGTAATGGTCAAGAAAAGGAAGTTGACATTATCCATGCCTCATCCTTGACCAAATTATCGCGTGACAAAAGGGACGTGACATGGTTGTACGATAGGTTGTATCGTGTCATCGATCCCCATGTGAATTGGGGAGTCGCAATGTCTTGCTAGAGGCCGCTTGTGATTTGTGGGCTGACACAGTGTTGGCCCACTGCCAATCTCACATGGCCTGCAGGGTCGCACACAAAAATAATCCAACACGGGTAAAAGTGTCCAGGTTCATTGAATCTCAGATTAATATGAGATTAATGAATACTGAATTTAATCTTGGGGTATATATATATATATATATTTAAATTCGAAAATAATATAATGATATTATTTAAGTGAGATTAAAATATTATTATTATATTATTTGTTTTATGTTTAATTTATTTGATAAATTAAATATCTAAAACAAACAGAGATATTGTATCTCATTTAATTTTCGAATAAAGATATTATTGTCTATTTAATTTAAATTGAGATATTAGTATCTCGATTGAAATAAATAGATAGATGTCATTTCTCGGATTTAATTTATTGAGATAAATTAAATCAAGGCTTTTAAATTTGGATTAAATAAATAGGTTGGATTAAATCTATCGATAGATTTAATTAATTATTTTTAATCTAGATTCGAATTCAAAATTTCAGATCGGCTTTTAATTCGATTAAATAAATATTATTATATTAGATCTATCAGATAGATTTAATTAATATATATTTAATCCAGATCTAAAGTTTGAATTTAAAAATTAATACGACTAATTTTGCATTAAATACGTCGAACATGTTTTAGAAAACCTACGGGACTTTCAAATGAGCGTATTCTAAAAAGCCGCGAGAAACCCTAGAGTGAAAAATAGAGAGAGACGCAAAAGAGGCGCTAGCATCGCCGTAGCCGTGTTCGGGAATTGTTCGTGTGGATACCGGTGGAGGAAGCCGATTCTACGAGTCGTCTTCGCGATCGAGGAGGTAGCCCACCTTTGTTCAACGAAGAAGAAACCGCGAACGAGTTCTCCAAAGATAATATCCGGATTCCTTAGCCTTGGTTTAAACGCACCGAGTGATCCTCGGGACGGGATTCGTAGAAATTTTAATCCATTTGCATTGTACGGATCCCAACACCGGCAAGGGTTCTTACTTTTTTTTTTTTTTTTTTTTGAAAAAAAGACTTGAGGGGTATTTTGGTTGAAGCACAACATTTCAAATTTTTAGAATAGTCCTTTGAGACCTGTTTGTTCTTTCTATATGCTAACCGACTTTTTAGGATTTTTCAAGTTCAAATGATATTTATTTGTAATTTTCTCTAAGATTTTTTAATAGGATATTTTTTTCCCAATTAAAAATAAGGGTTAGAAACAGGAAAAGTGATAGAAGTGTACCATTTAAATTACAAAAACCTTAAAATGTCTACTGAATTAACAAAATGATAAATATGTGATCTGGTAAGAATATAATATTTTGAAGTTGGGGTGTTGATAGCTTGAGTATACGAATTAGCAACTTGGGTATAGAGATTGACAAGTTGAACTCCCAAGTTGTCTCTAACTCTTGTATATATCCAAGTTGCTAATTTCTATTTTTAAGTTATCATTGTCAATATTTGAGTTGTCAACATCGAAACTTCAAAATTTCAGATTTCTACCAAATCACTTATTCTTTTTATACTAATTTAGTAGACATTTTGAGATTTATGTAATTCAAATAATATTTTTTTTATTATTTTATCTTAAAAATAACATTTTTTTTATTTATATATGTATAAAAAAGGTCATGTTCAAACTTAAAAGAGAGGAGACGGTATAAGAGAGGGGACGGCAGAGGGAGTACTGGCTTCAGATCAACTGCTACTCAATTGAGTATGTCACTCTCTCTGCGTCTCTCCAACAAGATGAAAACGGTCATTATTATTGCCATGGGTCCCCTCTGGGGAGAGTGACTTTGATGGTTGATCGCCATTCACTGTACACTTTGTCATGGGATTTTTACCAAAATAAGCATTTTTTTTTAAATTACCAGATTACTGCACTGTGCAAAGTATTAACCAAAGTAAGGCTCACGTCATCCATGGTGCTGGGAAGGCTTGCGTGGCTGGTCTGTGGCATGAGGGTAGAAGACGCCATCTGTACCGTGAGGGCTTTTCACGCTACAGTTGGCGTGAACACGTGGCACGCCTTCTTGCTGGCGTGAACACGTGTCACGCAACTAGTGGCGTGCACAAGATTAACGCCAATAGCTGCGTGGCAATCCACCACGCCACCTTGTGGCGTGCATCCAGGGTCATGGCAGAGATTCTCTGCCCTTGGCGCCCGCCCTGCACGTGGTCAGGGCTGACGCCTGGTGGCGTGAGTGGCGTGTGTCGGCCTCACCCCCCCCTTCCCCTTTTTTTTTTTTTTTTTGAAAATTTTTTTTTTGGGTATATATCCCACCCAACCACGTGACCCCTCCCCCTTCTTTTTTTTTTTTTTAATATATCCACCCAACCCGTGACCCCCTCCCCCTTCTTCTTTTTTTTGTTATCCACCCAACCCGTGACCCCCTCCCCTTTCTTTTTTTTTTTTTTTTTTAAATTTTTTTTTTTCTGGTAATAAAACTTTGTCATTCCTATATTATCACATCACATGGGTACGAAATGCCCACAATCATTGTACAGACAGTCCAACACACATTCGGGAGGATTGTTAAACACAGCAAATGACTCCTCATTTACAAAATTAAAATTGGCAAGAGACCCCCGCCCTTATTTATATGTCCATGACTCCTTCACTCCCTTTGCCTCCATCCGTGACTCATTTTCTTGCTCTCCTTTCATTCATTCCTTCTTTACTCATCTGGGAACTCCCTCCGACCTCCATCACCATTCACTCTTGCCCTCATCTGGAATACTCCCTCCATCTTCTCCCTCCATCTTCTTCATTTTGTTTGTTGAATTTTTTTTTTGTTTTCTTCTTTAATTCCATTTATACAATGTGTTTCTTCTTCTCGCTTTCGATTACAATTTTTGTTGTTGTTATTTGTTTTATCTATATTTTAATCTACTTTTTCATAATATAAATTACGGAAAAATGAGTCAAATTCGTTCATTTGTATATTATAATGGTTCTAAAAATATAGGTCCAAACGGATTGAGCTTTGATGGTGAAAAAAGAGGAATTTTTATTGCTCGAGGGATGTCCGCTGAAGAGTTACATGAAAAGATCCGACAAAAGTTAAATTTGCAACAAAATCAGGTAATATCTTTAGTGACGGGTAGACTGCCTTGTGGAAACCGCAAATATGTGGGGCTTGAGATATCCGATAATGAAGATGTGGAATTTTTTGTTCAAACATTCAACGAAAATCGTTCGTCCCAATTCGCTGAGTTATATGTGGATATTGAGACGTCGGAGGAGGGCGTACCGATGCGACGCATGGACTCCATCATCACACGATATCATGCGGTACCTCTCATCAGCCAAGACAATCAACCGTTGCGCTGGGAGAAGAAAACGACGACTATATGGTAGATGAACCTGATAATGACACAAGCAGAAGAAGATGAAGACACTTTATTGGAAAACGACCATGATCAAAATGATAGTGATGCAAATGACGAACATCGAGGTAATCATTATATAATTTATTTTTTATCGGTTACCATATTTTTGCAAAAATTGAATTATGTGTGAACATGCAGATATTACACCGTTTTGGAATGACATTCCACATTATGAGGCTGTAAATGAAGATTACCCGGATGAGGATATACTAGATGTGGAAGGTTTGGGCCGGGGTCCGTGGGCAAGAGGAGATGAATTATATTTGAAACAAGAGTTCCGGTCAAAGAATGATTTGCAATCTACAATAAAACATTATTGCATGAAGCAACATCATGAATCTAAAGTGGTTGACAGACTACAGAAATATACTCAATGAAATGTCGGAATCAAGATCAAGGTTGCGATTGGAGGGTACGAGCAATTAAACCGAAGAACAGCAACACTTGGGTGGTGACTAAATGGGTTGGAAGTCATAGTTGTGTCAACCAAAATCTCTCCCAAGATCACAAACAACTTGATTCTAAAATTATTTTTGAGGTCATAATAGGTATGATGCAGAATACAATATGAGAATTTGTGAATTTATTTGTGTTTGTCAGTGAACATAAATAACATTCATAGTGTACACATTTTATGATTGGTTTTGCAGACATGGTTAAGGAAACACCTTCGGTACCTGTGATCATGATACAAGAAAGGGTGATTGGAATGTTTGGTTATCATGTTTCCTACAGGAAGGCATGGAAGGCAAAACAAAAAGCAATAGCTAAGATTTACGGTGATTGGGAGGAGTCATACGCGTTCTCGCCAAGATGGTTCGAGCACATGTTGAAATTTTCCCCGGGATCTATTTATCATAGTCAACATGGACCGTATATTGTTGATCGGCGGGTTGTGAATGGGATTCGTGTTTTTCAACGTACATTTTGGACGTTCAGTCAATGTCGTGCAGCGTTCCAATGGTGCAAACCAGTCATACAAGTGGACGGAACACATTTATATGGTAAGTATAAGGGGACATTATTGATTGCAACCGCCCAAGATGGAAATAATGAGATCCTGCCGATTGCATTTGCAATTGTTGAAGGTGAAACGAAGGAAGCATGGGAGTATTTTTGTCTTCCATACGATTGTATGTTACAAATAAAGTTGGTCTGTGTCTTATTTCTGATCGTCACAAAAGCATAATATCAGCAGTCCGCAATGAGTATATTGGTTGGCAGCCTCCTAATGCGTACCATGTATTTTGCATTCGTCATGTTGCCAGCAATTTTAATACCCGCTTCAAGGACCAGGGGTTGAAGAACAAATTAATAAGATTAGGTAATAGTCTCTAACTGATGTGTAGTGACATTCATTCTTTTCATTACCTTACACTGTTGTGTCTTTCTTGCTTTTTTACAGGATATGTGCCAAACAAAATTCACTTCGATGCATTATATGCCGAGTTCTGCAGTTACAGTGATGAAGTGTCTGCATGGATTGAAAGAATTCCAAAAGAGCAATGGTGTCAGAGTTATGATGAGGATGGACGAAGATACGGTCTTATGACAACCAATTTGTCCAAGTCAATCAATAAGGTTTTCAGGGCAGCGAGGAACATGCCCATAACATCGTTGGTCAAATGCACCTATAGTCGACTTGTTCAATACTGGGTCAAGAGAGGGACCAAAGCACAACAAGATGCATTGACCGGAAAACCTTTTTCGAACGTTATTGGAGAAGCTATGACAAAGAATGGAGAGCGTGCAACATCGATGCGTGTTCGGGAGTTTGATGTGTTGCGTACCACGTTTGAAGTTGATGATCCAGATGATACATACTCCGTGGACGACCCGCAAATGCAAATGCCGGTGTGGCAAGTTTCATGCATTCAAATTCCCATGTAGTCATGTAATTGCTGCATGTTCGGCGGTATCCCATTGTGTTCAACAGTACGTGGATCCCGTATTCTCAATCTACAACATTATGAATGTTTACGCGTTATCATTTCAGCCGATCGGTAGTGAACAAGGAATATCGCCCGCTTCCGAACCAAAGCTTATCCCCGATGAATCGAAATTGTGTGGTAGGGGCGCCCTAAAGCTTCACGGATTCGTAATGAAATGGATGAGGTGGAGGTCCAACCTAGCTCCAGTCGCATGAGATGTAGTATATGTAAACATTTTGGACATAATAGGCGTTCATGTCCTACGCGCATGGCAAATTAGTTGACATCCGATAGCTTGTATACTTATGTACTTATAGTTCACCTTCTCATATTTATACTTATGTGCTTGTAGTGCATAATTAAGAATTTGGGAAAAAGTTGCTTAACTATATGTTCGATAGCAAAATAAACAAATATAGTCACGTACAATAATCCATGCAAATATGTCATAATACAGTCATCCATGCAAATATGTCATAATACAGTAATCCATGCAAATATAACAACTAGTAAAACGATATGCTCATGATGGTGGAGTGTATGGAGGCCACGGTCTCAAACGCGCATCACGCTCAGGGTTCCTACGAATGCCACCAAGTCCACGCTGTCCATTAAGATTTTGACTGAAATTGAAATCCTCAGCAGTTGTCCGTATGATGTCATCGGTGTGGTCACCTGTGTCATCGGATGCGCGGTGTCCTGACTGGTATGGACTATTACTGGATCCTGCCTCCGTACAACCATGTCCAGGTTGGGACGAACAAAAGGCCTTAAAACTCTGTGGCTGCTGGAAAACACTGAATCCAGGAAAGCCATATGCTGGCTGGTAGGCATTGAATCCAGCAATACCTCGTACAGGCTGGAAAGCAGTAGATGTAGCAAAGCCAGTCTGGGAACCCTGTGAAGGCCACTCATACGAGTAAGGAGCTTGGGTCATCGGTGGAGCCAACATCGTGGTCGGCTGTGCGTAAGAAGGCATCGGTACATGTATCTCGGGAGGCACCTGTGGTGGCACCTCTGAATGCACCTCTGCTGTAGGTTCCTGTGGTACCACGGAACTTGAGTATAGTCCATATTGGGCCACATGGGTGGTCGATATACCCCTCCGCCACGTGGACCAGGCCGTGGTATCTGATATGCCTCCATCTCGTGTAGTGGTCGTCGATGACCTAGTCCTCATCCTTCCTTTGCACGGGGCGGGACCTCTAGCGCAGGATCCGGTACGCTGACTAAGAGTCCAGTTGGTGCGCTAGGACCAGGCTCCGCAACTCGGCCAAACTCTCTAAGTGATCGCAGTAGCTGGTCACAAACCTCCTGAACCTGGTCCTTCCTGAAATGAGCATCAAACTGTGGAGAATTCATCCACCAAATCCACTCGACACCGTCTATATGCATTTTTCCAGTATAGTAAATAACATCACTGAAACTAAGTTATGGATAATAAGATGAAACATGTAAGATGCCAAAGGGAAGCAAGATCAATACGTACCACATGCCCGATCCTGGCGACCTGCCTCGTCATATACCGTCTGGTGTGTGTGAAGAACCAAGTCATGTACTTGGAGTTTGGGGAAATTGGCCCCTTCGATGGATCTGTAGTTTGAATGCGCAAATGTCACGAGTTCCACAACTGAATAAATTCATCCATCTTGGCCTCCCAATCATCAGCAATCTTACCACGTAAGGTCAGATCATGTGTACCCCTAAGCTGTGCAGCAGGTGCAGGGATGTGTTGCTGCGTGCCAAATTTCCGCATGCACCGATTTGGTTGGTGCATCTCGACAATGTGGAAACAAAGTACGGGTGTCACCGTCCTCCACCTGTCCTGCATTTCAGCCTCTGCACCCATAAACTCATATTCGGCGTCCCTATATGGCTCCCACTTCACCTGTACATGTAAACAAATGCGAATTAGTTTACCCTTTTGGTTCCCTAATCTCAAATTTATTTTTACATACATCGTCTCGACCCATTTGGTCAAGCTCTATCCGATATGTCTTTAGGTGACGTCGCAATAACCGCTGCTTGACATTGTTGAACCTGCAATACATAACTCAATAATATTACTACCTTCAAATGAGAACGTAAGCGCTCAAGTACTCAAAGCAGTTCAAATAATTGATTACATCATACTCCTTTCGTACCTTTGTCTGTAATGATCACCTGCGTCAATGGGCTGTGGAATTGGAGGTGCTATGGCAGGAAATCTGGACCATGCCCATATCTGCAGTAACAACAAACAACCCCCATGTCTTTAGCTGAAGCTGACGTAGCCTGACAAAGCTCGCAAAACAGTGTGGCGAGTACAGCTGACCCCCAACTGTATGTATCAGTCTCCCCAAGGTCACCACCCAGTAATTGTATATATCGGCAAGGGACCTCATGGCTGGACTTATCACACAACAAAAAACCACCGAATAGGCGCATGAGGTAAGCACGTGTGTACAAAAGCTGACCCTCAACTGTAGCTGAGTGCTCGTCCCAGTGGCCCCAATGACGGTCAAACCAGCCCATCTTGATATTTCCGCTAATCAATTCAGATGGGAGTGGAGTCACACCCATGTATTGCTGCATAATTGCTACCCAGTTGCCATGCGTTCGACCGGAAACTACTCGACCCTCAGTCGACAAACCTAAAATGCTCTCTACATCCTATAGAGTAATAGTCATCTCACCGACCGGCATATGGAAGGTGTGAGTCTCTGGCTCCACCTCTCAACCAAAGCAGAAATAAGGTATTTGTCAATCTGCACCAACATAAAAGTAAAGAACAAATATCTAAGGGTCTTTTATTATCCGTCTCACGTACAAACAACTAAATGCATATAATTAATTACATAAACAATTTTAAAACATACCGGGGTTTCTTCATGCGAGCCACATGCCGAAACCCGCACGCATAAGGTGCTCCCGCAAATCTAGTGGGAAGAGATCGGGTCATGGATATCTCGCCGAAGACCCTTGTGAGGCTCCCCTCACCCTCAACACATTGCAATCTCCGTGTTCCATGCAACTTGTGATCGGTGTGACAGTTGCACCTCCTCATTAAGAACTCCCCACTCTTTGGGGTAGGGCTCAATATTGCAAGCGTGTTGGTCATCCATTTGACTAATAAAAATTTACAATAACACAATATGTTATTAATTCACTAATTATTATTCTCTAAATAATTAATTACTTATTTAATTATTTGAGTAATTTCTTAAATCAAATTTAACTAATAATAATATTTTACATTTTATCTATCAAATTATTATTTTACAAAATATGAAATAATTAGTTGTATCTTCGCCTCCGACGGCAACACTATTTTCATGTTAGGGTTTTAATTTGGAGATCATTTAGGTACTCAAAATTATTTCTATTCAATAAACTCCCTTTATGAATATTGTTCTATTCAACTTGGTCTTTCTAATGGATATATTTTTTAGGCGATTAAAATAAACATATTTATGGGTTACAGTTTGAGGAATTGTTGAGTTTCAACAATATATAACCATATGATTGTCGAGCTATTTTAATAGTCAAGTTCTATGAGTTCAAATTTAATTAATCATTATCTTGAGAATTTAGAAATTTAATTTGTATTTAAAAATTTCAGAATTTTTTATTTAAAAAAATTAGAATGTTTTTATATGATCTTTTCACCGATTAAATATGAGTTAAATGATTGATTTAGATTTGATAGAGGTATCATTGAATTTTTGATGTTGCAGCTTTGAGATTTAAGCTTGAAATTTGAAAGTTGGAATTTCATATTTGAGAATTTTGAGATTTTTTTAAGTAAGATATTTGGGAGTAATTAAAGATTTAATTGAGTGATTGGAATTTTTAAAGGAAATATAAATTTGGTGTTGGAATGATTAATTATGGTTTATGAGAGATTTGAGAATTTTTTTTCTTACTTGGAAATTACAACCCTTAATTATTTATATAGTTAAATAATGTAGTGTGTGTTTATATATATATCATGAATATGTATATATTATTAATAATTAAATTAATTACTTGTAAACTGATTGTGGTGATGATGTGCATTGTGTATATTGAGTTGTGACTTGTTCGTGTTGTCCATCTTAAGGTTTATAATTTACATACAAAATAAATATTTAATTGACTAAATAAATTAATTTCCCAATTATTGTTACTCTTCTATCCTAAGGTTAATAATAAATTTTAAATATTTCAATTTCATAAATTATTGATTTTAATTATTATTTAATCTTTTTATTATTTATAATTATTCATAATTTGTAAGTGATTAAGCATCTATCCTACCTAAAAGTATGTATTTATTAAGAAATTAATGTATATGATTAAAAGTTAAATCCTATTATTAAACAATAAACATAACAACAAAATTAGATGTTAAGTATTTTATTAAGCATCATAATAAATTGCATGTAAGCTAATTCCAATTATTAAACAATAAACATAACAAAAAAAAAAATTAAATTTTACCCGTACAAATGTGAAGTCAAGAAGACAGACAATTTGAGACTCCTTCTTCCTCCTCTTCTCTATGTTTTAAAGTTTCTCTCTAGACTCTCGGTGTTTTTCGAGAGATGGACATTGGAAGGTTGATGAGGTGTATATGTGCGTGAATGTGGGAGAGGGAAGGAGTAAGTGAAAAAGAATGACAAAAACATGGAGTTTCCAGATAATGAGGGAGAGAGGGAAGGAGTGAAAGTGGGTGGTGAGAGTGAAAAAAATAAGAGGAAAAAAATTGGACCACGGAGGAAGGAGGCGGATGAGGAAGGATGAAGAAAATGGAAGAATGGAAGAGTGAAAAGTGAAAATGGAAGAGGCGAAGGAGTGGGAATGAGATAGAGGGGAGCTCGAAAAGGAGAAAAAAAAAAAAAAAACAATGGGACATGGGGGGGTGATGTTGCGTGTTGGGGGGTGGGGGTCGGGTTGGGGGGGGTTTGCGGGAGGGCAACGTTTAGGGGGGCTTGGTCGGGGTAGGGGGGTTTGCGGGGGCGGAGAATCTCTGCTATGAGCTGGATGCACGCCCACAAGGTGGCGTGGAGGGTTGTCACGCAACTAGTGGCGTTAATCTTGTGCACGCCACTAGTTGCGTGCCACGTGTTCACGCGGCAAGAAGGCGTGCCACGTGTTCACGCCACCTGTAGCGTGAAAAACCCTCACGGTACAGATGGCGTCTTCTCCCCTCACGCCACAGACCAGCCACGCAAGCCCTCCCAGCGCCATGGATGACGTGAGCCTTACTTTGGTTAATACTTTGCACGGTGCGTAATCACGGTAATTTTTTTTTTTTTTTTTAAAATGCTTATTTTGGTAAAAATCCCCTTTGTCATCCACCATACCCACTCCCTCACATCACCATTCACTGTACAGCTGGTGGTGGGGCCTCTATTATTGCTGCCTTTGTAAACCACTTTCAGTTCTACTAGTATTTAATAGCTATTAGTCTCTGATACTTTTCACTTATAGCAACTGAGAATATTGGTTTGTGCAAAAATGGGTTCTGATGAAGCTCCAGCCATTCCTCTTCTTACGCCTTACAAGTTGGGCAAATTCAATCTATCCCATAGGTACTCACACTCCCTCCAATTTCTTTAATTGCCTTTTCGTTTTCTCTCTCAATTTTTCTGCCCTAATTTCATGAGGATCAGGTGTTTGTGAAAAGTCTCAGTTGAGCATTGGTATGGGTCATGAGTTCTATCATACGTGGAGATCTCAAATTTTGAATTTTGTTCGACAACTTTGTGATTAATAGGATTGATATTTTCATTAATATTATGATTTAGTCCTTATGTTCTCCTTGCTTGTGTGCTACGAAAAGTCACTTGCATCTTGGATTGGTGGTGAAGCGGAATAGGAAAATTTTCTTTCGATCACTGGATTTTGTTTCTGATTACTTTAGGTGTCACTATCAGTTGAATATTTGTGGTTTCTTAATTAAAAATTGATTTACTTTTGATATACAGAGTTGTTTTGGCACCACTGACTAGACAGAGATCTTACAACAATGTTCCTCAGCCTCATGCTATCTTATATTACTCTCAGCGAACTACCAAGGGGGGTCTTTTGCTAACTGAAGCTACTGGTGTTTCTGACACTGCTCAAGGGTAATTTGTACACTATTATACCTTGTGCTAACTTTATCTCTGTTTTGCTTGGATGTTCACAAAAGGTGTTTAATGTTTGTTTTTTGTTTTATGTGAAGATATACTGATACACCTGGAATATGGACAAAAGAGCAAGTGGAAGCATGGAAGCCCATTGTGGATGCTGTTGATGCCAAAGGTGGTATATTCTTTTGTCAGCTCTGGCATGTGGGAAGGGTCTCAAATTTAGGTATTTTTTTTGCTAACTTACTCTTCTGATCCTGGAAGAGGACCTTGAAAATATCTTGTCTCTTCTATTGAGTAAACAAGAGATTTACCTTTTTTGACCCAAAAAAAAAAAAAAAGAGATTTACCTTTTAGTGGATTATCACTTTGAATGGCCTAAAACATGCTCTATGTCAATTAGAACAACAGATTCTTGGGTAATGATATTTGAATTATTTAAGTTTTTGGATTTTTAATGAGTATGAATTTCATCCGGTTCCTGAATATCATTGCTGAAAAAGTTGATTAATCAATTAAAAACTCAAAGGATCAAAATATATTATGCTTAGAGGCAAGGTAGTTCTAGTGGAGTGTATAAAAAAATGGGTAGTTATAGTGGAAACTATTTGGTGAAGTTTAACTTCTAGAAGGAACTTTTGCTGTTTTTCAGACACTATGGATGTTTTCTGTTGACTCAATTCCATGCCAGGACAAATACAAAAACTCGGGGAACCTGTTTGCCCCCCCCCCCTTCCCCCAGTGCAAAATAAATGAATAAAAAGAAAATGAGAAATAATAAATAAAAATAAAAATGCTCTTAATTCATTTTGATTGCGGTGACAACCTTTATAGTGACAAACCATCTATCAAAGCATGACTATTCAAAATCAATTGAACCACATCTCTCTATAGAACCATTTTTGTATGTGCTTGCATCTTTTCTGCCAACATTCTGAATGATTCACGGGTGACCATTGGAGACAAATATGGGAGGCTCTATAATTGTAATATTTTATTCAATATGCTGCAACATTTAAATACTTGAATTTTATAATCTGTTCAGGTTATTTAACTGAAGTTAAGATAATTCTCTATTCAAGACATATACAGTCCCACCTCCATTCTGTTGTATTAATTGTACTCATTATCTCTTCCAAATTTCTTTGGAACAGAATAAATTTGTTGGATATGTTTAGTGTGTCCTCATCTTACATTGTCTTAAACAGGTTTTCAGCCAAATGGGCAAGCCCCAATATCTTCCACAGACAGGGGATTTACTCCAAAAGTTCGAAGTAATGGCATTGATGTTGCTCAATTTACTCCACCAAGGAGGCTGAGGACTGATGAAATTCCTCAAATCGTCAATGACTTTAGGCTTGCTGCAAGGAATGCTATGGAAGCTGGTACGTTCACTAACTGAAAATGTTGTGATAAAATCAATTTACTTCAACCATAATCTATGTAAGCAATGCCTTGAATGTTATATTATTACTCTTTTTTAATACAATGGTTCAGGTTATAATTAAGAGGCTTCGATGCAATTCTGTTCTTTCTAGTTTCATTAAAGGTTAAATTTTGTCCCTGTAAATTAAAAGTTGGTATTTACAATGATGCTCCCGTATTCTTTTAAAAATGACTCAATTTTACCCTATTGTCTCATCTGTATCCTAGATATAATGTCAAACCTGACAATTGGTTGACTTGGACTCCAAAACTCTGAGGATAATGGTACCTGAGTAAATAAATAATGTCTAAATTTGCATATGGTTAGATTTTGTATTACTTTTTATGGGATAAAGTGGTAGAATGAAAACATTTTATCACTTTAAAATTTGAAGGACAGTGTTGCCACCCTTTGAAGTAACAGGTACCTAATTGAAATTTTCACAAATTTTGAGGGACTTAGTTTGTATACAAGTCTAAGGCACTATTTTTATTCTTTAGAAATGATGTCACACACTAATGGTGGATCTGGCAGTGTATTTTATCTGGACATTGTAACTGGTTCCAGAAGTTTAAACTTTCAAATGACGATACTTGTGCAATTGTAGGTTTTGATGGGGTTGAAATACATGGTGCCCATGGTTACGTTCTTGAACAATTCATGAAAGATCAAGTCAATGATCGAACCGATGAATATGGTGGATCAGTAGAGAACCGTTGTAGGTTTCCTTTGGAAGTTGTTAAAGCTATTGTTGACGAGATAGGGGCAGAGCGAGTTGGAATTAGATTGTCACCTTTTGCAAATTATGCAGAATGTTTGGATTCCAATCCTAAAGAACTTGGCCTATACATGGTGAATTCCTTGAATAAGTATAATATTCTTTACTCTCACATGGTGGAACCAAGAATGAAGACTCCTTGGGAAAAAGAGGTGTGCCCCCACAGTCTTGTGCCAATGAGAAAGGCCTTCAATGGTAGTTTCATTGCCGCTGGAGGCTATGACCGCAAAGATGGCAACAATGTCGTGGCAGAGAACCGAGCAGATCTTGTCGCCTATGGTCGGTGGTTCTTGGCAAATCCAGATTTGCCAAAGAGGTTTGAGCTTGGCGCGCCTCTCAACAAGTATCACAGAGAGACATTTTACACTTCTGATCCTGTTATTGGATATACTGACTACCCATTTCTTGAAGTCAGTTCTTAAGGCTTTAATTGTGTATGGTATTTTCAATCTTTGGTGGTCCCTAAATGTCCCCCCTCCATAGTTTGACCATTCCAGTTTCATTGGGTGGAATATCCTTACAAAATGGCAGAAAAAGCCATTGGGCAAAAGGTAATTGTTAGTACCCTGCCTTTTCTCCTATATGAATAATTTTGTACTATTTTGGGTTCAAGTAATTTAAGAGAAAGGATGCTTTGTCCCCACCAATATATATACACAAATAGAGTACTTGTTACGGACCGGCCCAAAAGCCTCCAAGTCCATGGCAAGGCCCAAGCCGAGGCAGGAGGCGTAATCCGCTAATCATAGCAGGAGATCCGGAAATCTCGGCTAGGCAGAATCCGCCCCTATCATATCGGCCTGCTGGGATACACGCCCCATTAATGACACGTCCTATTAATGGCATGTCCCGGATATCCGCCCCATTAATGACACGTCATTAATGGCGTGTCCCGGATATCCGCCCCATTAATGACACATCCCATTAATGGGGTATCATCCAATATCCGCCCCATTAATGGCCCACCATTAATGGCGTGTCCGGATATCGCACCGGGACGCCTCTATAAATATAGAAGGAGACAACAAGGTGCACACACTCTAAACCTAGACTATTTACATACGGTCTGTTTGTGCACACACACCACCCTTTGTCGTGTACGGTGATCCCGAGCTCTCTGGTTATCTCCTTCATAGATATCCGGGCTAGCCCATACATCCAAGATCAATCTATCGGCCCTAGGGCATCACATGCGTGTTCTATACGGAACATTGGCGCCGACCGTGGGGACGTTAAACTTCTATCCCCGTGACCACTAATGGCTAACACCAGAAGCCACAGGTAAAGCCAGCGATCGGACTGGCCGAATGAGGAAAGTATCGTACCTCCAAATCAACCTCAGGCCGCACCGAGCAGACCGCCGGCTCACGAGCAACCCCCCCGAGGAAAGACGCCCGAGGGACACGTTACGGACGCGGAGAGCACTTCTCCTTCCCCCAACGAGTCTTTGCACGAGGGGCCCCCAAAAGTCCAAGCCCAGACGGTCCCGGCTCCGGACGCTCAGGTATTAGACACCGACGTCCGCATCCTAAGGAGAACCCAAGAGTCGATGATTCAGAGGTTCGAAAACAAGGAAAAGCTAGACCACCTCCAAAGGCGGGAGGATTTTCATGCTGAGTTAATGATAGAGGAAAAGCTTGAAAACCTTTTTCAACGCGGAACCCCGAGAAGCCCCGTAAGGGGGAAGGAGGTTGTACGCTTGGATAGCAATAGTCCGCGTACCAGCCCAGAATCGAATCGACGCCCCCGTGGCAGGAATGAGGGGGACGCCAGAATGGAGCGAGATCGCCAACCGACCCCCAGGAGGCACAAGGAGGGACCTTTGCGGATCCGGGACGGGGAAGACCGAAGACGAGCAGACCGCCATAATGACGATAGGGATTAGGAAAACCGAGACCGTGATCAGGACTCGGATGAACTACACGAGGTGATCACTACGCCTCGGACACGAGGATCGCCGCGGCAGTATAGGATGAAATACTTGGCCGGCGCGGGTGGGACCCCATTCTCGCGAGCAACGGCCACGGCACCTTACCCGAAGAATTTCGACCTAGCCGATCTCCCCAAGTACGATGGGACCTGATAATCTCTAAATTCATACTATTTTAAATGCAAAAAGGAGCTAGAAACTCTATCATTGTAATGATTTAATGGATCAATTAGATAAATATATGATTTCATCTTCATAATGAGTTTTTAGATTTTATTTGCATTAATCTTGGCCATATATTGAGTTTGGATTCAAAACTGAACTTTAGTCACATTCTTACTACAATTGGGTCGTGAATACTGTTTGGTATTTTGGGTATAACTTGAGTTCTAGAAGTCCAATGGATCTTCACTTTGCATTTTCAGAAAGCTAAGAGGAAGCCCTACAAATCTTATGAAGAGCCCAAAAGCCAAATCAGATGTTTAGAGGGCCAAAATGGGCCTGGAAGCCGAAACAGGCTGCTGTCACTGGACTCTGGAATGACGTTCGGTATTTGACCCATAACTGGAGCTACAGACCTCCAAATTAGGTCCGGTTTGCGCGGTTGGAAAGCTGACATTCAGGGAAATATTTAATATGAAGACCACGTGGTCTAGATCCGCCGTTTTCGGGGTGTAAATCTAGCTTGAAAATGACGCGTTTTTGTCCAGCTTGCAAATGACGCGTTTTTGGAGGTGGAAAGTGGTTTAATGATTCTTCCATATTTGCCACCAAGAAAAGTGACGAAATTAGGTGCAAAATGAATGAATGAGATGCCCAATTTTCCTATAAATAGATGAAGAGGCTGAAGGGAAACACACCTTGGAGAGACCAAGATCTCTCCCATTCTAAGTTCCTTCTTTATTTCTTGCCTCCTACTTGGGATGGCTTAGTTTAGCTTTATTAGTTTCATGTATTGTCTTTAATTCTTGTCTTTAATTTCTAGCCTCCTTCTTGGTATGGCTTAGTTTTAATCTTTCCTTTTAATTATTTCATTTTGATTTTATGTTCTTCTTCTTTTTTCTTTTATGGATTCATTATGTTCTTGAGATTTATTTTGGAATAGAAGCTTTCATTTTCTTTAATTGTTCTTCGTGTTCTTCATGTTCATGATGAACTTGTTCATGTTCTTTATGGTCATGATGAACATCTTTCTTTCTACATTTTCATTTTACATAGCCATGCTTGGCTAAGTTTCGTGATCGGCCCATGAGTTGAGGATTCCATGGTGTCATCCGAGGACTTGTGCTTTAATCAGAATCGACTTGTTTCTATTGATTTTAATCAGATCCGATTATAGTCATGGATTGGGTATTAGATTTAATACCCAGATTGAAATCCCAAGGACATAGGTTGGACCGGGTTGTAGAGAGCGTTGTGCGATCGTCAGCGAGCTCGCCACGTGTTCGATCAGATGCTAGGCGATCGTCTAGTCGAGGAGTTTCTAGACAAATGAAGACCTTTTTGTCATTAGCCTTGGGGTCCACAATCAACAATTAACCAAGGATTGCGATAGGCAAACCTGGGATCGTTCTCTCTTCTCGAGGAGCCTTTTATTGATTCCTAAGTAATCTAGATGTCATGCAAATGAAATAGAAACAAGGGGGGATTGGTTTTTGTTGGATTTAGAATAAGAATTAAAGATAGAATGAGAAAAATGTAAGATTAATGAAATTAAAATGGATCAACCCAGAATTGGGATTCCAAGACCTTCCATCATCGAACAAAAATAGAATAACTGAACTTATGATTGATTCTAGACAAACCGAAATCTCGCATTTGTCAGAAACTCCTCGACTAGACGATCGCCTAGCATCGATCGAACACGTGGCGAGCTCTTTACGATCGCACAACGCTCTCTACAACCCGGTCCAACCTATGTCCTTGGGATTTCAATCTGGGTATTAAATCTAATACCCAATCCATGACTATAATCGGATCCGATTAAAATCAATAGAAACAAGTCGATTCTGGAATTAAAGCACAAGTCCTCCGGATGACACCATGGAATCCTCAACTCATGGGCCGATCACAGAAACTTAGCCAAGCATGGCTATGTAAAATGAAAATGTAGAAAGAAAGATGTTCATCATGACCATAAAGAACATGAACAAGTTCATCATGAACATGAAGAACACGAAGAACAATTAAAGAAAATGAAAGCTTCTATTCCAAAATAAATCTCAAGAACATAATGAATCCATAAAAGAAAAAAGAAGAAGAACATAAAATCAAAATGAAATAATTAAAAGGAAAGATTAAAACTAAGCCATACCAAGAAGGAGGCTAGAAATTAAAGACAAGAATTAAAGACAATACATGAAACTAATAAAGCTAAACTAAGCCATCCCAAGTAGGAGGCAAGAAATAAAGAAGGAACTTAGAATGGGAGAGATCTTGGTCTCTCCAAGGTGTGTGTTTCCCTTCAGCCTCTTCATCTATTTATAGGAAAATTGGGCATCTCATTCATTCATTTTGCACCTAATTTCGTCACTTTTCTTGGTGGCAAATATGGAAGAATCATTAAACCACTTTCCACCTCCAAAAACGCGTCATTTGCAAGCTGGACAAAAACGCGTCATTTGCAAGCTGGATTTACACCCCGAAAACGGCGGATCTAGACCACGTGGTCTTCATATTAAATGTTGCCCTGAATGTCAGCTTTCCAACCGCGCAAACCGGACCTAATTTGGAGGTCTGTAGCTCCAGTTATGGGTCAAATACCGAACATCATTCCAGAGTCCAGTGACAGCAGCCTGTTTCGGCTTCCAGGCCCATTTTGGCCCTCTAAACATCTGATTTGGCTTTTGGGCTCTTCATAAGATTTGTAGGGCTTCCTCTTAGCTTTCTGAAAATGCAAAGTGAAGATCCATTGGACTTCTAGAACTCAAGTTATACCCAAAATACCGAACAGTATTCACGACCCAATTGTAGTAAGAATGTGACTAAAGTTCAGTTTTGAATCCAAACTCAATATATGGCCAAGATTAATGCAAATAAAATCTAAAAACTCATTATGAAGATGAAATCATATATTTATCTAATTGATCCATTAAAGCATTACAATGATAGAGTTTCTAGCTCCTTTTTGCATTTAAAATAGTATGAATTTAGAGATTATCAAACTCCCCACACTTATCCTTTTGCACTCCTGAGCAAAATTAAAAGACAAGGAGTAAGAAAAACTTCTCTTTTCTAACAATTGCTGAAATTTCAAAACTTAACAAGGATCACAAAAGCTTCAAAGGATCAACCAATCAAGACAAAAATCTCTTCATCTCAAATTACTAATCTTGACAATATCATACAATGATGCCGATCACACAAGATAGTCTTTCAAGGGATGCCCTCAATCAATCTCTCAAGTGTATGAGGTTAATCGAGTGTATCACTCAAATTCTACACAATGAAATTGTTCTACCATAAGCTTGCTCAAGTTCTATTTCTCCACTACTCATAACACATGCTTGCAAAAATCAAGAGGACTTATTATTAAGGTTGTAATGGGGCTATGGTAATGGTAGGTAATCTTTGTGGAAATGAGAGGCTAAATAAGAAATTTAAAAGAGCACTAGTAAATAATATAAAGTCACTCAAATAGCATTTTTTTTTCTTCTTCTTTTTTTTTCTTTCTTTTTCTTTTTTTGTTCTTCTTTTTTTTTCTTTTTTTTTTCTTTTTCTCTTTTTTTTTTTCCTTCTTTTTTTTCTTTAACAATAAATGTCGAACAATGAATAGCACATAATATACTTCTAACCAATACTTCCCCCACACTTAAAATGTTGCACTCTGGGCAAACCCCCATACTTAACCACAAAACCAATGTTCAATAAATTTTCAAGGTGCAGAATAAAATGGTTCAAAGCATTTAGGCTAGTAATGTGGCTTAAAAAGGAATGGGTCAAAAAGGCACAAAGGGGCTAACAAAGGGATTATAATTCAAGGGAAAGGCTATTTAGTCAAAGTAGGAAAATGAAAGAAAGAAAACAAGCCTCCATCATATTTATGCATGCAAGTGAAAAATGTAGTTTTGAAAAGAAAGAGAGCAAGTTCGGAGAACATAAATCATTAGCAGAGATGCACACAAGAAAGAAAGAATGGGAGAAGAGTATTTCCATTCATGCAGGCCCAAAATCTCACAGGTTTTAATCAGCATCACAGAATCAACTACCAAGATATTATAATCCAAGACTTCAAAATATCAATCAAAACAGAATGATCCATCAAAACCAAAATGTCCAAGTGCATAATATGTAGCAATGATAGAAGGAGAAAATGTATTATTCTTATTCTACTTAATAAACTACATTATTTCTACTTTTTCTCTTTGGGTTGTGTCCCTCCCCCACACTTATCTTCCTCGTACAACAATTAAGCCCAAGTAATCATATGAATTAGGAAGAAAATAAGTGAGGAAAGAGACAACCTTTGTTAGAGTATCTTGTCGCTTGAAGGAGAAGTTCTCATCGCCAATGAGAATCATGCATTTGTCTTTAAAAATATCTTCTCTTCTATTGAATTTCCTTGTTGGAGGTGGCTCGGGATCAATCGAAGAGATCTAAGAATGTACGGTAGAGATTGACTCTTCGACGATCCTTCCAACAATGTGCTCGCAAAGAAGACAAGCAAATAGCGAGTATCCCATCCAAAAATAGGAAGATGGAGAGATTTCAAGTGAAGTAAATTCATTTTAGGAACTAAACCCTCCGGATAACTATCACATCCAAGGAAATCAATGACACTCCCATCGGTAGGAGTCAAGCAACCGACTACATTGTGAAAACTCTCTTGTGCTTGCAAAATGGAAGGTGTGGAATCTAACTTAGTGTTAGAGTACACTACATCATTATTGCAATCACAAGAGATAGAAGGGAAAACAGTGGAAGAAGTAAGAGAATTTTTGAAATTGTCACCACCCGAGGGCTCCAAAATTTTAAAGCCATCATTTTTCTTTTCTAAATCGGGTGGCAAATCACGGGACAATACTTGTTGGAAAGATTCATCAACATGCAAAATTTTATCAATCAAAATTTCAGAATCTTTGTCACTAACAAGACTACAAGAAAGTAATCCAATGGGAATTTTATGCATTTGACATTCCAGGCTATGATTGTTCTCACTCACATCAACAGAAGAATCCACCATCAATGCAGAATCACTAATCAATTCAAAATCACCGTATAATGCATCATTAATTTCAGCGCAAATAGGACACCATTCATTATTAGAACAGGTACAATTAATGGAGTCACTCATAGATGCAAATATGGGATAATCAGCATACCATTCAGCAAGAACATCATCAACAACATTGGCATCCATGCTTGATTCAATCTTTTCAAAATTGACATCAATAGTACAACAGGGTGCATTATGATCAATAGTAGAATCAACCACTTCACTAAATGCTTTCTTTTGAAGCTCAACATGTAAATGACATTTTTCATGATAACAATCCACACACATTTGATATTCCTCACAAGAGCATGAAAGTATGTCATTCAATTTATCGAATTCATCCATAGTACTATGAAGAGAAGCATTTTCATCAATTAAAGCATCACATGAAGAAATAGGAACACACTCATCAACAAGTACAGTCGAATCACTACTACTAAAGCCAATTGGTTGAGCAATTACATTTTCAAACAATTGAGGGGGTTTAACAATGATTTCCTCATCCATCTCATTATCACTCAAATCATGAATTGCTTCATTAATCACAGTAGTAGAAGAGTCTACTTCTATAAGGATAGAATCATTACCAAATGGGAGAGATGACTCTTCAATGCACTTTTGTACTTGCTTCACTTCTTGTGCATGTGTGACCATGAGAGAAGGATTTCCTTGAAATTTCATTTTCAACACTTGTGTTAGCTGCTCAATTTCTTCTCCTAATCTCTCATACGATTTCGCTTGTTGTTCCATCATTCTAAACTGAGAGTCCCTTAGTTGATGAAAGTTGTCCTTAAGTGACCACTCCTCATTTACAGCCCAAGCCGTTTGATTTTGGTGATCTCCAATGACTTCACAAAATGAAGGATCTTGGTTGGGCATACATGGTTGAGAATGAGGATCATAAGGTGGGTCAAATGGGTATTGGGATTCATGAGATGGATGACATGGTCTGAAGTGGGATGGAATGAAGGATAGTATGGTAAGTGAGAGGGTTGATGATATTGTTGAAATGGAGGTTGGTGGTATGGTTCATGTAATGGGTGGTGGAAAGGACCATGACATTCTTGATTGCCTACAAAAGAGTGAGAACTAAAAGGTAGATTATGATTGCCATAAAACCAAGCCATGAAAGTTCAATGCAATTAATTCCCAATGAATGAGAAAATAACTATTAAGAAAAGGAATCTAAGAAAATAAAAATGCAAGTGAAAAAGAAAAGGAAAAAGAATTCAAAATGGTAAAAGATGCAAGACCAATTTGTTTTTTTTTTTTTTTTTTTTTTTTTTTCAGAGATAAAGAAAACAAGCTCACACAAGCTACCTAAATGCAAAAATGCTAACAAAATGAAAAAAAAAATGTAAATCTAACAAGCTTCACACGAGAAACCCCTTGTCAAAAGTCAATTTGACAATAAGATTACCTAGGGAGCCAATTACTTAGCTCCCCGGCAACGGCGCCATTTGATGAAGACCTTTTTGTCATTAGCCTTGGGGTCCACAATCAACAATTAACCGAATGGGAGAGATCTTGGTCTCTCCAAGGTGTGTGTGTTTCCCTTCACTTCCACACACACCTTGGAGAGACCAAGATCTCTCCCATTCGGTTAATTGTTGATTGTGGACCCCAAGGCTAATGACAAAAGGTCTTCATCAGGACCCAGGATCCACGTCATCACCTGGAGATATTTGAAAAGTTAATGTGGGTAAGGTCAATAGAAGGTCTGGTCATACTAAGACTCTTCTCGGCCACGTTAATCGGGCCGGCCCACAAATGGTTGAGTTCATTACCCAATAATTCCATTCGAAACTTTGAAGACCTTGGGCGTAAGTTTGAATTGCACTTTGCCACCAGCAAGAAACAACCAAAATCTCAATTCACGTTGAGCAAAGTAAAGCAAAAGAAGGGCGAAACATTGCAGAAGTATCTGGATTGGTTCAGAGATACGGCAATACAGGTACGATCCTTATCCGAAGAGGTCCATGTACACTGCCTCGTCAACGGACTGGACCCGATGACCCGCCTAGCCCGACATCTATGTAAGAATCGAGTATATTCACTGACGGAATTCTATACCGAAGCTAAGAAGTACCTAGACGTCGAGCAAATGGAAATCGCCAATGCAGATGAGCCTGAGAAGGAAAGGAATTCATCGCCTGAAAGAAGGGATCTCGACAAGCACAAGGCAGAACCCCGCAGACGTGGCAGAGAGAGCCGGCCCAGACCGGAGCGAACGGACAATAAGGTGAAGTACGGCAACTACACCCCCTTAAATGTCCCGCGTTCCCAGCTGTGGAAGGAGGTAGCCCAGACCGAGATAAAGAGGGTGACCAAGCCGAGGCCTCTCAGAAACCGGTCCAATACAGACCGGGGAAAGTTCTGCACTTTCCACGATTGCTACAGTCATACCACAGACGAATGTTATGAACTCAGAGATGCTATCGAAAAGTTTGTAAGAGAAGGAAAATTGCGCCAATACGTCATTAAAACTCAAGGGAAAACAGGAAGACGGAATAGTAGTCGCCGAAGCAGGAGTCCGACCACGAACGCTCCGGAACCTGAGAAAAAACGGAGAACCGGCCCTCCCGAAGGATACCCAGATGCTGACCTCCAATGCAATGGGATCAGTGGCGGCTTCGGAGGAGGTGGAGATACTATAAGCCAGCGCAAGAAGTACCTACGGGAGGTGTTGACGGTAAAAGAAGTACCAAAATTTAAGGGCGCGTCATCAAAACCGAAACCACCCCCATTGGTCTTCACGGACGAGGAGCTCAAGGAGGTTATTCCGGCCACCCGGGACGGATTGGTCATCACCGGGATCGTCGTGAACCGCCGTGTCAAACGGATATTCATCGGCTTATTTGGAAGTTCGGCGGATATCATAAGCTGGGACGCATATCAGAGGATGCACCTCGATGTTGAAGACTTAAAGCCATGCAAATCTACCCTAATCGGGTTTAATGGAGAGCGTTCCTTCCCAAAAGGATATATCGACCTCAGATTAACCTTGGGAACCAAGGAAGCCTTCAAGTCGAACGGGTAAGGTTCGTAGTGGCCGACTTCCGCTCTCCTTACAACATTATCTTGGGCCGACCTACTATACACGGTTGGGATATGCTGGCGTCCACTAAGCACCAGAAATTGAAAATGATCAATGATAGGAATCAGGTGGTTGAAGTGTCCGGTGACCAGAAAGCGTCGCGGCAATGTTACTTCGAAACTCTCTGTGTCGAGGAAGAAAAACCGTCATCCTCGCCGCGGCTCCGAACCAACGAGGTGATGACCGATGTCAGAAAAGAAGGGCGGCCCCGGCAATCGGTCAACATGGTAGAGCTGGACCTCCGTGAACCAGAAAACCCACGCCCCGAGCCGGAAAGGGAGTTGGAGGAACTAATCCTCGGGACGGATCCCTCCAAGACAACTAAAATCGGAAGGGACATGGACGCAGATATAAAAGCAAGACCGACCAAATTCTTAAGACAGAACCGGGACGTCTTCGCACGGACGTCGCCCGAGATACGGGGATCGACCCACACTTGTTGTCACAAGCGGCCATATGGCGGGGTCGAAACCGTGGCCCGAGAAGAGGAGGAATATCTCGGATGACGGGCAAAAAGCACTTGAAAGTCATATTGAAGAGCTCCTTGCTGCCGGATTCATCGAGAAGTACAATACACCACTTGGCTCTCTAACGTGGTCATGGTCTTAAACCGACCGTGGTAAATGGAGGGTGTGTACCGACTACACCAATCTGAACAAAGCGTGCCCAAAAGACTCTTATCCTATGCCCGGCATTGACTAGTTAGTGGATAACTCGGCCGGTACATTTGCTTTCTTTTATGGATGCCTACTCCGGCTACAATCAGATCGCCATGCACCCCGACGATTGAGAGATTTGCCGTAATCTCCCAAAATAACCAGATTAGAAAAGGATTTGCGGTATAATGTAACTGGGTCGTTTCCCAACGAATTCGCTTGATCGGTTTAATTTGAACAAGAAAAAAAACGAGTAAAATCGGGGTTTTTGATTGAAGAGATTGAAAACGGAAATATGTAGAAACAAAACGAAATAACAGATTAAACGAAAGCGAGAGGATTAAAGGATTAACCCACGATTTCGGATTCACCCACTACCCTTCCTCGAACGAAACCGATTTATAATCGAACTCGTAATCGACTCTAGACAAACCGAAATCTCGCATTTGTCTAGAAATTCCCTCAACTGAACAATCATTCAGAATTTGTTCGAATCATTGGCGCACCTCGTACGATCGTACGAAATACTTTAACCCGATCCGAACTTCGTCCTTAGGAAATATCGATTTGGGTTTTTAATCAAAAACCCAATCCGAACCAAAAATCAAATCGATTAAGGGATACGAAATGAGTTAGACGGTTACCGATTAGGCGCAAATCCTCTGGATAGTGGATGGGACCCTCATCGTGGATCAATCTTAGAAATTTAGCCGAACATAATTAAGAAAGACGAAAAACGAGATGAAGAACGAAGAACACGAAGAACATTGCAGAGAATTTGAAAACTACTATTTTGATCCTCTGAATTCTAAAAACGTGAATGAATGTGTGTTTGTGGCTGCTGCCTCACTTAACCTAAAATGGCAAAACGAAATGGGGCTCCAATCCACAAGTCAGGCCCAGAACGAAAATAAAATAAAATGGGCTTTAATTACAAAATTCGAGCCCAAAAATACATATGACTTCGGCTCCAAAATCAACCGCCCTCTTGTCCGAATTTGCTCTTCATGTCTTCATAATAATTGTAGCTCTCTGAATCATCTGAAATATGAGACAAAAATGAGGCAAATCCGATGTCTGGTTCAAGAGTTATGGTAAAAATGGTGAAGTAATGTAAAACTGGAATTTATTATTAAATAATGGCTAAAATATAATAAAAGGCCCAAGGCCCAAATAAGTATAAAAGCCATTATTTATTAGCTAAAGAGTCCTAAATTATAAATCAAGAGACAAAAATTAGTGTATGAAATATTCAATTATCAACGATCAAGAGAGAACCGCATTCATGACGGATAAGGCAAACTATTGCTACAACGTCATGCCATTTGGATTGAAGAATGCCGGAGCTACATACCCGAATGATGAATCGAGTCTTTGATCAAATCGGTCGTAATGTGGAGGTATATATAGACGACATGATCGTGAAGTCAAAACAACCGGAGGAGCATATCCGGGATCTAGAGCGGAGACGTTTGAGAAACTAAGACGATACCGAATCGGGTTGAACCCGCCAAATGTGCATTTGGGGTGCCTGCGGGAAAATTCTTGGGTTTTATGTTGACCAACCGAGGGATTGAGGCCAATCCAGACAAATGCAAGGCCGTGTTAGATATGCAAGTCCCCAACTCCAAGAAGGAAGTGCAGCAATTAATAGGTCGCTTAGCAGCCCTGACAAGATTCCTACCAAGGTCAGCCGAGAAAGCTTTACCTTTCTTTAAACTATCGAAGAAAGAAACCTAGGGAGGATGGAATACGGACTGCGAGACGGCCTTTGAAGAAATTAAGAAATGCTTGGCAACCCCGCCGGTACTAACAAAGCCGGAGTAGGGGGAGATCTTGTTCTTATACCTCTCGGTAGGGGATGAAGCGGTAAGCGCCGCCTTGGTAAGAGAAACCGAGGCCGGACAGACACCCATCTACTTTGTGAGCAAGGCGTTACAAAACGCCGAGCTCAGATATCAGAAGCTAGAGAAAATGGCATTCGCATTACTAACAACGGCAAGGCGGCTTTGCCCATACTTCCAGGGACATCGGATTGTAGTCGGACCAATCGGCCAATCCGGAGATTTTTTGCACAAGCCGGATTTGGCGGGACGAATGACAAGTGGGCGATTGAATTATCCGAATTCGACATCACTTTTGAGGCTCCGCGGGCGATCAAATCACGAGGCATTGGCGGACTTCATCGGGAATTGACTCCGGTTATGACTAACGAAGAATTCTCGGAGGGTATTTGTTGACGGGTCTTCCAATCAAAAGGCGCGGAGCGGAGTCATTGTTGAAAGCCCGAGGGAGTCGCTATTAAGCATTCCCTCCAACTGGAATTCCCGACCTCCAACAATCAAGCCGAATACGAGGCACTCTTAGCCGGATTGGCTCAAGCTAAAGCGGAGCCGGGCGGGTTAAGGTGTTCACCGACTCACAACTCGTGGCCGCACAGATCGATGGCAGCTATCAAGCAAAAGGCCCCTTGTTGGCCAAGTACTTGAATAGAGCAAAAGAGGTAATGACGGAATTCGAAGAAGTCATTGTCTCTCATATCCTGAGAGAAGAGAATGCCCGTGCCAACATCCTCTCCAAACTCGTAAGTACCAAAGGTCCGGGGAGTCATAGAACAGTCATCCAACAGAATTTGGCCGAGCCCACATGCATTATGACTATCTCGTCTTCCTCGGACTGGAGAAAACCAATTGAAGATTACCTGGAAAGAGGGATCATCCCCACAGACTCTACCGAAGCAAAGAAGCTGATGAGAGAAGCCGCCATCTACACTATGGTCGATGATCAGCTATACCGGAAAGGAGTACACTGCCCGATGATGCGATGCCTAGGCGAGTCCGAAGCAAGGTACGTGCTGACCGAAATACATGAAGGATGTAACGAGCCAACACTTGGGGGGGCAAGGCCCTGGCAAGGAAGGCATTACGCGCCGGCTATTATTGGCCCACCATGAAGCATGACGCCATGGAAGTCGCCAAAAGGTGTGACAGTTGCCAGAAACACGCCGGAATCCTGTGGCCGCCGCCTATGGAGTTAAAAGGAATGTCGGCCCCCTGGCCCTTCTATAAATGGGGAATGGATATTCTGGGACCTTTCAAACCGGCACCGGGGCAGCTCAAATGGCTCATTGTCGCCGTAGACTACTTCACCAAATGGATTGAAGCGGAAGCATTAACTACGATCATGTCGTGCAGGATTATGAAATTCGTTCGTCACAATATCTTTGCTCGATTCGGGATACCTGCCGAGGTCGTCACTGATAATGGAACCCAGTTCACGGACCACAGATTCCAGGCCTTAATGTCCAACTTGGACATCCAACAACATTTCTCCTCCGTTGAACATCCGCAATCTAATGGCCAGGCCGAGTCCGCCAATAAGATCATTCTCGACGGATTGAAGAAACGCATGTTAAAGGCCGACTCTTGCTGGACCGAACAACTCCACAGTGTTCTATGGGGCTACAGGACGAGTGTGCAGTCCTCGACCCGGAAACCCCTTTCCGCCCGACATATGGATGTGAAGCAATGATCCGGTGGAAATCGGGCAGCCATCATCATGGGGAAGATCGAGCCGGACAGGAAGAACCGGCGTCAAACGACGACGCCTTGAAGACAGACCTGGACCTCATAGACGAGATCCGAGTCACCGCCCATTGCCGGGAATTGGCCGCCAAGCAGTTACTCGCGGTAAAATATAATCGTAAGGTTCGACCACGATCCTTCAACCGGGGCAACTTGGTACTTCGGCGGGCGGGCCGACATAGGTAACAAGAATTCCCGAGACGGAAAACTGGCAGCAAATTGGGAAGGACCATATCGGGTAAAAGAGAAGCTCGACGCAGGGGCATATGTTCTCGAAACCTTGGCAAGGAAGCCGGTTAGAAGGACATGGAATGCCGATAAACTAAAGATCTATTACAGCTAGGCCGAGGCTACTGCTCGGTCGTTTCTTACTTTCTTTTATGTTTTCTGCAATTGCTTTCCAACTGTTCTTTGCTTTGCATTTGAATAATTTATGATCTTTTGTACGCTTTTTAGAGCGGCTTTATTTAATGAAGGAATCCCTCAAGGAAAGGCGTCAATGTGCACAATTATTTGCTTAAGCGCGAAGCCGAGGCCACTAAGCCGGCAAAAACCCGACTCGAGGTACTTATACCCGGTCAAAAACATAAAAACATCTAGATGTATGACACCGGCCGTTGTACTCCGACGTGCATTGGTAAGAGCTCGGCGAAAACGCCATACGTGGCCTTCGCGAAATTGACGCGTCAACGCTCGCCCGAGCTAAGAAAGTAGGCTGCCATTCCGACCTTGATCAAGTCAAAATGTCAGATTTGAGGTAATAGACACCTCGGTCGACATGTGACAGCCTCGCCCTTAACTCGGTTCCTATCACCATTTCCGGCCATTTAAGCTGGGACGAGGCAGTG
The DNA here is from genome assembly GCA_019022655.1 of Acacia acuminata. NCBI lineage: Eukaryota > Viridiplantae > Streptophyta > Magnoliopsida > Fabales > Fabaceae > Acacia > Acacia acuminata. Next base: position 349,698 of record JAFJYI010000064.1, read on the forward strand.
CGGTTAAGTTAACACCCCCAGAGGGTAAGACGTAAAACCCTGTCCCATACTCCCACACCTCGGTATTGGTCGAGTAAACGACTCGTATCTGATACAGTCAATAAGTTTCAAATATGGAATTTATAAAATGGCGGAAGAGTGAAGCAATAATTCATTCATAAGTCATAAAAAAAACATTTGAGATGGTTACACAACGGCGGGGATGTCGGAAACCTTCAAAAGAAAAAGAGAGGCACGAGACGCCCACTAAAGGCGAAGACAAACTTAACTAGGCCGGCCGGCCTCTTGAGAACCTTTGGGTGCCTCGCTCTCGCTCCCGAATCTCCTCCCTCTTCTTCAGAGCGGGACGGATTGGTGGAAGGAGGTTGATACGGAACTAAGACTCCGTCCTCAACAAAGGCGCGAAAGTCATAGCCTTCCAAATTCAGCTTCGCCGTCGGATTCAGCACCTGGATCTGCTCCAAGGCATTGTCAAAGCAATCGGCGGTTTGTTTGCTTTAGGAGTTCGTCGGACTCAAGCGCGCCTGATCCGCTACGGCAAGGGCAGCCTTGGCTGTTGAAACCTTAGAAGACAAGCATCTCACGGCTGTTTCGAAGGGTTCTCACCGCTTCCATACTCTCGCCGAGTGCCTTCGAGCCGGACACATTCGGAGGCGACTTCTCCGCCCCATCTCGCGCTGGTGCGAGATCTTTTCCCGGAGTTCACAAACGCGGCCTTGGAAGCATCCCGTTCAAGCCGGGCCGTATCCCGCTCCTCCTCCATAAGGCGCGGCTTGGCCTCGGCATCGGCTAGAGCCTTTTACGTGGACGCCGCCTCCTCCAGAGCCTTTTGCAGGGCTGCAACCTTCCCCTGAGACGCTTTCAATCGCCTATTCTCCGCATCGAGCAGAGCATACTTTTCCCTCACAATCACATAAGCTTGCAGCAAACCAATAGATTTACAAAGGTACCGCTCTGCTGCAAGCACCTCTTGAGTACTAGGCGGGGATAAGGCCCGACTTTCCATAAATTCCCCGGGGGGGAGGAAAGCGACATCCAGCTCTTTGGTCACCCCCTTGTCCCATATGAAACTACGAGGAAGCAAGGATGAAGGACGTAAGGGCCCGGTTGAAGGAGGAGGAGGAGGTGGATTGGGCGAAGACACCGGCTGAACCAATACCGCAGGAGCGGTCACGGCCTCCGTAGATACAGCTTCACCTACCGAGACAGCAACCTGTTTCCCTTTGGAAGTGTCAGGAACGCCTGCCTGAGGGGATCCGGAGGGTACGGATGGAGCCGACTCCTCGACACTTGAGACCTTAGCCTTCTTAGCTACAATAGAGGCATCAGCCTCGGGCACAGCGATCTTGGTAGGGCGGCCGTTCCGAGACTGACTACTCGAAGACGCCGCGCCCGGATTTACCTTTTTTAAGTACCCAGGAATGGCCTTCATGTCTTGAGCTGAAAAGGGCAGGTAAAGGGAAATCAGTAATAAGCACAAAGTATGCTAACAATATACAAAACATGACCAAAAGAATAGGGAACATGGCATATCGGGGACTCCTACAAGTAGGGGATTGGCCTAGATCCCTCCGGATATGAAGAAAGGCTGCACTCGGGATGCCATACTTCTCCACGAAGGCGTCCAACCTTGGGACGTGAGGGGCCATCTCGGGTAGGAGATCATCTTGTGAGATCGGAAAGACGAGGGGCTGGCTTTATGGTGACTCTCCATCCAATATAAAGGGAAGCGCCACACTACGTCGGCGGCCTCGACCCCCTTTAGAAACCAAGTCGGCTTACCGTGTACGGCGACAACCTTGAAAAAGGCGTTCTTAAACCTCTTAAAAGAATCGAAAAGGGCTTCATGAGCTTCCGGTCGGGATTAACGCGGAGAGACACCAGCCCTTTTAACTTGTCACCTTCCTTAGGAGAGCCAGGGGTAAAGGGGCCGAAGTAGTAGAAGAAAAGGTTGGTCGAGCATGGGATTGGAGCCGGGTAGGAGCGACACAATTGCTCGAATGCTACAAGATATGCCCACCCGTTCGGATGAAGTTGAGACAGGGCGACTCTCAGTGCATCGGGGCAAGCATTTGAAAATGGGTGAAAGGAAAACGAGACACCAACCCGTGTAAGATAATCCCAATAAAAATGAAAGAAATTGGGATTGCCTACGTCCGTTCAGCATAAACAAGGCTCGTCGGCACAGGCGGCGTGGGGACGCACGCCTCCATGGTGGGTAGGTCCAACCGGGCAATGTCCGTATCCGACATAATGAACCGGGTCTTCAAGACCTCGTGGGACACCCAGGGATACCTACGACATAGGGCCTCGGGTGGACTAGAAGAATCCGATGCCTCAGCCTCGGCCTTTTTCTTTGAAGGCAAAGATTTCGGAGCCATTAACCTATATGCAACATAAAAGGAAATTAGCGAGTTGGAAATACCTGGTAAAACAAGGTTAGAAGGCAAAACAGATGGCGGACTCGGACGAAAGGGTACGCCCGGAAGTGGGGCCCGAAGGGCGCCGATGCCGGCAAGATCCAAGAACCGAGGTAGCTCGGAGTCTTCACCGCGCACAATGTGGAATGAACTCTCGGCCAAGCAATCCCGGCGGGGCCGAGATAATCATCGGGATACGGGTCCAAGCTCGCGGGGGTGGACCCTCACGAAGTTGAGCGGTTGGGCCATCAAGGCGGGAGCCCGAGAGCGGCAAAAGAACCAACCTCGGCCGAAAAGGCGATAAGGAAGGAACGTTGTACGCCGGAATTCAAACCAAGGAAGGTGACGAGCTCGGCACGTATGGGTTGGGGCCCAGTCGCCCGGAAGAACCATTCCCACCTCGAAGTAGAGGCGACCTTTACGTTTCGGGAGCTCGGTTCAAGAACCCAATAAGAGGCTCTCGGGTAACGAGTGCGAAGAAACTCCTCTTCCTTAGGAGTGAGCATCGGTCTGGCTCTAAGGAAATACCTATTTCTATCCATCAGAAGAGAAACTAGAACCTAAGGGCTACAGGCCTTACGTTAAAAGGGAGGAGCACATAGAGCAAAACCCAGAAACTGATCTTAAAGGGAAACTCAGAAGACCAGAGGAATGGGAAAAGCAGATGAGAAACCAGAGGATATCTAAACGATACAAAATATGCCGTAAAAAAGTAGAGACAAGGACGAAAAATACCTGCGTGAGTACGAAGAAGATGACTTGAACAAACGAAATGGAGGACAATGGAGTTTTCACAGAAGAAACTCGGAGCAAGTTCACTACAAAAGTGTAGACGGGAAATAATGAAAAACGCAAACATGAAGCAAACACTTCATATACGAAGAAGGAGAGGGAACGCCGGGGGCAGTTCGGTCTTTGAACATTGACACGATGGGAAATGCACAGAATGACGTAGGAGCATTAAATGTGCACGCAAATCGGCACTCGGAGCAGCGTGACGGCTGCAGACCCTTTCCAATCAGGACACGCCAGGTGTAAAGACGCAATGATGGTGCCTACGGAAAGAAGACCAAACGGTTTACCCACGAACAGGGGACTTACCACATAAATTCGAGGTCACCCAACACGCCCCGGTCAAGCATGGCCCAGGGCACCATCCAGAACGACATCATGGAGATAAGCCGTGGCACAAGAAGCCGGGCTGGCTGAAGCACTGGCCCCGGTCACACACCGGACCAGGAGGATCATACACCTCGGCCACCCAGAAGCCTGAACAGCCGAGCTGGGGGGCATCTATTACGGACCGGCCCAAAAGCCTCCAAGTCCATGGCAAGGCCCAAGCCGAGGCAGGAGGCGTAATCCGCTAATCATAGCAGGAGATCCGAAAATCTCGGCTAGGCAGAATCCGCCCCTATCATATCGGCCTGCTGAGATACACGCCCCATTAATGACACGTCCTATTAATGGCACATCCCGGATATCCGCCCCATTAATGACACGTCATTAATGGTGTGTCCCGGATATTCGCCCCATTAATGGCACGTCCATTAATGGGGTATCATCCAATATCCGCCCCATTAATGGCCCACCATTAATGGCGTGTCCCGGATATCGCACCAGACGCCTCTATAAATATAGAAGGCAGGCAACAAGGTGCACACACTCTAAACCTAGACTATTTACATACAGTCTCACTGTGCACACACACCACCCTTTTGTCGTGTACGGTGATCCCAGGCTCTCCTGGTTATCTCCTTCATAGATATTCAGGCCAGCCCATACATCCAAGATCAATCTATCAGCCCTCGGCTGTACATCTGTGTTCTATACCAAAACAGTACTCATAAGGAAAAATCCCCATCAGGGCCCAAATTAGTAAAAAAATTGTCAAAAAAGACTCAAGAAAAAGTCACATTTCAAAAAAAGCCTCGGGGCCTTTACGGTATTATTTTATAAATGTGAACAACAATATCAATAAAACATTAACAACTAAATCAATAGACGTTAAGAACAATATCCTAACAACCAAATCAGTACCTTTTAACAACTAAATCAGTACCCGTTAACAACAATTATATCAGTACACGTTAACAACTAACGTTTTATGAAATAATACCACAAAAGGTCCTGTGGCCTTTTTTAACGTGTGACTTTTTCTTGAGCCTTTTTTTGACAATTTTTTGGTTATTTGGGCTCTAATATGGATTTTCCCTACTCATAATATTGCTACTTATAGTATTTAATTGTAGTCATTCACCAATGGTATAATACACTAATCATCGCTATGTTTACCTAAATTTTAAAAAAAAAAAACTGTCCTTATATTTTGAAAATGTATATAAAGCTTTTTTGAAATTAAAATGTATGTTACATAAACCTTTTATATTTATTAAAGATTTTATTTTCATCCATCTAAATATTAGTAGACCGTTAAGTTTGACTTATAAACCTTTTTTTTGTGGCATGACTTTACCACAATACCACTCTTCAAAATAAGACTTATAGAACATTTATATTTGCCAAAAATTATACAAAAAAAATGCTAAAACATCTACTTATAGAATTATTGATTTTGATTATACTGTAAAATTAATATTTTAAAGCAAAAACGTTTTTGCCATATTTAAACAAATATATTGCTACAAACATTTCTAAACACATTTAGTCAAGTATATATATTTATTAAAATAATTAATCAATTTTCAATCTTTTTTGTGTGTGTTTTAATATGATAAAAACATTAAACAAATAAATATCTATGCGGATATAAAATTTAAATAAAAATATTTTTTTAGAATAATAACAAACCTTTTTTCAATAATGCCAATAAATATTTGTCTAGTTGGTAAAAAGGGTTGATTCATAACAATGCGAAGATTTTATTGGTAGGCGATTTGTAAGTAACTCGTAAATACCCGAAGCATGCCCGATCGATGCACCGAGACCCAATTCATCTAAATTTTTTGTTATAAAAGATTTTTTTTTTTTTTTTTTTTTTTTTTTTTTTTTTTTAATAACAAGTTCATTTTAACAACTCATCACAAGTTTCCATTAGTCATTAACAACAAAATTTTTGTCATAAAGTTGCCCTCTTTGATAAACCTTGGTTGTTATTCAATCCCAAGACATCCATAAACATTAATCAGTTCAATTTAGCAATTCCCATGCTTCCTTGAGCTATTCATAACAAAACTTCGCTCAAACTGCTTAGAAGAATATTTTGAAAGAGATTTTCAATTGGAAGAATTGATCTAATTTTCCATATACTATGAGTCTTGAAATAGCAAGTAGAGCTTCAAAATATCGCAAGGGTCATTCACAAAATATTCATAGGTAACCGATTAGGTTTCTTTCACCGAGTGAAATGAAGACGGCAACTCAACCATTTGGCTTATACAAATGGGAATTCCAAGCACGTAAAAAAGAAGACAAAAGGAAAGAAAGAAGCCTTTAATTAAAGGAAGTGAATGTAAATGTAGAGGTGACATAAAGAGTGATCTCTTCAATCAATCATTCACCATGTCTCTAAAGGTGATACAAAGAGCGAATGATTAAGTCTCTGGACACAAACAAAAAGATTAAGTTTCTTACCACAAAAGCTCCTATCCTCTCACTCTATGATACACACACGAGTCAGGTTTCTAAAATCATAGTGTGTAATGATCACAAACTTAAAAGGAAGGGAATGCCTATCCCAAAAGACTAGTTTATTAGAAAGGAGAGCCCCTTAACTTATAAATTATACTATACTTGTGAGGCTTCCTGACGTGGGACTTATAACATAGTCACCCCCTTTAAGAGCCGACGTCCCTAGCTACCTCCTATTGGCCAGAACTCTCGTGTGTAGCCCTCTTTGTAACACCGGGCTCTCAATGAAAGCACAAATGTAATGATCACAAGCCCAAAGAGAGAACACATCCCAAACGACTAGTCTATTAGGATTGAGAGCCCCTTGACTTATAAACCACACTACACTTCTCAAAATTAATATTATATAAACATGTTTATTAGTTACAACATATTTACTTTTAAGTTCAGATTTAATTTTTATAGACAGGAAGATCATTATTCAAATGCATGATATCTAAACATGAAGACTTTGTATGTGTGTGGGGCTGCGAAGCACAGAAAATTTCCCTCCAGAAAATATAACAAAGGATATTATATATACATATAGGAAGGAACAGTAAAGAAATAGAATGCAAGCCATGGCGGGTTGATGAAGGCGTTTTATCTTTCCTTTTATCCTTTCTTTTTTTTATTTATACAAATCATGCATCTAAAGGAAGTAGACCCACTAAAATATAAAATAAGGTAGAAAGTACAAATACATGTAAAAGTTCCACGCCAATAGCGAGGAATAAAATATATATACATATACACATACACATACCCATCGGCATCAACAAAGAAGGGGTGGTAGTTACTGGCTAGTAAGAATGAGGTTTTCCTTTGGGAAAATTACACACAGGTCTCAAGGAGTAGAGAAAATTATATTTAGGTCCCTTCAAATGACAAAATTACGAAGTCCTTAGGGACTTCTGTGTAATTATTTGTGAAGGTTAAATTACCAATATGACCTTTCTTTATTCTCCTTCTTCCTTCTCCTCTCTCTCTCCTCTCTCCCTTTTTCTTTTCTCTCTTCCAATATTTTTTCTTCTCTCCTCTCTCGCCTTACTCACTCTCTTGCATCGTCTCCACCCTTCTTCTCTCCCGCTGGCCATCCCAGGGCTGGAGCTCCATTCGATCCAAGGGCCTTCTTCAACGCACCGGAAAATCTTGTTTGAAGCAAATCCAAATGACGAGGATGAAAGCAACTGGGTAGAAAACGATCCAACAGGGTAGAAAATGATCTGCCAGTTGCTTGTGGGAAGTATGTGCTTGGCAACACTGAAGTTACCGAGATCGTCTTATGTTCTCACATCTGATTTTGTGTGAAAAGATTAGCCCAGTTGCTTTGTTTTGTTTGTGGTAGAGTTGTTGTTAATATATAAATTTTCGTTGTTAATATAGCATTTGTTGTTGTAAATAGCTTCTGGAAGTGAGAGATGAAAAAATCCAGGTTTTCAAAAATTGTTGTTAATATATGCATTTTATGTTGTTAATATAGCATTTGTTGTTGTAAATAGCTTCTAGAAGTGAGAGATGAAAAAAATCCATGTTTTCAAAAGTTGTTGTTAATATATGAATTTTGTTGTTAATATAGCATTTGTTATTGTAAATAGTTTCTGGAAGTGAGAGAAGAAAAAATTCCAGGTTTTCAAAAGTTGTTGTTAATATATGCATTTTATGTTGTTAATTTATGAATTTTCTATTGTAAATAGTTTTGGAAGTGAGAGATAAAAATAATTACATAGAAGTCCAAAATGGTAATTTTACGTTCTGAAATAATTACACAGAAGTCTCTAGAGACTTCTGTGTAATTTTGTCATTTGAAGGGACCTAAATATAGTTATCTCTGTTTCTTGGGACCTGTGCGTAATTTTCCCTTTTCCTTTTTAATATATATATGTATGTATGTATGTATTTCTACACACAACTGGAAGAGGAAAAAACGGGTTTCCAAGAAGAAATAAGGGAGGTATGGTACACGGGTACAGGAGGTTTAGATATGTATAATAATAACAACATCACACCACCCTACAGTGAAAAACCGAAAAAAAGAGGAGTCCAACGGTATCTATTTAAAATAAACGAAAAAAAAAAAAACACTAGAGAGAGGATAAGAGTATGTGGACGCTCCATGGCCACAAGCACAGTGGTGTAAAGATTCTGGGGTCACGAAGGTATGAGATATAAACTATGGATCTGAAGATAGCAGAAGCACTAACAAATAAGACAGGGTAGAAATACAAAAAAGGTTCCACGCTAGAAGCGAGGGATGAAATTTATGTGTCTATGACTATATATATAAAGGGGTGGTAGTTACTGCCTTACTGGCTAGTAAGAACGAGATTTTCATTCCCCTGTACTAATCTTCCTTCTTATTCTTCGTCGGCGATCGCAATCCTCACGTCATTATCCCACCAACTTCGCAGCTGACGGAGAGCCGTCATCTATTCGATCTTCTCACTTCACATTTCAGTTCTATTTATAACGAACTTGGTCCTTTTCTTGATAGCAAATATGGCTTCCAAATCTCCAATCGTTCCTCTTCTTACGCCTTACAAGTTCGGAATCTTCAATCTCTACAACAGGTTCTCATACTCTCTCTTCATCAATTTCTCCGATTGCCTTTTACCCTTTTGTCTTGTGATTTTTCTTCTGCGTAATTCATGAGGACAAGGTGTTTGTGATAAATCCCATGAGAGCATATATGATCAGCATGGTTCTTGATCATGGTGGAAATCAAATTTTTTGAATTCCTTCGATAACTATGAAAGAAAAAAAAAATAGTCTAGTTATTTTGTTTCTTTTTATGATTTCTTTATTCAAAAATTGGTTCACTTTTGGTATGCAGAGTTGTTTTGGCCCCACTGACTAGACAGAGATCTTATAACAATCTTCCTCAGCCTCATGCTATCTTATATTACTCTCAAAGAACAACCAAGGGGGGTTTATTGATATCTGAAGCTACTTGTATTTCTCCCACTGCTATTGGGTAATTTTTGTTAATTTTATCCCAATTCGTTAGGATGCTCCAAAATGTTTGTTTCTATTTTATTTATTTATTTATGGAATAATATAATCTTTAGTCTCTCAAAATTTATTTTTATTTTGATTTTGATCCCTCAAGTTTATTTTCATTTTGGTATTGGTTTCTCAAGTTTCAAACTGTGGATTTTAGTCCTTTAATAGTCCTGGTTTTCATTAAATTAAATTGAAGGGCCAGTGTTTTAAGTAGAACAAAGCTTCAAAGATCAAAACCTATGATTTGAAGCTTAAAGGGACCAAAGCCAAAATGAGAGAAAACATAAGGCTTCAAAGATTGTATTAACCCTTTATTTATTGGTTGTTGTCTTGTTGTTCAAATTAAAGGTATACCGACGTACCAGGCATATGGACAAAAGAGCAAATAGAAGCATGGAAGCCCATTGTGGATGCTGTCCATGCTAAAGGAGGTATATTTTTCTGTCAGATATGGCACGCTGGAAGGGTTTCAAATTCAGGTGGATACTTTTTTGGCTTAGTTGTTTTATTTTCTGGTTTGAGATTAATAGTATGCATGGTAATTATCTGACATTTCAAATGAGGGGACCAAAAGGATTTAATATCTTTCAGTTGATTGTTGCTTTGATTGGACTAAAGAGGTTTGGTTTAGATTCTTACGAGTTTTGGTTTCGGTCCCCCACATTTTAATATATATAATTAGCGCTATTAAATTCACACCAAGTCATTATAAAACTAATGGGACTAAAAACCATGATGCTATTAAATTCACACCAAGTCATTATAAAACTAATGGGACTAAAAACCATGATTTGAAACTAGAACGACCAAAGCCAAAAAATTCGATCACTGGAAAAACTAGTTATGTTATTAACCCATTATTTATTTTATCCCCTTTTGTTGTCCCCTTCTCATCTTTTTCTCTCATTTTTCTCCTCACCTTGTGGCCTTGTTATTACATTACTTCCTGTATCAAAGCACTGTTGTTTACACTTTACACCTTCATTATGAATGATTAATAGGGGATATCTATAAGTGAGAAATAAAGGAAGCTCTCTAAATCTATTATTCTATAATAATTAATAAGCAACAAAGTATATTTAAATCAGACTTGTTACATGGGTCTGTTTGGTAGGAGGGATTTGGAAAGAAGGGGAAGGGAGGGGGAATTTTTGTGTTAGATTATTAAAAAAAAATTAATTAATTTTTATTTTTTGTCTTACATTTTCTCTTCATTGAAATTCTACAACCCCACTTGTTCAATTCAGAGTCTCATCTCCACTTTGCTGTATAATTTTGTACTTCTTATCTCTACCAAAGTCCTTTGAATTGAAATAAATCTGATAAATACGTCTATGCATTCTTATCCTACTTTGTTTTGAACAGGCTTTCAGCCCAATGGGCAAGCCCCAATATCTTGTACAGACAAGGGATTGTCACCAGAACTTTTAAGTGATGGCAATGTCGCAGAAAATAACCCACCAAGGAGGTTGACCACTGATGAGATTCCTCAAATCATCAATGACTTCAGACTCGCTGCAAGGAATGCTATGGAAGCTGGTACCTTTGCTAACTATAGAATTAATTTCAAATCTAACAGTATGCTTACTAAATATTATGTGCTCTGCTCCTTAATAAGAGACATATTTGGGGATTTGATCTTAGTTCTAAATGTAATATCTACTTTTCATATTTGTCAATCTTTTTCTAATTTGCTCGTCTTGATGCTCCCTCAAGAAGAGAGGGAAGGGGAAAATCAAGGAAGATGACTAGTATGCTTTAGAAAATGTATGTGATATCCACTCACTTCCTTAATCTAATCAAATTAGGTAAATATATATTATATTAAAGACCGGAGTGAGTATTTATTTACTTGGTACCATTAACTTTGGAACTAAATTAAAATTTTCATGAATTTAGAGCGACTTGGGTAATATTAGTGATTCCCTTGCGATTATTTTCAAACGATGTGATGCACTTGTGCGAATGCAATTTGCAATTGTAGGTTTTGATGGGGTTGAGATTCACGGTGCCCATGGTTACCTTATTGACCAATTTATGAAAGATCAGGTCAATGATCGAACAGATGAATATGGTGGATCACTAGAGAATCGATGCAGGTTTCCTTTGGAAGTTGTTAAAGCCATTACCGATGAGATAGGGGCAGAACGAGTTGGAATTAGATTATCACCTTTTGCTAACTATCATGAATGTGAGGATTCCAATCCTAAAGAACTTGGCCTATACATGGTGAATTCCTTGAATAAGTACAATATTCTCTACTGTCACATGGTGGAACCAAGAATGAAGACTCCTTGGGAAAAAGAGGAGTGCCCTCACAGTCTTGTGCCAATGAGAAAGGCCTTCAATGGCAGTTTCATTGTTGCTGGAGGCTATGATCGCAAAGATGGCAATGATGCTGTGGCAGAGGATCGAGCAGATCTTGTCGCCTATGGTCGGTGGTTCTTGGCAAATCCAGATTTGCCAAAGAGGTTTGAGCTTGACGCGCCTCTCAACAAGTATCAGAGGGAGACATTTTACACTTCTGATCCTGTTATTGGATATATTGACTACCCATTTCTTGAAGTCAATTCTTAAGGCTTTAAATGTGTATGGGTATTTTCAATCTCTGCTGTTCGCTAAATGTCCCCCTCCATATTTTGACCATTCCAGTTTCATTGGGTGTAATATCATTACAAAATGGCAGAAAAAGCCATTGGGCAAAAGGTAATTGTTTGTGCCCCGTTTTTTTTCTCCTTTATGCTTAACTTTGTACTATTTTGGGTTCAAATAATGTAAGAGAAAGGGTATGCTTTGTCCCCACCAACACACACACACGCACGCACACGCACGGGTGCGCACACATTGAGTACTCATAATATTGTTACTATTAGTATTTAATTGTAGTCATTCACTATTGGTATAATACAATAATCATCGCTATGTTTACCGATTTTTTTTTTTTTTTTTTTAAAAAAAATTCCTTAGATTTTGAAAATGTATATTGTTAGATATGCTTAGTTTTGATGATGTCAAATATACATTTCAATATCAAGAGAAAAAAAGTTTGTATCATATACATTGACTAATGCTATATTAAATGTAGATTAGTCCAAATTGAATTGTGGAAAATGATCAAGACAAGAGAAGAAAGAAAGAGTTGAATTGTGGAGAATGATGAAGACAAGAGATGAAAGAAAGAGTTGAATTATGGAGAATAATTAAGAGAAGAGAAGGAAAAAAAAAAGATCTGGCCAAATATAATGAGAATATCAATATTCAAGTTTTTATGATCAAATGTGTAATAACCAGACATTTGAGAATTATAATAATAATTAATTTATTATATTATATTATTATAAGCTAATTATATATTTAGTATTTGTTGTAGCTAGGTTTGGAAGTAGTTTGTTTAAATTTTTCCCTCTCTTTGCTGGATGTGTGGAGTTGTGGTTGAAGCTTGTGTGTGTGTGTGTGTTTTCCCTCTCTTTCTTTTGGATGTGTGGAGTTGTGGTTGAAGCTTGTGTGTGTGTGTGTGTGTGTGTGTGTGTGTGTGTTTAGTATTTGTTGTAGCTAGGTTTGGAGTTGTGGTTGAAGCTTGTGTGTGTGTGTGTGTGTGTGTGTGTGTGTGTGTGTGTGTGTGTGTGTGTTTAGTATTTGTTGTAGCTAGGTTTGGAAGTAGTTTGTTTAAATTTTTCCCTCTCTTTGCTCTGTGTGTGTGTGTATTTGTTGTAGCTAGGTTTGGAAGTAGTTTGTTTAAATTTTTCCCTCTCTTTGCTCTGTGTGTGTGTGTGTGTGTGTGTGTGTAGCTAGGTTTGGAAGTAGTTTGTTTAAATTTTTCCCTCTCTTTGCTCGTGTGTGTGTGTATTTGTTGTAGCTAGGTTTGTAGCTAGGTTTGGAAGTAGTTTGTTTAAATTTTTCCCTCTCTTTGCTCTGTGTGTGTGTGTGTGTGTGTGTGTGTGTGTGTGTGTGTGTGTGTGTGTGTGTGTGTGTGTGTGTGTGTGTGTGTGTGTGTGTGTGTGTGTGTGTGTGTGTGTGTGTGTGTGTGTGTGTGTGTGTGTGTGTGTGTGTGTGTGTGTGTGTGTGTGTGTGTGTGTGTGTGTGTGTGTGTGTGTGTGTGTGTGTGTGTGTGTGTGTGTGTGTGTGTGTGTGTGTGTGTGTGTGTGTGTGTGTGTGTGTGTGTGTGTGTGTGTGTGTGTGTGTGTGTGTGTGTGTGTGTGTGTGTGTGTGTGTGTGTGTGTGTGTGTGTGTGTGTGTGTGTGTGATAATTGTGCGCGACTGTCTTCCTCCTATTCCTACTCTTATGCGTTATCTTTGTGGGGTATGTTTGAATACTTTCTTCCTTCATTTTCCTGAATTGCTGTTTTTGTTTTTCATTGAATGTGTAGGTAAATAATGTTGCATTTTCTATCTCTTTTCCGTCCTATTTGTACGGTTTGGGAAATTATGGTTTTTGTTGATTGGTGCTTGGGTATTATTAGTTCTCTATGTGTTTTGATGATAACTGATAATTGTTAACTCCAATTAAAGTTTGTCTTAGTAAGTTGAAAAACTTACTGTCAAAGGCAAACTTGAGTTTGGGTTGTCAAACTCATGTTTGGACTTGACAGAGAGTTGCTCAAGTTTTTCTAAACTCAAGCAAACTCGAATTTGTATTGGCAAATTCAAGTTTGTGTCAAACAGAGAGCACTCTAAGTTTTTCAAGCTTAAGCAAACTCGAGTTTATTATTGGAAACTCGAGTTTCCGTGATACAGAGAGCTTTCAATGTTTTGTGAACTTAACCAAACTCAAGTTTGTATTTGGCCGAGAGCTTTAAGGTTTTTCACGTTATAAGCAAACTAGCAAACTCAAGTTTGCACTTGGCCAAGAGTTTTCAAAGATTTAACATTTTAAGAAAATTCGAGTTTGGTTTCTTAAACTCCAGTTTGTGTCAAGCCGAGATCTTCTCACTATTTTTGAACTTAAGAAAACTCGAGTTTATTTTTGAAAACTCAAGTTTGAGCTTTGTGGACTTAATCTTATTTTTCATTTCAAAAGTTTCAAACTCGAGTTTGCTACTATTTCAAAATGTTTTTCAAAGCTCAATCGCAATGATTTCTCTGAGAAAGAACCAAACTCGAGTTTGGATTTCTAAACTCAAGTTTGGCTCCTAAGCAAAAGTTGCAAACTCCAATTTGCTTGAACAAACTCGAGTTTGTGTCGCTCAGTTTGAAAATCAAATTGCACGAATTTGTGAAAACTTCATGATTGATCTAAATACTTCTTATCATCACTCATTACTATTCTTAACTATGTTTAATCAGTTTGTTAGTGAGTTTCAAATGATTATTAGTATGTTTCAATGAGGATTTAGCATAAAGCAAAAAGTGACGTCAGTGCATTTAATGCAAAGTCAAGAAAACCTTGCACTCTTTTGGACAATCATTCTCTACACGTTGCTAAGGGATTAATTTTTTCTTTCCCTATCAAGAAGTTGCTCTTCCAACAGATTTATTTCAAGAGAAGTCAACCTTAAACTTCTGTGCACTTGGATTAGCTCTAATCAAGAAAGAGACTGGACCAAGCTTCAACCTAATCAGCTTATTAATGTTACCAACGGTCATTTAATGCTTTCTTCATATATATAAGGAGTTGCATTCAAGTCTCTACAATAGCTAGAATACTAAAAACCGAAAAGCATTCAAGTTTCAACTACTCTTACTATTTTCTATTTATTGTAAAGTATCTTTTGATACATTTGCACTTTAGTGATTATTTCATCTACTCTTTAAGAGAGTTTCATTTATTGAAATCATTTATTGTAAGAATCTCAAGTCGTGGGACTTGGAGATTGAGATTATTAGTTTACAACTTGTAAGGGGGGAGTGTGTCCTAGTGAGAGGATAACTTTCAAGTGTAGAATGTGTAAGTGATTCTGTGAGTGAATAAAAATCCCAGAGTGTCTGGAGACTGGACGTAGGTCAAGGATTTACACCGAATCAATATAAATCTTCTTGTGTCAAGCTTTTCTTCCTCTCCTATGTTTTACCCTGTTTTACTATCTAAGCTTGGGTGTTCTGAAAAAGAATTTTTAAAATCCCCAATTCACCCCCTCTTGGTGATTTCCTTCATTTACGGGTGTCAATGTTCAATTATTAAATAGGACATGGTTTATAGTTGGATTGTTTGGTGGTTGGGACTGTGATTTTAAAGAAGAAGAATACTCCAAGAGCTTGTTAAATTTGAGTGCACATTGAGTATTCGATGAAATTCCTGAAAGGAAGAGGTTTATAAAGAGTGAGTTTGATAACATAATTTGAGTTTGATTGCACTCTAAGAAGAATGTAAGAGGCTAGAATGGTACAAGTTTATAAGTTGATTTTGTGGAATGCATATAAGTATTTGATTAAATGCTTGAGAAGGACAATTTATGAAATTGAGAATGAAATTAGTTGGTTCTAACATTGAATAGATTATTAGACAAGAATCAATTATTTTTCTAACTAGAATGTTGAAAATTGAATTTGGAAAGTTTGGAATTTTATACAATGATGTTCGAAAAAAAAGCCATTGGGAAACTCCAATGGTTAAGTTTGCTTATTCTTATTTCAACCTTTGGGATGTCTATTTGGTGATTGATTGTGCTCACTAAGGTGTTGAAGGATCTTAATAAATGAGTTAAATAACATACATTTGACATATAAAATTATAACCAGAATAATAATGATTTTGTTTTGGACTTGGGGATTAAGGAGTGAATGTAAGTTGGAAGGCGATAGGTAGAAGTAAATCATAAAATTTTAATTACAACAAGTGAGTGAATAACATCCCAATTAATTTATGAATAAGTTTTTCCTTTTATCTCAATATGCGGTTTTTAATAGATTCAAATGTATTATAATATAGTTATTCTTATAATCTTAATTATTGTGTCATTTGAAGTATTTCAACTATTATAGTTTGATTTTTTTAAAGGAAGTTGTATTTACTAATATTCATTGTATCTTAATCATAATATCTGAAACTGAAGGTGGAGCTAAATCGCCAAGAGGAGGGGTGAATTGGGGATTTCAAAAAAATTTTCGATTACTCTGTTTTCGCACACTAAAACAGAGGTGAACAGAGAGTGAAGAGAAGAAGAGAAAGACACAGAAATTTATACTGGTTCGGTCCAACTCCTTGACCTACGTCCAGTCCCAAGACTCTCTGGGATTTCCACTATCTCAATTGATTACACACTCTGTACTCAAGAGTAATTCTCTCACTAGAACTTACTCCCCCTTACAAGTTGTAATCAATGAACCCAATCACCAAGTCCCCAGACTTGTGATTCTTTACAATAAATGATTTACAATGAAATAACTCTCTCTAAGAGTGGATAATAATAAACACTGAAGCTTAGAGTATCAAAAGATACAATACAAGTGAAAACAGAAAGGTAGTTGAAGAACTTTTAATGCAATACGTTTTCAGCAGGTGTATTTTTTGTAGAAGACTTGAATGCTGCTCTATTTATACTAAGAGAGCATTAAATGACCGTTGTAATCTTCAATATAACCGTTGCCTTCATTAGACAAAGTTTAGGTTAAGCTTTGGTCTTCTTCTCTCTCTAATCTTCACTTAATCCAGCTGTGCAGAAGTTCAAAGTTGACTTTCTGCAAATTAATCCGTTGGAGTAGCAGCTACTGGATGTGGAAAACATTCTTTAATCCTTTGCAAAGCGTGTACAGACGGATTACCCAAAAGTATGCAACTTTCTGGGTTTGCATTTAATGTCTTGACATCACTTTTGCTTTTGCTTTAAACCTTCAATAAACATTCTCTTATTTATCTAAAACTCACCAATAAAGTGGTTAAACATATCTAGGGACATTAGAGATTAATCATAGGAAGTATTAAGATCAAACAAGAAGGTATTGCAAATTCGTGATTTGAAATTCGAAGACGTGGTGAAACCTCGTGGTTTGTTCTTCAAACCTCGAGTTTTGGATTGTAGCATGTAAAGTTGATTTAAGTCCAAAACATCAAACCGGAGGTTTTCATCCAAAACCGAAGGTTTTCAAATCATTAAAAAGCGTTAGCCTCTGCGTTTGACAAAACCTCGAGGTTTTATCGAAACCTCGAGGTTTCACTTTGAATGTGAACCTTTGAAAAATCACGCCAAGGCAAACCTAGAGGTTTTCGAAAACGGAGGTTTTCAAAATCGAGAGAAAATTCATTTGCTCTCGGATGGCGAAACCGGAGGTTTCTTACCAAAACTCGAGGTTTCACTCAAATGTGGAAATTTCGAGTTTTTGTGCCAAAACGAAACCACGGAGGTTTGAAGGTAAAACTAGAGGTTTTGTAAACTTGGAAAACATAGATCCTCTCTGCTGGACAAACCTTGAGGTTTGTCCCCAAACCTCGAGTTTTGACTTAAATGACGGGTTTTGAGAAAATTGCACAGGACTCAAACACGGAGGTTTTTGACAAAAACAGGAGGTTTTCAAGTGTTTAAAACTTAGGAGACTCTGTAAGACCAAACCTCGAGGTTTTACTAGAAACCTCGAGTTTTGCATTTCTAGAAAATGTTGAGAAGTCTCTGTATGATGAAACCTCGAGTTTTCTCTGAAAACCTTGAGTTTTGCTTAGTCCAGAAACCTTGAGTTCTCCTCTGTAAGGTCAAACCTCGAGGTTTCTATGCAAACCTCGAGTTTTGCTCATACAGTGAGTTTTACAACATTTGAGAGTAAAACTTCATGCTTTGTTTACAATTATTGGAGATCATCAAAACCCTTAGAGAACTAACATTCTCCCCCTTTTTGATGATGACAACACTTGTAAACAAACATCTTTGAGAATTTGAAAGAGTTGTTATTTTGAAATAAACTTATTAATTGACAGTGTTTTGAAAATTTTGACTTTGAGAAACTTGGCCATTTTGAAATGCAAATTTGTAAATGTCACAACTTAAGCAAACACATAAATGTCAGAGATGAGCAACAGAAGCTTAAATGAACATGATAACAACAAGTTGTATTTCATATTAGTAAAGATAAGTTAGTACATGAGCAAAATGAAATACACGATATCAGAACAAGAAACATAAGTCATAAGTTCTAAGTTCTCCAAAACTTTCCAAAAACTCAAATGCTAATCCTTGCTATTCTTTCCCCCTTTATCATCGTCAAATTGGGGAGGTGCTGAGACAGAGGATTCATGGATAGGGTCAATGAGAGGAGTAGGAGGTGGGGAGTCAAGACCATGAGTATGTGATCCATCTAGGTGTTTAGATCAGCAACCTCTTGATACTTGCATCTAAGCTCCAAGATGTGTTTGTCAAAGGGTGGAGGAGTTTCTGACTGGTCAATCATAGGTAAGTACCAGATCTTCTCATGAAACAGAATCACGGAGATAAGACTTGGAAAAGGAAGCTTGGAAGTCTTTCGAATGGTGAAGCAAAACTTGGCCATTTCTTGAAAAATCCAGTGCCCAATGTTATGAGGCACTTGGACAATGATAGAGGCAAAGAGCTGATAATCCTTCTTTGTGAAATGAGAGAAGCGTCATAGATGTACCAGACAGCTTGATGCAGAGGAGGCATAGACGCAGGTGGGAAGTTGAGAATATCTGACCCCGCAGGAATAGGCTCGTTCGGATGAAGCAGTGCGTAGATTTGTCTATCAGTATAACTGAATGTCGCTACAAGTGGAGGATTGGGAATTTGCAGAAGAGAGTTTAAATAGGAAGGGGATAAAGTAATCTTGTGGCCCTAAATAGTTGTGGAAATTCTTTCTTCTATCACACGACCATAACCATCCAGGAGATTATCATAGTGCATAGAATGGTAAATAGTTTTACAAGAGTGGGGCTGAAGGGGGCTTTAATGGCAATCAGAGATTCAAATTGCTTGAGCCAAGGGATGAGATCTAAATTGCATTGCTCTTTTAATTTGACCAGATCAACTGAGACTACGGGGCAAGGCGATTTAGGTTCAAATTGTTCCCTGAACCTAATGGCATCTTCACCAGTCAATCGAATGGAGTGATTTAAAAAATCTCGAGGTGTAGAAGAATGTTTTTAGATTTCAAATAACGCAGGAGTTTCTTCAGATACCTGGATACCGGATGATACACGAGGCGGAGATTCAGATTTCAAAATCACAAGAATTTTCCCTTTTCCTTTTCTACCCCATATTTGAAACGATTGGGGAAGGATTTCATCTTTTTAGATTGTGCAGGTTGAGGATGAGGAGAAGATTGGCTGATTTTGTGGTCGGATTCAGGAGTATCGGGAGTAGCATAGCGATTTGAAGCCATTTTCGAGGGGTTTCGCCGAGAAAAATGAGAGAGTATTGAGAGCAGCTAGGGTTAGGTTTGAGGAAGAGAGAAGTAAAGAGGAGCGATTATGTTTCAAAAATATTTAAAGATGCCCTAAACTCGAGTTTCTCATACAAAACTCGAGTTTTGATGAATGGGTACTAACCTGGACTTCAAAGGTGTATTGTGAACCTTTGAAACGTCAGCGTCCAAACCTCGAGGTTTTCTCCAAAACCTCGAGGTTTTTCACCTCTTCAAAACTAGACAGCTCTCTGTCTTATGAAAACTCAAGGTTTCTGATGAAAACTCGAGGTTTCATTCTTTCCAAAAATTTCAGCTGTAAACTCTGATTTTTCAATATCCTGCATAAAACATGTCTAGACACTCCGATGCTTAAGTTAGTAATTTCTAATCATCAAAACCATAATTAACATTGAGTGAGAAACACTTACAACTCATTAGGATTTACTATTCCCAATTCTCTTCTTATGAAATTGAATTGCTCCTTAGCCAGTAGTTTGGTGAAGATGTCAGCAAGTTGAAGATGAGTTGGGATGAACATGACTTTGACATCTTTCTTCTGAACATGATCCCTTATAAAATGATGCCTCACATCAATATGCTTGGCCCGAGTATGTTGAATTGGATTCTTTGCCAAGCTTATTGTGCTTGTGTTGTCACACAATATTGGGATCTCCTTCAAGTTGATTCCCAAGTCTGATAGCTGCTGCTTGAGCCATAAAACTTGAGCACAACAACTTGAGGCAGCTACATATTCATCTTCAGTTGATGACACAGCCACACTGGTTTGCTTCTTGCTAAACCATGACACAAGTGAACCACCAAGAAACTCACATTGGCCACTTGTGCTCTTTCTATCGGTCTTGTACCCAGCATGGTCTGAATCTGAATATGCCACCAAATGTTTAGGTTGACCCTTGGGGAACCACAGACCAAGGGTCTTTGTGTCAGCAAGGTATCTGAAGATTCTCTTCACGTTTTCAGCATGGGACTCCTTGGGAGCAGATTGGAACCTTGAACACATTCCCACACTAAATTGGATGTCAGGACGACTTGCAGTAAGATAGAGCAATGATCCAATCATTTCTCGATATCTTGTAATGTTGAAGTCCTTGCCCTCTTCATCAGCATCCAATGAAGCAGTGGAACTCATTGGAGTGTCAGCTCCATTGCATTAATCCATCCCAAACTTCTTCAGCAAATCATTAAGATACTTGGTCTGAGATATGAAGATCCCATTCTTCTTTTGCTTGATTTGCAGACCAAGGAAATAGTTGAGCCCTCCCATCATGGACATCTCAAACTCTCCTTGCATATTCTTAGCAAATTCTTCACACAAAGCATCGTTAGAAGCACCAAATATAATATCAACATATATTTGGACAATCAAAATTTCACCAAGCTTATTACTCTTTATGAAGAGAGTTGTATCGCTTTTCCTCTAATAAAACCTTGATCAAGAAGGAATTTGCTTAATCGCTCATACCAAGCTCTAGGAGCTTGTTTAAGTCCATAAAGAGCTTTCTTGAGACAATAAACATGATCTGGATGATGTTCATTTTGAAAACCAGGAGGTTGTTCAACATAAATTTCCTCTTGAGTAAAACCATTCAGAAAAGCACTTTTGGCATCCATTTGATAGAGCTTGAATTCTTTAACACAAGCAAAGGCTAGAAGAACTCTTATGGCTTCCAATCTTGCCACTGAAGCATAAGTTTCTTCATAATCAATTCATTCTTCTTGATTATAGCCTTTAGCAACCAATCTTGCCTTATTCCGGACAATGATTGCTGATTCGTCTCATTTGTTCTTGAATACCCATTTAGTGCCAATAACCGGATGGTCTTTGGGCCTAGGTACCAAATCCCAAACTTGATTTCTATCAAATTGATGTAACTCCTCTTGCATTGCTATCATCCAATCATTGTCTGAAAGGGCTTCATCAATCTTAGAGGGTTCAATATGAGATATCAAAGCAGAAAAAGTTACTTTATTTAAAGTGCTATTTCTGGTTCTTACTCCTTGATTTACATTACCTATAACTTGGTCCAAAGGGTGATTCCCTATGAACTTCCAAGCTCTAGGCTGGGACTGATCCGAATTTACAAGATTGTTTTGGGGATCAGCCTCGAAAACATTTTCAGGATTTTCAATAGGTGCAGGAGTAGTTTTTGAAAAGAATTGGTTTTTAAAAACATTTTCTTCATCATCATCCACGGGTTTATCGATTTAGATTCACAGAAAACAACATGCATAGACTCTTCAACAATACGAGTACAAGTATTAAAGACTCTATAAGCTTTACTCCTATTTGAATAACCCAAAAATATACCTTCATCTGCCTTGGGATCAAACTTTCCCAAGTTATCCTTACCATTGTTGTGGATGAAACACTTACATCCAAACACATGCAGATGAGCTAGATTTGGTTTTCTTCCTTTGTATAGCTCATAGGGAGTCTTGTCCAACTTCTTGCGGAGGTATGCTCGATTTGAGATGTAGCAAGCGGTGCTCATTGCATCAACCCAAAACACTTGAGAAGTGTTGTTCTCATTCAAAGCATAGCTCTTGCCGTCTCGGTGAGGACCCAATTCTTTCTTTCCACAACACCATTTTGTTGAGGAGTCCTCGTGGCTGAGAAGTTGTGGTCAATCCCCATGTTGTCACGCGTAACTCAAGCAAATGCATTGTTTTCGAATTCTCCTCCATGATCGGTTCGATTCCGAAATAGAGAAACCTTTCTCATTCTGGACCTTCTTGGCAAACACAACAAATTGATCAAACGTTGCATCTTTGGAAGATAAAAATATTGTCCATGCAAATCTAGAAAAATCATCAACTATGACCAAAGTATAAAGATTGCCACCAAGGTTTTTACTCTAGCTGTTCCAACTAGATCCATGTGAAGTAGTTGGAGAGGTCTATTAGTTGAAATCTCATTTTTAGATTTGAAAGATGATTTGGTTTGTTTCCCTTTTTGACAAGCATCACAAATCATGTCATTTTTAAAGTGAAGTTTAGGAACACCAATCACCAAATCCTTTTTCAGTAATTTGTCAAGTTGAATCATATTGACATGAGCTAATCGCTTGTGCCATAGCCAACTTTCATCCAAATTACTAACAAAACATTTTTCAGAAACAGAACCATTACTAGAGAGAGTAAGTGTATAATAATTGCCATCTCTAGGAGCTCTAAATAAAGCTTTTGATTTTATGTTTTCTAAAGAGAGAATATCCTTACTCACAATCAAGCACTCCTCAGAATCGAAGATAACTAAGTTACCTTTATCAGTGCTTTGGCTTACACTGAGGAGATTATGACAAAGTCCTTCCACAAGGTAGACATCTTTGATTAGTGGTCCTTCATTGTTGCCAATTTCACCAATTCCAGCAATCTTTCCAGATTGATCTCCACCAAAGGTCACCTTGCCACCATCCTTGGGCTTGATTGAGGCAAATTTGGATTGGTCTCCTGTCATGTGCCTAGAGCATCCACTGTCAATGTACCATTTGTTGGATTTTGATGCTCTTAGACAAACCTGCAAGACACAAAAAATCAAGTCTTAGGTACCCACCTTTTCTTGGGTCCTTTCGGGTTAGTTTGTGTCTTAGGAATCTTATAAGATCCCTTAGGCACCCATTGATAATTACCTACAGGCTTACTCTTTCTTTCCTTTTTATGAAAATAGGAAGAAGTAGTATGACCTTTATGATTGCAATAGTTACAATGTGCAAAAGGATTTGAAGAATGGACAGATTTTCAAAAATAATTCAAATAAGATTTTTCTCCAAACTTCTTTTTCCCTTTCTTTTTATCAAAATCAGGTCTGTAACCAATACCTGATCTGTCATTTATAAATCTTTGCTGTTTTAAAATGACATTGAGCATTTCACTTCCTCTAGTGAATTTCTCAAGTGCCTTTGTGAGGTGTGAATTCTTTTTCTCTAAATCAATACAATCCTCACACTTAGTTTCAGGAGATAGTTTTTTAATTTGAAGTTCAAGAGTTATGTTTTTGTTTTTCAAAGAAAAATATTTTTCAGCAAGCTTTTCAAATTCAGATTGCACAACAATGTATTCAGAGAATAATTCATCATAAGGTGGTTTTGAATCGTATACCTCATTATTGTTGTTAAGTTGCTCTTCTTCTTCAGCAACTAAGCAAATATTTGCTTTTTCTTCCTCATCCTCATCATCTTCATCAGATGAGCTATCACCCCAAATGCCTGATACATAGGCTTTCTTTTTGAATTTGTTGAACTTCTTCTTTTCCTTGTCCTTCTTGTTCAGCTGGGGGCATTCAGACTTTATGTGGCCAGGCTTTTCACACTCGTAGCAGATGATTGGCTTCTTTGCTTCATAGCCGGAGCTACCCTTGTGAAATTTCTTGAACGGTCCTTCTTGTAGAATTTCTTGAATCTCCAGACCATCATGCCTATCTCTTCATCTTCGTCTTCATCTTCATCATCTGACTCTTTAGTCTCTTTGATAGCTTTGAGGGAAATCCCCTTGTTCTTGCCATGGACCTCTTCAAGTCCTTTCTTGACCTTGAGCTTTGCCTCATATTCAGAGAAACTCCCAAAGAGGGCTGCTACAGATGCCATAGAATCTCCACGAGCTTCTTCAATGGTAGTGACTTTGGCTTCCCATTCCTTGTTGAGGATGTTCAGAATTTTCCTCACTTGGACAGGTTGCTCATACTCTTTGCCCAATGCAGCAAGCTGATTGATGAGATGAGTGAATCTCAGTTGGAAATCGCCAATGGATTCTCCAGGCTTCATACAAAGAAGATCATACTCAGTCATGAGAGTATTGACTCTATTTTGCTTCACTCAAAGAGCTCCTTCATGAGCAATTTCAAGTGCATCCGACATGACCTTAGAAAAAGTTAAGATGCAGACACGAAAATACTCTTGTTGACTAAGAGCACTTTGCAGCAGGAGGACAACCTTGCTGTTGAATGTGACATTTCTTCTATCATTTTCATGATATTCTTCTTCATCCTTTGCAACCCTGAGACCATTTTCCATAACAGTTGGATTGTAGTCTCCTCTTTCGAATACTCTCCAGAGGCCATACTCTGTAGCCATCACAAAGACTTTGAACTTGGCCTTCCAGAAAGAGTAATGCTCTCCATTGAATCCTGGTGGTCGGTTGATCGAAGTTCCATCAGGTAGAATACCTTCCATAGTGATCATTCTCGACATGTTAAGCTCTTTAGAGAAGACCTTGCTCTGATACCAAATGAAGGTGGAGCTAAATCACCAAGAGGGGGTGAATTGGGGATTTCAAAAACTTTTCCGATTACTCTGTTTTCGCACACTAAAACAGAGGTGAACATAAAGTGAAGAGAAGAAGAGAAAGAAACAGCAATTTATACTGGTTCGTTCAACTCCTTGACCTACGTACAGTCCCCAGACTCTCTGGGATTTCCACTATCTCAATTGATTACACACTCTGTACTCAAGAGTAATTCTCTCACTAGAACTTACTCCCCCTTACAAGTTGTAATCAATGAACCCAATCACCAAGTCCCCTGACTTGTGATTCTTTACAATAAATGATTCACAATGAAATAACTCTCTCTAAGAGTGGATAATAATAAACACTGAAGCTTAGAGTATCAAAAGATACAATACAAGTGAAAACGAGAAAGGTAGTTGAAGAACTTTTAATGCAATACGTTTTCAGCGGGTGTATTTTTTGTAGAAGACTTGAATCTTTGCTCTATTTATACTAAGAGAGCATTAAATGACCGTTGTAATCTTCAATATAACCGTTGCCTTCATTAGACAAAGTCCTGGTTAAGCTTTGGTCTTCTACTCTCTCTAATCTTCACTTAATCCAGCTGTGCAGAAGTTTAGAGTTGACTTCCTGCAAATTAATCTGTTGGAGTAGCAGCTACTGGATGTGGAAAACATTCTTTAATCCTTTGCAAAGCGTGTGCAGATGGATTACCCAAAAGTATGCAACTTTATGGGTTTGCATTTAATGTGCTGACATCACTTTTGCTTTTGCTTTAAACCTTCAATAAACATTCTCTAATTTATCTGAAACTCACCAATAAAGTGGTCAAACATATCTAGGAACATTAGAGATTAATCATAGGAAGTATTAAGATCAAACAAGAAGGTATTGCAAATTCGTTAGATTTGAAATTCTGAAGACGTGGTGAAACCTCGTGGTTTGTTCTTCAAACCTCGAGTTTTGGACTGTAGCATGTAAAGTTGATTTAAGTCCAAAACATCAAACCTGGAGGTTTTCATCCAAAACCGGAGGTTTTCATCCAAAACCGGAGGTTTTCAAATCATTAAAAAGCGTCGGCCTGCGTTTTGACAAAACCTCGAGGTTTTATCGAAACCTCGAGGTTTCACTTTGAATGTGAAACCTTTGAAAAATCGCGCCAAGGCAAACTGGAGGTTTCTGGAAAACTGGAGGTTTTCAAAATCGAGAAAATTCGTTTGCTTCTCGGATGGCGAAACACGGAGGTTTCTCACCAAAACTCGAGGTTTCACTCAAATGTGGAAATTCTGAGTTTTTGTGCCAAAACAGAAACCTGGAGGTTTGAAGGTAAAACTAGAGGTTTTGTAAACTTGGAAAACATAGATCCTCTCGCTGGACAAACCTCCAGTTTTGACTTAAATGACAGGTTTTGAGAAAATTGCACAGGACCAAACCTGGAGGTTTTTAACAAAAACTGGAGGTTTTCAAGTGTTTAAAACTTAGGAGACTCTCTGTAAGACCAAACCTCGAGGTTTTACTCGAAACCTCGAGTTTTGCATTTTCTAGAAAATGTTGAGAAGTCTCGTATGATGAAACCTCGAGTTTTCCGAAAACCTCGAGTTTTGCTCGATCCGAAACCTTGAGTTCTCCTCGTAAGGCCAAACCTCGAGGTTTTTGTGCAAACCTCGAGTTTTGCTCATACAGTGAGTTTTACAACATTTGAGAGCAAAACTTCATGCTTTGTTTACAATTATTGGAGATCATCAAAACCCTTAGAGAACTAACAGAAACTTTAACCTATTTAGTGAAATATTTGATCAATGTGTTTTATGCATAAAAACGGTGAAGAGATTTTCCAAATGGAAAATATAATGATTATGTTGAAGCATAAATAATGTTTTTATATAGAATTTTGGAAAGGTATAGTTTTGAGATACTATTTGCAAACCCTTATGTTAGGGCATTCTATTACGAAGTACTTGATACAATCTATCTATAGCTTAAAAGGAGACATTTTCATTGCTTTCGATAAATTAGCCCCAGGCCTGCTTGTAAATGTTTTTGAGAGGACTGAATACAAAACGCTGGTTACTATGCACCATGGTTAACCTAGAGCTCGCTTGATATTCGTGAGATTTGTTCTCACGCTTGCTATTCGTGGGTCTTGTACCTGCGCTTGTTTTGTAGCCTCGAGCTACGCTTGTTTCGTGGCCTTGTATTGCACTTGATTGATTAGTTACCCTCGTGGACTGTGTGTCCACACTTGTTTTCGTGGCTTCAAGCTGCGCTTGGTTAGTTACCCTGTAGACTATGTGTCCACGCTTGTTTCTCGTTCTGTTTAAGTCCTCATTCAGAATGGGTTTTTCATACTAGTTGGTACCTAATTTCATGGATGAGTTATTCGTTTTGTTTATGTTTTTGTACTTAAAAATTTAATTTAATTTTCATTTCGTTATTATGAAATTTTACTTACTTGATTTATTCCTTTAGTATTTTATTTACTTATTTTGACGGGACGTTATTCATCAAAAATATTTTTTGGCCTCAGATAGTGCAGCTGGTCATGTTCGTCTTGGTGATCACTCAAGTCATTTCATGATAACTTGAGTCATTAAGTAGTAACTCAAGTGAGTGACTCAAGTCAACATATGTTTGCCTTGAGTCATATCTTCTGCTCCAATAAATCACAGTGTCCATAAAGCATAAATCTTTGATTGTGATTTATTATCTTCAGAATATCACTCACAACTATTCTCAATACCTTTAATCATGTTTATTAGTGAGTTTCAGTTGATCAAACGAAGGATTACTTGCAAATCCTAAAAATGTCAGATTTATGTCTAAACATTAAATGTTGCGACAGAAGCTTCAACGGCTATTTCCAACATATCTCTAATGGTCGAATGCTCGCAACGGTCGAAATACAAATGCCCATAGATTGCAAAGTCTTCAAACCGAAAGGGGTGACGATTGATAAATGACTCAATGAAGCCAATGAAATGATTTTACTACTTCACCGTCGATATGTCAATACACGCTTAACTCATACACTCTTTGTTTCTCAATGTTCATATAGTTTACAATAGAGAGTGAAGTGATCAATTATGTACTTCAGTGTTAATCATATTCACTTCTAAGAGAGAAGATTCATTATAATCATTTTATCTGAGAGTTACTCAAGATTGGGTGATCTTGAGTGGGAAATAAATTGTAACCTTACGTTGTATAAGGGGGAGCATCTCGATGAGAGATTTGGCTTCACAAATGCCTGGGTGAACTTATAGGATTGTGGAGGCTTTTCTCTTGTGCCTGGATTAAACAAGAGGATAGTGGATTGAAAATCTCAAGTGGAGCTTGGGGACTGGATGTAGGTCGAGCATTGGGTCGAACCAGTATAAATCACAGTTTGCATATTTTCTTCCCTTATCTCCTATATTTCCAGCATAATCATTTGAATCACTGACGGTTGGTTTACATCTCATTACTATCATATATACTGCATTTACTGAGATACGAAAAGATTTTTAAGCTGATAAGTTTTTTTTAATCATTCACCCAATTCATCCCCCTCTTGGGTTCAGACGGTTCTTACATATATAAACCATTTTTGAAATAAAAATGTATGTTACATAACATATGATATTTATTGGAGATTTTATTTTCATCCATCTAACTATTAGTAGACCGTTAAGTTTGAGCTATAAACCTTTTTTTTTTTATGGCATGAGTTTACCACAATACCACTCTTTAAGATAAGACTTATTAAACATTTATATTTTCCAAAAATTACACAAAAATAAATTTTTTTGGGGTCAAACACAAAAATAAATTCTAATACATGTAATTTCACACTTTCTAATATGTTATGAAATTATTTATTTTGATTATATTGTAAAATTAATATTTTTAAGAAATTTTTTTGCCACATTTAAACAAATATATTCCTATAGACATTTCTGACCACATTTAGTCAAGTATATATGTTTATTAAAAGAATTAATCAATTTTCAATCAAGTGTTTTTTTTTGTCTATACATTGACAAAGTTAATTAAATATCTATTTTAATATGATACAAACATTAAAAAAATATCTATGCAAATACAAAATTTAAATAAAAAATATATATATATTTTAAAATAATATTAAAGCTTTTTTGAATAATGCCAATAAATATTGGTCTAATTAGTAAAAGGGGTTGGTTCATAATAATATGAGAATTTTGTTGGTGGATGATATTTAAGTACCTTTATAATACCCGGATGTATCAAGTGATCTTTATGCACCCAGGATCCAATTCATCTAAACTTTTTGTTATTAAAAAAAAAAAAAAATTTCTTAATAACAAGTTCAATTTAATGACTCATCACAAGTTTCCATTAGTCATTAAAAACAAAATTTTTGCCATAAAGTGGCCCTCTTTGATAAACCTTGGTTGTTATTCACTCACAAGACAACCACAAACATTAATAAGTTCAATTTAGGAATTCACATGTTTCCTTTAGCTATTCATAACAAAACTTCGCTTACTTGCTTAGAAGAATAATTTGAAGGAGATTTTCCATTGGAATAATTGATATTATTTTCCTTTATACTATGAGTCTTTGAAATATCAAGTAGAGCTTCAAAATATTGCAAGGGTCATTCACCAAATATTCGTAAGTAACCGATTAGGTTTCTTTCACCGAGTGAAATGAAGACGACAACTCAACCATTTGGCCTACACAAATGGGAATTCCAAACACATAAAAAAGAAGACAAAAGGAAAGAAAGGAGCCTTTAACTAAAGGAAGTAAATGTAAATGTGCGGTGACATAAAGAGTGATCTCTGTAATCAATCGTTCACTTTGTCCTTAACTTTCTTTGGTGCAGAGGTGCTATAAAGAGCGAATGATTTTTTTTTTAAAAAAAAAAATATTCAAAAGAGAGAATGCTTAAGACTCTAAAAAAAAAAAAAAAAAAGAAGAAGAAGAAGAAGAAGAAGATTAAGTCTCTTGGCACAAAGCTCCTATCCTCTCACTCTATGATATGCACACTAGTCAGGTTTCTAAAATCATTTTGTGTATAATCAGGGATGGGCCTAGAGAGAGCGGGTGGGGTGGGTGGCCCCCCAAAATTACAAAATTGAACCCGAGTTTTAGGAAATTATATTTCATCCTTATAAAAATTTCAACATTTTCACTTTAGTCCCTACTAAAAGTTTCATGGAGAAATGAAAATGAAAATATTGAAATTTTTGTGGGGTGGAAATGTACTTTTATTAAAATATGGGTTCTATTTTGTAATTTTCCCCCCTCTAATTACATTTCTAGTTCCGCCTCTGTGTATAATGATAAAAAACATAAAGAAAGAGCTCATCCTAAAAGACTAGTCTCTTAGAAAAGAGAGCTATTTGACTTATAAATCACAACACATTTGTAAGGCTTCCTGATGTGGGACTCATAATATAGTCACCCGCTTTAAGAGCCGATGTCCCCAGCACCTCCTATCATTCTAAACCCTCCATGGGTTGTCCTTGCCGTGAACATTGGGTTCTCAATGAAAGCACCAATTTAATGATCACAAGCACAAAGAGAGAGCCCATTCTAAAAGACTAGCTTATTAGGAGGAAGAGCCCTTGACTTATAAACCACATTACACTTGTGAGGCTTCCTAAAGTAAGACTCATAAGATTGTGCTTGACTTACACCTTCTACTAGACTTGACCAAAAAGAAATTAGATACTCCCTGGTCTTAAATATAAGACTCAAGTGACTTTTTTTTGAAAGAGGTTAAGGAAGTTCAATATATTACTTAATCATAGTATATATCGTGAATTATTAGATTATATATCAGTTTATAAGTTAAATTAACTAGTTTGGAGAAAAAATGATTTATATAAGTACGTTAAAATAATTATTTAACTTCTTCAATATCTCTAAAAAAATCAACTGAATCTTATATTTCGATTTGAAAGTAGTAACTTCTATTAGGGTCCATAAGTTTCTTTCTTTAAAGTCGAGTTGTAGTCAGTTATTTTCAGATTGAATTATAAAGTTATGAATGAGAAAAGTCTCATTGACAAGCTTTTGTATAGGTTTTTGTATTCGGGATAGAATACTGGGTAGGTTGCAAGGGTCTGACTAACTCTTGTGGAGCATTTTATTGCTAAGGATATAGAGATGATTTCCTCTATAGTTTTAGTTGATCGACCTTTTGTAATAGGAAGAGATCTAGAGACAAGTTTTTCTTTGGTTTTATCCGATCAAATCCACTATTTTTTTCGATTTTGATGAAAATACCCTTCCTCACAAACAATAATTAACCATGATGATTTTACAAAACCTTATTAACAAGTGATAATGGAAAAATCCTTTTGTTTCCAAAAACACAAACATAAAAGTCCATGGCACAAATTCCTCCCACAAGCCTAGAGTTTAGGGCAGAAATTCCGCCCACAAATCTAGTACAGAAGATCTTTCACACTGGGCCCAACTAAAAAACAATAGAAAAATTAGCCCATGACTTTCACAACATTAAACCCCCCAACCAAAGGTTTATACAAAATAATTTCCACACAAAATATGATTGTGGATCGACCAAAGTATCAGAGTGTATTAAATAAGGCCCGGGGCTCCGGTAATTAAACAGTTATCCAAACAATAAATATAGTATTTCAAAAAAAGAGGGCCCTAAAATGACAATATAAAATCAATACAACACCAATACCGAAAAAGGCCTACAAGTTCACAACTCCTATGCCTCGGTGCTTCCTTTAACCTCTAGCGAAATTTGAGGCTTTGCACGAAAAATGTTAATAATAACGGGGTGAAACGTAAAGTCCCATTAACCAAAATCAATTTACAAATTATGCGGGAAAATAGCGTAAGTCGAGAAGAAGATTTAATAACATAATAATAATATTTTCAATAATGAAATAATACATAATAATAAACAATGACTAGAACTATCCACACTCATCCATCCTGCTCCTCCTTATATCTTTTAGACGTGGTACAACCTATCAATTGTAGTATACCCAGCCAAGGTTAGCTAGTCACTTCAAGAATATTGCCCCCTGCCATGTCACCACCGATATACCGTAATGGGGAGGTGTCCACCCAAAACACTTAACTCAAAAGTTGGGTCAGGAGTGACAGATGGGCACAATTTCACCATAAATTTCCTCCACACAAGCCAACAAATCCCATAACAGAAAAACAATTTGTTACTATAATTTTCAAAAACACTGTAAAAAATTATTATTCCATATACAATATCTCATTACAAACATTATCACTATTACAACAATAACATACAACTAATTTGATGCTTGATCTTCACCTTCTGACAAATCAAGCACTTCATTACAAAGTTTGTCACGTCACCTTCGTCTTAGTGCACTAATAACCTTGCTTCAAATCTCGATACATCTTAGTGATTCTCGAATGAATGGTTTACTTACTCTAATGAGCCTCTTCAAGAATAGTCTTCTTAATTTCCTCGTTGTGCGAAACACAAATCCTCTTGTTATACCTCATTGTACCTCTCTCCCAAATATTATAATCCAAAACTTCACCATTCTCCAACTCTTCTCTAATCCTCAAAAAATGGTCACCTTGTAAGCTGAGCCATCCTCAAATCATTATAAAATTTGAAATTCTCAAGTACTATACTCAAAACCACCTCAGACTTAGGTATAAGATCCACTTTTGCAAATCCTCCCTGTTAGTTATGATTAGTTTTAATGATGTCTTATATAGATGCCATTATTCAGAGCAAAAAGCTTGCATACTACATTTATCTTCTACTTTGACTAATTCTTACATTTAATGTAGATGTGAAGTTTAATGATGGAGAATGATCAATAAAAGATATTAAAGAAAGAAGAACTTGCTCAATGAAATGAGAAAATCATTATACAAGTTCTTAGATTGATTCTATAAGTCTCCACGATGATATGGAAGTTGGAATGGCTCAAATCGAAGTTAAAATAAGCAAAATCAATGAGCTAACTCGAGCCAGGAAGCTTAACTCGAGTTAGAACGTTTATCTTCACTATTTTGGGCATCTGGTATGATTGACTCGAGCCAAGCAACTTACTGACTCGAGTTGGGGTCAAAACTCGAGCCAGTCTTCATTTACCTCGAGTCAAGTGTGCTTTCAGCAGCTTTATTCTACTATGTTTCACGTTCAGCTCGGGTGAGGTCTTGTATTTCGATGATATCTCACAAACCAGAGATTGGATTGAGGTGAATGCGTCATTTTGATATAAAATTCAAGTCCAAAGGAGTCCAGATGAGAGAGCTATGAGTTTTGCAAGTTGCCACAAGAATCAACTTCACAATCCAGACCAAGCTTCAGTAATTTGAGTGTATCTCACAAACGACAAATCCAAATGAGCTGAAGCTGGTGCCATTGGAAACTAGACTCAACATGCGTTCAACCACGATTTGAACTAGCCAAAATGAAGTTCAGACCAGGGAGATATGGCCTTCGAAAGTTTACACAGGTGATTCTAGAATCAATTCATCATAGCTTCAGTTTTCTGGATATAGCTCACACTATACACAACCAAATGAAGTGAAACCAATTCCATATGAATCTAGACTCAAAAAGTGTTTCATAGAATTTGGAAGCACAAAGTTCAAATCAAAGATCAAAGAAAACGAAAAAGAGCACGTTGCCTCGAGCCAGAAGTTCCACCTCGAGTCAAATGGCCAACCCGAGAGATTGAAGAATGGAGAGTAGTTTTTACCTCGAGCCAACAAGTATGCCTCGAGTCAAATGGCCAACCCGAGAGTTTAAAGAATGGAGAGCGGTTTTTGACTCGAGCCAATAAGTGGTGACTCGAGCCAACGCAACTGATACAGTAAAGAACCAACTCGAGCTTCTTCAAATGTAACCTCGAGTGGGCACAGACTTGAGCCAAGGTTTTTGTGCCTTGAGTCAAATGTTTCTAAAGCTAATGGATCAATTGATGATTAACTTGAGCTAGGACTTTGGTTGCCTCGAGTTTGGGCATAGACTCGAGCCAAGGATATATATGCCTCGAGTCAATATTCTTGAGACTTCATTTCTGCATCTTCAAAGTACTTCAGACTCGAGCAATGATTTTGCTGCCTCGAGTCAGACAGTGTTGTGATCAATCTTCTCAGTTTTTAAACGATGGATTGACTCGAGACATAATTTGTTTTAACTCAAGCCAATGTTTCTCTAATTGTGAATCACCGTGTCCGAAATCTTAGATTCTCATCAAGAACATCCAGGATGAATTCCAAAAAGATCTTATACTACTTCTTATCATCATTTATATCATTTATGTATAAGTTTCAGGTGATTAAAGTTTGAGATAACATCAAAATTGACAGAAATCAAAATTTGTAGAATGAAGATGAACGTTGCTGCAGATTTTCAGAAATGGCAAAGAA
Source organism: Acacia acuminata (assembly GCA_019022655.1). Lineage (NCBI taxonomy): Eukaryota > Viridiplantae > Streptophyta > Magnoliopsida > Fabales > Fabaceae > Acacia > Acacia acuminata. The sequence continues at coordinate 383,660 of JAFJYI010000064.1, forward strand.
GGCAGAATTGGACGAGGAACTTGAAGAAATGAAGTTGAATGCTCAACTGTAATGTTCTCCAATGGATTCAAATGTTCAACGGTCCAACGTACAGAATCTTCAACAGATGCAATATTCAAAATATGAAAGTGGATGAGAGGCTGGAACTCAACAATGCAGACAACAAACCCATACCAGTAGAAAGTGTCAAAGCATCAATATTCTAAGTTATGGAAGATAATATTTGAAAATTACTGTCCATAACATTCAGATTTCTCAAACGGACAGAATTCAAAATATACAACGGTTACTATTCATAACGGTAATATTCTTCAACAGAAGAATGCTTCGACGGATTGATATCAATTGTCTATAAGTAGAGACACATTCAAAATGGAGAAGATGAACACGAGCTTACAGCGTCAAAATGCCAATACTCTGATATTCACTTACTCTCTGTTCTTAATGCTTACATAGTTTACCGTAGAGAGTGAAATGATTTGAATTGTACTTCAGTGTTTATTTATTCACTTCTGAGAGAGAAGATTTATCTGCAAACATTCTATCTGAGAGTTACTCAAGATTGGGTGATCTTGAGTGGGAAACACATTGTGTTGATTACAGCTAGTAAGGGGAGTGAATCCTAGGGAGAGGATTACTTCGAGTACAGAGTATGTAATGAAGCGGTGTATTGATTACAGTTTGTGAGGGGGAGTGAATCCTAGTGAGAGGATTACTTCGAGTACAGAACATGTAATCAAGTTTAAAGCAGATAGTGGATTGAAATCTCAGGAGGAGTCTAGGGACTGGACGTAGGTAATCGCGGATTGGACCGAACCAGGATAAATCACAGTTTGCATATTCTCTTCCCTAAACTCTTATATTTCCAATATATGCTTATTTGAATATCTAACTGTTGATTTAGAAGTTGCGAAAAGATTTTCAAAGATCCTAAAGTTTTATCAGACACCCAATTCACCCCCCTCTCGGGTGATAGCCAGGTCTTTTGACTGTTGACTTGCATACTCTATGTTGCTTTTGCATGTGTGTCTTTTCATAATGTAGGAGATCGGGCTGCGGTGCCTATTGGACTGCGTGAAAGTAGAGCTTAATACCCAAGAGGGGGTGAATTGGGTATTCTATAAATTTTCGAAAAACACTTTGTTTTCAAGTGATAAAAAAGAGTAAAGGTGAAAGCAAAGGGAAAGAAGTTGGACACAATGATTTATTGGTTCGGTCCTAACAACTTGACCTACATCCGGTCCCCCTAGTCTTCTTTGGGATTTTCACTATCTCAAAGATTACACACTCTGCACTTAAGAGATAGTTCTCTCTCTTAGAACTCACTCCCCCTTACAAGTTGTAATCAATAAACCCAACCACCAAGTCCCCGACTTGTGGTTCTTTACAATAAATGATTTACAAGAAAGAAACTCTCACACAGAGTAATTAAAGATAAACACTGAAGCTCTTGTATCAGGTGATACTACACAGATGAAAAACTGAATAAATGTGAGACTTGAATGATTTTCGTTTTCAGCAGATGTAGTAGTTGGGAAGACTTGAATGCAGTTCTATTTATACTCACGGAGATCATCAAATGACCGTTGCTAACCCAATAGATCCGTTGGAGAAACTTAGCCAAGGTTAGGAAGTGGTTTAGACATCTTCTCTCTCTAATCTCGGCTTAATCCAGTTGTCCAAGTATTCGAGTTGACTTCCCGAATTAATCCGTTGTAGAGGAAGTTTCTTGATGTAGTAATCATTCATTAATGATCTGCAATCGTGTATACAGGTGGATTACCCAAAAGCATGCAACTTTACGGACATAGCATTTAATGAGCTGAACCACTTTTTGCCTTTTCCTTTAACCCTTCAAAAACATTCTCTAAACCATCGAGATTCACTAATAAAGTCATTAAACATAGTTAGGAATATCGAGAGATTAATATTTCGAGTATTAAGATCAAACAAGAATGTTTTCCAAATATGTCGATTTGAATTTCGGATCGGCTTCACGAACTCGAGTTCGGTTCATGCGAGACTCGAGTTTGAGGCTTCAAAGTGTAAAGGCGTTTTATGTTCAAAACTTCTAAACTGGAGGTTTGCAAAACAGAACCTGAGGTTTTCGAGTCATCAAAACTTCTTTGCTCTCGGGTTGATTTAAACTCGAGTTTGGTCACTGATGAACTCGAGTTTCCTTCATCCGAGAGGAAGTCGAGATTTTAGCTTTTTGAAATACTTTGAGCAAAAGCACGAACTCGAGTCTATTAGTAGGTAGGCTCGAGTTTGTCACTTGTTTAAACTAAAACTAGGATTTTGTTTTCAAGGGCAAACCGAGGTTCTCAATGCAAACCTTAGAGTTTCTTTCAAGATAAGAAGTCATTGCTCTATAAGGTTTAGACTCGAGTCTACAGACTTAGGCTCGAGTTCGTTCAACTTGAAAAACTCTGAGTGCTCTCGGCCTGAAATAAACCTGAGGTTTAAAGAACTAAGCTCGAGTTTACTTGGTTAAAAACTTTTAAGAGTTCTCTTTCGGGAAAACTCGAGGTAAACCACGAGGTTCGAGAAAGACAGCTCGAGTTTAGTTTGATTGAGAGTCTTTAAGGACTTTTCAAATTTGAAAATCTTTGCTTGCAATGAAACAAAGTGAAGAGTATCCAAAAGCCTTAGAATTTTAAAAAAAAATCTTCCCGAGAGGTAAACTCGAGTTTGACATTACAGCTCGAGTTTAATGGTTATGTACATTAACCAATATTTCCTACGAAGGTCCAAACCGAGGTTTAAAACTAATAGGCTCGAGTGTAAAAGTATTTTAAGATTAGGATGCTCTCGGCCTCTTGCAAACCTGAGGTTTTAATGTGTAGGCTCGAGTTTACACAAGGCATGCAAAAACTTAGAGCCATACTCAAAAACAAACCTCTGGTTTGGTGTAAAGTTCAAAGTACCAATTGGCAAGTTTGGCCCTTGGTTAGAAGCAAACCTCCGGTTTGAAAAAGCAGGCTCGAGTTTGGCGATGTCTGAATACTTTGGATTGAAATCAACACATTCCAACTATACTCAATCTTGTTTACAATTGTCAGTTATCATCAAAATCCTTAGAGAACTAACATTCTCCCCCTTTTTGATGATGACAACACTTGTAAACTTTGAGTATTGAGAAAACGAAGTTGAACAAGATATTTGCACTTTTTGAGATTTTGCTTGAAAAAAAATTGACAAGGAATTGATTAATCGAGAAATCTCTTACATTGAGACAATGAAGCCAAGATTACTTATCGAGAATTTAATCGAGAATTCATCAGTAGGAATCATACTTTAAATATTCCCAGAAGCAGATGTGCAAGAGAAAGTATGACACCAAGAAAGAGAGTTTCAAAAGCAAATATACAATGCAAAGAAATAAAGTAAAAACATGTCACTATGCAAAAGAGTTTCAAAAGCAAATATGCAATGTAAGGAAATAAACTAATAAAGACATATCCCTCTTCATCCTTCTCCCCCTTTGGCATCATCAAACAAGGATGGGGTAGGGTCTTTGGTAGGCTTGGGTTCAGGAGCAAGTTTAGGCTCAAGATCAGAAGAGAGAGGCTGGAATATGAGGTTCGAGAGGTCGGGTCTAGAAGCCGAGGTGGAGGCTGCCATAGGCGATTCTCGCAAGATTTGGTCCATCTTGTCACTGAGACCCATCATGGTGACCAAGAGGGTTGAAATACTTGTAGAGTGATCACCAAGCTGATTCTTTAGGCCTTCTTGCTCAATTCTCGAAACCCTCTTGTGTATCGACCGATTGCTATGACCCCGATTGACCTCGACACTAACTTCCCAATTTACGCTTCTACTCGCTCGGAAGAGATCGAGATCGCCTTTTCTACAATTTCTTGGACTTTGGCACCGAAATCAGAGGGCATAGGAGGAGGTGGAGCACTTTGGGCTTCCTGTGCACGAGAATATGTGCCTCTTGATCTTGCAACTCTTGATCTAGGTGGAGCCCTGGACTGATCTGACCTTTCCTCAGGGTTGATCCCCATCAAGTTCAGGATGTGTCTGCCAAATTCTTGAGGCTTGACTGGAGGATCATTTGCAGCCAAGTACCAAATCTTCTCATGAAACAGAATCACAGAGACGAGGCTGGGAAAGGGAATCTGAGATGTCTGTCTAGATTGGAATGCAAACTTGGCCATCTCATGGAAGAGCCAATGACCAACATTGTGGGGTTGCTTGTCTAGGATGGAGGCAAAGATAGGGAAGTCTTTCTTGGCAAAATGAGTGAAGTTTCCTCCCTTTTGTAAAAGATCCCTAGTGTAAATGTACCAAATGGCACGGTTTCGAGGGGGCATTGAGGCAGGTGTGAAATCCAGAATATTCAATCTTTCGGGAACAGGATCATTGGGTCGAAGTAGCCTATAGATAGCCTGTGGAGTATATCTATAGTCTGTGGGAGATGGAGGATTTGTGATTTGCAGAATGGAGTTTAAATAGGAAGGGGAAATGGTGATTTTCTGGCCCCTTACTTTGGTGGTAATCCTTTCCTCTTTCAGGTTCCCATCTTCATCAAGTAGATTGTCAGATTGCATATGAAAATAGAAAACTTTCACCAATTTTGGGCTATATGGGATTTGAATTGAAATTAGAGGTTCAAATTGTTGGAGCCAAGGGTAAAGGTCTAAGTTACAATCCTCTTTCAGTTTGGCCAGATCGACATAGACAATGGGACAGAAGGATTTCTCATCAAACTTCTCCTTAAATTTGGCACCCTCTTCAGTAGTCATGCGACAGGGTTCTTCACAGAAACCTCTAGGTATTCGAGAATGATTGTAAATTTCAATAATAGCAGGATTTTTTGGAGATACCTGAGGGCCCAATTGTTCTTGCGCTTGTGGTCGTCGAGAGCTAGCTTGTCCAGTGGTAGGAACAGAATGTTGTTTTGACTTCCTTTGGGGTTGCAATTTCGCTCTGAAAGACTCGGTGGGTTCAGTGACTTTCCTTTTCCCTTTGCCTGAAACTTGTTCGGGATCATGGCGCCTTTTTGTTCGTTCTTCATGGATTGGAACCCCTTTAGATTTGGGCGACTTGTCATCTGGAATTTCCCCTTGGACTCCTCTAATAGACTTATCAATTCCATAGCGAAGGCGGGTCGAGCGAGTTTTCAACCTTGCTGAACGTTCTCATTGAGGTTGAGGGGTGGATTGTGTGTTTCCTCGGTTGGAATCTTGAGTGTTTGCAGAAGCAGTGGTTTTGGAGGCCATTTTCACAGGGATAGGTCGAAGAAGACGAGAGGATTTTTAGGAATTAGGGTTAGGATCGAGAGAAGAGAGGAAATGTGGAGAAAATTCAAGTTTTCATAATATAAAGTCTGCGACGAGCTCGAGTGTAAAAAAAATAGGCTCGAGTTCGTATGAACTTGCACTAACCTGGACTTTAAGAGTGTATATGTGAGCTCTTAAAATTCATCGATGAACTCGAGTTCAAAACTTACAGGCTCGAGTTCGTGTCAATCTCAGACCTTGGTTGCTCTCTATATCCCTCGAGCTCGAGGTTGCTAGTTCTAGGCTCGAGTCTTACTATGTTGTTGGATTCAGGATTCCTCTTTGACTCAAGTGAACTCGAGGTTGCTCACTTATGGGCTCGAGTTCGTGTATGGTTAGATCCTCATTGCTTCTTTGCCTTTCTCGAGCTCGAGTTCGTAGATGATAGGCTCGAGTTTGCTCCCCTTTTCAGCAATCTTCAGAGATAAACATCCTGCATAAAACATATCTAGATACTCCGATGCTTAAGTTAGTAGACGTGTAATCATCAAAACCATAACTATCATTAAGGTGAGTTAGAAAGGCTTACAATTCATTGGGATTTACCATTCCCAATTCTCTCCTTATGAAATTGAACTGCTCCTTGGCTAATGGCTTTGTGAAGATATCGGTTGAGTTGAAGGTGTGTGGGAATGAACATGACCTTGACATCTTGTTTCTGAACATGATCCCTTATAAAATGATGTCTCACATCAATATGCTTGGTTCGAGTATGTTGAACTGGATTTTTGGCCAAGCTTATTGTGCTTGTGTTGTCACACAAAATTGGAATCTCCTTGATTAACCCCAAGTCAGCAAGTTGTTGCTTAAGCCATAGCACTTGAGCGCAACAACTTGAGGTAGCTACATATTCAGCTTCTATAGAAGATACAGCTACACTAGTTTGCTTTTTGCTGAACTAAGACACAAGTGAATTACCAAAGAATTCACATTGGCCACTTGTGCTTTTCCTATCAGTTTTGTAGCCGGCATGGTCTGAGTCTGAATAAGCTACCAAGTGTTCTGGTTGACCTTTGGGAAACCACAAACCAAGTGTCTTTGTGTAGCAAGATATCCGAAGATTCTCTTCACATGCTCGCATGAGACTCCTTTAGGCAGATGGAACCTTGCACACATCCCCACACCGAATTGGATGCTCCGGCCGACTTGAGTTAGATAGAGCAGTGAACCAATCATTCCTCTATACTTGGTGATGTTGAAGTCTTTGCCCTTTTCATTAGCATCCAATGATGTGGTTGTGCTCATTGGAGTGTCAGCTCCATTACAATTATCCATTCCAAATTTCTTCAGCAGATCATTGAGATACTTTGTTTGGGAGATGAAAATTCCGTCTTTCCTCTGCTTGATTTGTAGTCCAAGAAAGTAGTTGAGCTCTCCCATCATAGACATCTCAAATTCTCCCTACATAATCTTTGCAAATTCCTCACACAAGGCATCATTAGTAGCACCAAAGATTATGTCATCAACATAAATTTGTACAATCAAAATTTCATTCAACTTATTTCTTTTAATGAATAATGTTGTGTTAGCTTTGCCTCTGATAAACCCCTGATCAAGAAGAAATTGACTTAATCTCTCATACCAAGCTCTTGGAGCTTGTTTGAGACCATATAAGGCCTTTTTAAGACGATAAACATGATCAGAATAATGCTCATTTTCAAAACGAGGAGGTTGTTCAACATAAACCTCCTCTTGTATAAAACCATTCAAAAATGCACTTTTAACATCCATTTGAAATAGTTTAAAACCCTTGACACATGCAAAGGCTAGAAGAACTCTTATGGCTTCCAATCTTGCTACTGGAGCATAAGTTTCTTCATAGTCTATACCTTCTTCTTGGTTATATCCTTTTGCAACCAATCTTGCTTTATTTCGAACAATGATTGCAGACTCATCTCGTTTGTTCTTAAATACCCATTTTGTCCCAATAACCGGATGGTCTTTGGGTTTAGGCACTAAGTCCCAAACTTGATTTCTGTCGAATTGATGTAACTCCTCTTGCATAGCTATCACCCAATCATTGTCTGAGAGGGCTTCATCTATTTTAGAGGGTTCTATATGAGAAATGAATGCAGAGAATGTAACTTCATTTAAAGTGCTATTTCTAGTTCTTACTCCTTGATTCAGATCACCTATAACTTGGTCTAAAGGATGATTTCTTATAAATTTCCAAGCTCTAGGCTGAGATTGATCTGGATTTTCAATAGGATTTTGGGGATCGGCCTCAAAAATGTTTTCTGAGTCTTCAGTGGAAGAAGGAGTGGTTTTTGAAAAGAATTGGTTTTTGAAAACATTTTCTTCTTCATCATCTAAAGGTTTATCAGGCGTATTTTCACTAAACACAACATGAATAGATTCTTCAACAACTCGAGTTCTAGTGTTGAAAATTCTATAAGCTTTACTTCTATTGGAATATCCAAGAAATATACCTATATCAGCTTTGGAATCGAATTTACCCAAATTTTCCTTACCATTATTGTGCACAAAGCACTTACATCCAAAGACATGTAGGTGGGCAAGATTTGGTTTCCTTCCTTTGTACAACTCATACGGTGTCTTGTTCATCTTCTTCCTTAGGAGGTATGCACGATTTGAAATATAGCATGCCGTGCTCATTGCATCAGCCCAGAAGACTTGAGAGGTTTGATTCTCATTCAACATTGCTCTCGCCATTTCGGTTAAGACACGATTCTTTCTTTCAACAACTCCATTTTGTTGTGGGGTTCTAGGTGCAGAGAAGTTGTGATCTATTTCATGAGTTTCACAAAATTCTTCAAACACGTGGTTCTCAAATTCTCCACCGTGATCAGTTCTTATACCTGAAATAGATACACCTTTCTCGTTCTGGACCTTTTTGGCAAACACAACAAATTGATCAAATGTTTCGTCTTTTGATGATAAAAATATGGTCCAACAAAATCTTGAGAAATAATCAACAATAACCAATGTATATAGATTACCACCAAGGCTCCTCACCCTTGCTTTGGACCCACAAGATCCATATGTAGTAGTTGTAGTGGTCTATTAGTCGAAATCTCAATTTTTGGTTTAAAAGAAGATTTGGTTTGTTTTCCTTTTTGACATGCATCACAGATTAAATCATTTTTGAAATTTAATTTAGGAATGCCAATCACCAAATCCTTTTTGAGTAACTTATCAAGTTGAGTCATGTTGACATGAGCTAATCGCTTGTGCCACAGCCAACTCTCATTCAATTTACTCACAAGGCATTTTTCTGAAACTGAAGCATTGCTAGAGAGGTTAAGAGTATAACAATTGCCATCTCTAGGTGCTCTAAATAAAGCTTTTGATTTTAAGTTTTCCAAAGGGAGAAAATCCTTTTTCACAATCAAGCATTCTTCAGAATCAAAGATAACTAAATTACCCTTATCAGTACTTTGACTCACACTGAGAAGATTGTGGCAAAGTCCTTCCACAAGGTAGACATCTTTGATGAGTGGTCCTTCATTGTTGCCAATTTCACCAATCCCAGCAATCTTTCCAGATTGATCTCCACCAAAGGTCACCTTGCCACCATCCTTGGGCTTGATTGAGATGAATTTGGATTGATCTCCCATCATGTGTCTAGAGCATCCACTATCAATGTACCATTTGTTGGGTCTTGATGTTCTTAGACACACCTCGCAAGACACAATAGATCGGGCTTAGGTACCCATCTTTTCTTGGGTCCTTTGGGGTTAGTTTGTGTCTTGGGAATCTTGTAAGATCCCTTTGGCACCCATTGATAATTCCCTATGGGTTTACTCTTTCTTTCCTTCTTATGAAAGCAGGAAGAAGTAGTATGACCTTTTCTATTGCAGTAATTGCAGTGTGCAAAAGGATTTGAAGAATGGACAGATTTTGTAAAATAGTTCATATAGGATTTTTCACCGACTTCTTTCTTCCTTTCTTTTTATCAAAATTAGGTTTGTAACCAATTCGATCTGTCATTTATAAATCTCTGTTGTTTCAAAATGACATTGAGCATCTCACTTCCTCTAGTGAATTTCTCAAGTGCTTTTGTAAGATATAAGTTCTTTTTCTCAAGATCAGGACAATTTTCACAGACAAGATGTTCGGTGGAAGAAAGTTTTTCAACTTGAAATTCAAGAGTAATATTCCGTTTTTCAACTTGAAATATTTTTCAGCAAGTTTTTCAAATTCAGATTGCACAGCCATATACTCAGTAAATAAATCATCATAAGGAGGTTTGCAATCATATACCTCTTCAAGATTAGTACGTTGCTCTTCTTCTTCAACAACTAGGCATATATTTGCTTTCTCTTCCTCATCCTCATCATCTTCATCGATGAACTATCACCCCGAGATGCTTAGGAGACATAGGCTTTCTTCTTGTATTTTGAACTTCTTCTTTTCTTTGTCTTTGTTGTTCAACCGAGGGCATTCGACTTGATGTGGCCAGGCTTTTGACATTCGTAGCAGATGATTGGCTTCTTTGCCTCATACCGAGCTGCCCTTGTATAGTTTCTTGTAACTTTGGTCCTTCTTGTAAAATTTCTTGAATCTTCGGACCAACATGCCTATTTCCTCATCTTCGTCTTCGTTCTCATCTTCATTATCCGATTCTTTTGCTTCTCCGGCGTTTTGAGGGCAATTCCCTTATTTTTGCTGTGAACTTTGTCAAGTCCCTTTTTGAACTTGAGCTTGGCCTCATACTCAGAAAGACTATCGAAGAGAACAGCCACGGATGCCATTGAGTCTCCTCTGGCTTCCTCAATGGCAGTGACCTTTGCTTCCCATTCTTTGTTGAGGATGTTCAATATTTTTCTTACTTGAACTGATTGATCATACTCTTTTCCCAAGGCAGCAAGTTGATTTATCAGATGAGTGAATCTCAACTGAAATTCGCCAATAGATTCACCAGGCTTCATGCGCATAAGATCATATTCGGTCATAAGAGTATTGACTTGATTTTGCTTGCCTCCTGCTGTTCCCTCATGAGCTATTTCCAGAGCATCCCACATATGCTTTGCAGATGGTAGAGTGCAAATACGAAAGTATTCTTGTTGACTCAGAGCACTTTGAAGTAGAAGAACTGCTTTGCTATTAAGTGTGACATTTCTTCTATCATTGTCATCATAATCTTCTTCTAGCTTCAAAACTCTCACACCATCTTCAAGAACAGTGGGCATATAATCTCCTCTTTCAAATACTCTCCATAGCCCATATTCTGTAGCATTCACGAAAACTTTGAATTTTGCTTTCCAGAATGAGTAGTGCTTCCCATTGAAACCAGGTGGCCTGTTGATAGAAGCTCCATCAGGTAAGATACCTTCCATATTGATCCTTCTCGAGATGTTAAGCTCTTTTGAGAAGACCTTGCTCTGATACCAAATGAAAGTAGAGCTTAATACCCAAGAGGGGGGTGAATTGGGTATTCTAAAAATTTTCGAAAAACACTATGTTTTCAAGTGATAAAAAAACAGGTGAGTAGAGCAAAGGGAAGAGCAAGCTGGACACAATGATTTATACTTGGTTCGGTCCTAACAACTTGACCTACATCCAGGTCCTAGTCTCTCGGGATTTTTCACTATCTCAAAGATTACACACTCGCACTTAAGAAGATAGTTCTCTCTCTAGAACTCACTCCCCCTTACAAGTTGTAATCAATGAACCCAACCACCAAGTCCCCTGACCTGTGGTTCTTTACAATAAATGATTTCTCACACAGAGTAATTAACGATGAACACTGAAGCTCTTGTATCAGGTGATACTACACAGATGAAAAACTGAATAAATGTGAGACTTGAATGATTTTCGTTTTCAGCAGATGTAGTAGTTGGGAAGACTTGAATGCAGTTCTATTTATACTCACAGATCATCAAATGACCGTTGCTAACCCAATAGATCCGTTGGAGAAACTCAGCCAAGGTTAGGAAGTGGTTTAGACATCTTCTCTCTCTAATCTCAGCTTAATCCAATTTGTCCAAGTATTCGAGTTGACTTCCTCTCGAATTAATCCGTTGTAGAGGAAGTTTCTTGATGTAGTAATCATTCATTAATGCTCGCAATCGTGTGCGGATGGATTACCCAAAAGCATGCAACTTTTCGAACATAGCATTTAATGAGCTGAACCACTTTTTGCCTTTTCCTTTAACCCTTCAAAAACATTCTCTAAACCATCTCGAGATTCACTAATAAAGTCATTAAACATAGTTAGGAATATCGAGATTAATATTTCGAGTATTAAGATCAAACAAGAATGTTTTCCAAATATGTCGATTTGAATTTCGGATCGGCGCCTTCACGAACTCGAGTTCAGTTCATGCAGACTCGAGTTTGAGGCTTCAAAGTGTAAAGGCGTTTTATGTTCAAAACTTCTAAACTGGAGGTTTGCAAAACAGAACCTGAGGTTTTCGAGTCATCAAAACTTCTTTGCTCTCTCGAAGTTGATTTAAACTCGAGTTTGGTCACAGTGAACTCGAGTTTCCTTCATCCAGAGAGGAAGTCGAGATTTTAGCTTTTTGAAATACTTTTGAGCAAAAGCACGAACTCGAGTCTATTAGTAGGTAGGCTCGAGTTTGTCACTGTTTAAACTAAAACTAGGATTTTGTTTTCAAGGGCAAACCTGAGGTTCTCAATGCAAACCTTAGAGTTTCTTTCAAGATAAGAAGTCATTGCTCTCGTAAGGTTTAGACTCGAGTTTCTACGAGACTTAGGCTCGAGTTCGTTCAACTTGAAAAACTCGAGTGCTCCGAAATAAACTCGAGGTTTAAAGAACTAAGCTCGAGTTTACTTGGTTAAAAACTTTTAAGAGTTCTCTCGCTCGAGGTAAACCTCGAGGTTGAGAAAAAACGAGTTCACTTGGTTGCTAAAGTTTAGTTTGATTGAGAGTCTTTAAGGACTTTTCAAATTTGAAAATCTTTGCTTGCAATGAAACAGTGAAGAGTATCCAAAAGCCTTAGAATTTAAAAAAAAAAAAAAAAAATCTTCCCGCCAGAGGTAAACTCGAGTTTGACATTACAGGCTCGAGTTTAATGGTTATGTACATTAACCAATATTTCCTCTGAAGGTCCAAACCCGAGGTTTAAAACTAATAGGCTCGAGCGTAAAAGTATTTTAAGATTAAGATGCTCTCGGCCTCTTGCAAACCCGAGGTTTTAATGTGTAGGCTCGAGTTTACTCCAAGGCATGCAAAAACTTAGAGCCATACTCAAAAACAAACCTCGTGGTTTGGTGTAAAGTTCAAAGTACCAATTGGCAAGTTTGGTCCTTGGTTAGAAGCAAACCTCCGGTTTGAAAAAGCAGGCTCGAGTTTGGTGATGTCTGAATACTTTGGATTGAAATCAACAAATTCCAACTATACTCAATCTTGTTTACAATTGTCAATTATCATCAAAACCCTTAGAGAACTAACAGTTCCGAGGGGCTTGTCTTGACCAGGCGGTCCTAAGGAGTTGCTACATGCTGGTTTATTGTGCCGAGAGGCAGGTGTATGTTTACTTCCTGATTGTGATTTGCATTGCATGCACTGTACACATGTTGTATATGAGTCTAACAGTTACTCTGGGGTTCAATCCTGAACTCCAGGACCATTTTGTGAAGCGGGGGTAAGACGGTAGCGGTTGGAGGGGGTAAGAAGGTAGGCGTGAAGTGGTGCATCGAAGAAGAAATAGGGGATGCCCTATCTCATTTTGTACTCTATATTTTGGATAACCGTTGTTTATTAACAATACTCTTTATTTGGATGATCGTATTAACCCTTTGGGGACATACTTGCCACTTGACTTTTTAATGTTTATCGGTATGTTTTGTCTTGTCCAACCGGACCCGTGCTTTCACGTGCTAACTCGTGTTAAGTTAATTGGATTAAATAATAAGAGAAGGTGGTTAAGGATAAGGGATCCCTCTAACCCGCCACCCGAAAGGGTGAGGCCGGTAGCGGTGTAACAGTTTGGTATCAGAGCACAGGTTATGGACAATACCTGGTTTGGATAGTACTGAGAAATGAGTTGAACGAATTGAGAACTCATCGGAATCAGGGGGACCAAGAGCAAGAAGAAGATGAGGATGAGGCAAATGGAAACAATAATGAGGAAGAGCAAGAGGATGAGCATCATCAGGCGCAACAAGAAAATGGGAACATTGAAACTCCACTGTATTGGGTCTCAAAATTCCGTAAGCAGAATCCCCCAACTTTCCGCGGGCGGTTTGATGCCGCAGAAGACTGGATTCTGCGTCTTAAGAAAATCTTCCGAGTGATGGGATGTCCGGAAGAAAGGAAGGCACAGCTTGCTATCTATAAGCTTGAGGGTGACGCTGATCGCTGGTGGAGAAACACTGAGTTCACCCTCCGTGCCCTAAACATCCCTATTACCTGGGAATTATTTCAAGCAAAGTTCAATGAACAGTACCAGCCTCCCTCAGTCAGGATTGCGAAGGAGTCAGAATTTTTAAGTATCAAGTAGGGAGAAAGTGAACCTTTTGAGGATTACTATGCCAGATTTACTCGCTTGTCAAGGTACTCTGCGTACCATCAGAATCCAAATGCTGAAAGCAGTATGGCCGATATCCTCCTTCGAGGATTAAAATATGAACTCGAGAAAAGCCGATCGCAAGGCAATTTCGCCCGCTAAGCCAAGTCGTGGAAGAATGTAGGATCGTGGAAAGGAACTCGAAGGACTTGAGAGCTTCTCGAATTTCTCACGTCCGGTGACTCTAGCCGCCGGGGTCCATCTCAGAAGAGGAAGGGGCAATGGTCTGGTGGCCGTGGCAAAGGTAAGAGGTTTGTCAAACTGGGGAATGAAAAGCCGAGGGTGGCAAGAAAGTGCCACAAATGTGGAAAGACACACCCCGGGACCGACTGTGACGGACATACGGTCTGCTTCCATTGCCATAAGCCTGGACACTTGAAATCGAACTGCCCACAGTTGAAGTCGGAGCTGAGGCCCCAAAACTAGGGAAGAGTCTTCGCTATGACCCGAGAGGAAGCCCGGAAATCCCTTGAAATGATTCAAGGTATGATCCTAATCTATGGGCATCCATTGCATGCATTGTTTGATACTAGTGCAAGCCATTCATTCATCGCTTGTGACTATGTAGTACGATTGAAAATAGATACCCATAAGTTGCCATATGATCTACTTGTATCTACGCCCTTAGGGGTTAAGGCTAGGACCACTGATGTATGTCTTAATTGTGTGGTGAGTGTGAACGGACGCGAATCGACGATCAATCTAATCTGTTTGCCCTTGCGGGAGATTGATGTGATCTTGGGCATGGATTGGTGACGACTAATAATGTGATCATGGATGCTGCAAGCAGGAAGGTCATTTATCCAGAGTCTTCGCCAAGTTCTAGTAAAGAAGTTAGGCTTGGTTTCCTTTTGGCTAAGGAAGCTGAGACGTCTATTAAGCAGGGTTGCCATGGGTATATGGTGTTCTTCTCAGTGCAGGCCGAACATGAACTCTCACTGGATCAGATACCTATCGTCAAAGAATTCCCTGACGTGTTCCCTGATGATATCAGTGGTTTACCGCCGGAGAGAGAGGTCGAATTCGTAATTGAGTTGATGCCTGGCACTGGACCTATCTCGAAGGCACCTTATAGAATGGCACCCAACGAGATGGCAAAATTAAAGAAGCAAATTGAGGAGCTGCTTGAGAAAGGATTCATCCGACCGAGTGTTTCACCGTGGGGAGCTCCAGTTCTATCCGTAAAGAATAAAGATGGGAGTCTGCGACTCTATATCGATTACAGAGAATTAAACAAGGTGACGGTAAAGAATAAGTATCCACTCCCCAGGATCGACGATCTTCTAGATCAACTATCCGGTTCCTGTGTATTTTCAAAAATTGATCTACGGTCCGGATATCATCAGCTGTGAGTTAAGGCTGAGGATATACCGAAGACTGCATTCAAGACTAGATATGGGCATTATGAGTTCCTAGTAATGCCTTTTGGGTTGACAAATGCTCCTGCTGTCTTCATGGACTACATGAACCGAGTGTTTTGCCCTTACTTGGACCAATTTGTGGTACTATTCATCGATGATATACTGATTTATTCAAAGAGTGAGGAGGACCATGAGAACCATCTGCGTTTGGCATTAGAGACTCTAAGGGAGAAACGGCTCTATGCTAAGTTTAGCAAATGTGAGTTCTGGCTCTCAGAGGTCAAGTTTTTGGGTCATGTGATCTCCAAGGAAGGAGTTGCGGTGGACCCTAGTAAAGTGGAAGCAGTACTGGATTGGAAAAGACCAGAATCTGTGTTCGAGGTTCGCTGTTTTCTGGGTCTTGCGGGGTATTACCGCTGCTTTATACAGAACTTTGCACGGATTGCATCGCCATTGACAAAGCTCACCAAAAAGAGCCAGTCATTTGTATGGGATACTCAGTATGAGGAGAGCTTTCGTGAGCTGAAGGAGAGGCTGACGACGGCACCAGTGTTGATTATCCCAGATTCGAGTGAGACCTACACGGTCTACAGTGATGCGAGTTTGCAGGGATTGGGATGTGTCCTGATGCAGCAGGGCAGAGTTGTGGCCTATGCCTCTCGACAGCTGAAGCCTCACGAGTTGAATTACCCTACACATGACTTGGAGCTGGCAACAATAGTGTTTGCTTTGAAGATATGGCGACATTATCTGTATGGTGCTAATGTTAAGTTGTACTGCGACCACAAGAGCTTAAAGTACTTGTTTGACCAAAAAGAGCTGAACATGAGGCAGCGCAAATGGATGGAATTGCTTAAAGATTACGATTTAGAGATCAAGTATCACCCCGGGTAAGGCTAATGTTGTTGCAGATGCCTTAAGTAGAAAGGTAGTTCGAGTAGCATCCATGATGATAGCAGAGCGGAAGTTGATTGAGGATTTCAGGGACATGAGCCAGGCAAGGCAAGTGATAATGAGAAAAAGCAAATTCCCTAGAATCCGCATTGCTAATCTCCTTGTTAGTCAGGAGGAGAATGGGTTAAGATCAGAGATAGCAGAAGCTCAGGACCAAGATGAGTTAGCGCAGTCTATTCGAGAAAAGATGTCTCGAGGCAAACTGCCAGAATATGATATTTCGCCTAATGGACTGATTCGATATAGAGGAAGAACCTATGTGCCACCAGTGGGAGAGTTAAGAAGGAAGATACTGGATGAGGCGCATAAGAGCAGGTACGCTATTCATCCAGGGGCAGTAAAGATGTACAAGAATCTAAAGACCGGGTTTTGGTGGCCAGGAATAAAGAACGATGTGGCTAAGTATGTTGCCGAATGCTTAACTTGCCAGAAAGTTAAGATTGAGCACCGACGACTGAGAGGTCTGTTGCAAGGAATTGAGATTCCTGAATGGAAGTGGGAAGATATTACTATGGATTTAGTGGTAGGCCTTCCCAAGGTAAGGCACCATGATGCTATCTGGGTAATCGTGGATCGGTTTACTAAATCAGCACACTTTATCCCTATAAGTGTAAACTATTCTCCGGAGAAATTGGCGGAGATTTATATCAAATAGATCATACGACTCAATGGTACCCCAAAGAGTATCATATTTGATAGAGATCCCCGATTCACTTCCTGATTCTGGCAAGCGTTGCATGAGGCAATGGGGACGAAGCCGAAGTATAGTACAGCCTATCGCTCCCAGACTGACGGCCAATCAGAAAGGACTATCTAGACGTTAGAGGATATGTTGCGAGCCTGCGCTTTGGATTTCAAGGGTAGTTGGGACCAGTGCCTGCCCTTAGCAGAATTCGCTTACAACAATAGCTACCATTCGAGTATACAGATGGCTCCTTACGAAGCGCTGTATGGAAGGAAATACAGATCACCCTTGGGATGGACAGAGTTGTCAGAAAGGAAGCTAATTGGACCAAAAATGGTAGATAAAATGGCTGAACAGGTTAACCTGATTCGGAAGAGGCTCCTGGCAGCGCAGAGTAGACAAAAGAGCTATGCGGATAGGAGGAGGAGACCTCTAGAATTTGAGGTGGGTGATCGCATATTTCTGAAAGTATCTCCTGTTACTGGGATAGGTAAGGCGATAAAGCGAAGAAAACTAAGCCCTCGTATTGGTCCTTTTGAGATTTTAGAGAAACGGGGACCGGTAGCATACCAGTTGGCGTTGCCACCAAACCTCAGCAGACTGCACGACGTCTTTTACGTCTCCCAACTCAAGAAGTATCAGCCAGCCCCAGAGCATGTATTAGAGTATGAAGACGTAGATGTCCAAGACAATCATACTTTTGTGGTAGAACCAGAAGCAGATTATTGGACATCAAGTAAAGCAACTTCGGCGAAAGAGTATTCCTTCGGTCAAGGTTGTTTGGAAGGGATTATCTCCGGGGGAGGCAACATGGGAGACAGTTGAGGAGATAAAGAGGCGTTATCCAGATTTTATGGCTAGGAATATGATTAATGTATAGCTAAAATTTCGAGGACGAAATTTATTTTACGGGGGGAGAAATGTAACACCCCTATTTTGTAATGCACGTACCTATGTAAGCTTGCTCAGTAATAAGAAGCCCTGAGTAATTTTGGAGTATTTATTCCCTATGATTTAAGGCGTGGAATTATTTCAAAGGCCCTAAGATGGGGAAATAATGCTAAGAGTAAGTAGCAAAGGTACTAAGTTAAAATAAGAAGGAAACCCTAATTAACGGTAAGGTAACTTGTGCGCGAAGTAATCCCAAAGAAATAAACCGGTATAGTAAAGAAGTGACTGCAGGCATTGTGGGCCCAGGGTATGCGTGTAAAACCTAGAGAAAAAGGGAGAACATATGTCTGGACCCATTACAAAAGAGAAAGTCAGTGGTAGTGGTGCTACGTCGGATACGTGGCATTTCGGGGCTAGAAATTGGATTACCGAGTAGCACGCATCACGAGGTGGATCTGGAGTACTGGAATAAAGTTTTCTTGATCCCCAAGGTAGTATGCCTCGTCCACTTGTGGTATGGGAAAAGGATGATGATCCGTGCCCACACAAGTCCAGTTGAAGGGCACGCATTACAAGGTAAGATGGGACTGACAATCGGGAGCTGAGCGGGGTCGGATGGGACTTTCTGGAGTCGGGCCCAGGCCCAGGACACTGATATGGGGCAAATTCCAGTGGGCCCATAGGAGTGAGAAAATATCTTGCTATGTAATTATGAAGAGAGAGATTGTCACATCAGAGTAATAATGAAGAGAAAGAATGAGTAAAATAATCCGGTTAAATCTGGGCCACACAATTCAAATATGATATGACAACAAAATGACATGTAATAATGACATGAAAGAGTAATTATGGCATATCTTGGTTCAGATTTCGTGGGTCCCAGCCTTGGAAAAGATGAACGGCTCAAAATGACCATTTTGCCCCTGCACCCTAACTCTACACCTAAGGCCACCTAGGGGCAAAACTGGAACACCAATTTTTGACCTTGAGCTCGTCATTTTTTGCCCAAAAGAGAGCCCTAGAGATTTCTAGAAGATCTGATTGTGTGGGCCCATGCTTTGGAAGATGAACAAGACCAAATGACCAATTTACCCCTAACCCTAAAACCTACAACTAAAAATATCTAAGGGCAAAATGTGGAACTTGGGGCCTATAAATAGGACCTCTCCCCTCCATTTTTCCCACACAAGCCACGAGCTCAAGGAGTGCTAGAGAGTGGTCAGCTGAAGCATTAGGTTCGGGAAGTGAAGGAGGTCACCCGCAATCGATATCCGGAGAGGTAAGTCCTTAAACCTAAGCAACTAAGTAATCTTCTTCTCTCGCCCTGTGGTGTTTCATGGAGATGCAGTAGGTTTTTCATAATTTTAAGGTTTCCAATGAGTCCATAAGGAATTTTTGTGTGGGGTTAAGTAGGATCATTTCGTTTGGAACTTTATAAACCCTAAATCTTTCTATACGAAAATCTGCCGGTTATTTTGGTTTCTGGGCAGCGAATGTTAATATGCGGTGTTGAGTGGGTAAATGGAGTCAGATTACTTTGAAATGTTTTATGGTGAAATTAGACATCCTGAGGATGATTGTGATATAGTATTTTGTGTCATTTGGAGTTTTCAACCGAGAGATATTAAACGATAAAGATAACCTAAAGACTGGACTTTTCTCTCGGACCAGTGGCTAGTATTTGGGGTAAAGGACACGTTTTGAACCCAGATGAACTTTATAACTATTTTTCATATAAAATAGACATTCTAAGGGTTCTAAGGCCACTGATCTCATGTCAATAAGATTTTTGTAGAATTTATTAAAAAGCATTGAAGTGAAGTCAGAAATTCTGGAAAATCTGAAGCTATGCGAATTTCATGAAACTAGAGCTAGGGTTTGAATGGGTGATTGATAGCATAATGTTTGGCTTTATTTAGGGTAATCTCACATGTAGGACGCATCCCCGACGTTAAGAGGAAAGTTCACCGCTTTCGGAAGTGCCAGGTAGTAACTGTTGACTTGCATACTCTATGTTGCTTTTGCATGTGTGTCTTATCATAATGTAGGAGATCGGGCTGCGGTGCCTATTGGACTACGTGTCCTTAGGTTTTTGATGCAGTACCGAGATCGGGCTGTAGTACCTATTGGACTGCGTGTCCTTAGGGTTTGAGCTACAGTACCGAGAGCATGTAGGATCGGGCTGCGATACCTATTGGACTGTGTGTCCTTGGGGTGTTGTTAAAGATCGAGATATGTGGGGGCAGTGGAGCCTATATGACTGTGTGTTTATAGGTGTCCACTGAGGCCCTAGGCTAGGTGGTTGGGGTCGCTCCCTGTCTACTGAGGCCCAGTTGCGCGCTGTTCCGAGGGGCTTGTCATGACCAGGTGGTCCTAAGGAGTTGCTACATGCTAGTTTATTGTGCCGAGAGGCAGGTGTATGTTTACTTCCTGATTGTGATTTGCATTGCATGCATTGTACACATGGTGTATATGAGTCTAACAGCTTACTGCGGGGTTCAATCCGAACTCCGGACCATTTTGAGAAGCGGGGTAAGACGTAGTAGCGGTTGGAGGGGGTAAGAAGGTAGGGCGTGAAGTGGTGAATCGAAGAAGAAATAGGGGATGCCCTATCTCATTTTGTACTCTATATTTTGGATAACCGTTGTTTATTAAAAGTACTCTTTATTTGGATGATGTATTAACCCTTTGGGGACATACTTGCCACTTGACTTTTTAATGTTTATCGCATGTTTTGTCTTGTCCAACCAGACCCTGTGCTCTGCTGTGCTAACTCTGTGTTAAGTTAATTGGATTAAATAATAAGAGAAGGTGGTTAAGGATAAGGGATCCCTCTAACCCGCCACCCGAAAGGGCGAGGCCGGTAGGGGTGTAACATATGGAGATACGAATCAAAGTCATAGGCACTTGTAAGAGTACAAGGTGCTGGACGACCCACTATGAGAAAGCTACATGGATTTAATCATAAGCTTATCTCATGTATAACTGCGTCACAACGCCCTTTAACCTGAGATCATCATGGATTCCTACATGAGAGTTGCTGGTTTTGACCTAGTCAAAAGTCACCTTTGACCGGGTGATGATAAAGGCTTGGATCAGGATCCGTGGTTTTCATGCAAAGGAATGCGAATGATCAAGAGGGAATTTGTCCCTCATATTTGTAGAGAGATAATACTGGGCCCCTCGATGAGTGAGTCTAAGAAATGTATAGTCATACTACGATGGAAAGGAATTTTCATTTCAATTATTAGACTACTCAAGAATCGAGAAAGTAATAGTCAAGAACAGGAAGTTGACATTATCCATGCCTCATCATTGACCAAATTACCGCGTGACAAAAGGGTCGTGACATGGTTGTGTGATAGGTTGTATCGTATCATCGATCCCCATATGAGTTGGGTAGTCGCAATGTCTTGCTAGAGGCGGCTTGTGACTTGTGGACTGGTACAGTATTGGTCCACTGCCAATCTCATGTGGGCCTACAGGGTCGCACACAAGAATAGCCCAACACGAGCAATAGTGTCCAGATTCATTGAATCTTAGATATGTCTAAGATTTAATGAATACTGTTAATCTAGGGTTGATGTGTGTGTGTGTGTGTATATATCATATTATATTATATTATTTAATTCAAAAATAATAATGATATTATTTATAGATAATAGTATTATTATATATAGTATTTAATTTATTTGATAAATTAAATAACTATAATAAATTGAGATATTGTATCTAAGATTTAATTTTCGAATAAAGATATAGTATCTCGCATTTAATTGAATTGAAATATAGTATCTCGATTTAATTATATAGAGAGATATCATATCTCGATTTAATTTATAAAGATAAATTAAATTTGTAGGCCCATAATTCGGATTAAATAAATATATTTGATTAGATCTGTTGGATGATTTAATTAATGTATTATTTTAATTCGATTCGAATTTCAAGATTAATTAGATTACTTTTGAATATTTTAATTTGGCTCATTAGGGTTTTAGAAACTCTTTAAATAGATATTGATCTAGTCGTATTGAGGGCAAGATGAATTAGAGAAGCCGCAAGAAACCCTAGAGAGAAAGGAGAGATGCAAGAAAACCTTGAAGGTGCTAGCACGCCACCGTCCGTGTTCGAAGGCTGTTCGTGTGGATACCGGTAGAGGGAGGATACTCGAAAAGTCAGCTCCTGTTTGATCGAACGAGATGGCACTATGTTCGAGATGTACGAAGGTCGAGACGCATGACGTTCCAGATGCACACCACACCGGATCGAACAAAACACTCAACCCTTTGCATAGGTACGGTTTTTCTAACGAACCTTGATTTAAATGAGGTTGAACGATCCTCGGATGGCATTCGTAAATTTTTTTAATTCCACTGCGTGTACGAATCCCAACAACATCAACTCAAAATCATAATCCTTTAAGAACTTCATCCATCTTCTTTGTTGATTATTCAACTCCTTATAATCCACGAGGTATTTCAAACAATTATAATCGCTAAATATCTCAAATTGCGATCCATATAGATAATACCTCTAGATCTTCAAAGCAAACACCACAACAGAGGGTCTGATGGTTCTCCTCATAAGGCCTCAATTGTCTAGATATATATGCCACCAATTTACCATCTTGCATGAGCACATATCCCAAACCCTTCAGTGATGCACCCATATTCACTGTATACGGCCTATGTAGGTTGAGTATAATGAGAAAAGGAGCGGTGGTTAACTAGGTCTTTAGCTCTTGAAAAGCTGCCTCACACTTCTCATTTCAAACAAATGGCTAGTCTTTCTTTGTCAATCTAATGAGTGTACGGCAATTTGAGAGAAGTCCTCTACAATACATCGGTAATAACAAGCTAGCCCCACATAATTGTGCACTTCTGTCCCTAACTTGGGTAGTTCCTTTTTCAACACATCATCAACCTTGCTATGATTCACCATAACACCTTCAGCTAACATTATATAACCATAAACTTCACTTTCTTCAACAAGAATTTCACCTTTTCCTCGTAAGGCATATAAACTATGCTTTCTCAACAGTCGTAATGCTATCCAGATATGTTCTTGATGTTCCTCTCTATCGTTTGAATATATCAAGATATCATCTGTGAAAAGGACATGAGAATATGGTTCACCTAATTCACAAATATTATCGGGCATTAATCAATCCAAATGACATAGTCAGGAACTCATAATGACCATATCTAGTACAAAAAGCCATCGTAAGAATATTTTCTACTCTAACTCTTAATTGATAATAACATGACCTCAAATCAATCTTAGAGAATACTAAAAAAATTCATAAGCTGATCTAGCAGATTGTCTATTCTTAGTAAAGGGTATTTATTCTTAATGGTGACTTTATTCAGTTGTCGATAGTCAATGCAAAGTCTCAAGTTACTATATTTCTTCTTTACGAATAACACTAGTGAACCCCAAAAAGAAACACTATCTAATAAATTCTAAATTTACTTCTTCAATTTAGTCACTCATATGGTGACACGAGATAAGGAGTCTTAGATATAGGTTCATTTCCGGTGCTAACTACATTGAGAATTCTACTTCCCACTTTGGGTAAGCTAGTCATTTTTTTCAAGAAAGACTTCCATGAATTTATTCTTTATATCAAAAGAATCGATGCTTCCTTCTAAATCAATTAGGACAAAAAAGAATACAACATATGCATGAAAACCCTCCTTCACACCGATTTCCACTTGCATTACGATAACAAAATTAGATCATATAGTTCCTCAACAGACACAATATAATTATATATGCAACAATATTATTCTACGCTTGTAATCCAAGATAGTGCCGTTAGCAGACAACCAATCAATACCCACATTTACATTTGTGTTCTTTTGTGCAACATATCAAGTCAATGGTCATCTCCTGACCTTCAAATACAAATGTCCAGCGTAATTCCTTTTTCTTATAAAAAGTACCATTGTCACAATTGTCTCAAACCTAAACATTTTTCTTATTATACAACTCCCCTTAATTCATTATTTTCTTAACTTCATTACTTTGTATGCCTTAACACTTCTGAATGTCTCATCATCTTTTTGTTGTGACTTGTATATTCATACAAAATTTTATTACTTATGTTATCAACCATACAATCACTTAATAGTCATTTCAACTAAGATTAAAATATTCTTACTTGTTGTAAACTTAAAAATTATCCATACTCTCATTCTTCTACTTTTATTTTAATATACAATCATACCGTTTATAATCCTCTTCCTTAATAATGAGAAAATGTTTACCCACATATTGACAAACTTCAACAACAATTATTTGAATAAGCATGTACAACAATTATTTGAATAAGCATGTATTAAGATACCACTCACCTAAAGGACCATACTTATTACACATTGGAAAAACCTAGTTTGACCTTATTTTATCCAAAAAAGAGTAAACAAGTTTACTTATTTCAATGTCCCAAACTTATAAACAAAAGCAACTTCACAGCTGTATCGTGCCAATTCACAAGGCATAAGATCTAACTATCACTAATTTCACAAAGGATTTTCTTACATTAAAGTTACAAATACCTCATCACATATCCTTTCTCTCCTTTAAGATTCATATTTCTTGCCAAACTTACTAATATAACTCTTATACACAATCAAATTGCATCATTAAGAAGCACAATTACATTAATGGTGTGCAAAATCTCTTGGTTTCACATCCTTTCTCCACACCTAAATATGAAACCCCACACAATAGAGGGATTAGTAGGAGCAATAAACAAAACACAACAATAAAGGGAAGCTTATGTGTGTAAAGATTATATATTGTCATATTCTAAATGCAATACACAACAGAGTAGAAAATGATAAACATAAAGTTCTAGATATGAAGTAAAAAATATCTTTTCTCACAAACAACAATTAGCCATGACGATTTTACAAAACCTGATTCACAAGTGATAATGGAAAGCCCTTTTCTTTTCAAAAACACACACATAAGAGTCTAGGGCACAAATTCTGCCTATTGATGAGCACAATTTATGCCATGTTTTCCCTATATTTCATGACTGAATTATATGGTAAATATAAGCTTAACTGCAAAAATCCAAGCAAAAAGGCATATATTCATGATATAGGGAACTAAAGGATAGAAACCATTTACATCCTAAACATGTGCTAAGAAAGGAGCAATTTACATGATTTTTAAGAAAGAACGTATAGCAAAGCTGATACTATGCTATAGCATTCTGACAGCTACTCGAAGTACAATAAAAGGCATCATGAAAGCTATAGAAAAGTAAAGGACGCAATGCTATGCGGCATATTTGCTGACCTTTTTATCTATATAATTTTAGGAATAAACAAGGTCGAGAACGACAGGTAGATTGCTGATGCAATAAAATAGAAGATGCGAAGGATCACAACTGAAAGATCTGAAGAATCCCGCAGGATCAACAAATCAATCTACTAAGGACAAGATGCGATGGACCTCAACAAATTTGAAAGCTCGACGGAACTTGCACCACAAGAAAGGTTGATTATAAAATGAAACAGAAGACAACCCTAAAAAGAGAGTCGCACGAGCCCAAAATGAGATTTCACATTCGCAGACTCAAAAGAAGAGTGAGAGGTTTCACAAGCCACAGAATTCCAAGATAACCCAATATCCTTCCTTGTACGACGAGAGAAGAAGACGTGGAGTGGTGATGTGACAGGGCTTCTTCCACGCCATCGGAACTTCGTCAAGCTTTCTGTTTTCTCCTTTATTTTAGTATTTAGATCATGGGTAATTCTGTTACTATCTGTTTTGTGTTTTCCTCGTCAGTCATGAATTGATTTTCCTATGGATGAACGAGGATGAATCCTTAAGTGTCAAATGAACCCAGTTGCAAGTTCTTTAGTTAATAGATTCGGTTTGCTTATAGTGAATTAATTACTAGTCGATTAGCGGAAGCTAAGGGCTAGATTTGTGGCCTCAGCTTACTGGCAAGGAGTCGAGGTTAGACCTCGAGAAATAGTGTTTGTTAGGCAGCCGGCCCGCAAGGCTTGACCTATTATTGTAGGCTTAGGAATGGATCTACCTCTCATAACCATGACACCCCCGTGTGTAATGCAGATCTAACTAGAAAGTTGCCATAGGAATATGGAAGGAGTATAGTTAGTATCATATGTATCAGACGCGGAAGCGTTGATAGATTATAGTGGTGGGTTAACCAAATAGCATTGTAATTAGTAGCTATACTGTAGCATTGCGGACGCTGTGCAGCATGGATGCTATAGCAATGGGTAGAGCGACTGGAGGATTGATGCACTTAAGGGTGATTCCGAGTTCAACTTCTACTGATATCTTCTTATACTCTGTTTATTTCAGTTATTAGCATAAATACAAAAACCTCTCAAACCAATCATATTTACTTTCTGTTGGAAGAGGATTTTCTCCTCTTCCGCCTCTCTCCCCATCTCCCACAGGCGGATTTGGACCGTCAAATCTTGATCCAACGGTCCAGATAAAAAAAACAAAACACTTTCTATTTGCACAACTATCATAGCAATCGAGCGTCACTTCTTGGTATCTCAGTCTCTATGGGACAATACTCTACTTACACTTTATTACTTGTTCGACTGGTTCACTTGCCATCAAGGAAATCAACCAACAAGTTTTTTGGCGTTGTTACCGGGGACTGCTGATACCCTTAGTGACGACGCCCTTTTGCTTAATAGTTGTAATTTACCTAATAAAAAGATCATTTTTTCTCTGTACTTTATTTTCATGTACATTCTGTAGTGCATGCGCAACTCACCTTCAGCCAACCTAGAGCCTTACGATCCTGAAATAGAATGCACCTACAAGCAAAGGTGTAGAAAGCAGAAGTGAAGAAGTCAATCTTTTGACTTAGCAAGCATGGCGGATATACCTGTCAACCACGAGCGGGATCAATGAGAGCATATAGTAATAAATAGGGATAACCAGGTCCCTCCACCTCCAAACCCAGATGTGAACAAAGCCATCATGGAATTCGGGATTCCAGATCTAAACAAGCTGAATTTGTCCATCACACCACCAACCTTCATGCTGGACACTTTGAAATTAAAGGTTTCATGATTCGAGATGTTGAATGCAATGGCAATTTGGGGACTTCCATCCAAAGATCCTCACCTTCACCTCAAGACGTTGATGGAGGTGTGTGATTCTTTTGTCATCCCAGGAATCCCGCCCGATGCTGTTTGGATTAAATTATTCCCATTCTCACTAAGGGACAAGGCTCGGACGTGGCTTAACAACCTACATGTTAATTCCATCACCACATGGAATGATCTGGGAAGTAAGTTCTTGCTCAAATTTTTTCCACCTACTAAGAACGCTCAACTCAGAGGGGACATCACCAACTTCCAACAAAAATTTGGTGAATCTACCTATGAAGCCTGGGATAGATTCAAAGATCTCCTCAGAAGATGCCCACAGCACGGACTGTGCGAATAGGTCCAGTTAGAAACATTTTATAGAGGTCTCAATGGACAAACACGATCAATTGTAGACGCCTCTTCTGAAGGATCCATCCTAATGAAGTCTTATGAAGAGGCTCACAACTTATTGGAGCGCATGGCCATGAACAGTCATCAATGGCAAGCAAACAGAGCTATATCCTCCCGAACTGTTGCAGGGATACATGAACTAGATGTTATGACTGCTCTCAAAGCTCAAGTTTCATCTCTGACCAATATGGTGAAAGGACTGACCCTTCCATCAAGCAACACATCATTGCAACCATCTCAGGTAGCTTGTGTGTACTGTGGCGGAGAGCACTCTTACTCTCAGTGCTCCACCAACCCTGAATCTATAAACTTTGTCAACAACTTTAACAAGGGTAGTAACAACAATAATCCGTACTCAAATACATACAACCCCGGATGGAGGCAACATCCCAATTTCTCATGGAATTCTCAAGGTTCACAAGTGGCAGGACAATCATCGGGCCCACAATACTCAAACCGAACATCAAACCCACCAGGGTTTACCCAGCAAGCACGCGATGAGTCAGACCCGTAACACTCTATGTTGACCCTTCTGAAGGAATATATGGCAAAAAACAATGCAATCATTCAGAATCAGCAAGTAACCCTGAGAAATCTTAACACTCAAGTGGGACAACTAGCTACTGCCCTTAACAACAGACCCTCAGGATCCCTGCCCAGTGACACTAAAGTCCCCAGGATCCAAGGAAGAGAGGAAGTCAAGCTGATAGAGCTCTGAAATGGTAAAAGCTTAGAACCCATGAAAGCAACCAAGCAATCTATGGTTGTCACTGATCCAAAATATGAGAAATTTAAGGAAGGGCAAGGAAATACTGAACAACTTCTTGAAGACGAGCAGAGGCAACCAAGACTGTCACAACCGGAACAGGATCTCAGCACCGTAACATTGCCTCCACATGCAGCACTAGATAATCACGTACAATACCCAACAATGAATGCTACCGCTTTATCATCAAAGCATAATCGTGATCTCGGACCTTCAAAGATGCTAAAGCAACCCCCGCCTTTCCCACAAAGGCTACAGAAGCAAGGTCAAGAGAAACAATTTAAGAAATTCCTCGACATGCTACGGCAATTACACATTAATATTCTGCTAGTGGAAGCTCTGGAGCAAATGCCCAGCTACGTGAAGTTTATGAAGGAAATTCTGTCTAAAAAGAGACGTCTGGAAGAGTTTGAGACAATAGCATTGACCCAGGACTGCAGTGCCATGCTAACAAACGGTTACCTCCGAAATTAAAAGACCCTGGCAGCTTCACAATCCCCTGTGCAATCAGACCTCAATATTTAGGGAAAGCTCTGTGTTATCTAGGTGCTAGCATAAATCTCATGCCCACGTCTATTTTCAAACAATTGGCAATAGGGGAGGCCAGGCCCACAACAGTTACATTGCAACTGGACGATTGCTCCATAGTTCTACCTGAAGGAAAGATCGAAGATGTGCTGGTAAAGGTGGATAAGTGATGAGCACAATTCGTACCATATTTTCCCTATACTTATTGACTGAATTAAATGTTAAATACAAGCTTAACTGCAGATACTCTAAGCAAAAAGGCATACATTTATGGTATAGGGACCAAAGAGGAGAAATCATTTGCATGTGCTAAGAATGGAACAATTTACGTTATTTTTAAGGGAAATCGTATAGCAGGGCTGATACGAACCTATAGCATTCTGACAACGATTCGAAGTGCAATATAAGGCATCCCGAATGCTATAGCAAAGTAAAGGACGCAATGCTATGCGGCATATTTTCTGACTGTTTACCCAGATGATTTCAGGAATAAATAAAGGGCAATATTGACAGATAGATTGCTGATATAAGGGAATAGAAGATGCGGAGGATCGGAACTAAAAGATTTAGAGAATCTCACAGAATCAACAGAAGCAATCTACTCATATGATAGATCCTGATGGATTAGGAAAGGCCCAGCTCGCTGTAACTTACGCTGCAAGAAAAGTCTGATTATAAAAGAAAACATCAGCGCCAACCCTAACAAAGTCGGAGAGCCCTAGAACAAGATTCTAACTTTCGGCAGACTCAAGAGAAGAGTGAGAGAGCTCACAAGAGCACGAGATTTCCGCACAACCCAAGATCCTTCCCCTCAAAGCACGACGTAATGAAGAAGACGTGGAGTGGTGACGTGACAGACCTCGACCACGCCGTCGAAATTCCATCAAGCTTTGTTTTCCTTTCTTTTTATCTTTGTTTTCTCAATCATGGGTCATTCTGTTAGTGTCTGTTTTGTGTGTCCCTCGTCAGTCATGAACTGAACTTTATATGGCTAGACGAGGATGAATCTTTAAGTGTTGAATGAACCCAGTTGCAGTTTCTTAATTCAATAAATTTGGTTTGCGTATCGGTGTTCTAATTACTAGTCGGTTAACGGAAGTTAAGGGCTAGATTTGTGGCCTCACCATCGGCAAGGAGTTGGGGTTAGACCTCCGAAAACAAGGTTTGCTAGGCGGCCCGTGCACGTCTAGACCTATTATGTAGGGTTCGGGAATGGGTCTACCTCTCATAACCATAACACCCTGAGCGTAGCACGAATCTTCTGACTAGAAAGTTGCCATAGGAATATGGAAGGAGTATAGTTAGCATCATAAGTATCGAACACAGAAGCTTCGGTAGACTATAGAGGTGGGTTAACCAAATAGCTTTGCAAATGGTAGCTATGTTGTAGCAATTGGAAGATGTACGTCTAGATGCTACAAACATTGGCGAGCAACCGGGGATTGATGCACTTAAGGATGAGTCTCGAGTCCAACCTAACTTCTCACCGATATCTTCTCTTGTTACGCTTATTTTTTTTACGTTTGCTAGTAGCATAAGCACACAACCCTCACAACCATTATATTTACTTCATGCTTTCACAACTGTCATAGCAATTGCGTGTCACTCCTCGGTATCTCAGTCTCTGTGGGACGATACTCTACTTACTCTTTATTACTTGTTCGACTGGTTCACTTGCCATCAAGGAATTCAACCAACAATAAGTTCATCTTTCCTGTGGATTTCATTATCTTGGACTTTGAAGCGGATCGCAATGTCCCAATTCTTCTGGGAAGACCTTTCATGGCAACTGGGCGTACGCTGATTGATGTGGAAAAATGAGAACTTACTATGCGTGTGAATGATGATCAGGTCACCTTCTCAATCCTTAAGACCGCGAGATTTGAAGACCCAGCTGAGAAGTACCTAACCTCTGAAGATGATAGCAAAGGCACTAAAGAAGCAGCAAGCCTTCCCGCACTACCACAACATTAAATTGCTATAGCCAAGTCTGGCTGAAGACTTTAAAGAAAGCGCTATTGGGAGGCAGCCCAATTTTGTGGTTCTTTAGCATCACAGCAGGAGGGAACGAGTCCAGGAGGGTCCATACTACGACACGATGCAAGGCATTACAGCTCCAGAACAGTAATACGGCAAAAGCCCACTAAACGTTAGTCAGGTACGCCCCTCATCTCTAAAATAAACACTGTGTACATGCAATTATTTTAGCAAGCCACTCTCTTGGGCCCATTACGCGCCAACTAAGCGTAACTCATTGTCAAAGGAGTCGTAACGTTTCTTTCTGTTTACTCCTGGTACTAGACTCTTTCTTTATTTACGTACTGTACTTTGAATATGTTTTCTTCTTTCTTGTTGCCTAGCGGCATAAAAACAAAAAACAAAAAAAAATATTTGATCAAGGCATGTGTTGGGTAGTCACTATCACCTGCAATTTGTCTCATCTCTCTCCCGTTTCACTCAGCCATTGCAATGGGGGCATTGCATCATTCAAGTATGGGGGAGGATTAGTTATGTGATATAATCTGCTACTGCTGTTTCTGTGTACGTGATCTGAATTACCCTGCATGTAGTTTTTTGCACAAACTGAAATTTTTTTCAAATTGCATGATAAAGCATGAACAGAATTTTGTAGCAATGAAATGAATGTCTGTATAACGGAGCATAGCATGATTGCCTAAGGAAACTAAACCTTTAGGCTTGGGAAATTGACGGTGCTAGCTAATCTGATGCGGGGTAAAGTGGCAATGAGGAAGTTAAAAGGGAAGAACCCCCAATGGAAGGATTGAGTTGAGCTTAATTGTTGTATTCTAAGTGTGCATGTCTGCTAGTCTATGTTTGATCCTTGATTTGTCTTAGTTCTTTGGTAAACTATCTGACATCGGAGTTTGAAGTTCGTAGGATAAAGGCATTCATGTCATACCCTTCAATCCCATACACAACCCATTTATCATCATCTCCATATTGCTACCCCATTGAGTCATACAAGTGTGCTATAGCAGACCTAGTTAGATGGAAAAGCTAGAAGAAAACTATGGAAAATGCTAGGGCTGAGTGCTCCCATGAAATGCTACAAAAAGAGCTGCTGTTTTGCTTAAAAAAACAAAACAAAAAGAGAGAGAAAAGAAGAAGAAAGGAAAAGACCTAGAATAAAGAACAACAAGAAATATAAAGTTCAAGGAGGAGCACTCGGTTAAAGCCAATAGATTTGTCTACCTAACTGCTATAGCATTCACCATCATTTCCTATCTCAGACACCTAACCATCCTCACATTGTAACCAAAGAAGTCCTTTGGATGAACGAACACTCAAATGTTAGGAAGCAATCTTAGAACTTTGACAAGGCTATGGATCTTTTGAGTCCGTATGACAAGAGAGAAACTAAAATCCCCTGGGTAAGAGAGCGTAAACACTAAACTTGAGAGCCTCTTGAGGCTTCTTCATCTAAGCAATACCACGCATTTTGAGCTGTTAATATTGGGCAGTGGGATTGCCGAACGGGGGATGACAACTGAAAGCAATCGTGAAAGCAAGGTTATACAGACAAGAGTACTGCAGCTCTGAGTCTTTGTTCGATTCATCTTATTTTGCCCAAGAGTGCAAAAAGCTAAGTGTGGGGGTATTTGATGAGCACAATTTATGCCATGTTTTTCCTATATTTCATGACTGAATTGTATGGTAAATATAAGCTTAACTGCAAACAATCCAAGCAAAAAGGCATATATTCATGATATAGGGAACTAAAGGATAGAAACCATTTACATCCTAAACATGTGCTAAGAAAGGCGCAATTTACATGGTTTTTAAGAAAGAACGTATAGCAAAGCTGATACTATGCTATAGCATTCTGACAGCAACTCGAAGTAAAATAAAAGGAAAGCTATAGCAAAGTAAAGGACGCAATGCTATGCGGCATATTTGCTGACCTTTTTATCTATATAATTTTAGGAATAAACAAGGTCAAGAACGACAGGTAGATTGCTGATGCAATAAAATAGAAGATGCGAAGGATCAAAACTGAAAGATCTGAAGAATCCCGCAGGATCAACAAATCAATCTACTAAGGACAGAAGATGCGATGGACCTCAACAAATTTGGAAAGCCCAGCTCGCTGGAACTTGCCCTATAAGAAAGGTTGATTATAAAAGGAAACAGGAAGACAACCCTAAAAAGAGAGTCGCACAGAGCCCAAAATGAGATTCCACATTCGGCAGACTCAAAAGAAGAGTGAGAGATTTCACAAGCCACGAGAATTCCAAGATAACCCAATATCCTTCCTTGCAGTACGACGGAGAGAAGAAGACGTGGAGTGGTGATGTGACAGGGCTTCTTCCACGTCATCGGAACTTCGTCAAGCTTTCTGTTTTCTCCTTTATTTTAGTATTTAGATCATGGGTCATTCTGTTACTATCTGTTTTGTGTTTTCCTGGTCAGTCATGAACTAATTTTCCTATGGCTGAACGAGGATGAATCCTTAAGTGTTAAATAAACCCAGTTGCAAGTTCTTTATTTAATAGATTCGGTTTGCTTATAGTGAATTAATTACTAGTCGATTAGCGGAAGCTAAGGGCTAGATTTGTGGCCTCAGCTTACTGGCAAGGAGTCGAGGTTAGACCTCGAGAAACAAGTGTTTGTTAGAGCAATGTGCAAGGCTTGACCTATTATTGTAGGCTTTAAATGTGTCTACCTCTCATAACCATGACACCGTGTGTAATGCGAGATCTAACTAGAAAGTTGCCATAGGAATATGGAAGGAGTATAGTTAGTATCATATGTATCGGACGCTAAGCTTCGATAGATTATAGTGGTGGGTTAACCGAATAGCATTGTAATTAGTAGCTATGTTGTAGCATTGCGGATGTCTTGCAAGATGGATGCTATAGCAATGGGCAGAGAGCAACTGGGGATTGATGCACTTAAGGGTGATTCCGAGTTCAGCCTAACTTCTACTGATATCTTCTTAAAACTTTGATACTCTGTTTATTTCTGTTATTAGCATAAATACAAAAACCTCTCAAACCAATCATATTTACTTTCTGTTTGCGCAACTATCATAGCAATCGAGCGTCACTTCTTGGTATCTCAGTCTCTTGGGACGATACTCTACTTACACTTTATTACTTGTTCGACTGGTTCACTTGCCATCAAGGAAATCGACCAACACCTACACACCCAATACATAAAATTCATTACACTGGACAAAATTAACATACAATATAAAACATAGCCCACAACTTTTACAACACTAAACCCCACAACAAATAGTCTATACAAAACAATTTCCACATAAAATACTATTGTGGATCCACCAAAGTATCAGAGTGTATAAAATAAAGCCACTAGCCCAACAGTAATTAAACAAATTTTCAAACAATAAATGTAGTATTTCAAAAACATGAAGGCCCTAGAATGACAATATAAAAATCAAAACAACACTAATACCAAAGGATGCCTATAAGTTCACGACTCCTATGCCTCTTGTTGCTTCCCTTAGCCTCTAGCAAAATTTGCGGCTTTACCTGAAAAATGTTAATAATGACACAATGAGATGTAAAGTCTCAATAACCAAAATCAATTTATAAAGTATGCAGGAAAAGATTGTAAGTTAGAGAAGAAGATTTACTAACATAATAATAATATTCTCAATAATTAAATAATACATAGTAATAAACAACGATTAGAACCATCCCTACTCATCCATCACGCTCTTCTTATATCTTATGGATGTGGTACAACCTATCAGTGCTAGTACCCGGCCAAGGTTAGCTAGTCACTTCAAGAATACTGCCTCCTCCCATGTCACCACTGTTATACCGTAACGAGGAGATGTCCACCCAAAACACTCAACTTAGAATCCGGCCTAGGAGTGAGAGAGTGATGGGCACAATTTCACCATAAATCTCTTCCACACAACCCAACATATTCTATAATAGAAAAACAACATGTCACTATAAGTTTTAAAAACATCTTACAAAATTATTATTCTGTATACAACATCCCATTACAAACATAATCACTATCACAACATTAACAATCTCAATAAAAAAACTATCACGACATAAACAATCTTAAAAATAATCTCACTCATATATATATAAGTTAGAAAATATACTACTTCATTGAACTAATTTCATATTCAAAACATACATATAATATTTTTTAAAAAACATATATAAGTAGTACAGATGAAAGTAAAGTTTAGAAAACACCTTACAATCGGTGGTGGACCCAGGAATTTTAATGACGGGCCGAAAAATAAAAGTACTTGAAATACAATACATACCTAATATACAAAAAATTGAAAGAAATCTATTACATAAATTAAGATAACTTGACTTGACTCTTATTCTACGTATTTTTATATTATTAAACTCATCTATAATTGAATCCATGCTAAAACTCAAAACAGTTTCGTTATCAATGTATGTAGTCAAAGATTTATAAAGAAATTGGTCTTCTATTCTATTTCCAAGCCTGTTTTTGATTATTTTCATAGCAAAGAAAGATCTTTCAATAGTTGCGGTAGAAATTGGAAGAGTGGGTACAAGTCTAATCACTCTATTAATAAGAGCGTAAATGATGGACTTTCCAGTTCTTGCTAGCTCTTGACATAGTTTAGATGTAGTTGATAAATTAATCAAACCTGGATGTTTACGAATGTCTAGCTCAAAATGTTGTAACTCCATCTTCAAATACAATTTTTCTTGTTCTGTGAAATCTCTAGAATAAAATTTATCAATAAGTTTTCCAATATCATCACAATTAAATGACTTATACCTGTTTCTTGGATCTAAAGCTATACATATAGATTTGAAGATGGAGTTATAATCAATGGTTCATATGAGTTCATGAGGGATAATAAGAAAAATGGATTATAAAACAATATGCATCTAGCGAAAATCCAAGGCCGCCCTCCCCTCTTAATTTGATATTACACTCTCTGTTGTTATCTATAAAACACTTTTTAGAAGCAACAATGAACAATTGCTCCTACTTAATGTCTTATTCATTTAATGTTTTATTACTTTTTTTATGTACGTAATTCACAATGTAAAGGATGGAGGAATGTAAAAACTTACTATTTCATTTTTACAAGTACTCCTTATAATCCTTATTATAAGACATCAACTAACAATTCTCACAAACCAATAAAAACAACTAAAGTCCATAAAGTTGTCCTACAATTTGAGTAACTTTGAATATTATCCCTACTAATTACATTAAATATTATATTATTTATTACTCTCACCTATTACCCTTATAAATTATGGGCATACATGGAAAAAAATAATTAATGCTTTGGAAACAAACAAGTACTTTATAAAAAAGATCAAATACACTTTATGAGGTAATGCTTTATAATAATAACCAGAGTATTAAGTTAATGACTTATGATAAGAGGATAATAATAAGGACGTTAAGATCCAACATCAACGGTCCCTGGTCACACCAACACAATCCATGATGCACCTTTCACTTTCTGTGTTGTCATTTTCAAATTCAGCGCATAAATAATACTCCTTCTTATCTTTATTATAAAGAACAACTAACAATTCTCACAAAATAATAAAAATGTTAAAGTTAATAAAGTTAGCCTATAATTTAAATAACTTCCAATATTACCCCTATAATTTAGGGGTATGCATAGAAAGAATAATTAATGCTCATTAAGAATAAGCAAGTGCCTTATAAAAAAGATCAAAAAAACTTACAAGTTGATATCTTATAATAAGGACTAGAAGGAGTAAGTAATAACAACGAACATGCAGCCTGGCCAACTGCCCCCCACTCCCCTACTTGCTTCCCTTTTCCACTCTCTTTTTCCATAGCTTTCATTTTCCACTATCACATTTTATATTAATAGTAAGAGAAACTAGGAGCAAAGTGGCATGAGACTTCTTCACAGTGAAGGGGCAACGGCCAACTCTAATCCTCTTTAATTCCGCCATTACTTACTTTGGTTACCTCAACTTAAAGTTTAATCTTAACTTGAAGGCAAAACATGAGTAATTATTGATCACAAGAAAACTCTATATTGTCAATATAAATATCAATCAACCACAGACAATAATAAAATAAATAAGTTATACAATTCAACTCCCCAAAACTCAATTTCCTTTATAATCATTATCCTCAACAATCTAAGGTCATAGATCAATTCTCATGGACCCAAATTCTCATTAAAATCTTTAGATAACCTCTATACTATATTTTCACATCAATCACTCAATTTTATAAATTAAAGTTTCACCTCCAACACACCTATAATTGTAAAATCATCAATATCAACATCCTAGACTAATTAAATATCTTTTCTAACTTATATATATGAGCATACTTCAATTATAAAAAAATCTTTAAACCTCCACATAATAAAAATCATAGTTTATAATTTCATATAACTCGAAATATACAAAACTAAACCGAATAAAATTTCAATAATACCCCTATTAACTCAAATATATTATTTAAACCACATTTAATCGATAAAAACATCCTATAGTACATAAATCCTAAATTTTTTTAAATAAAAAATTAATTTAAAATTCCTACAACAACTAACCAACAAACCTAAATCGATTAAAATTAACTATTAATCATCCTCTATATATGTATATATAAGCATCCATTGTCAAAACTCAAAACTCCCTCAAAATTTTAACCCCAAAATTTTCACTAACCAACATAATATTATCCTTATTAGAAAGAGAAAAATAAGTGAAATAATTTTTATAAAATAAACTTAAAAAATAAATTAGTTTAGCTATCTAAATAATTGTATAAAATAAATAACTTCTCTTTAAAAAATCCAAATAACTTACTGCTCTTGTTTTCTTCCAAAAACTTCTTTCCTCTTGCTCCCTCTCGCTAGTTCTCTCTCCCCAAAACACGGCCCCCCCCACACACATATATATTAAGAAAAGTGAGGAGGTTGGAAACTACCACCCCCTCCCAAAAGTCGAGTTTGGTGGGTATAGGCGGGGGAAAGCACCAAAGTAGCAACTTTTATCAAAAATTGTACCCAATTAAAGTAAATGGGAAAATATTTACCAATGCAGAAGCAGTTAGTGGTGTCGCGTTAGGCGATGCCACTAGTAGCGTAAAGAGGCTCGACGCCACCGACACTTTTGTGTCGTTGGTGTCACAATTGGAGACGCCACCGTGGCGTCTCCAATTAATTCCAAAAAAAAATTTAATATTAAATGAGTGGCATCCAATTCCATAAAAAAAATATTAAATATAATAATAATAAATGATAATAAAGTGGAATAATTTAAAGCTTTACTTCATTTAACTTGGAGTAAAAAAAAACAAAAAACATAGAGCTGAAATAACTCACTAAGAACGATTTTGAAAGATTACGCGACAATTTGGTTATAACAATGCATCCCAAAACGAGGGATCTATATATTTGTTATACACCAAATATTTGTATAACAACGGTATTGATTTTGGGATCTGCATAAAAAAGTGTACCGCGTATAAACAAATATTTGGTGTATATAAAAACTTTTACGCGGTACACTTTTTTATGCAAATCCCAAAATCAATAGTGTTGTTATACAAATATTTGGTGTATAACAAATATATAGATCCCCGTTTTGGGATCTGTTGTTATAACCAAATTGTACCGCATAATCTTTTAAAGGGCGTTCTTAGTGAGTTATTTCAGCTCCATGCTTTCTTTCTTTTGACTCCAAATTAAATGAAGTAGAGTTTTAAATTATTCCACTTTTTTTATCATTTATTATTATTATTATTATATTTAATATTAATTTTTTTCTTATGGAATTGGACACCACTCATTTAATATTAATTTAATTTTTTTAATGGAATTAATTGGAGACGCCACAAAGCTGGCATCTCCAATTGTGACGCTACTCATTTTGAGTGGCGTCACAAATGACACAAAAATGTTAGTGGCGTCGAGCCTCTTTATGTCACTAGTGGACCCTATTGGTAAATATTTTTCCATTTGCTTTAATTAGGTACGTAAAAATTGCTACTTTGGTACTTTTACGTAGAGGCGGGTGCCCACTCAAAAATATTATTTTATTTATTTTTTTGAATTTTATCCATCCATTATACATAATTCTTTTATAATTATAACTAAATCTTAAAAGTAAAAATTAGGATGTTACACTTGATATAGAAATACTGCATCAATTTGTATTATGTATTTTTTGTCCTCTAAT
This sequence comes from Acacia acuminata, assembly GCA_019022655.1. Lineage (NCBI taxonomy): Eukaryota > Viridiplantae > Streptophyta > Magnoliopsida > Fabales > Fabaceae > Acacia > Acacia acuminata. The sequence goes on from JAFJYI010000064.1 coordinate 422,336, forward strand.
TTTAATATTATCAGTCATATTTAACTAAAATGTTGATTTAGCATATTAAGAGAATAAAATGAAATTGGATGTAAACACAAAGGACTTCTAAATGTATATTTTTAGTAGTGGCACCGCAATTAAAAGTTAACATTGCATGCCATTAATTATTTTTGTAATATAAAATTAAAATAAATTTGTTTATCCACAATTAAAGGTTGGGAAAACATGCTTATAATTATTTTTAAAACTAAAGTAGATTATATCATCAAATGTCTGAATTTTTCGTAATGAGAGAGGGAAACACTACCAGCCTGAGCCCGAGGTTATGAGTAAGATTAAACTCATCATAATCTTCCACTTATATATAAAAGAGAGCATCAATGTCATTAGACGACCTCCCACTCACATATAAGAGACCCGCCATATCACTAGGTGAGGTGACGTATTGTCACGTGCCTAGATGTTTTGGTCCATCACTTCTTGGCTTCTTCAGGCGCCAGATCTTCCTTCTTCTTCTTTGTCGGCGATCGCAATCACTGACATCATTTTCCCACCAACTTTGCAGCTGATGGAGAGCCGTCATTATTCGGTCTTCTCACTTCACATTTCAGTTCTATTTATAGCGAACTTGGTCCTTTTCTTGATAGCAAAAATGGCTTCCAAATCTCCAATCGTTCCTCTTATTACGCCTTACAAGTTCGGAGTCTTCAATCCCTCGCACAGGTACTCATACTCTCTTCATCAATTTCTCCGATTCCCTATTGCCCCTTTGTCTTGTGATTTTTCTTCTGCGTAATTCATGAGGATAAGGTGTTTGTGATAAATCCCAGGAGAGCATATGTGACCAGCATGGTCATAGATCATGGAGGAAATCACAAATTTAATTCTTTTGATAACTTTGAAAGAAAAAAATTAGGATAGTTTTTTTTTTTTTTTTTTTTTTTTGTCATTTCTTCATTCAAAAATTGGTCCACTTTTGGTATGCAGAGTTGTTTTGGCCCCAGTGGGTAGACTGAGATCTTACAACAATCTTCCTCAGCCTCATGCTATCTTATATTACTCTCAAAGAACTACCAAGGGGGGTTTATTGATATCTGAAGCTACTTATATTTCTCCCACTTCTATTGGGTAATTTTTGTTAATTTTATCCCAATTCGTGAGGATGCTACAACCTGTTTGTTTCTATTTTATTTATTTATTTATGTATGGATTAATACAATCTTTAGTCTCTCGAAATGTACTCTTATTTTGGTTTTGGTCCCTTAAGTTTACTCTCATAAGTATTGGTTTCTCAAGTTTCAAACGGTGGGTTTTAGTCCTTTAATAGTCTTGGTTTTCATTAAATTGAAGGGCCAGTGTTTTAAGCGGAACAAAGCTTCAAAGATCAAAACCTATGATTTGAAGCTTAAATGGACTAAAATCAAAATGAGAGAAAACTTAAGGCTTGAAAGATTGTATCAACCCTTTATTTATTGGTTGTTCTCTTGTTCAAATCAAAGGTATGCCAACCATGGGCGGACCCGTTTTGCACAAGGGGCAAGTGCCCCCCCCCCTTGAATTTGACATTTTCTAAATAAAAAGAAAAGATATTAATACATATTTGAATGATTGTCCACCCTTAAATTAAATACTCAACCTTAATATATCAAGATTGCACTTCGTGAATCGGATGGAGGATGAATGGTTGAATCATTGTTTAGTGCCTTATATTAAAAAAGATGTTTTTTTTTTTTTTTGCTCGTAAAAAAGATGTATTTTGACAAGATTGGTAATAAGACAATTATGATATAATTCCAAAAAATAAGGCCTACAATGATGACATTGTAATTATTTTTATTATAACATACTTTTGCTATTAAAATATACGTACTTGAACTTATTGAGTGCTCACCTTTCATTGGAATTTATGTAATTGCATTTCTAACAGCACTTGGCCTAGCTTTTCTAAATGACAGGTTTGTAAAATGATTGTCTTTCTTATTACATCATAAGTGTTCACTTGATTTCATGAATATTTTTTTTGATATTCTTATTTATATTCTTGTGTTTTTTAATGCTTTTGAAACTTTCCTTTAAAAAAAAAAAATTCAGGCGCTGCCCCGAATCCCTCCACTAATGGTGCCCCCTTCGTAAAACTCGGGTCCGCCCCCGATGCCAACGTACCAGGCATATGGACAAAGAGCAAATAGAAGCATGGAAGCCCATTGTGGATGCTGTCCATGCTAAAGGAGGTATATTTTTCCGTCAGATATGGCACGTTGGAAGGGTTTCAAATTCAGGTGGATACTTTTTGGCTTAGTTGTTTTATCTTCTGGTTTGAGGTTGATAGTATCCATGGTAATTATCTGACATTTCAAATGAGGGGACCAAAAGGATTTAATATTTTTCAGTTGATTTTTGCTTTGATTGGACTAAAGAGATTTGGTTTATATTCTTACGAGTTTTGGTTTTGGTCCCCAATACTTTAAATAATTAGCGCTCTTAAATTCACACCAAGTCATTATAGAACTAAGGGTTAAGGTGCATTATGGAAGTTTTGCTAATGAAGCGTCCAGCACTCGGAAGTTTTTAGGGTACCAAATCTGCCCCGGAAGTATGAAAAAGGTAGCAAATTTGCCTTTCCGTTAATTTTGACCGTTACGTGCCACCTCATCACACGTGGCATGCCACCTCATCACACGTAGCATGACACCTCATCAATCAAAAGTATCATTTTTGCCCTGGAAGTTTTCATTGAAGAGCAATTTTGCCCCGGAACTTTTCATTGAGGAGCAATTTTGCCCATGAAGTTTACAAAAGTAGCAATTTTCCCCTTCTTTCTCCCAATATTAAATTTGACTATTAGATCGGTCAAAAACCACACATGTCATGCCTTGAAAAGGTCGAACTTGAGTCGAGAAGGAAATCTTTGACATGTTGAGCTCAAGGCGGCCAGATTTGTGAAGTCGAACCGGTCACGGGGACTAGAGTCGGGAAATCGGCCGGCCGTTTTAAGCCCCGGCCTTTCATAGGCAGGCTTTGGCTTGAAAAATAAGCCGAAATTTGAAATTGGCCCTACAAGGCCGGCCGCAGCGGTTGTGTAGATTGATCATTTGCTTAGATTATAAGTGATGCTTCTTGTGACCAGTTCGGCTTCATAAATTCTGGTCGCCTTGAGCTCAACATCTCAAGGATCTCCTTCTCTGACTCCAAGTTCAACCTTTTCAAGGCATGACATGAGTGGCTTTTAACCGATTTAATAGTTAAATTTAATATGCGAGAAAGAAGGGCAAAATTGATACGTTTTGTAAACTTCGTGGGTAAAATTGCTCCTTAATGAAAACTTTCGGGGAAAACTTGCTCTCGTGAAAATTTCCGGGGCAAAAATGATACTTAACTCTTATTGGGTTGATGAGGTGGCATGCCACATGTACACTCGGTTAAACTTAACGGTCAAAATTAACGGATGAGCAAATTTGCTACCTTTTTCATACTTACAGGGCAAATTTGATACCTTTTTCATACTTTTGGGGCAAATTTGGTACCGTAAAAACTTCCAAATGTTGGACGCTCCATTAGCAAAACTTCCGTGGCAAATTTGATATTTAACCCTAGAACTAATGGGACTAAAAACCATGATTTGAAACTAAAGGGACCAAAGCCAAAATTCGATAAAACCAAAAGAACTAGTTATGTTATTAACCCATTATTTAATTTATCCCTTTTGTTGTCCCCTTCTCGTCTTTTTCTCTCCTCTTTTTCTTCACCTTGTGGCCTTATTATTACTTTACTTCCTGTATCAAAGCACTGTTGTTTACACTTTACACCTTCATTATGAATGATTCATAGGTGATATCTTTAAGTGAGAAATAAAGGAGGCTCTCTAAATCTATTATTATTTAATAAGCAACAAAGTATATTTGAATCTGACTTGTTACATGGGTCTGTTTGGTAGGAGGGATTTGGAAAGAACGGGAGGAGAGGGGGAACTTTTGTGAGTTAGATTTAAAAAAAATATTAATTAATTTTTCTTTTTTGTCTTACATTTTTCTTCATTGAAATTCTATGACCCCACTTCTCCAATTCAAGGTCTTATCTCCATTCTGCTGTATAATTTTGTACTTCTTATCTCTCCCAAAGTCCTTTGAATTGAAATAAATCTGATGAATATGTATATGCATTCTTATCGTACTTTGTTTTGAACAGCCTTTCAGCCGAATGGGCAAGCCCCAATATGTAGTCAGAAAAGGGATTGTCACCACGACTTTTAAGTGATGGCAATGTCACAGAAAATACCCAACCAACGAGGTTGCCATTGATGAGATTCCTCAAATCATCAATGACTTCAGACTTGCTGCAAGGAATGCTATGGAAGCTGGTACCTTTGCTAACTATAGAATTAATTTCAAATCTAACAGTATGCTTACTAAATATTATTCGCTCCGGTCCTTAATAAGAGATATATTTGGGGAGTTGATCTTAATTCTAAATATAATACCTACTTTTCATATTTGTCAATTTTTTCCTAATTTGCTCGTATTGATGCTCCCTCAAGAGGAGAGGGAAGGGAAAAATCAAGGAAGATGACTAGTATGCTTCAGAAAATGTATGTCATATTAACTCACTTCCTTAATTTAATCAAATTAGGTAAATATATATTATATTTAAGGACCGGAGTAAGTATTTATTTAGTTGGTACCATTAACTTTGGAACTAAATGGAAATTTTCATGAATTTAGAGCGACTTGGGTAATATTAGTGATTCCCTTGCGATTATTTTCAAATGATGTGATGCACTTGTGCGAATGCAATTTGCAATTGTAGGTTTTGATGGGGTTGAGATTCACGGTGCCCATGGTTTCCTTATTGACCAATTTATGAAAGATCAGGTCAATGATCGAACGGATGAATATGGTGGATCACTAGAGAATCGCTGCAGGTTTCCTTTAGAAATTGTTAAAGCCGTTGCCAACGAGATAGGGGCAGAGCGGGTTGGAATTAGGTTATCACCTTTTGCTAACTATAATGAATGTGAGGATTCCAATCCTAAAGAACTTGGCCTATACATGGTGAATTCCTTGAATAAGTACAATATTCTTTACTGTCACATGGTGGAACCAAGAATGAAGACTCCTTTGGAAAAAGAGGAGTGCCCTCACAGTCTTGTGCCAATGAGAAAGGCCTTCAATGGCAGTTTCATTGTTGCTGGAGGCTATGATCGCAAAGATGGCAACAATGCTGTGGCAGAGAACCGAGCAGATCTTGTCGCCTATGGTCGGTGGTTCTTGGCAAATCCAGATTTGCCAAAGAGGTTTGAGCTTGACGCGTCTCTCAGCAAGTATCATAGAGAAACATTTTATACTTCTGATCCTGTTATTGGATATACTGACTACCCATTTCTTGAAGCCAGTTCTTAAGGCTTTAATTGTGTATGGGTATTTTCAATCTCTCTTGTTCCCTAAATGTCCCCCCCTCCATATTTTGACCATTCCAGTTTCATTGTGTGTAATATCCTTACAAAATGGCAGAAAAAGCCATTGGGCAAAAGGTAATTGTTTGTGCCCTGTTTTTTCTCCTTTATACATAATTCTCTCATAATTATAGTTTCAATAACGAGGGCAAAAATAAAAATTACTATATCATAAATAAAAGTATTTAAAATACAATACAGATTTACTCATCTATAAGTGAATTCATACTAAAACTCAAAACAATTTCTTTTTCAATATATGTAATTAAAGAATCATTAAGAAATTGGTTTTTCATTCTACTTTGAAGCATTTATTTGATTATCTTCAAAGCAGACCAGCCAACACTGCAATGCAACTATTGTCGATGCATTTTTGACAGGGTAGGATTGACAGGGCCCTACCCTAAGCTCTACATTATTAATGTAGATATCAATCAACCACAAGTAATAATAAAATAAATAAGTTATACAATTCAACTTCCAAAAACTCAATTTCCTTCACAACCATTATCCTCAACAATCTAAGGTTGTAGATTAATTCTTATGGACCCAAACTGTTCATTAAAATCTTTAGCTAACTTGTATACCATATTCTCACATCAATTACTCAATTTTATAAATTAAAGGGTAAAGGAGCGCTCAGCACCATGAAGTTTGCTCCCAGGAGCGCCTAGCACCATGAAGTTTTTTGGGAAGCAAAAGTACACACGAAGTTACGTTTTGGGAGCGCCCAGCACCACGGCCGTTAGTTGACCGTCAACTTGGATGGAACGCGATGATGTGGCGTGACATGGCGCCGACTTGACCGGCATCTTCGACGTGGAATAAAAAAATTAGAAATTTTTTTTAAAATAATTAGAAAAAAATATATAAAAATTCAAAAAATGAGGAAAAAATTAAAATAATTATGAAAAAATTAAAATAATTAGAAAACAATTAAAAAATAAGAAAAAATGAGGAAATAATTAAAATAATTAGGAAAATAATAGAAAATAATTAAAATAATTAGAAAGAAATTAAAATACCCCCCCGTTGGGCCCCACCACTGGCCACCCTATCGCGTCCGACGGCGACGGTCTGTTCAGGGTGGCCACCGGCGGCTAGCGGCCGAATTAGTTGATTTTACTTATTTTTCTGAAATGCCCTTATATAAATTTTGTACCTCAACTACCTTATTGATTTCACATAATCCCTCATTTATATCAATAGGCATCTTTTAGAAAGAAACGACAAAAATTAGAATGTTGTATTATAATTATGACCAAAACAAACTCTCAAATGTTGTCTTATAATTAGGATTGGAGGGAGTATATAATAAATTGTAAAGGTATTCAAAAGTGTCTTGAATTTTTTCTAATTTTTTTTAATTTTTTTCCTAATTATTTTAATTATTTCCTCATTTTTTGATTTTTTTTCTTGTTTTTTTTAAAAATTCTAATTATTTTATTTTTTTCCTCATTTTTTGATTTTTTTTATTTGTTTCTCATTTTTTAAAAAATGTCCTAATTATTTTAATTTTTTCCTAATTTTTTAAATTTTTTTCTAATATTTTAATTTTTTTTGAATTTTTTTTCTAATTTTTTGATTCCACGTCCGTGTCGGTTCAAGTCGGCGCCACGTCGGCGTTCCATCCAAGTTGACGGTCAACTAACGCAGTGGTGCTGGGTGCTCCCAAAACATAACTTCATGTGTACTTTTGCTCCAAAAAAAACTTCGTGGTGTTGGGCGCTCATGGGAGCAAAACGTGGTGCTAAGCGCTCCTAGGAGAAACTGGTAGTCTTGAGTGCTCCTTTACCCTAAATTAAATTTCACCTCCAACACGAATAAATTATAAAATCATCAACATCAACATTCTAGATCAATTAGATCTCTTTTCTAACTTATATGAGCATAATTCAATTATTAAATAACTTTTCAAACCTCCACATAATAAAAATCATAATTTATAATTTCATATAACTCGAAATTTACAAAAGTAAACCGATTAAAAATTCAATAACACATCTATTAACGCAAATAAATTATTTAAACCACATTTAATCTATAAAAACATCTTATAGTACATAAATCCTAAATTTTTTAACTAAAAAATTCCTACAACAACTAACTAATAAACCTAAATCGATTAAAATTTATAAGCATCTTTCGTTAAAACCCCTCACAATTCGATTTCAAAATTTTCACTAACTAACATAATATTATCCTCATTAGAAAGAGAAATATTCATGAAATAATTTTTATGAAATAAATTTATGAAAAATAAATTAATTTAGTTACCTAAATAATTTTATAGAATAAATAACTTCTTTTAAGAAAATCTAAATAACTTCCCTCTCTTTCCACACCTTCTTTCCTCGTGCTCCCTCTCGGCTCTCGCTCGTTCTCTCCCCAACACATAGCCCCCCCCCCCCCCCCCACACACACACACACACACACTCTCTCTCTCTCTCTCTCTCTCTCTTCATCCATACGCACGCGTAATTACGCTGCCCGAATTTTATCCATCCATTATACATAATTCTTTTATAAATATAATCAAATCCTAAAAGTAAAAATTAGGATGTTACATTTGATATATAAATACTCGCATCAATTTGTATTACGTATTTTTAGTCCCCTAATTTTAATATTATTAGTCATATTTAACCCAAAATGTTGATTTAGCACTCTAAAATATTTTTTCAAGATCCTAAAATCGTTTTTAAAGACAACGAAGTATTATTTTAGTACCGGTCACTATCCTAAAGTATCTTTTTAGTAGGTTGTCATACCTAATTTATTATTATAATTTGTTTAAAAAAAGGGGAGCAGTTTCACCCTTTTTGAGCCAAAACGGCGCCGTTTAAAAGAAAAGGAGCGGAGTGGAGGGGAATGGTAGAGGAGAGAAGCCAGTTCCGAAATTAACACCCCCAACAAAAGTCAAATTTCACCGCTGCCCACCCAAAATTATTATTTTATTTAATTTTTAATTTTTTTCCCAACAATTATGTAATAAATCCATGCATTATACATAATTATTTCATAATTATAATCAAATATTAAAAATAAGAATTATTATGTTACATTTGACAAATAAATAACGCATCAATTTGTATTATGTATTTTTAGTCCTCTAATTTTAATATTATCAATCATATTTAACCAAAAATGTTGATTTAGCATATTCAAGAGACCAAAATGAAATTGAATGCAAATACAGAGGACTTGTAAATGTATATTTTTGGTAAGCAATTAAAAGTTAACAATGCATGCCATTAATTGTTTTTGTAATATGAAATTAAAATAAATCTGTTTATCCACAACTAAAGGCAGGGAAAACTTGCTTATAATTATTTTTAAAACTAAAGTAGATTATATCATCAAATGTAACTTTATATCAATTTCAATGGGTATGTTGTCGTTACGGTATGAGATGAGTTTTGTCTAGACTTATGTAAATGTACTTATATAACGCCAACTTAAACTAACCCTAAAGTGTTGCCCGACAACCAATCAAATGCCTGAATTTTTTTTTAGTAAGAGGGGAAACATTAACAGTCTGAGGTTAGAGCAAGATTAAACTCATCATAATCTTCCACTTATATATAAGTGAGCATCAATATCATTAGACGACCTCCCACTTACATTACATATAAGAGACTCGCCATATCACTAGGTGAGATGACGTATTGTCACGTGCCTAGATGTTTTGGTCCATAACTCTGGCGCCATATCTTCCTTCTTCTTCTTTGTCGGCGATCGCAATCCCTGACATCATTTTCCCACCAACTTCGCAGCTGATGGAGAGCCGTTATCCATTTGGTCTTCTCACTTCACATTTCAGTTCTATTTATAGCGAACTTGGTCCTTTCCTTGATAGCAAAAATGGCTTCCAAATCTCCAATCGTTCCTCTTTTTACGCCTTACAAGTTTGGAATGTTCAATCTCTCGCACAGGTACTCATACTCTCTTCATCAATTTCTCCGATTGCCTATTACCCCTTTGTCTTGTGATTTTTCTTCTGCGTAATTCATGAGGATAAGGTGTTTGTGATAAATCCCATGAGAGCATATATGACCAGCATGGTTATAGATCATGGAGGAAATCACAAATTTAATTCTTTTGATAACTTTGAAAGAAAACAAAAATTAGGATGGTTTTTTTGTTTTGTCATTTCTTCATTCAAAAATTGGTTCACTTTTGGTATGCAGAGTTGTTTTGGCCCCAATGGGTAGACTGAGATCTTACAACAATCTTCCTCAGCCTCATGCTATCTTATATTACTCTCAACGAACTAGCAATGGGGGTTTATTGATATCTGAAGCTACTTGTATTTCTCCCACTGCTATTGGGTAATTTTTGTTAATTTTTTCCCAATTCGTTAGGATGCTCCAAACTGTTTGTTTCTATTTTATTTATTTATTTTTGGATTAATATAATCTTTAGACTCTCAAAAATTTACTCTCATTTTGGTTTTAGTCCCTCAAATTTACTCTCATTTGGTATTGGTTTCTCAAGTTTCAAACCATGGATTTTAGTCCTTTAATAGTCTTGGTTTTCATTAAATTGAAGGGCCAGTGTTTTAAGCGGAACAAAGCTTCAAAGATCAAAACCTATGATTTGAAGCTTAAATGGACTAAAATCAAAATGAGAGAAAACTTAAGGCTTGAAAGATTGTATTAACCCTTTATTTATTGGTTGTTGTCTTGTTGTTCAAATTAAAGGTATGCCAACGTACCAGGCATATGGACAAAAGAGCAAATAGAAGCATGGAAGCCCATTGTGGATGCTGTCCATGCTAAAGGAGGGATATTTTTCTGTCAGATATGGCACGTTGGAAGGGTTTAAAATTCAGGTGGATACTTTTTGGCTTAGTTGTTTTATTTTCTGGTTTGAGGTTGATAGTATCCATGGTAATTATCTGACATTTCAAATGAGGGGACCAAAAGTATTTAATATTTTTCAGTTGATTGTTGCTTTGAGTAGACTAACGAGGTTTGGTTTAGATTCTTACGAGTTTTAGTTTCAGTCCCCAATACTTTAAATAATTAGCGCTGTTAAATTCACACCAAGTGATTATAGAACTAATGAGACTAAAAACTATGATTTGAAACTAGAGGGACCAATTCAAAATTCGATAAAACTAAACAAACTAGTTATGTCATTAACCAATTATTTATTTTATCCCTTTTGTTGTCCCCTTCTCGTCTTTTGCTCTCCTCTTTCTCTTCACCTTGTGGCCTTGTTATTACATTACTTCCTGTATCAAAGCACTGTTGTTTACACTTTACACCTTCATTATGAATGATTCATAGGAGATATCTATAAGTGAGAAATAAAGGTGGCTCTCTAAATCTATTATTATTTAATAAGCAACAAAGTATATTTAAATCTGACTTGTTACATGGGTCTGTTTGGTAGGAGGGATTTGGAAAGAAGGGGAAGGGAGGGGGAATTTTTGTGAGTTAGATTGAAAAAAAAAAATTAATTAATTAATTAATTTTTCTTTTTTTGTCTTACATTTTGTCTTCATTGAAATTCTACGACCCCACTTCTCCAATTCAGGGTCTCATCTCCATTCTGCTATATAATTTTGTACTTCTTATCTCTCCCAAAGTCCCTTGAATTGAAATAAATCTGATGAATATGATGTATATGCATTCTTATCGTACTTTGTTTTGAACAGCCTTTCAGCCGAATGGGCAAGCCCCAATATCTTGTACAGACAAGGGATTATCACCACAACTTTTAAGTGATGGCAATGTCACAGATACTACCCAACCAAGGAGGTTGACCATTGATGAGATTCCTCAAATCATCAATGACTTCAGACTTGCTGCAAGGAATGCTATGGAAGCTGGTACCTTTGCTAACTATAGAATTAATTTCAAATCTAACAGTATGCTTACTAAATATTATTCGCTCTGGTCCTTAACAAGAGACATATTTGGAGAGTTGATCTTAGTTCTAAATATAATACCTACTTTTCATATTTGTCAATTTTTTCCTAATTTGTTCGTATTGATGCTCCCTCAAGAGGAGAGGGAAGGGAAAAATCAAGGAAGATGACTAGTATGCTTTAAAAAATGTATGTCATATCCACTCACTTCCTTAATCTAATCAAATTAGGTAAATATATATTATATTAAGGACCGGAGTGAGTATTTATTTAGTTGGTACCATTAACTTTGGAACTAAATCGAAATTTTCACGAATTTAGAGCGACTTGGGTAATATTAGTGATTCGCTTGTGATTATTTTCAAATGATGTGATGAACTTGTGCGAATGCAATTTGCAATTGTAGGTTTTGATGGGGTTGAGATTCACGGTGCCCATGGTTACCTTATTGACCAATTTATGAAAGATCATGTTAATGATCGAACAGATGAATATGGTGGATCACTAGAGAATCGATGCAGGTTTCCTTTGGAAGTTGTTAAAGTCGTTGCCGACGAGATAGGGGCAGAGCCGGTTGGAATTAGATTATCACCTTTTTCTAACTATAATGAATGTGAGGATTCCGATCCTAAAGAACTTGGCCTATACATGGTGAATTCCTTGAATAAGTACAATATTCTTTATTGTCACATGGTGGAACCAAGAATGAAGACTCCTTTGGAAAAAGAGGAGTGCCCTCAGAGTCTTGTGCCAATGAGAAAGGCCTTCAATGGCAGTTTCATTGTTGCTGGAGGCTATGATCGTAAAGATGGCAACAATGCCGAACCGAGCAGATCTTATCGCCTATGGTCAGTGGTTCTTGGCAAATCTGGGTTTGAGCTTGACGCGCCTCTCAACAAGTATCATAGAGAGACATTTTACACTTCTGATCCTGTTATTGGATATACTGACTGAAAGTGGAGCCTAAATACCCAAGAGGGGGGGTGAATTGGGTATTCTTAAAATTTTAAAAACTAGGTCTGTTTTGGACAAGTGAAAACAGAGTATATCAGAGGAGAAGGGTAAGGAAAGCTTGCACAAGAGAAATTATCCTGGTTCGGTATTATCCTTGACCTACATCCGGTCCCAAGCCACACTTGGGATTTTCAATCCACTAAAACTCAACAATTGATTACAAACTCTGTACTCAGAGTAGTTTTCTCACTAGAACTCACTCCTCCTTACAAGTTGCAATCAATACACCCAACCACCAAATCCCCCGACTTGTGGTTATCTCAATCAATGAGTGATTTACGAAATAACTCTCTTACAGAAGCGAGATAAGATGAACACCGAAGTACAAGTATCAAATTGATACAATACGTAAAAGAAGCTGAACACAATAAATGATACTTAATAAATTTTCGCTCTCGTAGGTGTATCGGCTTGAGAAGAAGTTAATGCACTCTATTTATAGGTAGAGAACATTAAATGACCGTTGCTTGATGAATCCAACCGTTGTAGGTGATTAGCTTAAGGTCCGGGTCATCTTCTCTCTAAACTTCGCTAATCCGGTGTTAATTTGATCTCGGTGTGGTTCTCTAAGAATTTGCCCGTTGGAGATTACTTTGCTTGTTGTAGTAAGCATTCTTTAACGTTCGAAGGCGTGCTCGGATGAATTAGTGAAAGTAGGTTGATTTGCGAGAGGTGCATTAAATGCACCTTGTACACTTTTTGCTTTATGGCTTTGACCTTCAATAATCTTCATCGATCTTAATGAAATTCACTCAACAAACTTGTTAAACATAGCTAGGAATATGATTAATGAATTATGGAAGCAATAAGATCAAACAACAATGATTTGCAAATTCGTATAATTCAAAAATCAGTTTTTACCGTTGTATACTCGAGTATGTTCATGCTTACTCGAGTATGGCACGTATACAAGTGTCCATACTGCAAGTATCCAATGGGATACTCGAGTATGCACCTTTCGAGGCAAACCAACGTGTCTTGTGTTTGAAAGACAAAACCTATACTCGAGTATGTTAGTGGCTTACTCGAGTATGGCACTATTTGTGTGAAAAATTCTAAGTTCAAAATGCCTCTATACTGGAGTATGTTAGTGGCTTACTCGAGTATGGCACTATTTGTGTGAAAAAGTCTAAGTTCAAAATGCCTCTATACTGGAGTATCCATTGGTATACTTGAGTACACAAGAACAAGTGCCAAGTTGAAAAACAATTTAAGAGCTCAATACTCGAGTATGCAAACCCTTACTCGAGTATGCATTAGTTATAAAATGTTTGGAGCTCTCTCGTAACATTCTATACTCGAGTATGCACTCCTTTACTCGAGTAAGCAACTTTGTTTGAAAAATCCTTTTGCTCTCGGAAGTCCAATACTCGAGTATGACTACCCATACTCATAAAGTATTGACTTAGTTTGAAAATCCTGGTTGCTCTCGGATGGCCTTTACTCGAGTATGCATACCTATACTCGAGTATGCACTTAAGTTCAACAAATTTGATTGTTCTTCGGAAGTCCAATACTCGAGTATGGCTAACCATACCTAAAGTATTGACTTAACTTGAAAAACTTGGTTGCTCTCGAATGGCCTTTACTCGAGTATACATACCTTTACTCGAGTATGCACTTGTAAAATGCAATTGAGCAATCTTTTAATAGTCCTATACTCGAATAAGCAAACCTATACTCGAGTATGCAACTATCAGAATGTTTTTAACTGACTTTGCAAACTTCAAAACATGTTTTACATTTGTTGTTAATCATCAAAACATATTGAGAACTAACACTGACTACCCATTTCTTGAAGTCAGTTCTTAAGGCTTTAATTGTGTATGGGTATTTTCAACCTCTGTTGTTCCCTAAATGTTCCCCCTCCATATTTTGACCATTTTAGTTTCATTGGGTGTAATATCGTTACAAAATGGCAGAAAAAGCTATTGTGGAAAAGGTAATTGTTTGTGCCCTGTTTTTTCTCCTTTATGCTTGACTTTATACTATTTTGGGTTCAAATAATGTAAGAGAAAGGGTATACTGTGTCCCTACCAGTACACACACGCACAAACACACACACGCACACATGGACGCGCACACAGAGTACTCAAAATATTGTTACTACTATTTTTTAATTGTAGTCATTCACTAAAGGTGTACTACACTAACCATCGCTGTGTTGACCTAAATTTAAAATAAATAAATAAATAGATTTTGAAAATGTATATAAACCATTTTTGAAATAAAAATATATGTTACATAAACATCGATATTTATTGGAGATGTTATTTTCATCCATTTAAATATTAGTAGACCGTTAAGTTTGACCTATAAACCTTTTTTTATGGCATGGGTTTACCACAATACCACTCTTTAAAATAAGACTTATTAAACATTTATATTTTCCAAAAATTATACAAAAATAAATTCTAATACATGTAATTTCACACTTTCTAATGTCATAAAATTATTTATTTTGACTATATTGTAAAATTAATATTTTTAAGAAATATTTTTTGCCACATTTAAACAAATATATTCCTACAGACATTTCTAAACACATTTAGTCAAGTATATGTGTTTATTAAAAGAATTAATCAATTTTCAATCAAGTGTTTTTTTTGTCTATACATTGGCTAAGTTAATTAAATATCTATTTTAATATGATACAAACATTAAAAAAATAATTATATATATGCGAATATAAAATTTAAATCAAAATATTTTTTTAAAAAAAAAATAACAAAGCTTTTTTGAATAATGCCAATAAATATTGGTCTAATTGGTAAAGGGAGTTGGTTCATAATAATATAAGAATTTTGTTAGTTGACTATATTTAAATACCTTTATAAGTACCTAGAGGTATGCTTTAATCCCCATACACCGTGGAATTCAATTCATCTAAACTTTTTGTTATGAAAGAATCTTTTATTATTATTATTATATTATTATTATTATTATTATTATTATTATTATTATAATAACAAGTTCAATTTAACGACTCATCACAAGTTTCCATTAGTCATTAACAACAAAATTTTTCCGATAAAGTTGCCCTCTTTGATAAAACCTTGATTGTTATTCAATCATAAGACAACCACAAACATTAATAAGTTGAATTTAGCAATTCACATGTTTCCTATAGCTATTAATAACAAAACTTAGCTCAAATTGCTTAGAAGAATAATTTGAAAGAGATTTTCCGTTGGAAAAATTGATATAATTCTCCTTTATTCTTTTACTATAAGTCTTGAAATAGCAAGTAGAGCTTCAAAATATCGCAAGAGTCATTCACAAAATATTCATAGGTAACCGATTAGGTTTCTTTCACTAAGTGAAATGAATATGACAACCCAACCATTTGGCCTATACAAATGGGAATTCCAGGCACAGAAGACAAAAGGAAAGAAAGAAGCCTTTAACTAAAGGAAGTGAATGTAACTGTAGCGGTGACATAAAGAGTGGTCTCTGTAATCAATCATTCACTTTGTCTCTAACTTTATTTGGTGCAGAGGTGCTATAAAGAGCGAATGATTTTGTTTTTTGTTTCTTAATTCAAACGAGAGAATAATTAAGTCTCTGGGAAAAAGAAAAAAAGAAAAGAAAAAGACCAAGTCTCTTGACACAAAAGCTCCTATTCTCTCACTCTATTATTCACACACGAGTCAGGGTTCTAAAATCATAGAGTGTAATAATCACAAACCTACAGGAAGAATCCATCATAAAAGACTAGCTTATTAGAAGAAAGAGCTACTTAACTTACAAATCAAACTACACTTGTGAGGCTTCCTGTCGTCGATGTCTCTAGCGACCTCTTGCCTGTCTGAACCCTCCACGGGTAGTCCTTGTCGTGAACGTTGGGTTCTCAATGAAAGCACCAATATAATGATCACAAGCATAAAAAGAGAATCAATCCCAATATATTAGCTTATTAAGAGGGAAAGCCCTGTATCTTATAAACCACACTACACTTGTGAGGCTTCCCGAAGTGGGACTTGTAACATTGTGCTTGACTTATACCTTCTAGTAGACTTGACCAAAAAGAAATTAGATACTCCCCCCAGTCTTAAATATAAGATTCAATTGACTTTTTTTGGGAGAGGTTAAAGAAGTTAAATATATTACTTAATCATAGTATATGTTATGAATTATTAGATTATATATCAGTTTATAAGTCAAATTAACTAGTTTGGAGAAAAAAATGATATATATAAGTACTTTAAAATAATTTGTTTAGCTTTTTCCGTATCTCTAAAAAAGTCAACCGGATCTTATATTTAAGATCGAAGATAGTAACTTCTATTAGAGTCTATGGTTCTTTATTTAAAGTCGAGTTGTAGTCAGTTATTTTCAGACTAAATTATAAAGTTATGAATGAGAGAAGCCTCATTGACAAGCTTTTGCTTAGGTTTTTGTATTTGGGATAGAATATGGGTAAGTTGCAAGAGTCTAATTAACTCTTATGGAGCTTTTTATAGCTAAGGATATAGAGACGATTTCCTCTATAGTTTTAGTTGATAAACCTTTTGTTAATAGCTAGGGATCTAGAGACAAGTTTCTCTTTGGTTTTAGCTAATCAATTCCACTATTTTTTGGGTTTTGATGAAAATACCTTTCCTCACAAATAATAATTAACCATGATGATTTTACAAAACATGATTAACAAGTGGTAATGGAAAAATCATTTTCTTTTGACAAACACACACATCGAGTCTATAGCACAAGTTCCTCCCACAAACCCAGAGGCTAGGGCATAAATTCCACCCACAAACCCACTACAGAAAGTCCATCACATTGGGCACAATTAATAAACAGTAGAAAACATAGCCCGCGACTTTTACAACACTAAACCCCACAACAAATGGTCTATACAAAACCATTTTCACAAGAAGTACGATTGTGGATCCACTGAAGTATTAGAGTGTATAAAAACATGAGAATCCTATAATGACAATATAAAAATCAATTCAACACCAATACCAAAAGAGGCCTACAAGTTCACAACTCCCATGCCTCTAGCTGCTTCCCTTAACCTCTAGCAAAATTTGAGGCTTTTCCAGAAAAATGTTAATAATTACGGGTTGAGAAGTAAAGTCTCAATAACCAAAATCAATTTACAAAGTATATAGGAAAAGACCTGTAAGTAAGAAAAGTAGGTTTACTAACAGAATAATAATATTCTCAATAATTAAATAATACATAATAATAAACAATGATTAGAACCATCCTCACTCATCCATCATGCTCCTTTTTATATCTTCTAGATGTGGTATAGCCTATCAGTGCTAGCATACCTAGCCAAGGTTAGCTAGTTACTTCCAGAATATTGTCCCTTCTCATGCCACTACCAATATCTTCGTAACAGGAGGTGTCCACCCGAAATATTCAACTCAAAATCCGAGCTAGGAGTGAAAGAGCCGATGGGAACAATTTCACGATAAATCTCTTCCACACAACCCAACATATCCCATAAGAAAAACAATGTCACTAAAATTTTCAGAAATATCTTACAAAATTATTGTTCCATATATAATATCTCATTACAAACATCATCACTAACACAACAATAACAATCTCAATAAATAACTATCACAATAGAAACAATCTTAATAATCTCACTCATATACATACAAAGTTGGAAAATATACCGCTTCACTGAACTAATTTCATATTCATAACATACATATAATATATATATATATATTAAAGATGTGAAGTAACAAAAATGAAAGTAAGGTTTAGAAAAGACTTTACTGACCCAAATCAAGCATATGGAATAAATTAACCCTAAGTTACCTTAACTCTAAGCTTAATCTTAACTTGAAGGCAAAGTACGAGTGATTACCGGTCACATAAAAGTTTTACATTATCAATATAGATACCAATCAACCACAAGAAATAAAAAAACAAAAAACAAAAAAAAACAAAAAGTTATACAATTCAACTCTCAAAAACCCAATTTTCTTTACAACCATTATCTTCAACATCCTAATTTCTTCAACAATCTGAGGTCTTAGATCAATTCTCAATTTCTTATGGACCCAAATTGCTCATTAAAATATTTAGATAACCTCTATACCGTATTATCACATCAATCACTCAATTTTATAAATTAAAGTTCACCTCCAAACACCTATAATTATAAAATCATCAATATCAATATCCTTGACCAATGAAATCTCTTTTCTAACTTATATATATGAGCATAATTCAATTATTAAACAATTCTTCAAACCTTCACATAATAAAAATCATAACTTATAATTTCATACAACTCGAAATCTACAAAATCAAACCTATTAAAATTTCAATGACATACATTAACCCAAATAAATTATTCAAACCACATTTAATCAGTAAAAACATCTTATAGGATATAAATCCTAAATTTGTTAGACATAAATTAATTTTAAATTCCTACAACAACCAACAAACAAATATAAACCGACTAAAATTAACTATTAATTATATATATTGTCAAAACTCAAAACTCCCTTAATATTCTAACCCCAAAATTTTCACTAACTAACATAATGTTACCTTCATTAAAAAAGAAAAATACGTTGAATAGTTTTCATGAAGTAAATTTGTTAAAAATAAATTAATTTAGTCACCTAAATGATCTTAAAAAATAAATAATTTACCTTAAAAAATTTCAAATAACCTCCATCTCTTATTTTATTCATCACCTCTTTTCCTCGCTCTTGTTCTCTCTCCCCCACACACCGCTCTCTGTGATCTATATGTATATGTGTATATATATATTGAAAACAGTGGGGGTAGTTGGAAATTAAGTCCACCCCTACAAAATTCAAATTTGGTGGCTCACCCAAAAATATTATTTTATTTACTATTTATTTATTTATTTATTCGCTTGAAATCATTTTTTATTGTTTTCTCGATAATTACATAACAAATCCATTCATCATACATAATTCTTTCATAATTATAGTTTCAATAACGGAGGCAAAAATAAGAAATACTATATCATAAATAAAAGTACTTAAAATACAATACAATACGAGATTTATCCATCTATAATTGAATTATACTAAAACTCAAAACAATTTCTTTTTCAATGTATGTAATCAAAGAATCATCAAGAAATTAGTTTTTATTCTATTTTGAAACATGTTTTTGATTATCTTTAAAGTAGAGAAATATCTTTCAATAGTTGTTGTCAAAATTAGAAGAGTGAATACAAGTCTAATTACTCTATCAATAAGAAAGTAAATGATGGACTTTTCAGTTCTTATTAGCCCTTGACATAATTCAAATATAATTGATAAATTAATCAAATCTGGATGTTTAAGAATGTATAGTTCAAAATGTTGTAATTTCATCTTTAAATGCAATATTTCATATTCTATGAAATCTCTAGAATAAAATTTATCAGCAAGTTTACAAATATCATCATTATTAAATAACTTGTACATGTTTCTTAGATTTAAAGCCATATATATAGATTAGAAGATAGAGTTAGCTCATGAGGGATAATAAGAAAAATAGATCATGAGAGAATATGTTGTCGAGGAATATCCAAGGCCGCCCTCACCCCTCCTAATTTAATATCACACCCTCTGTTGTTATCTATAAAACACTTTTCAAAAGCAACAATGAACAATTGCTCCTCCTTAGTGTCTTATTCATTTAATGTTGTACGACTTTTTTGATGTAATTCACAATATAAAGCATGGAGGAATGTACAATCTTACTATTTCATTTGTATAGTATCAAGTTAATGACTCACGATAAGAGGACAATAAGAACGTTAAGATCCGGCATCAACGGTCACAGGTCACACCAAAACAATCCATGCTACGCCTTTCGCTTTCTGTGTTGTCATAAATACTAACAACGGACATGCAGATCAGCCAAGCGCATTTTTGACAGCCCTATCCTAATGCGCCTCCAACTGCCCCCTCTTCCCCACTTGCTTCCCTTTTCCACTATCACATTTTTTATTAATAGTAATAATAATAGTAGCAAGAGAAATCATGAGCAGAGTGGAGTGTGACTTCTTCACATTGTAGGGGCTGCAGTCAAGCTTGTAGAATAAATTAATCTCGATTACATTAACTCCAAACTTAACTAGAGCACGAGTGATTACGGGTCATAAGAAAGCTCTACGTTATCAATGTAGATATCAATTAACCACAAGCAATAAAAAAATGAATAAGTTATACAATTCAACCTCCAAAAACCCAATTTCCTTCACAACTATTATCCTCATCAATCTAAGGTCATAGATCAATTCTCATGGACCCAAATTACTCATTAAAATCTTTAGCTAACTTGTATACCATATTCTCACATCAATTACTCAATTTTATAAATTAAATTTCACCTCCAACACACCTATAATTATAAAATCATTAATATCAACATTCTAGATCAATTAGATCTCTTTTCTAACTTATATGAGCATAATTCAATTATTAAATAACTTTTCAAACCTCCACATAATAAAAATCATAATTTATAATTTCATACAACTCGAAATTTACAAAACTAAATTGATGAAAAGTTCAATAACACATCTATTAACCCAAATAAATTATTTAAACCACATTTAATCGATAAAAACATCTTATATTACATAAATCCTAAATTTTTTAAATAAAAATTCCTACAACAACAAACCAACCAACCTAAATTAATTAAAATTAACTATTAATCATACTCTATATATATATATATATATATATATATAAGCATCTACTGTCAAAACTCCCCCACAATTCTAATCTCAAAATTTTCACTAACCAACATAATATGAAATAATTTTTATAAAATAAATTAATTTAGTTACCTAAATAATTTTATAAAATAAATAACTTCTTTAAGAAAAATCTAAATAACTTCCCTCTCTTATTTTCTTCCACACCTTCTTTCCTCGTGCTCCCTCTCGCCTCTCGCTTTGGTTCTCTCTCTCCCCAACACGCAACCACACACACACACACACACATATATATATATATATATTAAAAAAAAAAGGGTGTGGTTGGAAATTACCACCCCTCCAAAAGTCAAATTTGGTGGGCAGCTCGCATAAATATTATTTTATTTATTTATTTAATTTTTGAATTTTATCCATCCATTATATATAATTTTTTTTATAATTATAATCAAATCCCAAAAGTAAAAATTAGGATGTTACATTTGATATATAAATACTGCATCAATTTGTATTATGTATGTTTAGTCCCCTAATTTTAATATTATTAGTCATATTTAACCCAAAATGTCGATTTAACACTCAAATATTTTTTTAAAATCCAAAAATCATTTTTAAAGATCACTTAAGTATTATTTTAGTACCGGCCAATATCCTAAAGTATCTTTTTTTTTAGTAGTTTTTTTTTTTTTTTTTTTTTTTTTTTTAAAGGACCAATTGCACCCTTTTAAAGCCAAAAGGGTGCCGTTCAAAGAAAAGGAGGGGAGTGAAAGGGAATGATAGAGGAGAGAAGCCAGTCCAAAATTACCACCCCCAACAAAAGTCAAATTTCACTGCTGCCCACCAAAAATATTATTTTATTTATTTTTTAATTTTTTCCAACAATTATGTAATAAATCCATGCATTATACATAATTATTTCATAATTATAATCAAATATTAAAAATAAAAATTGGAATGTTACATTTGATAGATAAATAACGCATCAATTTGTATTATGTATTTTTAGTCCTCTAATTTTAATATTATCAATCATATTTAACCAAAAACGTTGATTTAGCATATTCAAGAGACTAAAATGAAATTGAATGTAAATACAGAGGACTTCTAAATGTATATTTTAAGTAGTGAGTCTGCAATTAAAAGTTAACAATGCATGTCATTAATTGTTTTTGTAATATGAAATTAAAATAAATTTGTTTATCCACAATTAAAGTTTGGGAAAATATGGTTATAATTATTTTTAAAACTAAAGTAGATTATATCATCAAATGTAACTTTATATCAATTTTAATGGATATGTTGTCGTTACGGTGTTAGATGGGTTTTGTCTTGATTTATGTAAATGCACTTTTAAAACACCAACTTAAACTAACCCTAAAAAGTTGCCCGACATCCAACCAAATGTCTGGATTTTTTTTAGTGAGAGAGGGAAACACTTAGGGCCCGTTTGGTTGATGTAACTTGGAGGAGGGAAAGGAAACTTAATACGGTTCCCATGCAAAAGATCTGTTTAGTGCGCCAAGTGCCCTAACCCAACTTCCGGGCCCACCACTCTCTCTCATATGTGGGAACTTGAGATCCCACCAAAATTGGTGGGATCTCAAGTTCCTTGGTCACTATTCACATTTTTGGATAGATTTACCCTTGAAATTCAAACTTGGCGGGAAAGTTCTAAGTTTGCTAAAAAAAAAAAAATTTGGCTCACAAATTCGAACTTAACGGGAAATTTTTAAAAAATATATATTTTAGTAAAAAAAATATTTTTCTTTTTTATTTTGAATTAATTTCTTTTAAGGGTAAAATAGACATTTCTTAATTCTTTACCAACTACCACCCTTCCATTTTCTTCTTACCAAACAACTCAAGCCATCTTTCCTCATCTTTTAAATCTTCATTTCCCTTCCTTTAAGTTCATTTCCCTCCCCCAAAATTCTTTGAACCAAACGGGCCCTACCAGTCTAATGTTACAGGTAAGATTAAGCTCATAATCTTCCACTTATATATAACAGAGCATCAAATATCATTAGACGACCTCCCACTTACATATAAGAGACCCGCCTTATCACTAGGTGAGATGACGTATTGTCACGTGCCTAGATGTTTTGGTCCATCACTTCTTGGCTTCTTCTGGCGCCAGATCTTCCTTCTTCTTCTTTGTCGGCGATCGCAATCCCTGACATCATTTTCCCACCAACTTCGCAGCTGATGGAGAGCCGTCATCTATTCGGTCTTCGCACTTCACATTTCAGTTCTATTTATAGCGAACTTGGTCCTTTTCTTGATAGCAAAAATGGCTTCCAAATCTTCAATCGTTCCTCTTATTACGCCTTACAAGTTCGGAATCTTCAATCTCTCCCACAGGTAGCCATATTCTCTTCATCAATTTCTCCGATTGCCTTTTTCCCTTTGACTTGGGATTTTTCTCCTGCGTGATTCATGAGGACAAGGTGTTTGTGATAAATCCCAGGAGAGCATATATGACCAGCATGGTTGTAGATCATGGTGGAAATCACAAATTTTGAATTCTTTTGATAACTTTGAAAGAAAGAAAAATTAGGATGGTTATTTTGTTTGTTTGTTTGTTTTTTTTTTTTTTTTTTTTTTTTTTTGTGATTTCTTTATTCAAAAATTGGTTCACTTTTGGTATGCAGAGTTGTTTTGGCCCCAATGGGTAGACTGAGATCCTACAACAATGTTCCTCAGCCTCATGCTATCATATATTACTCTCAACGAACTACCAATGGGGGTTTATTGATATCTGAAGCTACTTGTATTTCTCCCACTACTGCTATTGGGTAATTTTTGTTAATTTTATCCCAATTCGTTAGGATGCTCCACACTGATTGTTTCTATTTTATTTATTTATTTATGGGTTAGTACAATCTTTAATCCCTCAAAATTTACTCTCATTTTGATTTTGGTTTCTCAAGTTTTAAATTGTGGATCAATCCCCTAAAGGACAAAATAGTCCCGATTTTCATTAAATTGTAGGGCCATTGTTTTAAGCGGAACAAAGCTTCATAGATCAAAACATATGATTTGAAACTTAATGGATTAAAACCAAAAGAAGGAGAAACTTGAGGGATGAAAAATTGTATTAACCCTTTATTTATTTATTGGATGTTGTCTTCTTGTTCAAATTAAAGGTATACCAACATACCAGGCATATGGTCAAAAGAGCAAATAGAAGCATGGAAGCCCATTGTGGATGCTGTTCATGCTAAAGGAGGTATATTTTTATGTCAGATATGGCACGCTGGAAGGGTTTCAAATTCAGGTATTGATTGTTTTGGCTAAATTGATAAACTTCTGGTTTGAGATCAATAGTATCCATGGTAATTATCTGTCATTTCAAATGAGTGGACCAAAGAGATTAACATGTTTCAGTTGATTGTTGCTTTGAGTGGAATCTTGATTCTGTATAGATTCTTAAGAGTTTTGGTTTCAGTCCCCCCATACCATACTTTAACGTAATTAATGCTATTAAATTCGCTCCAAGTCATTATAGAACTAATGGGACTAAAAATCATGATTTGAAACTAGAGAGGTCAAAGCCAAACTTCGACCAAACTGAAAAAATTAGTTATGTTATTAACCCATAATTGATTTTATCCCTCCTGCTGTCCCCTTCTCCTCTTTATCTCTCCTCTTTCTCTTCACCTTGTGTCCTTGTTATTACATTACTTCCTTTATCAAAGCACTGTTGTTTACACTTTACACCTCCATCATGAAGGATTCATGGGTGATATCTATATGTGTGAAATAAAGGAGGCTCTCTAAATCTATTATTATTTAATAAACAACAAAATATATTTAAATCTGACTTGTTACACGGATCTGTTTGGTAGGAGGGATTTGGAAAGAAGGGGAGGGGAGGGAGAGGACATTTTTGTGAGTTAGATTTTTTTTTTTTTTTTTTAAAAGAATTAATTAATTTTTCTTTTTTGTCTTACATTTCCTCTTCATTGAAATTCTACAACCCCGCTTCTCCAGTTCAGAGTCTCATCTCCATTCTGCTGTAGAATTTGTACTTCTTATCTCTCTCAAAGTCCTTTGAAACGAAATAAATCTAATGAAGATGTGTATGCATTCTCTTCGTACTCTGTTTTGAACAGGCGTTCAGCCAAATGGGCAAGCCCCAATTTCTTGTACAGACAAGGGATTGTCACCACAACTAAGTGATGGCAATGTCACAGAAAATACCCCACCAAGGAGGCTGACCACTGATGAGATTCCTCAAATCATCAATGACTTCAGACTCGCTGCAAGGAATGCTATGGAAGCTGGTACCTTTGCTAACTGTAGAATTCATTTCAAATCTAACAGTATGCTTAAATATTACACCCTCTGGTCCTTAATATAAGACATTTGAAGAGTTGATATTAATTTTAAATATAATACATATTTTTCATATTTGTCAATCTTTTTCTAATTTACTCGTATTGATGCTCTCTCAAGAGGAGAGGGAAGGGGGAAATGAAGGAAAATGACTAATGTGCTTTAGAAAATGCATGTCATATTAACTAGCTTACTTAATCTAATCAAATTAGGTAAATATATATCTTATATTAAGCACTGGAGGGAGTATTTATTTACTTGGTGCCGTTAACTTTGGAACTAAATTGAAAATTTCATGAATTTAGAGGGACTTCGGTAATATTAGTGGTTTCCTTGCGATTATTTTCAAATTATGTGATGCACTTATGTGATGCAGTTTGCAATTGTAGGTTTTGATGGGGTTGAGATTCACGGTGCCCATGGTTACCTTGTTGACCAATTTATGAAAGATCATGTCAATGATCGAACAGATGAATATGGTGGATCACTAGAGAATCGATGCCGGTTTCCTTTGGAAGTTGTTAAAGCCGTTGCCGACGAGATAGGGGCAGAGCGAGTAGGAATTAGATTATCACCTTTTGCTAACTATAATGAATGTGAGGATTCCAATCCTGAAGAACTTGGCCTATACATGGTGAATGCCTTGAATAATTATAATATTCTGTATTGTCATATGGTGGAACCAAGAATGAAGACTTTTTGGGACAAAATTGATTGCCCTCACTGTCTTGCACCAATGAGAAAGGCATTCAATGGCACTTTCATTGTTGCTGGAGGCTATGATCGTGAAGGCGGCAACAATGCAGTGGCAAAGAATCGAGCAGATCTTGTCGCCTATGGTCGGTGGTTCTTGTCGAATCCAGATTTGCCAAAGAGATTTGAACTCGACGCTCCTCTCAACAAGTACAACAGAGAGATGTTTTACACTTCTGATCCTGTTATTGGTTATATTGACTACCCATTTCTTAAAGACAATTATTAAACCTTTTGCAAAGAATTGTAGTTTGAATTCATAGTCATAGAAATCACAAATAAAGGAACCTTGTTGCAGAAGCGATTGATATGTTAAAAAGTAGGCTTCTTGTTTGATTACCATAAAGCTAGATCTACCATATCTGTGCTTGTAAGTTCTTAGAACTGATTATTTCGTTTATTGATGTATTTTGGCCCTTAAAAATATCAATCCTAGGAAGAAAGGTAACCGAACTTTCCCACTTTTTATTCATTCAAAGCCAAAAGAGTTCAAATCCCACAATCATCCAATGTTTGCCGTAACAAGTAACAATATTTATATTCAAGCTGCTAGAAATATAGGATAATAACATATACTTCCTCCTGTTCAAAATCTAGAAGTTAATTAGGGGGTTTACTTTTGTTCCAAATATAAAACCTCAAATTAGATTAATTAATGAGCATGAAGCTCCAACATTTAAGGCTTTCCTTTTTTCCCAAAAAATAAAGAAAAAGGAAAAAAAAAAAAGAATGATCTCTCATAGGAGGATACATGTGCCTATCCAAAGATAAATAAACATGAAACTCCTAAAATCTACTAAAACAATTCATATTCTTAAATAAATATCTCATGTTCAACAAAAATAAATGAATTAATAATTCATGAATCAATGGTGTTGTCCCCTCAACTACAAATGAAATAAAACGGCAACAAACTCAAATTTGCTTTAGTTATTTTTGTCACCTCTCAAACAATTTAGTCATCCAATCTTAAATGTAGGATATAGTTTGTAAGTGGAATTTACACTATAAAGTAGGTCCTACATATAGGGCGATAAGAAATAACACCAATATGTTACATGGTCCTAGATCATCCGCACACTAGCGATTATAATATAATCATATATCTATACACCCAATAATTTCTTATTTAAATAAATATATTTAGTTTTAAGTAGATTTAATGAAATCTACTCAACAATAATATATTTATCTTTCTATTCAAATTTTTTTATATTAAAAAAAGCATATCTATAAGATATATGGTTACACATAAGATAACTATTAATTTGCAACTTGAAGTTTGCAAGATTGTTTGAATATATCATTATGTTGCACACTTTCTAGATTATATGAACTAGAAAAATCAGTTATTGAAGGCTCCATAAATAACCAGGTCAATGCTTATGAAAACAAAAATCCTATTTCAATGTTGGCATATTTGATCGTTTGCATCACTTATACAAGCCAACAACATTCTCCCAATAAATTTGGGTTTTGGTCAAGAGTTTTATATTTTTCATCTTAGATATTTTGAATGTGCAATGCTTATTCCTATTGATCCACGATAACGCAAATAGGTGGATATTTAAAGAAAGTTAGGATAAATTGTTGGTAACAATCTCCTCTTTTTTATTTATCTTTGAATGAAACAAAAAGATGATTCTAAAGGAAAAAAGTGGATTTAAGAAACTTATAATGCATGATTAGTCGATAATCATTTGACAAAATTTTCCTAATATGAGGGAGAAATTGAATAGCTGAAAAAGAAAACACATGAAATTCATTGTTACTATCAAGTGTAGATCTTTGAATATAGCACTATGAACTAGAAGTTCATCAGGCTTTGTATTCATGAAACATTACAAAATATTTGTCAGATGCAAGTACTGACCTAAATGAGAGAATTCATAAATCTCATATTACAACTGAAAATACTCCAATCAATCTAAATGAAAGAGAGGCATGCTTGAAGCATGAAAAACTATTTGATTCAAAATATAAATATTATGGATAAATAGAAGCATATAATTGAGATGATCATATTAAGGAGGCATGTACTCCAGAAGAGTGCTAGAACATAACTAATTGCAAAAATATCAAGAGAGGTTCATGTACTTGAAAAGCAATATAGATCTAAATAAGTTATGTGCAATAGAAAAATTGGAACCGAAAAGATAAAGTTGTTGGCAATGGTTTTGATAATGATTTCACATGATCAAGTGAGGATCTAATACATAAATCTGGCATGCAAAGTATAAATAACAGTGATTGGCCAAAAGGAAAAGTAAAAGTGAAAAGACGCAATGCAAATAGGATTACATTATTTCAAAATGTTAAAATTATGGACTTGCAATCCAAACACTTGAAATATGAAGCCATATGTGATATATGAATAGTTGGGAGAAAATAAAGACTTTCACAAATGTCTAATGATGATTGTGATGATCTATATTATTTAGTGGTGGATGCAATAATTTTTGAATATATTATTAGTCTTGCAGTATATGAAAACAAAACTATGGGTCAATTTATTATATATAGCTTATGCATACGACTCACTAGATATTGAAGCTTAAATGAGAATCCTTGAATGATCTAAAATGTCGGTGACGTAGGAGCCGTCAAAACGGCCGCCCGCCCGGGCCGTTACGGGCCGGCCTCAAAAATAGAAGAAAGAGATGAAGTCGAGGCCCTGCGGGTCGGCCTACGGGCCACGGGCTTTTACGGGCCGGCCGCGGGTACGGCCGGCCCGTTTAGCCCGTCATATTTTTTTTTTTCTTTTTTTTTTTTTAAAAAATGTTGAGTCTTAAAAAATTTCTTTGATATATTTTCCTAACAAAATCCTGAACCGAGTTGGAATATAATGTTTATGTCTTATAACAATGTAGAGTCTTAAAAATTTTAAACTAATATATTAATATTGTTATTGACTACTCCTATGATCCTTACACTATAAACTATGTTCATGTCCCTTCCACTCCTCGTCTCCTCCTCGATCGCAACTCTTCTCGGCTCTCGCATCTCACCGACCATAATTTATGTATATTAGTGGTATGCTTTTTATATTTTATGTAAGTTATTTTAGAACATAATTTGTTTTTGATTATGAATTCGTGAATGCTTATTTGTTGGATGATTGTGTTTTTTGGATATAAATATTGACAACATTTATTTGATAAATTAGATGATTTATGTTGTAATTTAGAGCTTTAATTGTTGTAATTTGCTAATTATATTTGTGTGAAAAACACGGAAAAAAATAATTAAAATTTGGAATAATAATTTCCAGGCCCGCGGCCTGCCCCGCCCCCGTGCTCTCGGCCGGCTTTGAAAAAAGGTGTTTTTCTTACTCCGGCCTCGGGAGGGCCGGCCACGATGGGCCCGGGCCCATCACGGCCGGCCCGATGGGACGGTGCCGGCCACCCGATGGGCCGGGCCGGCCGACCCACTCGTGTGACGGAGGAAATGAGTGTCCCCTCTGATTGTGCCTTGTGAGGGGGAGCAAGGAAATGCTAGCGAAAGATTGTGAGATTTTGAATTGAAGGAAGAGGAAGATCAATGGTGCGGGAGATTAGTTTTCGGGATGTGAATTGGTAAAATCTTAGGAGGAAAATTGGATGCAACCGAAAGGCAAGAAATTACCGCCTAAATCGTAAAAGGAATCATTGCTGCAAAATGTGAACTCGAAGGTTTATTGGTGGGAATGGGCGAAGAATGACAAAGATGACGATCTGGAAGACTATAGACCGGTATAGATTTTGCTAGGGTTTTAAATCCTGATGATGGTATTAGAGTAGATTTCTCTAATCCCCTGTGTCCGAGGTTTGATTTTGATGAAAAAGAAAGGGAAAGGTTGATGAAACCCTTTCATAGAACTCTGATTGTGAAGCTTTTGGGGCGGCAACTCTCCTACAGATTCATGGTGAAGAAATTGAGACTTCTTTGGAAAATGAAAGGTCGTATTGATGTTTTCGATTTGGAGAACGAGTTTTACCTAGTAAATTTCCAGATGATTGATGATTGCATGGAGGCACTAATAAGGGGCTTGCCTATCAGAATGTGGCGAGATGGAGGCCAAAGTTCAATCTAAAAAATGCAAAAATTGACTCTGTAGTGACATGGGTTAGATTTCTACATCTGCCTACTCCCTTGTTTGACAAGAACTTATTGTTAAATATGGGGAATTCTATTGGTAAAGCAATTCCCTTAGACGTCCACACGGCGCAAACGGCTCGAGGGAAATTTGCGCATGTGTGTGGAACTGGACCTTATCAAGCCTCTGGTTTTAGAATTTATGGTTGAAGGGCAGGTATTGAGTGTGGTTTATGAAAGTTTGGGGTTACTGTGTCAAAAGTGTTGTCGTGTTGGCCATAGTAAGGAAGTTTGCAGGGTTACTTAGGAAAAATCTAAGGAAGGAGAAATGGAGGGCCAAACGGCAGTTGAGGCCAAGAAGGTAGAAGAGGGGGGCATTAGAAGATGGTCCATAGATCTAGGAAACAAATGAAAGTTACGAGTATGGTGTCAGGCAGCAAGGAGGATCGAGATTTACTATTCTAAGTGAGGAACTAGAAAATGAGGGAGGAGTATTGCATGAGAAAAGGGTATAGTTAAGGTTCAAAAGGAGGGGCCTTGTCTACAGCAAAGGAAGGTTGATATTCTTGGTAACAAGGGAGGAATAGTAGGGGATTGGAAGGCTTAGGACCCACTAGTCCTTTTATGGTGGGGAAGATGTACGATAGCAGGAATGTCAAAGTTGAAAAGGGGAGAAATAGTCCAGTATTGGCAAAAAATATGAATGGGTCAAGAAGCATTAAGTAGAATATTTTAGTGAGGAATAACTATAAGTGTGTGCCAGAGAGTAATCTGGACGTGTATAAGTGGAAGGGTTTAAACATGACTGGAAAAGAGAACTCCATCTAGGAGAATGTGCCACAAGGGAGAGGTTTTTTAGAGATACGGTCACGGGGGATATTCATCTCTGTGAAGATGATGAGGATTCGATTTAGAACATGGGAAGAAGCATGGATGAGGGATGTCGTACTCCTACTCTTGCATATTAGAGGTACATCTAGTTTTTATTGCTAGTTTTTTTTTTTTTTTTTTTTCCAATTTTTAATATAGTTTATGATGAAGCTACTAGTTTGGAATAATAGGGGTACAACCAAAAAAGGGATTTGCAGCTGTTTTAAAAGATTTGAAGCTTAGATATAAACTAGACCTTGTTATTTTGGAACCACGCATTAGTGGAAATTAGGCAAGAAGGGTTATAAGGAGCTAGGGATTTAGGCATTCGATTAGAATGGAGGCTGAAGGTTTTTCTAGAAGGATATGGTTTGTCTGGGAAAGAGATGATTTGAATTTGGATGTGAGAATGAAAGATAAATAGTTTATTCATTGCAAACTCTGTTTTGGAGGAGAGGATATGCTTTTAAATGGTGTATATGCTAGTCTTAATGGGCAAACAAGAAGCGAGCTATGGGATAGATTGCAAGAATTGGCCAATGGTGTTGTGAACCATGGTTACTTGCTGGTGACTTTAATGACATCCGGTCTCCTTTAGAACAAAGAGGAGATGGAAGAATAAACAATACAAGATATAGAAGATTTAATGAGTGGATTTAGGTTTGTGGACTTTTGATGTTATAAAAGGTCCTTTCCATACATGGAAGTGACCAAAATGGGAGGGTCTTGATAGGGTATACAAGAGGCTCGATAGATGTTTGTGCAACACATGATGGCTTGAAAGATTTGAGAATGTTGAAGCTCAAGTCATCCTAAGAATATGTTCGGATCATCATCCAATATTTGTTAGTCTTATTGCTGAAACATAGAGGCATAGGGTAACAACTTTTAAGTATGAGGCTATGTGGCAAATGCATGATCAATTTAAAGAAGTAATGAGGAAAAGTTGGAGGGGGAGGAAGAGATACATAGGAAGCTATTAACATTGCAGCAAGATTTAATGGTCTGGAATAGGGAAGTATTTGGTTAAATTAAAGGCTGGAAGAGAAGACTTTTGAGTAGATTGAATGGGATTCAATGTTGTGTTGAAAGAAATAGTAATCTATTCCTAAGTATGTTGGAAACTGAATTAGAGTAGGAGTAAATGCAAACTTTAAGGCAAGAGGAAGTGATGTGGTTTCAAAAATCAAGGGGCAAATGGTTAGAGAAAGGTGATCGAAACACGAGATATTATCATACGAAAATCATAATTAGAAGAAGAAGAAACAATATAAAAATGCTAAAAAATAGCTACGAGGTTTAGACAAAGGATGAGGATGTAATTGTTTATATGTTCCAAAATTTTTATAACAATCTGTTTTATGAAGATAAAGAGCATAGGGAGTGGGTCCTTACAAATCAGAGCTGGGGGGAAGTGGACAACGATAAATTGAGGAGAATAGGAACATATATACATGATCGGGAGGTTAGATGAGTATTCTTTCAAATGGAAGGGTTCAAGGCGCCGGGAGGAGATGGATTCCATGCTGTCTTTTATCAGAAAAATTGGGATATGGTTGGTCAATCAGTGACTAAATTCATAAAAGGGCTATGGAGAAACTTGGAAAAGTAGGGGAAATCAATGAGACATTGCCGATTCTAATACCTAAAGTGGAGCAACCAAAAATGGTAAGCCAATTATAGCTTTGTGTAATGTCTTGTATAAAGGTTTAGCTAAGATGATAGTGAATAAACTCAAACCTTTTATGGATAACTTGGTGTCGCCGTATCAAACTAGCTTTGTTCCTAGGCTAAGTATACATGATAACATAATCATTGCTAAAGAAGTGATTCACTCAATTAGTAAGCTGCATGGTAAAAAGGGATATATGATTTTTAAGATAGATTTGAAAAAGCCTATGATAGGATGTCAAGGAAGTTTATTGGTAGGTACTTGAAGAAATTGGCTTGACTGAGCAAGTAAGGAAAGTGATTATAGGGTGCATGACATCGGTCAAAATGTCTTTGTTATGGAATGGAAATAGGAGGGAGGGATTTATGCCATCTAAGGGATTGAGACAAGGGGACCTCTTATCACCATACCTATTTGGTTTAGGTATGGAGAAGTTGTCACACTTGATTACGGACTGTGTTCACTCCAACGAATCGAAGCCAATGCGTCTGGGAAGAAATGGGATTGAAGTATCACATCTACTTTTTGCATATGACTTACTACTTATTTGTGAAGCTGATATGGACAATATTTGTGCTATGATGAAAGTCTTAGAAGTATCTGGAGAGGCCTAGGGGTAGAAAGTCAACCCTAAAAAAACCAGCATCTTCTTTTCACAGAATGTTCAGAGGAATTTGCAAAATGATATCTATCATTTTTCTGGATTCAAGAGAATGGAAGAACTGGGTAAATATCTGGGAGCATTCATGCTAAAGGGAAGAAATAGTAAAAGTAAGTTCCAGCACATACTTGATAAATTGCAAGAAAAGCTTAACAATTAGAAAAAGAAAAAAAAAGACTTTGTCCCTAGCTAGGAGGATAACTCTGGTCCAATCTGTTGCTAATCAATTAGCGATTTTCTACATGCAGCACTCTAGAATTCTTGCTGGGGTTAGATAGAAAATTGAGAAGCTGCAACAAGATTTTATTTGGGGAAGTGATAAGGGTTTAAGGCAGGTACATGCTGTTAGCTGGGAAATGATATGCATAGAAAAGAAAAAATGGGGGATTGGGACTGAGGAATTTGGAGATAATGAATGATGCATTGCTAGGCAGAGTTGCTTAGAATATTATTTCAAAACCAAAGAGCCTTTGTTCATTGGTGCTAGCTGGTAAATATGGGAGACTTTGAGATCTTCTAAAGGAGTGCAGAGTAATGAAGACAAGCTCTGAAATATGGAAAAGCACGGCTAAGATCTAGCCGGAATTTGTAAGCAACATTTATTGGGAAATAGTAAATGGTGAAAGGGTGAAATTTTGGCATGACAAATGGATAGAGGGTGGTAGGAAATTAAGTGATATGTGCTTGGGGTTGTTAACAAAAGAAGAAGGGAATTAAATGATGAAGGGAAATATCTCTTATTGGCTTTGTTGCCCCCTTTAAATCAAAATAGTGAGGATAAAGTGAGGTGGGGGTCAAGCTTATAGAATAAGTATATGGTTGCTGAGATGTTCAATATTATGAAAAAAGAACACAACAGGGGTGAGAGTGAGTAGAATGTTCTGTGGAAATGGAGAGGACTGAGAATGACATTAGTAGCGGTTTAAAGAACCGCTACAAAATACACCGAAACAAGATGTTTTGTAGCGGTTTCTAAAACCGCTACTCATGTAATAAAACCGCTAGAATTAGTAGCGGTTTTGAGTTACCGACAAGATGACGAATTTCAAAAAAAATAGCGCCAAAATTTTGTAGCGGTTGTAAAACCGCTACAAATATTGGATAAAATTTCATAAATTGCGCCAAATATTTAAGCCAAATTTGAATTAAAATTTGTAGTGGTTTTACAAATTTTTTTTTTTTTAAAATCATCATAATTTGAGTTCATTATTATAATATTTTATTGAATATTTTTATTATTTAAGTGACAAATTAAATGATAATAGTTAATATTTAAAAAAAATGATTAACTCAAGTTAGATAAGTGTAAATATTATGTGGGTATAATGGGAGAATGTGTAGATAATAAGGATTTATTGTGTTGTCCGCCTCGAGCAAAAAAATTATGTTGTCTATTAGATGATATTTGATTATGGAAAGAATGTTGATGATGATAAAAGGAATATTGAGGAAATATTCTTAAAGTTGGATAAGAAAAAAAATAGTATTAATATTATAACAAGGAAAAAATAAAACATTAAAAACAAAGAATTTGTTGGGAAGAAATGAGAGAAAACGAGAGAGAAGGAGTGGGAAGAAATGATGAGTGCGTGAAATGAGGCGTGGTGGGGGTATTTATAGGGATATGCGTAAAACGTTTAAGGAATGGCTATTTAATTTAACATTTGTAGGGGTTACAAAACCTTTACAAAAATTCATTGGTATTTTTTCAAAAAATAAATAAATTTTAAAATATCACATTTTGAGGTTATTCTAAAAACCGCTACAAATTAATGAATGTTGGCGGGAAATATTATCAATATTACACACTTTGTAGCGGTTGATGCGACGGTTTTTGTAGTTTACATTTGTAGCGGTTTTTTTTAAGGCAAAACCGTACAAAATTCATTGGTATTTTTAAAAAAATTAAAAATATCACAAGGAGATAAAAAACCGCTACAAATTAATGAGCTTGGCGGCATTCGAAATATTCAAATTTCAATATTACAAGCGGTTGAAACGGTTTTTGTAGCGGTTTACGTTTGTAAGCTACAAATTGTCAAAATTCATTGGTATTTTTTTAAAAATAAATAAATTTTAAAATATCACATTTTGTGGTTATTCTAAAAACCGCTACAAATTAATGAAGGTTGGATCGAAATATTCAAATTTCAATATTACACACTTTGTAGCGGTTGATGCGACGGTTTTTGTAGCGGTTTACGTTTGTAGCGGTTTTTTTTCTATTTTGTAGCGGTTACAAAACCTCTACAAAAATTCATTGGTATTTATTAAAAAATAAATAAATTTCAAAATATCACATTTGTAACGGTTTAACTAAAAAAACCGCTACAAGGAAAAGCGATTTTCTATAAATGCTACAAAAGTTCAAACTCTTGACATTCTCGTAGCGGATTTTTGATATAAACCGCGACAAATAAACCGCCGCTTACTAAATGTCGGGATTAAACCGGGCGATAGTTTGTATAACTAAACCGCTACAAAATAACCGCTACAAATTTGGCGCCATATTTTGTAGCGGTTAGTTTATGATAACCGCTACAAATGTCGTCATGAACTAGCGCGCCATTAGTCATACCGCCACAAATTTGTAGCGGTTTCGGTATAAACCGCTACAAATGTGCATATTTGTAGCGATTTATTTTAACCGCTACTAATGAACCGTCATTGTTCGGCTTTTTAAAAGCTGAGTTGTTTTTGCTTGTTTAAAACTAGCATTGAGCAAAAACTATGATAATATAATTATGGCGAGTGACTCTGTTATTGTAGTATATATGCTAGAGTCATTGCTAGTATTAGTTCAGATCATGAGGAATTGTATGTTAGTTATGATAGTCCTCCTTTGTCGATGTCCATTTCTTGCATATGGATTTAATGGGTGTATCATACCCAAGATGTATATTGATTTAACAATAAGATTGGGCTAATTGCCCCGTTTACACAAATAAAAAAATGTCGAAGCATGTTCAAAAAAAGCATTCAATATATAAAATATTACATGAATTAAAATAATTTGAGTTTGTATATGTAATTGATTGAAAATTGTATTGAAGAACGAATAATTTTGCATTTAACTTATTGTAGATTGAGAATCCTTGAATACTATGATGATTTTTTTGCAAGAATGTTTTGAATTTAATGGTCTAGAAGTACATATATTTTATGAATATTTACATCATGCTAATAATATATTTATTACACTGGTAACATTTAGTTCATCTAGATAAGCTATGGATACCATGAAACTAAGATTTGGTTATTTTCATAATAACTTTTTTCTTTTCTTTTTTTCCCTTCAATAATGCATAATGCAAGTGCGTATATTCATAGCTTAACATATCCATAATGTAATACTCTGATTTCCCTTTTATCAAAAATCTTGTATTTTGGTAAATACATGGAAAAATATGAAGGTGAATATGTATCTTAAAGAATTATAATCCATTGATTATATTTCTATCCAAATTTCACTTTGAAATTGATTGGCAAAAAGTTAAATATCTGACCACATTTGGTGGCTATAAAATGTGACATAGTAATCATGTAAAATAATGGTTAGTTTCAAATCAAAAGAGACAAGAAAAGGGAATGAAAGACACTTAGTTAAATTGTTATTTATTAATAACAATCTCTTGATAAATGAATTTTCACTAATAGAGATTAAAAGCTAAATACTTGCAAATCCCTATTAGGGTCATATTTTCAACCTAATACAAGAGATAGGGAACAATGAAAATTGCTAGATGTCAAGGGGAATAAAGCACATAAGATTTGATATATCTTGTGCCAAGTTAACACATGTCAAGCAAGAAGACTTCTCATGCAAGACATGCTAAATATCTAAGATATTTATGCATCATGTACTAGAATTGCCACATGTCTTAATTAGAAGATATGTTTATCTTATTATGTGATAAATGGACATGTGCCTTGATGAGCACAAATAATACCATGTTTTCCGTATACTAATTAGCTGAATTGAATGTTAAATCCAAGCTTAACCATAGATAATCTAAGCAAAAAGGCATACATTCATGATATAGGGACTAAGGAGTAGAAATCATTTACATGTCTTTGAGAATGAAACAATTTTTGTATTTTAAGGGAAATCGTATAGTAAGGCGATACGATGCTATAGCATTGTGACAAAGAATTGAAGTGCAATACAAAGCATCCCGATTGCTATAGCAAAGTAGAGGAAGCAATGTTATGCGATATGTTTTTCGACCTTTTTACCCAGATGATTTCAGGAATAAAATAAAGGGCGATATTGACAGATAGGTTGCTAACGTAACAAAATAGAAGATGCGGAGGATCGGAACTGAAAGATTTGGAGAATTTCGCAGAATCAATAGAAGCAATCTACTCGGATCCAAAGATATGATAGATTCCGACAGATTAGGAAAGGCCCAGTTCGCTATGACTTAAGCCGCAAGAAAAGACTGATTATAAAAGGAAACAGCAGAGCCAACCCTAAGCGAGTCGGAAAGCCCTAGAACAAATTCTGACTTTCGGCAGACTCAAGAGAAGAGTGAGAGATTTCACAAGAGCACGATACTTCCAGGACCACCCAAACATCCTTCCCTTCGGTGCGGACGGAACGAAGAAGACATGGAGTGGTGACGTGAGGACCTCGACCACGCCGTCGGAAATTCCATCAAGATTTCGTTTTCTATTCTTTTTATCTTTGTTTTATTGATCATGGGTCATTCTCGTTAGTGTATCTGTTTTGTGTGTCCTTCATCGGTCATGAACTAAACTTTATATGGCTGGACGAGGATGAGTCTTTAAGTGTTGAATGAACCCGGTTGCGGTTTCTTAATTCAATAAATTTGGTTTGCGTATCGGTGTGCTTATTACTAGTCGGTTAACGGAAGTTAAGGGCAAGGAGTTGGGGTTAGACCTCGAAAACCAAGTGTTTGCTAGGCCGCTTGTGCACCGGCGTGACCTATTATTGTAGGCTTCGGGAATGGGTCTACCTCTCATAACTATTGGAGGGTCGACTAGAAAGTTGCCATAGGAATATGGAAGGAGTATAATTAGTATCAAACGTATCGGACGCGGAAGCTTCGGTAGATTATAGTGGTGGGTTAACCAAATAGCTTTGATTCGGTGTCATGGTGTAGCCTATATATATGCTATAGCATTGGGGTAGAGCAATGGGATTGAAGCACTTAAGGATGATTCGAGTCCAGCCTAACTTCTCACCGATATCTTCTCTCATTCATAGATCTTTTGTTTACATTTGCTAGTAGCATAGTTACGAAACCCCTCAACCAATTATATCTATTTTCTGTTTTCACAACTGTCATAGCATCGGTGCGTCACTCCTCGGTCAGTTTCTGTGGGACGATACTCTACTTTCACTTTATTACTTGTTCGACTGGTTCACTTGCCATCAAGGAAATCGACCAACATGCCTTCATAACAAAGAAGAGCATTAAAGCCTCTTGTGAAGAGCCATATATTTCGAAATATATGGGAGAAAAGAGGATAAGATAAAATCATGAACAATTAGCACATGTGGCAATAAAAGTCAATAAACCAATTATGCTTTGACATTTGGCATTAAGAGACACCTAAGTCTTATTTGTGTCATTAAAATGACATCACCGACTTCCCCAAGAAACCTCAAATTTCATCTAGGCACATGGGGGTAATAATGAAGCCAAGTGTTTAAGATAAGAGCACATGTTAATTAGAGCCAAAAGCTTCAAGAATGTTCTAGAACTTTCTTGAGCAAGGGAGCAATGAGACCATAGGAAATTGACATGTGGCAAAGCAATCCAAGAGCCCTAATTGGGTCATAAATTTCGAAATGAGATGAAGGGTGGAGAAGAAAGATGAAAAGCTTGGTGATTAAGCCAAGATAAAAGGATATTTTGTATGGGTAAAATGGTAATTGGACTTGTGGGCCCACAAGGGGCTTGTCATATACTTATTTAAGCACATGGTCCCCCTCTTGCATGTTACACAAAATTGAAACAAATTTGATTTTGGAGAGAGAGAAAGAGAGGGAGGGGGCGAAATAGAGAGAAGAAAAGAAGGAAAGGTTCAAACACATTCAAGGTAAGATCTTAGCTCTACTTTGTGATGTTTTTATGTTTAAAACATAAAGTGGTAGGATCATGTTTGTCTTGGAATATAGAGACATGGGACCCTAAGGGGACATGTTGTCGAAGATTCCAAGAACAAGATTTAATATCACCAAAGTTCAAAAGACAAAGTTTGGAAGCAAAACTATGGTAAAAATCATGAAGATGGTTAAAAGTGATATTCTTTGTTTTTAACCAATAATTTGGCCTAAGCAAGAAAATGGTTGTGTAAAATTATTTGCATGATTTTAAGGTCACTAAGAGGCTTAAAACGAAAAATGGAGTAAAAACATGGTGGAAAATGATTTTTGGAAACAAAATATCAAATTAGTAAAAGTTGGAAAAACTGTCAAGTTTTGAGTTTATTGGAGCAATTCACCTTGTGAATAGTATTTGACCATGTAAATGACATCTAAAAAATATGAAATTTTACAGGAGTAAATTAGACATATAGAGCTTTATTTTGATATATGATATGTAATTTTTAGAGCTCTGTACAAAGAGATAATGATCTTTGAAGTTGGACCACATTTCTGGAATTTCAATCTGGATAGTAGTGATTGTGCATGGTTTTTTGCTAATCAAATGATGTCTAAAAATCATGAAATTTTCCTGAAATGTAGAGGATAGAAATATATTTATTTTGATAGGTTACAAGCAATTTTTAGATTTTTGTACAAAAAGATACGAATTTTTCAAACTGATCCATGTTTCTGGACATGCAATTGGAACAGTGGTGAAAAACAATAAAATTTGGAATGATTCAAATTTCCAAGCTTCTGGAATTATTTTTCCATAAAAATAGACATGACAAGAGTCATTTATGCTTTGGAAGAACATCATTTTGATTTTTTTAATTTAATTATAATTTTTTAAACTTATTGAAAAATATGGTTGAAAAGCTGGAAATTCGAATTTAAGGAAAAATTAAGTTAAAAATTGGATAACTTATCCACTAAGGGTAAAATGGTAAAATGAAGTGAAAATAACCCTTTATGATATTATTCTAAATCATATGATATTTATTACAATATCATATAAAATATGGAAAGCGGAATAATCTGATGATAATATTATAGGATATCTTAGAATCCCAGGACCAATTTCAAACGACTAGCATACTATTAATTACGCAATACAAGGTACATTTACATACGAGTAACCCTAATCTCTTATGTCTTGTGTGCCTTTATATGATTGTTTGATTCATGATTGTAATATCATGGACAAGACTGTGTCTTGGGCCATGATACTCATGACTAAGACTTGTTCTTAAGTCATGTGTTTGTTTACATTCAGCTAGCTGTAAAATTTTTTTTTTATGATAATATTGCGTGCTTGTTTTCCTAACGCTAAGGATCCATGTCTGGGACACGTGGCACTGGTGAGTGCATTTACCAGTAACAATACATGTGTTGTGTGCTATTGTATTTCTAGTTCCAATGTATGTGTTGAATGCTGTGTATATCCAAATTGTGAATGTCTGGGTTATACTTGCATATGAGGTTAACTGTTACTCTAAGATTCAATCTTATTGAATCTCAGACTTAACCAGAGTTTTAGGATCAGAAGCTGGAGTAAGGGGTAAGCAGTACAAGTAAAGCCGTGAGGAGACACGGAAGGAATTAAATATTTTGTTGGATTGTATAATATTGATAGCTACTGTGCTAACTCCATATTTGAATGGTTGTATCACTATTATCCTGGTAGGGACTAACCACTGTTAGTTATTTAAATTTTAATCATGTATTATCAATTACTCAATCACTCAAACCGTTACAAATGCTCTATTGCGCCATAGACTCTGTTAATATTTCTAATTACTACATCTTAATAAACATGATAAGTAGTAAGGAATTTGGGGTGTTACACGAAAGATATGTTAGAGATATATGCTATAGGAATATATTTTGATAGGTTATTAATTGATGACAATCAAGCATAGTTAGGCTAAAAAGGAAATATGCTCAAAAAGCCATTGTAAATAATCTACTTGAGAAATCAATATACTTTATTAAGATAAAAGGGTAAAGAGCGATGTTGTCATCAAAGGGAGTACAAGTGATATTATGAGAAGTAAATATAACATTATCATCAAGGGCAGTAAAAGTGTTTGCCTTCAGCCCTACTTTTAATAATAAGAATTTTAATAATAAGAATATATATATTTATTTATTTATTTATTTATTTGGTCCAAGGTAGTTTTTAGGGGGCAATCCTAGAAAGTGGGCAATTAGTTCTATGGTAGTTATCAGCCAGCAATTTTTGAATGTGCACAAGTTTTATTAGAGAAAACATTTAGGGATGACGTGGTACGTTGTGGTACTTGCTTTTAGCCCTGCTTTTAAGAATAAGATAGAATATTTAAAGTAATATAAATTTATGTTTAAAATATTTAAGATAATATAAACAAACAAATGTTTTATTAAAAAAATTTAAAATGTTGTTAGTGGGAATATTGGGGTTGTTACTTGTTACGCATCTATTGGAAGTTATTTCTTTAAGATAAAATATATAAATAAAAAATAAGTTTAGGATATTATCAAATTTGTCAAAAACAATTACTGGATTATGGTATTATATTAATATATTAAATATTAATTTAAATTATTTAAATAATTAATGCAGTCACAGTATTTTAATTCAAAATATATAAAGTATATTTCAGTTATGATATTATATTTAAGTCAAAATATATAAAATACAATTTTCCACAGGTTTTTTTTTCTAATAATTTAAAGTAATATAAATAACGTTTAAATTATATAAGATAATATAATTAAAATGTTCAGAACGTTGTTAGTGGCCTAGTGGGAATAGTGGGGTTGTTACGTATATATTGAAAGTTATTTTTTAAGTTAAAAATATATAAAACTAAATCAAATGTGTACATAGCAATAAGATTAACGGCTGCTTTTATAGTAAGAGATAATATATTAATATTGTACTTCTAATTATTGTTCAAAAAACCGGATTGGCCGATTCAAACGGGAAATAGCTGGACTGACCACCTAAACGCTTTGGTTCAGCTCTTAACCAGGGAAAACGTGGAATGATGAGAGCGAAGGTGAAGAGTGCTAGATCTAAAGAAGGCCAGATTGAGATTTGGTTGCTACATCTAAGAAGAAGAAGACAAAAAGATGGGTATGATGAGGTCGGCCTTCAATTGTTGTCAGTTGGGTCATGCAAGTAGAGTTAATTCATACTATCTCCGTCTTAATTATAAAAATATTTTTATAATATAATTTGTATTATAAAAATATTCCTATAATTAGGATCGGATGAGTATTTGCGATTTGTGAAGGAGTGAGAGCATTAGGTTAGGGTTTGGTGGTGAAAAAACAATATTAAGAAAGTGATGGAATATCATTCTGATCCTATTTACAAGTTCAAATTAACTAATGCTCATATATTAAGGAGGGTAAGTTAACTCAAACTAAATTTCCAATTTTGTCTTTATTTATGATTGTTCCAAAAATCAAAATGAATAAATTCTTTTTTGTTTATTGTAAATAACAGGGACAAAAATGTAAGAAATGCATTTATTACTCTGCACCAAGATTTATAGTAAAGACCAAAATTTTTAGTCAAAATGGACTTATAAATAGAATTAGAAAGTAGTAGGTTATTAGAGTTTTGGTTGAGTCTCATCATGTGCTTGGGCCCTAATTAATTAAAAAAATAATAATAACCAAACAACCATTTAATTCCCTAATGTAATTCCTTTTTACACAAATTCACCGAAGAAGGGAAAAAATAAAAATTAATTCATTTAAACCTAATTGTTTTCCCTCATTAATAGTTAATTAAAATATAAAAATATGTTAAAAAATAAAACAATATTCAATACCCGCCCGTATAAAATATTAAATGAAAAATTTACTTATAAATTTTCAATATTCAACCAATTAATTTTTTTAAAGATGATTAATACTTGGGATTATTTTATTC
Organism: Acacia acuminata; assembly: GCA_019022655.1. Classification (NCBI taxonomy): domain Eukaryota; kingdom Viridiplantae; phylum Streptophyta; class Magnoliopsida; order Fabales; family Fabaceae; genus Acacia; species Acacia acuminata. Next base: position 465,738 of record JAFJYI010000064.1, read on the forward strand.
ACTAGAGATTATAATAACATTATATGAGTTGGAAGCTCTAATTGGGTTGAGAGCAATCTGCGATTACAATTAATCAATAAATTTAATGTGTTGAGATTCTCCCTAATTTTGATGAATACTCAAAAGGGATCCCATAGACATTAAAATCATGTTATGACTTATGATCAAGGGTATGGGGATATATCCTCCAGGCTTCATGTTTTCTAACCGCCATAAAATCTAAAATCTAAAACAGCTAATAAAATAAAATACAGTCTATTAAATTATATTATTTCAATATAACGCCAAATTACTTAATCTGACTCATTAACCATTGAACTGCTGTCTCGACCGGTTAAGTGACTACTCTGATTTTTTGAACCTTATTATTTTTTGAGGGATTGTTTAAATTAATATTAATAATGATTGAAAAAGACATAAGTCTAGACGTGTGTGTATATATATATATATTTTGGGTCATAAGTACATAACTTCATAACTTTGGGAGAATTATTAAAATAAAAAATCTAAAAATAAAAAAAAGTTAACATATTTTTAGGAAAATTTTCTAAATACTAAAAAGAATTTAATTAAATCTATTCCATAGATAAAAATAATCAATAAATTTTCTCAATTAAAAATTTAGTGTTTTTTATTTTTTTAGTTTTTATTTTTTTAATTTAATTTAATTTTTTAGGTTTCCATTCCCAACTTTCTAAAACCACGTTTTCTCCCTCATTTTTTGTATAGAGCCCTATCGTGAGGAAAGGATGAGGGACCTCGTCTGCTTCAACACAAATGAATGAGTTAATAACTCATGAATCAATATTTCTCATTCCCAAACTAGATGGACACACTTGTAATCCACCTTGTATGGAGCTACTACCTATGTTGCACCGAAACCGAAACAGCGTTTTCGAGACGTTGCCGAAACATGACATCGAAACGTGATTTCAAAAATACTAATATTTCGAAACCTTCCGAAATGTCTTAGGGTTAAATAATATTTTTAATATAAGTATACTAAAGAAACACTCATTCATATACCAAAGCCTAAGTGGTAAGCCATAGCAGAAAACAACCTAAACTAAGGAAATCCTCAGATCCAAGCATTACCTCTTGTAAGCAACTTGTAAAGATGAAACACTCACAGAGTCACAGTCAATGAGTTGCACAGTGCGCAGAATGACAGAACACAGATCACCGGAACAACGACAAGTCGAACTAAACACTCACAGTCGACGACGAGTCTTAGGCGCATGAAGAACCGCAGAACACCGGAACAACGACAAAAAGATGGAGGCCACAGAGAGATGGAGGTGACGGAGATGGAGGCAACTCGATTTCAAAGACAATTGCAGCGTCGATTTGGGGGAGAGAAGTGATTAGGGCATTTTTGTTGCCCAAAAAACTAAACTAGAAAATGCCCTCTAGGTTTTCAAAAATTACAAAAATGCCATTATGATAATTTAACTCATCCAATACGTGAAATTCCCATCTCCCAAGCATTCGCGAATCGGAAACGTTCTCATCTGAAATCGGAAACGTTCTCATATGAAATTTTGGCGTTTCGGTGCTACATAGGCTACTACTATTGGGAGGGTCGTCCTTACACTACAAAACTCGAATCTGGATTAGTCAAAACTAAAGGTTCTGATGAACCGGGAAGGATATTAAAAAAAAAAAAAAAACTAGATCGGTACTTTACAATTTACACTAATTGACTTACGATAAGACGTGCTCTAAACATATAGTTATTTGAGTTACCTATTAGGCTATTGATGGCATAATACCTAGTAAACAATTAAAATTCAGCATTGTGTTTGGTACGAAAAAGTTTAGGGCAGTGAGATGGATTTTGGGGCTCAACAAGGCCAAGACATACCTCTTGGACAATACAATTCCCACTGCACTGCTAATAAACAATTTCACGAAAGACAAAACCAGGTTCAATAATGAATGACATAGAATGAAAATGGCCACATAAATAACTAAATTTCAAATATTTCTAATCTCATCCACAAGTTTTTATGGCGTAGGCTTGCAGAAATATATGAATCATTAAACAAAACTTCAAAGCAAATTGTAACATTTTAATGAAATCTAAGAGATAAAGGTTTACAATGATGCCCACTTTCAATGGAAGGTTCCACTTGTAAAAATGTACAAGTTTGACATATCAAAAGGTAATGAAAAACTAAAAATAAAAAGCACTCATTAGTCCAAAATAGAAGGGAGCAAAAAAACAAAAAAAAAAAATGAAGGGGTAAACAGGTAGAAGAGCCAGATAACTCACATTAATTGTGGTTATTTCGAGTAATATCATCAAGCAAGAGACCCCAAGGCCATAACTTTGACAATCCCCTCACCTATAGGGGGCAGAAGATGAATATGGAGCTGAGGGAGCATAGTAAACAAGGAAAATTGAATAGAAAGTTTTGTTTTACAGCCCAAAATTAATAAGGGAACTCCCTCTCAATATCATAATACAAGAAACCGTTCCACGGCCAAACTGATACAATACTTTCCACGTGATTGTAAATTCTATTAAGAGGGCCACAATAAGGAATAACCAACCTCTTAAATTCATTAGTAGTGAGATTTATCAAATATAGAACATTTCTTCCTTCTTCAATATACACTTTGTAAAGAGATGGTTTGCAAACAATAGCATTGCTCCGAATAGTTGTCAAATCCATCGAGATATTACTAGTATATCTTTTAATCCGCCTCCATGTTCTTCCAGATGCACATGTATCCTCATTAAACACCCACAAATCAATCAAACCAGGTGAACCCCTAACCCGAATGTCAGAAATTATGGCTAGTTTGTTATCATAAACACTAAGCATTGCATCTCTGTCATCCCCTAACTTGGGCATTGGTATCACAGTAAACACTTCCTGAGCTATGTCAAATGAAAGTACCACCTTGACATCATCTTTACCAAGACCATCCTCAACCTCAACCTCAACAACTGTGTATTGTACCTCAAAATTAACACCTAGCTTTGCCCCAAGCCAAAATATGGCTCCATTAGCCGACACATGGCTAGAATTAGAATTTAATGAAACTTTCTTTAAGTTCTCAATATAAATTCCCTTCCATGAACCTCTATTCAAAGAAAACACTTCCGCTCGAGAAATCTCATCATTATAAGGAGCATAAATTCTTACTATCTTGTAATCATTAACAATTGGACTAAATCCAAATCCTGTGACGCGTGGAAAAAGGTCATGGAATATGCCTAGAGGAAGATCTCTGATTGCTGAAGTTGCAGGATTCCATAATGAAAGCAAAGAAGGAATGCGCTGATTGATTTCAACACAAAGCAGACCATTACAGGAACCAACGATCCTAGCATCCTTCAAGCGAGGGATCGAATGAACTTTGCGGACTTGCAACTCGGAATCCAACAAACGCAAGCAACAGCGCCAAGGTTGATGATTACATTCAAAAAGAAGAGAAGGGATTTGATGACAAGACTGTTGTTGAAGGTGGTCCTCAATGAAAGATGAATTTTTCAAGAGAATCTTCCAATCTTTACACACAGATCGAAATCGGATTAGGGGTTTTGCCGGAAGTCGTTTGAGAATGTTTTTTATGATATCAGGAGGAAGATAGGGCACGTCGCTATTCATTGCCTTCCGCTTTATGATGCTTGGCTCAACAGGTTTCCCAGAAGAAAGCCCTTGCAATCAAACGACCCGATTAGCGATTTCAGATTAAAATAGTGTGGAGAGTAGATAGCTGGGTCGCTAGTTTATCGCGATGGATTAGCTATTTCTGGTTTGTTACCATTCCCATCAATTCCGCAGATTCTCTCATTATCCCATCCCAACCGTTGGTGGAGAGAGAGAGATAGGGAGATCCTCAGATCTCAATCAAATATTTTTTTCCTTTGATGCAAAAAAAACCCATTGCTCAGTCTTCTTCTTTTTTTTTTTTTTAACCCATCATTGCTCAATCTTCTTTTTTTTTAAAAAAAAAAAATAGTATTTGACTATTTTTTTTTTTAAACCATCATTGCTCAATCTTTTTTCTTTTTTTCAAGATTATTTTTTTTTTTTTTTTGAAAAATAGTATTCACTATCTGACCCTGGAATTATTTTTTTTTTTTCAGGAATTTTTTAAGATTTTTTTGAAAAATAGTATTCACTATCTGACTTTTTTTTTTAAAATACCATTCAATACCTTAAAATAATTTTTTTTTAAAGAAGAAGAAGAAGAAGAAGAGAAGAAGAAGAAGAGCAATGAGTTTTTTTTGGCATCAAAGAAGAAAAAAATATTTGATTGAAATTCTGAGTATGATTCAGGTTTTTTTTACCAATTTTATTATATCTTTAAAATTTTAGGAGAAAAATATTCTAACCTTTTATCTTAATTATCCCGTCCTCATCTTTATTTTAAAAATTCATATAGACCTTTTTAAAATTAGAATGTATGTTAATATTATACAAACCTATCTTATATTTTAAAATTCTATTTTCATCTCCCTCAATCATTAATTGACAATTAAGTTTAACTTTTCAATTTTTGTTTTACCAAAGTGTCCCTCTTTAATAATAGAATTATTTAAACGTGTGTGTATATAGGCAAAAAAAAAAAAAAAAAAAAATTTATACCACCAAATTTTAATCCTAAAATATTTTTAAAATTTATAATATGCTAAAATTTTATTAATTTTGAGACTATAAAATTTGTAATTTTAATTTTTCACCATATTTATTTAAATGTATTTTTATTTTTAGTTTCTTAAATAACTAAAAATATATATCAAGCACATTTTTTCTGTAAAATATAATCAACTATATAGATTTGAGAGATTGTATAAGTCATTCAAATTTATATTTTCACTTTTTTACTACAAACATTTAAAATGCTTGCTAGAATTTTTAAAATTTTGTGACATTTACAAGCTGTAAATTATAATTTAGAATTTAGTATTGAGGTTAAATTAGTAAATAAATTTAACGGAGTTAACAATTTGAACTTAAGTGCATATTTTCAAAATAAGACGAAATTGAAGAGTGGCGGAGTATTTTACTCAAATTTTAACGATATAACCCGTGTGTTTTTTTTTTTTTTTTTTTTTGATAAATTTGTTATATCTAGTTTTTTAAAAAATTTAAAAAAAAAAAAATTGACAGACTTTATTATATCTTCCAATTTTAATTTAATTTAATTTTTATAGGTTTTGTTGTCTCTCTTTAAAAAAAAAAAAATCTTTTTTTAACGGATTTTAGTATACTTTTTAATTTTAATTTAATTGTGTTTTTTTTTACATATTTTATTATATGTTTACATTTTAAAAATATAACTCAGGCTTACTTCTTTATTATATCCACTTTATGACTAGAGCCGAGAAATCGGGGCCGACTCGTCGGGCCGCCCGTTAGGCCTTTTAATTTTTTTTTTAAAGAAAAATTACTTAGGATGTCTAGACTTGAGAATTAAGAAGTGAGAACCCTAAAAATTTCAATCTCGGTCTCTCTTTCCTTTTTTTCCTTTGAAAATCTCACTCATACTCACAAACTTGAAGCACAATCAAATGTCTTTGAAATTAATGATAGTGGCAAAAAAGATGACAATGATAGTCATTGTACTAATGTTTCTTAGTGATATACTTTTTATGTTTTATGTGAGTTATTTGTGGACAACGGTTTGCTTTTAATTACAAATTATTTAATGTGTTTATTTGTTGAATGATTCATGTTGTTTGGATATTAATGTTGACAACTTTTATTTAATAAATTTAAACTTTAATTGTTGTAATTTTCTAATTATATTACTTTGAGAAAAAAATGGAGGAAAAATAGTTAAAATTTGGAATAATAACTTACGGGCCCTGTAGGGCCGTCCCTGACCCTAGTGCTCTCGGGCCGGATTTTCAAAAAACAAATATTTTTCTTACCCCCAAGTCCTATAGGGCCGGCCCTATTAGGCCTTAGCCCTTGAAGGGCAAGCCCAAATTCCCAACTCTATTTATGACGAAATCATCAAATTGTATTGCTAATACACTTTTTTTAGTGGTCTTCATCCATGCTTGAGAAATACTACACCTAATATAGCAATCTTATAGCAATCCTATCCCGGCATGACGGGTGTGGTTTATGTAACAACATCACGTCCTCGCGAATATCATGAGCATCTTTGGCAACAAGCTGTGTGGTACATATCTGATTTTGACTTCCTAGCTCGGGAAAATCAAGTTTCTAGTTATGAGTGATGAGGTCCACAACCGCTGGAGTTGTAATACCCTTGGTATATCAGCATACATCAGAATATTGCCACGTAGTTCCATGGGCAAAACAGAAATGATGTTATTTACATATAAAAAATTCTTGATTACATGACATAAATACCCACAAGGTTTGTAAATATTACTTACAAACTTAAAACATAAATACAGAATTCCTCAATAAATAACCCACAACCAAAATAACTCAATTTCGACATCTTTATTTGCCAACATTTGCCGCCTTGCCCTGAGAGCATCATTCAATATGCTATACAATTCACATGTAGTAACAAAGACTGGAATCTCAAAGGACCCCAGGGTAATAGTTAATCTCAGGCACAAAGTATAGACAATATATGACAATTAACAATAAACAGTCCATAACAGTATAACAACATTTAGAACTCATATTACAAATCACATACAACAATATCGGCATACATAAATCACATAACATAGCGCTAGAGATAATTGACTAGGAACCACCCAAGTCGTTTGAATATAACTAGGTTTGTTACTTATGGACTATTGGTCTAATAGGCCTTAGCCATCGGGAGGATCTCCACGGTTAGCGCTCTACTTAATCAAGTCATGAGTGGTGCTAGCCCAACTGTTGGGATCCGTACAGCAGTGGAAGGATTTCATCCATTAAAATCTTTACGAATCTCATAGGAGGATCTATCAACGGCGTTTAAATCGGGTTCGTTAGGAACTATACCTTTCTATGTGTGTTCGTTTTGTTCGATTTGATCACCAAGAGCCGACTCAGCGAATCCACTCCCTCTACCGGTATCCACACCGAACAGCCTCCAACACCGACGGCAGCGTGCTAGCGTCTTCAACATCTCTGCGTCTCTTCACGTTTTCTCTCTAAAGTTTTTACTTGCGTGGCTGTTTCACTTATTTTTAATACGACTAGATTATTATCTTATAGGATTTCTAAAACCCTAAAGGGCCGTATTAAAAATATTCAAAATTTATCTAAATTAATCTTGAAATTTGAATTTGGATTTAAAATAATATTAATTAAATCTGTCCAATAGATCTAATCTAATCTATTTATTTAGTCCAAATTAAAAGCTAGCTGATTTAATTTATCTTTATAAATTAAATTTGAGATACTATATATCAATTTAAATTCAATTTGAGATATTATATCTCTATTCGAAAATTAAATATGAAATACAATATCTCTATTTGTTTTAGATATTTAATTTAGGGTTAAATGCCTAATTTGCCGGAAGTTTTGCTAAGGGGTGCTCAAAGACCGGAAGTTTTTTTGGTACCAAATTTGCCCGGAAGTATGAAAAAGGTACCAAATTTGCCCTAAGTATGAAAAAGGTATCAAATTTGCCCCTCCGTTAATTTTAACTCTGTTAAGTTTAAGCGAGTGTACACGTGGCATGCCACCTCATGACACGTGGCATGCCAACTCATCAACCCAATAAAAGTTAAGTATCATTTTTTGCCCTGGAAGTTTTCATTGAGGAGCAATTTTGCCCCGGAAGTTTACAAAAGTAGCAATTTTGCCCTTCTTTCTGTCAATATTAAATTTGACTGTTAAATCAATCAAAGACCACATATGTCATGCCTTGAAAAGGTCGAACTTGGAGTCGAGAGAAGGAGATCCTTGAGATGTTGAGCTCAAGGACGGAATTTGTGAAGCCGATTGGTCACGGGAAGCATCACTTATTATCTAAGCAAATGATCGGTCTCTACAAACGTAAATATTATCACTATTGATTTATTTTATAACCAATTTTTGGGACAATTTATTTTCGTTTTTGCGTTTCATTTGCTTAGATCATAAGTGATGCTTCCTCCGGGATTTTGTGACATACCTTTTAGTCCCCGTGACCGCCGCTTCACAAATTCCGCGCCTTGAGCTCAACATGTCAAGGATCTCCTTCTCTCGACTCCAAGTTCAACCTTTTCAAGGCATGACATGTGTGGTCTTTGACTGATTTAATAGTCAAATTTAATATTGGGAGAAAGAAGGGCAAAATTGCTACTTTTGTAAACTTCCGGGGCAAAATTGCTCCTCAATGAAAACTTCAGGGGTAAAATTGCTCCTTAATGAAAACTTCCAGGGCAAAAATGATACTTTTAATTGACGAGGTGGCATGCCATGTGTGATGAGGTGGCATGCCACCTCACATTTTAACGATCTACGTGGACTTCCGTCACTTTTGGGTAAATTTGATACCTTTTTAATACTTTCGGGGCAAATTTGGTACCAAAAAAAACTTCCGGTGCCGAGCGCCTTAGCAAAACTTCCGAGGCAAATTATTATTATTTAATTTCGAATATATATATATATATATATATATCCTTCATAGATTAAACGTTTTATTCATTAAATCTGAGACATATCTAAGATTCAATGAATCTAGACATTATTGCTCGTGTTGGGCTATTCTTTTGTGCGACCCTGCAGACCCACATGATATTGGCAGCGGGTCAATATTATACCATCCCACAAGTCGCAAGCGGCCTTTAACAAGAAATTGCGACTACCCAACTCATATGGGGATCGTTGACACGATACAACCTATTATACAACCTTATCACGTCCCTTTTGTCACGCGATAATTTGATCAAGGATGAAGCATGAATAATGTTATCCTTCTATTCTTGACCATTACTTTCTTGATTCTTGTGAAGTCCAACAATTGAAATGGAAACTCCTTTCCATCGTAGTATGGCCATACATTTCTCAGACTCACTCATCGAGGGACCCAGTATTATCTCTCTACAAATGTGAAGGATAAATTCCATCTTGACCATTCACATTCCTCTGCATGAAAACCAATAATCCCGATCGAAGCCTTTATCACCACCCAATCAAAGGTGACTTTTGACTAAGTCAAAGATCAGTAACTCTCATGTAGGAATCCATGATGATCTCAGATTAAAGGGCATTGTGACGTGGTTATACATGCCATGCAGCTTTCTCATAGTGGGTCAGCCCAGCACCTTGTACTCTTACAAGTGCCTATGACTTTGATTCGTATCTCCATACCTCATCAAAGTCATACTGGTCTTACTTCATCTTCGCTCCCGTGTAGATGACCGACCAGAGACATTTAGGATAATCTATAAGATACATCCAAGGATACAGTTATAACTATAAACATACAAATGATATGATAACTAAAACGAGGAAATACTTTAAAGGGTAAAGGTGCAAAACTACACATGTGCTTTACACTCGGGAGCGTCCAGCACCATATGCTTTTTGCGGAGCAAAAATACACATGTGGTTACATTTTAGGAGCAAAAATCACACCACCATTAAAATCTAACTTAACGGTGTATTTGCAACAAAATGTCATATTTACAACGTAAAAATGCCATATTTACAACAACATTTAAACATGGATTTTGAACATAGAAAGGTCATTTACAACAACAACAAAAAATGCTATATTTACAACAGAAGTGTTGTATTTACAAATATTTGAAAATATCATATTTACAACAACATTTAAACACCTGGATTTTGAATATAGAAAGGTCATTTACAACAACAACAAAAAATGCTATATTTACAACAAGAAGTGTTGTATTTACAACAAAATTTAAAATCTGGCTATATTTACAATAGAAAATGTCATATTTACAACAACATTTAAACACCTGGATTTTGAACATAGAAAGGTCATTTACAACAGAAAAAATGCTAGATTTACAACAGGAAGTACTATATCTACAACAAAATTTAAAATCTGACCATTTACAACAGAAAAAGTCATATTTACAACAAACTAGATTTTAACGATGGTATGACTTTTGCTCCTAAAATATAACCACATGTGTATTTTTGCTCCCAAAAAAAGCATATGGTGCTAGGCGCTCCCGAGGATAAAGCACATATGTATTTTTGCTCCTAAACCCTACTTTAAATAACGTTTAAAGTACAATGATTTGCACCTAGGGCACAATTTCCAACACCAACATAGGACAAGACTTCACAAATATGGTTCAAACAAACATACACCGTCCTACAAAGTGTGTGAGAGAAGAGTTACTACTTAGACGCTTTACCAATTATCGAATCGGCTCTCAATCATTTAGTCGTCCTGGGAGTGTTGAATCCTATCAATACACATTTATGGACAGCGGGTTATTATTTATCCAGACTTTTCACAATCTCGAATGCTATTGCACTAGGCTCAATGTGAAACTAATTGACCTATATTCACTCCCAAGAGTTCTTATTGACCTTTAAAGATCCAACTACTCACTTTAGGCCTTATTTTTCATTTTCGACCCTTAGGCCCATTTCTGCTAGATTTTGTATTGAACTTTTCAAAATCATATCTAATTGTACAAGTGTCCAAATGGGGTGGTTCTAAAGCCTATATAATCATCATTGAGTGTGGTTTCAAGGAATAATACTTTTAGCGATCATTCATATGCACACAAATCCAAAATCAACAATAATCACATACTGCCCAGAATTATGTTCCAGAATCATAGGTTACTTTCAAAAATTCATATCTCTTTGTATATAGATCCAAACTAGACATATGACCTATCAAATTAAATATCATTATATCTACTTTAATTCTAAAAAATTTCATAGCAATTGGAAATCATTTACCTAGTCAAAAACACGACACAATCCGACTGTCTCGCAGAAAACAAAAATTGGCAGTATTTGGGGCTTTAATTCCAATTTAATTTCAATGCTTCCAAGAATAATTCCTAACCACTACCCTACACAACTTTCCATTTTAAACCCATTGGAACCATCAAAATGGGTGAAATCACACTCTTTGTAGGTCCACTTTTCTGGCCGAAATTTAGTAAGGAAGAACAAAATTTTGATTTCCAACTTAAACATCATAATCTAGTCTCTAATCACTTCTAGCTTGTTGTTTAAACCCTTAATCACACTCTAACCCCTTTTTAGGACAGATCCTCCCCTTATCATCTAGGGTTTCAAGAATCACAAGAAGATAAGGCGAAGCCACCAAAGGATCAACAAGCTAAAACACACAACAAGAAGGCTTGAAACCACATACCTACACTTTGGTGATTGTTCTTGAAATTTTTCCCTTCTTCTTGGTTCGCCAAAAAATTTTGCCTCCTTGAAATACCATAGGAAAAGAGCTTTTAAGATCAAGAAGGGTTACAGGAGAAAGCTTGAAGAGATAGAGAAGATTGCACAAAAACTTGCCTCTTGATCTTGATCTTTCTTCCTTCTCCTTTCTCTTGAAATTTTTGGTTGGCCTCCTCTCCTCTTGTCTATGTCCAAAGAGAGTGTTTAATGGTTAATTAAAGGTCCAACTCGGTTGAAGGAGAAGACGGATACATTTGGCTTCCGACTAGGTACATATTTACATCCATGCCATCTTGTTCTATCCTAACCATATGGCTAGACTTGTTGTTGGCCTTTTTCCTCTTCCTTCCTTGGGCTTCTTTAGCCAAAATTTAAGGTATTATGAAGGATTTTAGAGTGTTCTTGAATTTCTTGGAGCCAAAATCCATGGGCCCCACACTCCACTATCCTCATTTGACCATGTTATTCTTACAAAACTTATTTTCGCACAAACTAGCAGAATTTTTAACCAACTTTGAAAATTCACCTATGCAGAAATGTTCAATTGCAATGATTCCAAAGGCTATGTGACAATTAATAAGTATATTTTCAAGGAAAAATATCTCCCATGGTCAAACACACATAATCTGTCACATATTCATCAATCATTACACACTGATCCAGAAAACGTTCCACAGTTAAGGGCTAACTTTAAAAATTCTTAACTCATGGTACACATGTCCAATTGACCTATATGACCCATCAAATTAAACCTTATCATGTCTACTTTGCTTCTGAAAGGTTTCAGGGCTTAGTCGTCTACCTGATATAGACTTATCCTTAAATCTTTAGACTTAAAATTTAGGATATTACAAGAATCCTGAAACACAACTCACCTAGATTTTTCTGGTGTAAAAAATGACTTCTAACAGGGAGCTTTTATTCATATTTAAATTTATATTCCTTGATTTTACTATTTTAGTGAGGTAGTTGAAAATAACTTCTAAGAGAAAGCCTTCATTCTTACTTCCTCCTATCCTTAATATGAAACATATTTAAGGAGTTGATATTGATTCTAAATATAAGACATAATTTTTTTTATTTGTTGATCTTTTCATAATTTCCTATATGATACTCTCTCAACAATAATCAAAGGAAGAAGAAATGAGAGAAGTAAGAAAGATTAGTAAGATGTTTTAGAAAATATATGTCATCTTAACTAACTTCACTAGCTTCTTTAATCGAATCAAATTAGATAAATATGTCTTATATTAAGAACGATAGTAAGTATTTAATTCTAGTCCGCTCCAAAATGGTCGGCTCAAACGGATTTCTCAGAAGAAAACAACGGCCGCTATCAAGCATCAAGTATCATGGAGGCTTTCAGTCCCAAGAAAAAAAAAAGTACTCCCTCTGGTCCTAATTATAAGAGCAAATTACCAGAATTTGGAAGGATTAAGAAAGGAAGTTAAATTAGTTAATTATGTGTATTTTCCTAAAATACCCTTACCCAAAATTTAAAATGACATTAAGGAGGATACTTTAAAATTTAAAACAACAAAGCCCGATATGAGTTACGTTTTGTTGTTTCTATCTTGTTTGTGACGACGAGAAAGCCCCCTAATTAATTTCCAATAATTCCTATCATATATTATTATGCCATTCAATAAATTTATGGAAAATTAAAATAAAGGACCAAGCAAAAATAATATTTATTTAAACGGACCATAAAAATTTTAATTACTTACAAGGACCCAATATCAAAATATAAGTTCAAAAATACTAAATTACCCCCATTGTTGCCATATGCACATACAATAAGGAAGGCTTTTAAAAAAAAAAAGAAAAAAGAAAAATCAATTTCTTGAAAAATTATGACGATGGAAAAGCAGTTTATTTTTCGTTCTTCACATCAATCAGGAAGCAAGTTTTGTATAATTTCATTTTCAAACTTGTCAGACTCATTGCCTAATGATATATATATATATATATATATTCAACTGTATATATATGTGATATATATATCATGCCGTCTATCTCATGTATCAGCGAATAAAGTATGATTCTTTATTTCTTTTTTGGTCGAAATATAAAGTATGATTCCAATTAACTAATGAAATTCATCATGCTCATACCTCCAACATTATTTATTTTATAAAATATATATGTGTATTATTAAATTATTATTGTCTTTAATTATTATTGAGAAAGTACAAATAGAGGTATTATAGGAAAAAATTGACAAAAGTTAAAACTTGCTCTTATAATTAAAATCAAAACCAACTCTAAAATTTACTCATATAATTAAGACCGGAGGAAATATCAATGGAAGCTGATTTCAGACTATCATCGTCCAAAGAAGAGTTTTTGGGGGGGGGGGGGGGGGGGGGGCGCTAATTTTCGTACTTCCATTCCCGTTTACTGAACCAAGTCCAAAACTTTTGTTTCGGGCCAATGAACCAAAACAAAGCCTTAAGTAACTGTCTTTTTTTTTTTTTTTTTTTTTTTTTTTTTCCAGAGCCCTTAGCAAATATTCATTCAAAACACACAAGGTTAGTTGTTAATAAGGTGGCGAACTAAGGTTCAAATCTTCAATGAGAGAGGGGTTCATATTTAGTGTGCGACAATGCCTCAAATATGATTACCTCTAATAGAAAGATAGCTATACTATCTTTCTAATACAAAAAACTATTCATTCAAAAAAAAATGAATATATATATATATATATATATATATATATATAGGGTTTGAACAAAAAAATTATTTGTTCTAATTAAGCAAGTCCAAACAAGAATTCAAGCTTAACATTAATTTAGGAGATATTTAATTTTAAAATTTACCTTTGCTTATCAACATACTACCTATGATCCTAAATATAAGAGCGGGTTAGGGATTTGATTTAGTTATAAATATAATATCTCAATCCACCTTATCTCAAAAAAAAAAAAAAAAATCCATCTTATTTCCCAAATTTATAATTTTTTTTTCTAAAATATCTCTATTGATTATATATATTAAGGAGATTCTATTTAAGGGTAGTCATGGTAAAATATGATACTTTAGAAAAACCAACATATATTTATTACAAATAACTAATATAACTAATTTTCTTAAGCTAGTCAAATCAGTTAACTAGCTATTATATTAAAAATTATGACGTTGTATTGTATATACATTTTTTTTTTAAAAGGACGTTGTAATATTTATCGCATAACTTTGAGGCGAGCAGATTTAAGAAAAATTACTTAGAAATCCTTGTTACAAAATTTATTAACCAAAGGCATTGAAATTTGTTCAAAATACTATGCACAATTTCTCTAAGATATGATAGAGTTTGAAATTTTAGAATATGAGTACAGGGAAGTATACACATTTAATTTACAACCACTGTTTTTTTTTTTTTTTTTTAAGGGGAAAATATCACTCAGGTCTCAAGAAAGAAAAAAAAAAATTAAAAAAAAATCCCAACCCCATACTCCAATCAAAAAAGTCCATAGGGACTTTTTTGATATTAATTACGGAGAAAAAATATCGGAAAAGTTTTGTTGTCAACATAGCTTTTCCTATTGTTAAAATTTCCTATGAAAAAATTGTTGTCAATATAGCTTTTCATATTGTTAAAATAACTTTTCCCGTTGTCAAATTTTTTTCGAGTTTTTCCTCTGGTGTAGAATTTTAGAAACCCGAAAAAATTTTGACAAAAGGAAAGCTATTTTGACAATATGAAAAGCCATTTTGATAACAATTTTTTTATAGGAAAATTTTAACAACGAAAAGCTATTTTAACAAAATGAAAAACTATTTTAATAACGAGACTTTTTTAATATTAGAATTCGTAATTAATATATAAAAAAGTCCCTAATAGGGGATTTGGGGTTGATATTTTTTTGAGTAAAATACTCTAACCACCCCTCTATTTTACTTTAATTACACAGACCTCCCCTCTATTTTGAAAACCCATACAGACCTCCCTTATATTTTGAGATTCTATTTCCATCCACCCAAACCGTTAGTTGACCGTTAAGTTTGACTTTTGAACTTTTATTTTACCAAAATACCCTACTTTAACATTAGATTATTTAAAAAATATATATGTATGTGGGAAAAAAAATATACCACCAAATTTTTATCCTAATATATTTTTTTAACTTTCTAATATGTTAAAATTTAAGAATTTTGAGATTATAAAATTTATAATTTTAATTTTTTTACCATATTTATTTAAAAAAAATTAGTTTCTTAAATGACAAAAAATATATATCAAATATAATAAACTATATATGTTTGAGAGATTGTATTAGGTCCTTTAAATTTAAATTTTGATTTTTTTCTACAAACAATGGAAAAACTTAAATTTTTAAAAGATTGTGATATTTACAAGTTGTCAATTAAAATTTAGGGTAAAAATTCTAACCACCTTTTTGTTTTGTCTTAATTACACAGATCTCTCTTCTATTTTGTAACATATACTTAAGTTCAAACCATTAACTCTATTAAGAATATTGTAAAAAGATTCTAAAAATATATTTTAAATTGAAATTTATAAAATTTATTTACTAATTTACCCTTAATGCTAAATCCTAAATTTTAATTGACAATTTGTAAATATCACAAACTTTTAAAAATTTAAGTAAGTTTTTTAAATGTTTGTAGAAAAAATATCAAACTTTAAATTTAAATGACTTAATACAATCTCTCAAACATATATAGTTTTTTATATTTGATAGAAAATAATATATTCGATATATATTTTTAGTCATTTAAGAAACTAAAAATAAATAAAATTTTAATAAATATGGTAAGAAATTTACAATTATAAATTTTTATAATCTCAAAATTCATAAATTTTTAACATATTAGAAAATTAAAAAACTATATTAGGATAAAAATTTGGTGATATATATATATATATATATATATTTGCCCACATACATATATATTTTTTAAATAATTCTAATGTTAAAGTAGGGTAATTTGGTAAAATAAAAGTTCAAAAGTCAAACTTAACGGTCAACTAACGGTTTGGGTGGATGGAAATAGAATCTCAAAATATAAAGGAGGTTTATGTAACATAATTTTAGTTTTAAAGGAGGTCTATATGGGTTTTCAAAATATAGGGGAGAGTCTGCGGTAATTAAAGTAAAATAGAGGGATGATTAGAGTATTTTACTCTATTTTTTTTAATATTTATTCTATTCCTTAGTACCTGAATGATATTTTCCTAAAGAACAATAGTTGAAAGTTGAAAATATTTAAATTTTTCGATCTTGTACTCTCTCCGACATTTTATTCAAATTTTGACTTTGGTCTCCAACGCCTTCAATCTGTCTCTAGCTTCAACATTTCATGGTTCCATGCGCAAGATCCTAACTGTTCAAAAACTTCTCAGATTATTACTTCAATACACCTTTCTTCCAAGAATCTGAGCGGGCCTATCTCTTGGGCTTTTATCAGGGATATGTCGCAGGTTCTTGCTCTTTCTAATTACAAGTTTGGAGGCAGCATTGAGCAGCATTAATAGGCTTTTTAGTTTGTCTCATTAGTTTGCACTTTGCAGCTTTCAATGAAATGTTTGACTTGTTTTTATCATGAATTTTTTTGAGTGGAAAGGAATTCATTAATAAGGATCCGAAAATGTACAAGCTGAAAGACAAGAAAATTACATCAGGATGCTAATAAATTACATCAAAAGACTAAATTTAGCAAAACAACTCTGAGTATGTGCAGCTATTGCTTTGACTTGGGCCAAGATGGCATCGGTTGTGAAAGTTTCATCCATGAAAATTCTCTTATTTCTGACCTCCCATAACTTCCAGCAGGTTATGGAGATGCCAACCTTCCATGTAGAGTCTAGCAGAGTAGACCTGATAGCTACTTGCAGCCAACTTCGGATGTCCAATCTGAAGAAATCAGCAATAAGATCTGAGGGTAGAACTTTTTTCCAGACTAAAGATGCTAGACTGCACTCCTTGAAAAAATGATTCAGATTTTCAGTCCCTCCAAGGCATAGAGAGCAGCTTGAGTCCGGAGAAAGGTGCCTGGAAAAGCGTTGCTCATTAGTTACTAATTTCCCTCTCAGAAGCAGCCCATGAAGGTCCTGACCCTCTGTGCCATTGGAAGCTTCCAAAGCTTGGACCATAAGGAGTCACAAGCATTCCAGTTAAGAGATTCTAGGGCAATGTAAGCAGACTTGGTTGAAAATTCCCCTGAATTGGTTAGTGCCCAAGAGCAAGTGTGGGGACTTCCTGAACAGATAAGGATGAGAGGTCACTGAGGACCACAGGAGGTAACAAATGATGAAATAAGCTCCATTTCCAGGAGCCATCCTCATTAACATAGTCGGCGATGGTTCTTTGGAGGTCTTGATCCGGAATAGGTGAGAAAGCAAGGAATTTTACAGGGCCACTGTTACCTACCCAAAAATCAGTCCAGAAGTGGACATGCCTACCGTCACCTTGTTTCCGTTTCATGTGAATATAGGTATCCTCCCATAATTTGATCAAGTTCCACCAGAGGGGAGACATACGCGCACGTTGAGCCACCGTCCCTGAATCAGAAGCTCTATATTTTTGTTGCAACACACGAACCCATACAGAGTTAGGGTGAGCATGAAATTTATAAATCAACTTCATCAGGAACGCCTTATTCTGGGACCCCAGATTTAGTAATCCACAACCACCATTCTTGATTGGCTGGTAGAGCTCCTGCCATTTAACTAGACTAATGCTCCGTCGATCAGATGAATGTCCCCCAATGAATTTCCGGATGATCTTCTCAACCCTTCCAATACACGATGAGGGAAGAGCAGTGCTCTGCATGGTATAGAGTGGGATAGAAGACAAAACAGACTTGGCAAGGGTTATGCGGCCGGCCAAAGAGAGGAATCTGCATTTCCAGCCAGCTAGCTTGGATTGAACTCTTTCCACTATGTACCCATAGCCATAGGTAGCTGAAGTCACCCTCCCATTCAAGATCGGTACTCCCAGATACTTCCCTAATGAGTTTGTTCTCTTGTACCCCATCTTGTCACAGATTCCCTTGCATATTTGGGGCTCTACATTTTTTGAGAAGTAGATATTTGTCTTGGTCTGACTAATCTTATGCCCCGAAGAGGAGCAGAATTCTTGCAATAGATCACTAATCAGGTCGGCTTGCACAGGAGTAGCATGTCCAAAGAGTATTAAGTCGTCAGCAAAGAATAAGTGAGAAAGTCTCACCCCTTGTTCGCCCACCTTGATCGTCTTCCAAACTCCAGACTTAACTTTTGTTTCAATAAGGTGAGACAAACGTTCCATGCATAGGACGAAGATATAAAGGGATAGTGGATCACCCTATCTCACGCCGCGTTCCGGGGAGAAGGTAGTTGATGGCTTTCCATTCCATAAGACTTGCATTAACTACAAGAAAAATCAATTTTTGCTACGGAAAAATTCCGTAGCAAAACAGACTTTTTTCGTAGCAAAATGGATTTGCTACGGAATTTGTCCGTAGCAAAAAATCGCGTAGCAATTGCGACGGAAAAGGAAAAATCCTTCGCAAATTTGTTAATTTGCGACAAAAATCCCTATCCGTCGCAATTTGCTATGGAAAATAATTCCGTAGCAAATTTTCGAATTTGCTACGGAATATTTTTCCATCGCAATTTGCTACGGAAAACAAATCGAAAATTTGCTACGAATTATTTTCCGTAGCAAATTTTCGAAAATTTAATTTTTTGCGACGGAAACCATTCCGTAGCAAATTCTCAAATTTACGACGGAAATATTTTCCGTAGCAAAACTAATAAATTAAAAAAAAATTAAATTTTTTTTCAGAAAAGTGAATACAAAAAGTAGTGTACCATGGATATAATAACAATTATAAAGAGTTTACATAGAGAAAACAAAATATATATAATAATGTTGCAAAGAGCAAATACTAAAAAGTAGTCTAAACAGCAGCATTGTGATCATCATCATCACCAGCATGATCATCATCACCAGGAGCCGATCCCGAACCCTTGTCTTTCATTAGGGACCTGATTTGAAGCTGCATCTGCCTCATCATCTCCGCTTGCTGAGTAATTTGTTGCCTCATCATCTCTTGTTCCTGGATCATCTCTTTGTCTCATTATCTCCGTTCTCGAGTCACCGTCGCCTCATCATCTCCTGTTCCTGATTCATCTTTGTTGCTTGCTCCTGCACCAAAGTCTTCATCTTCTTCAGCTCATCTGCAAAAACATTATGAAGTACATTTATTATTTGGATTTGTTGTGCCCCATATTGGTGAACCAAAAAAAATAACTAGACATATTGTCCATATACTCTTGTTATTAGCATCACTCAAGTCAAGAGCAACTTATTTTTTACAATATTTTTAATTCAATGGCACAAAGAATATTTTCATGCTACAAAGTCAAGCTTTCATCGTTATTTCTTTTTCATCCTATTCATCTTGCTCTTGCAGACAAAACAATCCCACTTGTCATTGTTGTTCCCAGACGTAAATGCATCTTTTTTTGGTTATTCACATATGTCATCTACAAATGTCAAAAATCAGATACGTACACAACATAAACAAACTTGAAAGTTCATGTATTAGTCTCGACATTTAGGGATGATCCAAAATAAAATTTATTTGACACTCAAAACACATATAACAATGTGAAACATAGCGCTATAGTCTTTAAAATCCATATAGAAATCAGTATCCCGCCATTCCACGCATGTGGTAGATTAATGGTCTTTATTTTATCCGACCGTTTTGCAAAATCTTAAATTAGTAAAGCTATGAACATAAATTCCAATTATTCAAGTCTAGTCAGCTTTATCCCGCAGGAACACTGCTTCATGATATGGCTTAGATGCAGTATCAATAACTAAAGCAAGTGCGTGCAAGTCATAAGCCAGCAAATAGCACTACAGAAACAACAGTAACATGTTAGGGAAATTAAGCCGGCAAACCAAACTTGCAGCAAAAAATTAAAAAAGGAAAATTGTTTCTACCATCACAAGAGAAAAAACCTATACTCTTTGGTATAAGGGCATTTACTTTACCGGAATCATTATCCCTTCTTTGTTAATTAAAGGCAAGGAACATTACTAGCACAAAGTCACCAATAGACACAATCTTGCACAAAATCATTCAGAACAAAGGTCCTTGAGCAATCAACAATTTAGTGTTCCATCGGCACAACAGGCAATACTTCTCATTTTGAATGGGACAAGCGAGAAGAAAGTTTCAAACTTCGAGAGATAAGATCCATAGTGTTACAACAAAAGTAAAGAAACAAAATGATATCACAAAAATATAGAAATATAGAAATGTAATTATATTTAGCAGGTTAACCATGAACCTAAGTTATAGAAATATAAATCAAACACTGAAAGATATCACAAAGAAATGAACAGCATGAACTTGAAAAATGTTGTACCTAATGATACTTTGGTAATCGAAATATGGCGTTAAAAGTAACTTAAAAAGGAAAGCATCACTACAAGTTTAATTTCTAAAACCAAATCGAAGTTTAATTTTCCATATGTCAATCTTAACATCTTCAGGGCACTGAAGAACATATCTAGAGATGAAATAACAAAGGAAAAGCTGCTCCTGTTATAGCAACGATAAAACTGATCCCTTCATGAGAACCAACCAGAGAGTTAAAATAAGTTAAAGCATGAGACTGCTACTGGAAGCAGGATGTGTTGCAAATAAAACAACATTTAGAAGAAAATTATTGCATTCACTTGGTTAAGTGAAAATGCACTTCGAATGGGATAGTGATCATCCATAAAGCCCAATGCACAAAGGCCATTTCATTTGTGAGCATGCACCTTGTACTCTACAATTAAAAAAGAAAGAAAGCAAATAGATACCATGTGTTCATGCTTCAAAGAGTAAACCAACTCAACCATTTGATTAAGTTGAAAACAACAAGTCTGTCAAATCTCGAGGTAAGATGTAACATCCTATTGACAAAGAACTTAAGGGTATGCGAGCGCAAATTATACCATTAAATGTAAAAACGGAAATTACTCATCCCAAAAGATAGATTCATATTCCGTGGAACCGATGCTCTGTATACAACAAAGTATAAGTTTTTTCTTGTAACGGGCAACGAGTGAAATTCAATTAAAACCACCAAATCTGACATCGAAATACAAATACTTTCCCAATGACACAAACATGGTGGATACAGATATCACAGACCATAATTCATTAATAAAAGCGGCAAAAAAAATTCCAACAAACAAGCAGACTTTGTCTTCAAGGCTCCGACCCAAATCAGCCAGTAATTCAGAAACATAAGCTAAGCGGTGCATTAGGAAAGCGATTCAAAAACCATACCTCAGGGTTGGCAAAGAGACTCACAACGTATTACATCGTGAATTCAGGCATCATTCCGATGGAACCCTCGAAATGGAGGCAGACAGAATAGAATCCAGAGGCATCCGACGTGCCTTCCGATGGAACCCTCTAAGACAAAGTTTCCGGCGAATCACGGAGAGCGAAGGGAGGGAGAGGGATTACCACGGTGGTGATAAGTGATATTGGAGGGAGGAATTAGGCATTTGGGTGAAACAAGAAGTGAGCCGCGGGAGATATTCTTATGGGAAAAAGGTTCAGGCGGCAATTTGCGACGGTTATTATATTCCGTCGCAAATTGGGAATTCCTTTTTTATATTTGCGACGGAATTTACTTTCCGTCGCAAATTCAGATTTTTATTTATTTATTTTTGTGACGGAATTTATTTCCGTCGCAAATGGAGTTTTTTTTTTTTTTTTTACTTACTACGACGGAATTTGTTTTCCCTCACAAATTAAGTTGAATGGAGGGAAGTGTGAAATTTTTGTGGGAAAATAAATTTACCTTTGCGACGGATTTGATTTTCCATCGCAAAATTTTGCTACGCATTTGATTTTCCATCGCAAATTACGACAGAATTTGTTTTCTGTCGCAAACTTTTGCGACGGATTCAAATCCGTCGCAAATTCTCTCGCAATTGCGACAGATTTTTTTTTCTATCGCAAATTCGGTCTTAGTATTTTCTAGTAGTGATGGTGGGGGAGGTAATGCAATTCATTATTATATTGATCAGTGCAATCGGCAGACCGAAGTCATGCAATGTGTCCTCAATAAAATCCCATCGTAAACGGTCAAAGGCCTTTTGTAAATCAACTTTAATAGCCATCCAACCTGTTTTCCCCTTTTTCCCTCTCATAAAGTGGATAACTTCATGGGTTATGACGATGTTGTCAATTATACTTCGCCCCTGGATGAAGCTAGATTGAAACTGACCAATTAAGGTTGGCATAATTGGTCTGAGTCTATTAGTAATGGTCTTAGACACTATTTTGTACAACACAGAGCAAAGACTGATAGGGCAAAATTCACTTATAAGCTGAGGGCGATTGACTTTAGGGATCAGCACAAGTAGAGTTTGGTTTAAAGACTGATGGAGGGGATTTCCTGACCAAAGACTTTGGATATACTCTAGAATGCTGGGGCCTACAATACTCCACTGGGATTGGTAAAATAGGGCATTAATACTATCTCTCCCAGGGGTTTCATTTCAAAGAGTGCGTGTTTGACCTCATCCAGGGAAATACCACGGTCCAACGAAAGCAATTGGGAGTCAGTCAGAGGTGGGAACATACCTTGAGTGGATAGAGGGTAGAAGATTGAATCTTCAAGGGAATAAAGGTCCTGGAAGGATTGCATATCATGATATGATAAACTCTGGTCATCGGTAAGCCATGTACCATCGCAATTCTGGAGTTGGGAGATGCGATTCTGCTTCCTTCGAATTAATGCTTTCATCTGGTAATAATGAGTATTGCGATCCCCAAGACAAAGCCAATCGGAGGAGGATTTCTGGATCCATAAGAGTTCTTCTTGGAGGCACACCTCTTGTAATTTTTAAGTGCGCTATATCTCTTTCCTTTGGATTCAGGTTCATCAAAGTTTGTAGAGAATACATGAAAGAAAGCTTGTTAACTTTATTGAGTGGGGTCCTGCAAGTACACAGGTCTTGCTTATGTGGAAAAGTAATTGAAAGTAGTAGCTTTACATAATCTTATATGCTTTATCTGAGAATAAATTGATCTTATTTCTTCTTTTTATGTTTTGCACTTGTAGCAGGTTGCCCTGTCTAGAAAGTCACCCTATGTTCAAACTGCACACAGGGTGGATCTCTATTGACTTTCTCGAATTCTTTCTTTTTTTCAGTTTCATGTTTGTATTTCTGGGATAATATTGGATGTTGGTTCTTACTTCTCTTAAAACTGGTCGTTGTTCCTAGAGAAGAAAGTCAACAAATTAAGAATAAGGATAATTGTTTGACCTGCACTGCTTCTAGTAGGTTAACAGGCTTATTCTCACGATCTCAAACTAAAACTCCTAAAAATCGTGCTGACCTTAGCTTGATCACTCTTTTCGATCTTAGCTAAGTCAGCCGAACCCTCAAGAGTAAGCAAAGAAACCAAAGACTAAGAGAACTTTGAGAGAAATCAGCTCTTGATTGAGAATTACTTGAATTCACTACTACAAAAAACATAAAAAAGTCCTAAATTTGACCCATATAACGTCCTTTTTTCTAGGGACGTCTCGTGAGGCGTAGTAAAAAAAAAATACTTTTGGCGACCTAAATTTAATTCAAGTCGTCTTACATAAGACGACTGAATTAAATTAGTCGCTTTTTTTTTTTTTTTTTTTTAAAAAAAAACCCCGACGAGGTTGGCCATGGAAGAACAAATCAAAAATCAAATTTCGAAATACTTTCTTTTTTATGTTACAATCAAGAAATTCCAAAACCAGCAAGAACAAGAAAAGGACACAAAGAGAGTAATCAAAACAAAGACAACAAGGGAGATACAATGAAAAAAAAAAAAAAAAAAACCTAACAAGTAACCAACGACTCACATTCTAATCCCCTAAAATGGAAGGAATAAGGACCAATAATGCAAAAACGAGTAATTTCAGATGCAAGAGATTTGGTGTTCATAGTATCATCTTGGAGCCACGAGGAGATTTCCAGATCTGCAAAAATTGGTGCCCTCTCATATCTAAAAAATCAACAAGAGTCAGATCTAAAAAAAACTTACTAGCGGTAGCGTTTTGGATGAAATCGATGGTGACTCTTGTTCCGTAGTGTAGATTCTC
The DNA here is from genome assembly GCA_019022655.1 of Acacia acuminata. Classification (NCBI taxonomy): domain Eukaryota; kingdom Viridiplantae; phylum Streptophyta; class Magnoliopsida; order Fabales; family Fabaceae; genus Acacia; species Acacia acuminata. The sequence goes on from JAFJYI010000064.1 coordinate 490,146, forward strand.
AGCGTCTCGTTGCTCGGTCTCCTCGCCCGGTCATTGAAGAGTGTTGAAGGAGTAGGAATAGATCGAAAGAGAAGATGGGGTGTAGAGGAGAGAAGAGGAAGGCGTATGTGCAGATCGAAAATGAGAAGAGGAAGGCGTATGTGGGGGAATTAAATGGTGTGCGAGAGGAGATAAGGGATAAATGAAATTAAAAAATTTCATTTTAGGCGACTTGAATTGGTATTTAGGTAGTTTAAAGTCTCAAAAAAAATTTTAGGCGACCTAAATCGGTATTTAGGTAGTCTAAAGCCTCAAAAATGATATCAATTTATAAGAGTTTTTTGGAGCCAAAAAAATCCTAAATGGCGCCAAAAATTTCATTTTAGGCAACTTTGAATTGGTATTTAGGTAGTCTAAAGTCTCAAAAAAAAATTTAGGTGACCTAAATTGGTATTTAGGTAGTTTAAAGTCTCAAAAAATGATATTGATTTTTAAGAGTTTTTTGGAGCCGAAAAAATCCTAGATGGTGCCAAAAATTTCATTTTAGGCGATTCGAATTGGTATTTAGGTAGTATAAAGTCTCAATATCAATTTTCAAGAATTTTTGGAGTCAAAAAAATCCTAAATGGCGCAAAAATTTCATTTTAAGCGACTGAATTGATATTTAGGTAGTCTAAAGTCTCAATATCAATTTTCAAGAGTTTTTTGGAGCCAAAAAATCCCAAATGGTGCCAAAAATTTCATTTTAGGTGACCTGAATTGGTATTTAGGTAGTCTAAAGTCTCAAAAATGATATCAATTTTCAAGAGTTTTTTGGAGCTAAAAATCCTAAATGGCGCCAAAAATTTCATTTTAGGCGACCGAATTAGTATTTAGGTAGTCTAAAGTCTTAAAAAAATTTTAGGCGACCTAAATTGGTATTTAGGTAGTCTAAAGTCTCAAAAATGATATAAATTTTCAAGAGTTTTTTGGGGCCAAAAAATCCTAAATGGCACCAAAAATTTCATTTTAGGCGAATTCGAATTGGTATTTAGGTAGTCTAAAGTCTCAAAAATGATATCAATTTTCAAGAGTTTTTGGAGCCAAAAAAATCCGTAAATAATTCATTTTTAGGCGACACCGAATGCAATTTTAAAATCTTAATTTAGGCGACTGAATGCAATCCAGTCGCCTAAAATCAAAATTGGCGACTCGAATTGAATTCGGGTCGCCAATGTTAAAAAAATTTAAAAAAAAAAACAAACCCACTTACAACGCCAAACAAATAAATTTTATTCTAAAAAAAAAAATTATTCCAATTTGGGCGACACGAATTCAATTCAGTCGCCTAAATTCAAATATTGGCGACACGAATTCAATTCAGTCGCCTAAGACTCATTTTCCTTCCATATATTTACAAGAACGCCATTGTCTTCATTTTTTACTTCCTATTTTTTTATAAGGACGTTTTTTAGGGTAGTAATATCCAATTTTTATAGTAGTGATTCCTTTCGATGGTTTACAAATGAGGAGAACACCCCTATTTATAGCTTATAACCTCCTCAATAAGCAGTAAAAATCTAAAACATCCTATAGTCAAGAACTGTTCTCCAAAACCTTCTCCTAAAATATCTAAATATTTATATTTTAGGTAAGAGTTTCTAGAATTCTCTATACGATTCTGGCAATATGCACTAGTGGAAAAAAGGCTTTTAAGACCGGACAAAAGGGGGTCGTAAGACCGGATATGCGGCCGGTCTTGTTCCAAATGTATTAAAAATATGGTAAACGACCGGTCTTAAAAAATCATTTCTAGACCGAACTTTTGAAATATCCGGTCTTAAAAGTGTTTGAGAATAATTAAAAAAAAACCGAAATGAAACAATCGGTCCCAAATCACCAGATCTGTCAACATTTTGAATGTCCTTACGCATTAGCGACGAAGAACCAAGAGAAGATTGGAAGCAACAACAACAAGAAAAACAAAAAGGATTATTACAAAGTCCAGAAATAAGAAAAAATAACAAGAAACAGAAATCATTCACTATGGAAATCGAATTTAAACAATATAAAATCAAAGGTGAAATTGAAGTCCAGATCTACAAAAAAATCACAAACTTAAAACAACTAAATGAAAGCGGGATCCTCTTATCGATGCTAGCAAAACTTCAAGCAACCAAAATCGAAGTCCAGATCTGAGCAGGAGCAGTCAAGGTAGGAATAAACAGACTTACGCAAGAAGAGATCTGGGTTTGATTTTAAGCCGGGTCTATGCGAAGAAGACGTGAGAGGAGCCATAGATCGAAGAGGAAGGAGCGTCGTCGTCTATAATCCTCAAGTAGTACGCTTTCCTTTGGCCGAGGATTGGAGTTGACGCCATCGTAAAACCCTCGAAGCATCTCACCACCAACGTTGCTAAGGATTTGATTGTGTGGCTCTTGGAATGATTTACGAAGATTGCGAGTAGGTTGGAGGAAGAGGATGGCATTCTTGTTGAGGATTTAACTCGTGAGGCTTTTGGGACACTCGTTGAATCTATAACTAAGTAAAAGTTATATCACCAAGAAGATAAAGCAGACTCTCGGACTTAACAGGTTTATCAAATTTAGCTTTTAAAAAAAAAAAAAAAAAATTTAACACTTTTAAGACCGATTTTTTGAAAAAAACGGTCTTAAAAGTATACTTTTAAGACTGTTTTTTGAAACAACCGGTCTTAAAAGTATTCTATATATTTACGAAATTGTCACCGGTCATATAACACTTTTAAGACCGATTTTTTGAAACAACCGGTCTTAAAAGTATACTTTTAAGACCTACTTTTTGAAACAACCGGTCTTAAAAGTGTTCTATATATTTACGAAATTCCCACCTAGGTCATTTTTTTTTTTTTTTTTTTTTTTTTACACTTTTAAGGCTGGTTGTTTGAAACAACAGTCTTAAAAGTATACTTTTAAGACCTATTTTTTGGAACAACCGGTCTTAAAAGTGTTTTATATATTTACGAAATTGCCACTGGTCATGTATATATTTTTTTAACACTTTTAAGACCTGTTGTTTGAAACAACCAGTCTTAAAAGTGTTCTATATATTTACGAAATTGCCACCGGTCATACTTTTAAGACTGGATCCTTTATAATCCGGTATTAAAAGTGTTCTATATATTTACGAGATTGCCACCGGTCATACTTTTAACACCGGATGCTTTATAATCCGGTTCAAAAAGTTCCTTTTATTTACGAAACTGCCACCGGTCATACTTTTTAGACCGAATCCTCTTTAATCCGGTCTAAATGAGGCGGTCTTAAAGCCCTTTTTTGCACTAGTGATGTACACATATCTACAACATTGTGAAAGTTTCTAGACTAAACTCTAAACCTCCATAGGAGTGTCTTTGCACACCAAATATCTAGCATTCCTTACAGTGATGCTAGCAAGTCACACAAGCATCCAGCACGTTTTTACCAAGTGTTTGAGCCAGTATGAGAAGTTGAGAAAGAAACAAGCATTTCTTGACAACTACCGAAAGTTCCCTATGTTTGCTGCAAGTGGACCTACTTCATGACAACAATCTGAAACCATTTTTATCAACAATGTTGTTGCATTGGTTGATAACTTTCTGGATCTCACCCAAAAAAAAAAAAAAAAAAAAAAAAAAAGGATAGGATAATGACCTGTCAGAATCTGATGAATCAATGGATGTTATTGAGAATTTGGTTGATGAATATAAGGCCTGCGAATCCCCAGATTATATCAGATGGGGAATGGAGGTAGGTGCCATTTTCATTCAACTTCTTAATTCTTGTCATCTTGCGTGCTGCTAATTTGTTTTCTCTCCTCACCTCGAGTAGGACCCAAACAACATGCTAACTGGAGAAGGCAAACACCATAGGAACACTAGACCCAAATCAGTAGCCTAACATATCAGTAGGCTTACTTATAGTCACTGTACATCTTTTTGTGAGTTAATTACAAAAACGGTTTTACATAAAACCGACGTTGTATGTTTATATCAAACCAACATTGTATGATCTTACTTACAATGACTATTTTCTCAAAACAGTCATTAAAAGTAACATGCAACAAACATCTATTTTAAAACTTTCAACGATATTCATATATATTATCTTTCAAAATAGTTATCTGAGGATTCTAAAAGTAGAACGTTAAAAGTGTCTTTTTTGTGAAACAATGAACATGTCTGGTTTCTAGAGGAAAGCCTTGTGGCTTTGCCTGATGCAATGCAGGAAAGATAGAAAAGAGAAAAATGTCTCAGTCTATGTGCTAAATAAATAGATGGCCCAGTCTTACTTGAAACAAACCCAGACAAAGACAATAGATAAGACAATATCATAATCTTGACAATTCTCTTTAATAAATATTTACGATTTAAAAATAAAAAATGCGCAGCAAAGCTCAATAGTATGATTTGGACTCTAGAGCTTCAATTTTGAAGAAGAGGCCGACACTTTCACCTGAGGTGTGATCGCGACATTTTTGGTGAAGCAAAGAAGGAAATTGAAGGAGAACTATGTTCAGCCCACATGGCAGGTTGACCATAGACGAGAGAACAGAGGAGAACGCGATGGAGGGTGGGGCAGACCAGGAGAGAGTGTGAGAAGAGGAAGAAGAAAGGGAAGGAAGAGGTAGAGCACGGAGGGGAGAGAGGAAAAAAAACTATAAATGGAATTTTCCCTTCAAAAATCTGCTAAAAATAAATTTATAAGGTAATTTATTTAAGATTTCAAACTTGTTTTTTTCTAAATGATTTAAAATTTTGTTACTTTGAAATTAATTTATATTAAAAATTATAATAAATATATAAAAATTATTTCAAATTATTATTATTATTATTATTATTATTATTATTATTATTATTATTATATATATATATATATATATATATATGATTTTGTATGATAACATCGGCAATTGAATTCCCTGCCTATCCGTTTAGATCTCCAGAACTAGATCTTATTTTTTTTACTTTCTATTTTTTTTAAAAAAATTATTTTAATGGGTACATAACCTAAAATAAAGATAATCTCTTAACTAACATTTTTTCAAAAAATGATTTTTTATTCAAAAAAACAACAGTCTAAAAAATAAAATCTGAACCGTCCAGATCGCATCTGAATGGCCCAGATGCGCCAAGCTCTTGGTGCCTATCCTGGTAGAAATTTGGGAATTAGGGCCTTGCCTTACGGGGTTGGGGTAAGGAAAACATCTATTTTTCAAAGCCACGCCCGATAGTACCAGGGCGAGCCGGCCCTACATGGCTTGAAAATTACTATTCCAAATTTTAATATTTTTCCTTTGATTTTTTCAAAGAAATATAATTAGTAAATTGCAACCATTAAAGTTCTAATCTATCAAATAAATATTATCAACATTAATATCTAAATAATATAAATCATTCAACAAATAAACATATTCATTAATTCGTAATAAAAAACAAATAAACACAAAGAATATGTTTTTTTTTTTCCTTTTTTTCCAAAAAAATATTAAACAAAGGAATTGATTTATATATGCCCACGATAAAATGTCTTTCCCTCTCATAATTTTGTGTGTGTCTACAAATTCCTTCGATTCATGTATGATTTTTTTGACATGTAAAAATAATTATACTTATTTTACACAAGATGTATTTATAATTTATTACTTATATAATATTGTAATATCAATGTATGTGTTTATTTAATATGAAAACATCCATTCTTTAAAATTTATAATAACTAATTATGTGTTTTAATACAGAATAATAATAAATATTTAAAAAAAAAAGGTTATAGTTTAAACTAAAAAAACTAAGTAATTACAAATAAACACATTCATTAAGTGGAAGTCTAAATAATTATTTTATTTTATTTTCTTAAAGTTACGGTTAAAACGGGCCTAACGGGCCCCGAGGCCCCGTAGAGCGCCCATTAAGCCCAAGGCCCTACGGGCCGGTCCCGTAGTAGGGCCAATTTTAAATTTCTAACCTATTTTTTAAATCCGAATCCTATAGAGTCAGAATTTAAAGGCCGACCCGAGTTCCCAATCGTAAATTCCTTAGTTCCAATAACATTGTGGATGTAATAGGCCATTTAGGTTTGAAGCTATGTGGCATGGGCATGACGATTTCAAGACTTTTCTAGCGGAGGCCTGGACGGCTGATGGGGATATTAACTTGGCTTTATCCCAATTACAACTTCGTCTTGGTCGGTGGAATAGGGAGGTGTTCGGCATGGTGGAGGCTCAAGTGTAATATCCTCGGCAAGGCCGGGTATCCAAAGGTCCACAAGCATATCCTTATTCGGAATTTTGTGTAACCCGGAGATTGAATTGCAATCGATTTGGAGAGAATCGAAGCTTGAGGAATTGAAGTGGTTCCAAAAAGCCGAACCGAATGGATAGCCAATGGGGACCGCAACACTAGATATTATCATCTTAAGACAAAGATGAGGAGGAGAAGAAACAAAATTGCCATGCTGAAAGACTCTGAAGGTAATTGGGTTGACAATGAAGCAGTCCTGAGGAGAATGGTTGTTGATTATTTTAAAAGCCTTTACAGCTCGGATGGAGTGGACGTGGTTGGGCTTCGTACTGAGGCTACGTTTCCACAGGTTAGTCAGCAGAGTCTGGAAGACATTAGTAGTGCTCCGAGTGATGCTGAAATCCGGAATGCGATATTTTCTATGGGATGTACTAAGGCACCAGGATACGATGGCTTTCCCCCTTTATTCTACAAGTCCAATTGGAGCATTGTTGGCCCGGGAATCTGTAAGTTTGTAAAAGAAGCCTTCCAAGGTAATGCTTCCTTGATTGAGGCTAACAAGACTCTGATTGCTTTGATTCCTAAACAGGATAGGGTTGAATTAGTATCGCACTTTAGACCTATTTCGCTTTGTACGGTCCATTACAAGTGTATTACTAAACTAATTGCTGTGAGATTGAGAGGGGTTATGAATGAGTTAATTTCTCCCTTTCAAGTGAGTTTTATAAAAGGAAGGCAAATACATGATAATGTCATTATAGGCCAGGAAATTCTGCATATTATGAATAAAAATCGTAGTAAGAGAGGGTTAATGGCAATGAAAATTGACCTTGAAAAAGCCTACGATAGAATTAGTTGGGTTTTTTTGAAGAGTGTCTTGCTAGAGGTGGGTTTTGATGAGAATTTTGTTGCTTTTATAATTTCTTGTGTTTCCTCTGTGTCCTACAATGTGCTATGGAACGGAGAGCAAACGGAATATTTCTCGCCAAGTAGAGGTCTGCGACAAGGAGATCCCCTTTCCCCTTTACTGTTTGTCTTATGTATGGATCGTCTTTCTCACGTAATTTGTGATGCAGTTGAGGATAACAGGTGGACGCCTATCTATGTGACCACGCATGGCCCTCACATCTCGCATTTGATGTTCGCGGATGATTTGTTGCTATTTGGGGATTACGTGGGCCCAGCCGAGACAATGATGCAGTGTTTGCAAGAGTTCATGATAGCCTCGGGAGGGAAGATTAATAAGCAGAAATCGTCAGTGTTCTTCTCTCCAAGAGTTCCTTCGGGTACTAAAGCTAGAATCAAGGAGGTTACCCAAATGTCTATATCTTCTGATATTGGTAGGTATTTGGGCGTCCCGCTCTCACGCTCTAGGAGAGCTAAGGATGACTTTCAGTATATTGTTGATCGGGTGAGGGCTAAGTTGGCTGCTTGGAAAGTAAAAAGCTTGTTTATGGCAGGGAGGATCACGCTAGCAAAATCAGTAATTAGTGCTATCCCCCTTTACCCGATGCAAGTTGCAAAATTGCCAAAGAGTATATGCTTGGAGATAGAGAGAATTCAGCGAAACTTTATATGGGGTCATGAGGATTTGGCCCGGCACTACCATGCTATCGGATGGGAACAGATTACCAAGCACAAAGAATATGGGGGTTTGGGGTTTAGAAAGCTTGCTTCCATGAATCAGGCTTGCGGGGCTAAATTGGCATGGAATTTGGTTACTGGTTGTAAAGGACTATGGGCTGAAGTTCTTTTTCACAAGTACATGTCGAGAGAAGCTGATGATCTCCGAATACGTTGCGGGGGATTCAAAAGCGTGGAAGTTTATTTGCTCCCAAAGGGATGTTGTTGATAGAGGCAATAGATGGCACATTCGGGATGGGCGCACGGTAAATTTCTTCTATGACGAGTTGGTTGGGAGCGGTATTGCTCTCAAAGACTTGTTTGAGGCCCCTATCTCGTAGAGGAGGAAGAAACGGTGGTGGGTGATTTGGGTGAGTGGGGGTTGTTGGGATGTTCCGGCTCTTAATGGTGTTGTGAGCCAAGAGGGTATGAGTCGGGTTGCAAATGTCTTACCGCCAAGGTATGGTGCGCCGGGTGATGATTGTATGGTTTGGGGATGTGCAGGGGATGGGATTTTTTTGATTAAGAGTGCTTACTCTTTAATTGAAAACTATCACACTTTTGATCCAAATCCTTTATTTAAACTTATTTGGAAATGGCCTGGTCCAGAGCGTATTAGAGTTCTATTATGGAAGGTTGTTCTTGAAAAACTTCCAACCAATGTTTGGAGGAGTACATGGAGCCAAGCTTCTGCAGCGTGTGGGCACTGTATCTCAGGGGTGGAGGACATCATGCACATACTAAGGGATTGCCCATATGCAAAAAATTTGTGGCTTCTTTGTTTTGCATCCCAGGTTTGTGGGGAATTTTTTCTCATGTGATTTATTTAGTTGGGTGAAATTGAATCTAAAAGGTCGGTTCGGTAGGGAGGTTAAGCGCAATTGGCCTCTTCTTTTTGGAGTGGCATTATGGAAGTTGTGGGAGTGGAGAAATTGTTCAATTTTTCAACGGGGCTTTGTGAGACCGAGGTGTCCGGGCTGTTATCTCTCTGCTTTGGCATCGGTACACTGTGTCTGAGGTTTCTGATGTATATAACCAGGGGGATGTGGATTCTGGTCCTATAGATTGGGAAAAGCCACCTGTTGGCTGGTATAAATTAAATGTGGACGGGGCAAGGAATTTAACATCTTCCAAGGCGGGCTGTGGTGGAGTAATAAGGGATTGACTGGAAAATGGTTGATAGGATTTTCCAAGGAGGTTGGAATCTGCCAGGCGTCTTGTGCTGAAGAATGGGGACTCCTTGAAGGGCTCCAATGGGCTTGGGATATGGGATTGAAGAAGCTTATGGTGGAGTCGATGCGCCAGAGGTGGTTGCGGTGGTGCTGAATTTGAACCACATTGGAGGAAGCTTGCAGGTGCTGAAAATCAGACAGCTGCTGCAGAACAATTGGCAAGTCCAACTTCGGGCTGTAAGTCGGGACGTTAACAAGGTTGCTGATGCTTTAGCTAAGATTGGTATTTCATGCTCCTCATTTTTAGGGGAGTGCCCTTTGTACTTGAGATCTTGGGTATACCAAGAGAGCTTGGGATTTGTTTCCCCTGGTGTGTAATTTTATCCTTCAATATAGGCTCCTAAGCCATCTTTTATAACAAAAAAAAAAAAAAAAAAAAAAAAAAAACATTGTGGATGTAATTTTGTAATAAAAGAACGCAGGTGCAAAGGCTCGTGCGCGCACACGAGGTTGCTGGTTCTAGACGTTGGTAAGTCACATTTTCAGAATTGTGAGGAGGGGACATGTGGCGGCTGCCAGTGAGGTGCCAGCGATGAGGTGGCCTACTATAGAGGTAACACGTGGCTTCTCTAATAAAGTAAAATACTTTAGCTACGCTTTATTTTATTTTAATTACATAGGCCTCTTCTCTATTTTAAAAATAAATATTCTAAATCATTAATTTATTAAGAATATTCTGAAAATATTCTAAAAAAATTTTCTTAATTAAAAATTTTATTTAAATAATTTTTATTTACTAATATATTCTTCATCGTATGAAATCCCTATTTTATTTTTGAATGTTTACAAACTCTGAAAAAATCAATGGCCGCAACGTTAAATTATATATATAATGTTTTTATCTTATATTAGTTATACTATATCAAATCAAAAATCAACAATATCGTTTCTTATCATCCAGTTGATCTAAAAGGTCAGTTGAGTCATTTTTCATTAGAAAAGTTTAGTCGATTTTCATTAGGAAAACCATTTTATATATACATATATTTTCCCTCAATTTTTAATTTGGTACATGTACCCTTATCAGTGCTAACATAACAAAATTAAAGGATATAAGGAGAAATAAGTGACATGTACCTAATTAAAATTGAGAGGAAGTATAGGATCTTGCAAAATGGTTAAGAAATTTAAAGCATCTAGAAGGAATAATATACTACCAGAGTTTGCCCAAAATAAATTATTTTTCTTCATAGGACATCTGAATTCATGAAATAGGATAACAATTAGGTGTTTTTGACACTGCTCACGGGTAGTTTGCACATTTTTATTATTTTCATGTAAATCTTATCCTATGTTACTTCAACACACGTACATATGTTAACTTTTAATCTTTAAGTCAAGTCCTGTCACAAATTTTATTAAATAAACATTTCATTATGTTTTAATAATTTTGGTTTACCAAGTAAAAATTCACACAATCAAATCAAGTCATTCACAAGTTTTATTAAGAAATTCAAGATATTTTATTAGGTTTTAATAACTTTCGTTTTCCAAAAAAAAAAAATTACACTATGAGGTCATTCACAAGTTTTGTCAAGAAATTCATCATATTTCATTTGATTTTAACAATTTATGAATTTTTTTGTGGGAAAACAAAATTCGTTAAACACAATGAAATGTCATAAATTCCTTAACAAAACTTGTGAACAGATTGATAGTTTGATTATTATTATTTTTTTGGAAAACAAAAGTTGTCAAAATCTAATGAAATGTCATAAATCCTTAATAAAAATTGTGAATGACCTGAATTTTTTTGGAAAATGTAAGTTGTTAAAACCTAATGCATTGTCGTGAATTTCTTAACAAAACTTGTAAATGACTTGATTGTGTGAATTTTTTAATTGATAAATGAAAATTATTAAAACCTAATTAAATGTCATGAATTTCTTAACAAATCTTGTGAATATCCTGATAGTGTGATTTTTTTTTTTTTTTTTTTTAAACTAAAGTGGTTAAAACCTATTGAACAAAAAAAAGTGGTTAAAAGCTAATGAAAATATCATGAATTCTTTAATAAAAATTGTAAATAACCTGATTGTATGAACTTTTTATTTAGTAAACAAAAATTATTAAAACCTAATGAAATGTCATAAATTTCTTAATAAAACTTGTGAAAATGCTTGGGTTAAAGATCAAAAGTTAACATACATACGTACCAGGGACGGACCTAGGGCAGGCTGGGGGTGGCCCCGCCCCCCTAAAATTATAGATGTGACCTAAATTTTCAGGAAATTATATTTCAGCTTTATAAAATTTTCAAGTTTTTCACTTTAGTCCCCATTAAATATTAATAGCTTCTTGGAGGGACTAACATAAGAATATTGAAATTTATAGGACTGAATATAATTTCATAAACATCTGGGTTCTATTCTGCAATTTTTGCCCCTGTAATTTCCATTCCGTTCCGCCCCTGTACATGTATGTATGTAGTATGTACACACACATATATTATACATGAGAATAATAAAGCAAAATAGATCAGATCCTGTAAATACTCAAGACACCTATCTAAGAAAATTTTAGAAGAAATGCCTCTTTTTGCAAGAGCATCAACGACTTTAATTTGTTACCTTCTCTCGGAATAAACTGAAACTTCAAATCCCAATCCTTCTCCCTCATCCTCCCTATTCGCCAGAAAATAAGATCTCCTCTGGTTTTTGATCGCTCTTCATGCATCATATCAATCAAGTCTTTTGCGTTGGACTCAATTATCACCCTCCTGCGTCCCAACTCAAGCCCCTTGAATATTGCCCACTCCTCTGCCTCAAAGATCAAGCAATACCCGATACTATGAATGAAGCCAGCAGTCCATTCAACTATATTATTTCTTAAAACCCCACCGGATCCTCCCTTCCCTGTGGACCTAGTCACCGCACCATCTACATTCAATTGACCCAATCGACACTCGGAGGGCATCAAATCGCAAACTGCCCTGAAGCTCTATGTGACTGAAAAGTAACCTGCTGGACCTGAACAAAACTCTTCCAAGCATGACCAATCACCTCAGAAGGATTGATCAGTTTTACAAAATCTTCATTGATGGCCGCTTCATTCCTCCACTGCCATAATTTCCAAATAGCAACCCCCCAGATTTGTTGCCAATTTTCCTCCTTCTGTTTTCCTATGTTCTTCTGCGTATTTAGAACACCCCAGTTTTTCAAAGGAGGTGAGAAGAACTATGTCTATGATATGTGTTCTAGCTTCAAAAGTGCATACCATAAATTCAGTGCATAGTCGAAATCTCGGAAGATGTGAATCACATCTTCTCTCACACACACACTCTCTTTTGCGCGTGCTCACACACACACACATTCTTTTGCACACACACATTTGTTTGCATATAATATATTGAAAGTCATTGGTGGCTCTCAATGGTCACCAGCCTTTTAGGCCAACTAAGTGGTACGGGTTCGAATCCCACCTCCACCACTTTGAGAATATTATTCCAAACTTGGAGCAGCTCTAGAGGCCTAGAATATTCTAGGTTTCCTGCAGTGATCGTGGCGGCTAGAGCTCAACGGCGACCGATTGGGGGTATTATTTTAAATATATATAAGGGTAATTTGTTCATTTACTTTTAATTTCAAAAGGACAAATCAAGGACTAACATCTCTATGAAATCATAAATATTCAAAATATCTTTTTGTCTATAAGAATTTTTAAAGTTTTTTACAAGGGGTTTTTTCATGATTTTGTATTATATATTTGGCAAACAAAATAAGAAAAATTTCAAATAAATATCATTTGAACTAAAAAAAAACTTTAAAAAGTTTGTTAACACATGAAAATGACAAATAGGTCTCAAAGGACTAATATGAAATTTTGAAATGTTGTGCTTTTACTAAAATGTATTTTTTCTTAAAAAAGAAAGAACCCTCACCAAAGCTTCATCGCAGGAGTTCTGCAGGCTAGCACCACCCTGCCAGCAGGCCTCTGGCAACTGAAGTTCTGTTGACAACTTGAGTAATAAGATTGACTACTTAAGATCCATAAGCTCTATTTAGCGTCGTTGACAAGTTGAATAAAGGTGATGATAACTTGAGTATAGCAATTAACAACTTACGCTCCCTAGGTTGTTAATAGCCACACTCAAGTTGTTATTGTCAATACTCAAGCTGTCATTACTTTTATTCAACTTGTCAACGGTGCTTGATATGGCTTAGGAAGCTTAGAGTCCATTTGGATATAGCTTTAGGAAAATGATTTTCACGATTTACGAGGTAAAATGGCTTTTGGAGAATAACTTTTGGGATTTACGAGGTAAAAATGATTTTTGGAAAATAGCTTTTGGATAAAAATGAGTGTTTTGATAATTTTAAAATCTAGGCTTTGACAAAAGTTTGCCAAACACCCCAAAATTGTCCAGAAGCTATTTTGCATCAAACTTAGATTTTACAAAAGTTTGCCAAACACCCATATTTTTCCCTAAGCATTAAAACCTAGGTTTTGTCATAACCTTACCAAACACCCATATTTTTTTCTAAAAGTTAACCTAGGTTTTGAGGCCAAAATCTAGGTTTTTGAAAAGCTATTTTTTTAAGCTTTTTCTCTCTCCTTTCCTATCATTAGTATTTTTTCAGTATCAATCAGTATCCTTAAAATATTTTTTAGTACCTTTTTGTACCCTGAAATATTTTTCCAAGATTAGTCATTACCCTGAAAAATTTTTTCAATATCCTAAATATTTTTTATCTTTTTAGTACACTGTTACTATTATTACCATAATTTTTTTTAAAAGATTGTTATTACCCTAAAATATTTTTTTCAAGATTAGTTGTTACCCTGAAATATTTTTTCAATATCCTAAAATAATTTTTTAAGACCATGAGAAGTATCTTTTCAGTACCAGTTAGTATTAAGTATATTTTTAGTACCCGTCGATTACAATAAAATATTTTTTCAAGATTAATTGTTGCTCTAAAATACTTTTTCAATATCCTAAAATAAATTTTTACGATCATGAAATATTTCAGGGTACTAACTAGTACTGAAAAATATTTCATGATCCTAAAAATTTATTTTAGATATTAAAAAAGGGTTTAATGTTGATACATTTACTGCAGAAACTTTTTTTCTGCAACACTCACATAAAAGTGAGTGGGTCCCATTGTAAAGAGATGAGAGAGAAAATATTAGTGGGATCCACTCACTTTTATGTGAGTGCCATAGAAAAAAAGTTTCTACAGTAAATGCAAAAACATTAAACCCATTAAAAAATATTTTAGGGTAATGACTAATCTTGAAAAAATATTTCATGGTACTGATGGGTACTAAAAAGATAGTTAATACTGACTGGTACTGAAAAGATACTTCTCATGGTCTTAAAAATTTATTTTAGGATATTAAAAGATATTTCAAGGTTATGACTAATATTGAAAAAAATATTTCAGGGTACTAAAAAAATACTTAGTATACTGACTGGTACTGAAAAAATACTGATGATGGCAGAGGAGAGAGAAAAATATGAAAAAATAGCTTTTTCCAAAACCTAGGTTTTGATGCAGAATAGCTTTTGGCAAAATGGATTTTGGCAAACTTTTGAAAAACCTAGGTTTGATGCATAATAGCTTTTGGAAAAAAAGGGTGTTTGGCAGACTTGTGACAAAACCTAGGTTTTGGGAACCCAAAAATAGGCACTAAGTAGCAATGTTTTGGAACCCGGACTGGACCAGCCGGTTCAGACCAGAAACCACTGAACCGGCCGAAAAGCCAGTCCGAGTTAACGTGAAACCCATTTTTTCGAGTTGATCGAGTCACACTTTTTTTTCTCAACGTCAACTGAAGAGAGGAAGATGGGTGTCGACATTTAGAGAGAGAGAGATGGAAAGAGAGAATAGACAACGATGGCGACAGAGGTGTAAATCTATCCATGGCGTTGACTTTCATCGACGATGGTGGCTCAAATTCGCTGAAAAAGGTGAAGAATATGAGCAAATCAAAGATTTTTTTGGGTTGCCTTTTTCACCTTTAAGCAGATCAGAGAAGAAGAAGAAGAAGTAGTAGATCAAGCTTTGGTACCATTTGTTTGGGTTATGGTGGAGGAGGGAAAGATGGCAAGGAGAGGGAGAGGGAGAGAGAGGAAGAAGAAGAAATGAGGCGTTGGATATGAGATCAAAATGCTCAAGGCTATGTTCGGAGAGGGAAGGGAGTTCTGAGCGATAAAAAAGGAGAGGGAAAGGAGAAAATCAGTAAATGTAATGGAAGGAGAAAGAGAAATGTGCCAATTCATTAAATGCAATGGAAGGGTAGTAATGGGACGGTGCACATTGAGCAGTGTGCACATAATTGTCATAGGGAGTAGTGATGTGTAGTTGGGAAGTGATGCGCAAAGAAGAGGTTTGCAGTAGGGATTGTATATTCTCTTCTAATATTGTCCAATCATCATATTATAATATTATATCCTCCTATATTTTGTTCATAAAATTTTTTTATTATTAAAATATAAATATTTTTACTTATTTTAATTAAATTATATTTTTTAATTAATACCACCGACCATGATCCTTGACCCACAACCCTCACCGGTTTGGTTTTCAGAACCTTGCTAAGTAGTCAATCACATTACTCAAGTTGTCACTGAAGCTCCGATCGCAGGCACTAGAGCTCCAAAAAATGACGGCTGGAGGCCCACCGACAGAGCGATGCCAACGGAACTCTAGTGGTGGAGCTCGGCGCGCGGGTGTTCTTTTTTAAAAAAAAAAAAAAACTTGAAGGACATTTTGGTAAAAGCACAACATTTCAAAATCTTATAATTGTCCCTTGAGACCTATTTGTCATTTTCATATGTTAACAAACTTTTTGAGGCTTTCCTAATTCAAATGGTATTTATATGTCTTTTTCCCAAAAATATATTGGGCTCAAACAAAAAGAATTTTTCTTTTCATAATTAAAATCCAACCAAGATTTCA
This sequence comes from Acacia acuminata, assembly GCA_019022655.1. Classification (NCBI taxonomy): domain Eukaryota; kingdom Viridiplantae; phylum Streptophyta; class Magnoliopsida; order Fabales; family Fabaceae; genus Acacia; species Acacia acuminata. The sequence continues at coordinate 506,126 of JAFJYI010000064.1, forward strand.
ATATTCGTTTTTTTTTTTGATACCATGAAATCAAATGAAGAAAAGACACGTTTTGATACCATGAAAACATATGAAGAAAAGACAAGGAAAACGAAGAAAAAACAAAAGGGACTAAGGTCCCAGCCCCCTCCTAGAGTGAGCTACTTCCATCCCATCAGCTAGAAGAAAATGATAAATTCCAGGAGGAGGGTCAGTGAAATGAGCTTCATCAGGGATCTCCACGTGAGACAGGACCAAGTTAGCTTCCTGATGAGCACAAATCGTACCATGTTTTCCCTATATCTATTGACTGAATTGAATGTTAAATACAAGTGTAATTGCAGATAATCTAAGCAAAAAGGCATACATTCATGACATAAGGACTGAAGAGTAGAAATCATTTGCATGTGCTAAGAATGAAACAAATTGCAGGGTTTTTAAAGAAGAACGTATAGCGAGCCGATCGATGCTATAGCATTTTGACACGAGTCGAAGTGCAATACAAGGCATCATGAATGCTATAGCAAAGTAAAAGACGCAATGCTATGTGGTATGTTTTTCGGCCGTTTTACCCGAGATGATTTCGGGAATAAAAGAAAAAGGGCGCTTCTAACGGTTAGGTTCGATATAACGGAATAGAAGATGCGGAGGATCGGAACTAACAGATTTGGAGAATCCCACAGAATCAATAGAAGCAATCTACTTGGATCTAGAGATACAATAAATCCCGACAGATTAGGAAAGGCCCAGCTCGCTGAAACTTGCAACGCAAGAAAAGCCTGATTATAAAAGGAAATAGCGGAGTCAACCCTAAGAGAGTCGGAGAGCCCTAGAACAAGATTCTATCTTTTGGCAGACTCAAAAGAGGAGTGAGACATTTCACAAGAGCACGAGACTTCCAGGACAACCCAGCATCCTTCCCTGCAGTACGACGGAACAAAGAAGACGTGGAGTGGTGACGTGACAGGACCTCGACCACGCCGTTGGAAATTCCACCAAAGCTTTCTGTTTCCCTTTTCATCTTTGTTTTCTCGATCATGGGTCATTCGTTAGTGTCTGCATTTTTGTGTGTCCTCGTCGGTCATGAACCGATTTTCATATGGCTGGACGAAGATGAGTCTTTAAGTTGTAGAATGAACCCAGTTGCAAGTTCTTAATTCAATAAATTTGGTTTGCTTATCAGTGTTTTAATTACTAGTCGGTTAACGGAAGTTAAGGGCTAGATTTGTGGCCTCGGCTTCTTTACCGGGCAAGGAGTTGAGGTTAGACCTCTGAGAAACAGTGTTTGCTAGGAAGCCCGTGCACGGCTTAACCTATTATTGTAGGCTTCAAGAATGGATCTACCTCTCATAACCATAACACCCTGAGCGTAGCACAGATCTCTGACTAGAAAGTTACCATAGGAATATGGAAGGAGTATAGTTAGCATCATAAGTATCGAACGCGGAAGCTTCGGTAGACTATAGAGGTGGGTTAACCAAATAACTTTGTAAGTAGTAGCTACGCTGTAGCAATTACTTTGTGCGAGTATAGATGCTATAGCATTGGGTAGAGCAACCGGGGATTGATGCACTTAAGGGTGATTCTGAGTCTAGCCTAACCTCCTGCTGATATCTTCTCACGTTTAAAGTCATTCTGTTTACTTTTGCTAGTAGCATATGAAAGTGCTGGCTATCACCCAAGAGGGGGGTGAATTGGGTGTTTAATAAAAACTTAGGAACTTTGAAAATCTTTTCGCAACTTATTGAAAGCGGTTTGAATGACAATGATAATTGAGAAAGCAATAGTGAATCATTCAAACATGTATAGACATTCAAATATATAAGCTGGAAATGTAAGAGATAAGGGAAGAGAATGTGCAAACAGATTTATACTGGTTCGGCCCAATCCTTGACCTACGTCCAGTCCCCAAACTCCACTTGAGATTTTCAATCCACTATCCTCTTGTTTAATCCGGGCACAAGAGAAGCCTTTACAATCCCACAAGTTCACTCAGGCACTTGTGAAGCCAAATCTCGCACCGAGATACTCCCCTTACATAATGCAAGGTTACAATCTGTTTCCCTCTCAAGATTACCCAATCTTGAGTAACTCTCAAATAAACAGATAGAATGTGTATAATGAAGCTTCTCCCTCAGAAGTGAATAAGATAAACACTGAAGTGCATTACGAATAATTTCACTCTCTATGCTAAGCTATGTAAACATTGAAAACAGAGAGTAAATACTATGAAAAATAGAGTATGAACATTTTGAAAATGTAAGCTTGTGTCTCTGCATTTTTCTGCTTGAATCCGTCTTCTATTTATAGGTAGGGATCAATATATAACCGTTGAGAAGATTCAATGACCGTTGGATAAAGAAATATAGCCGTTAGACTCAGATAGAACTAGCCGTTAGAACTTCGTTTTTTGAACCAACTATGACATCAGCATTTACTTTACTTTGATCTTCAGTTTAACAGCCTTTGATCATCTGAAACATGTACACAAATGATATAAATGATGATAAGAAGTGTTATAAATCATTTGGGTAATCATCTGGATGTTTACTAGAAGAATCATGATTTTGAAACGGTGATTTTTGAATCTACGATGAAAACTCGAGTTTTCATTTGGAAACTCGAGTTTTGAGGTTGCGTTATTCCAAATTGCTCTGTCGACCAAAACTCGATTTTTGGTTTCAAAAACTCGAGTTTGGAAGATACTCGACGTTCATTTGCTCTCGTACGATGAAAACTCGAGTTTTCAACTAATAAACTCGAGTTTTGACTTTGTTGAGCTTTCTTGAAAATAACTGTTAAATTTTGAGGGTCATATCTCCCTGGTATGAACTCTGTTTTGGTCTATTCAACTCTTGATAGAACGCTCTATGAGTGTACTTTCATATGCCACTGATTTCAGCTCAATCGGATTTGTATTTTGTGAGATACACTCAAAATACTGAAGGTGGGTATGGACTATGACGTTGATTCTTCTGGCAACTTGTAAAAATCATAGCTCCTTGATCTGAACTCCTTTGGGCTTTAATATTATATCAAAATGACACATTGGGAGTCTAGTTTCATATGCCACTAATTTCACCTGAATCCGATCTCTGTTTTGGAAGATATCATCAAATTACCAGACGTCGCCCGTCTGAACGTGAAGCAGTGGAGCTGAAGAGCGATGGCGCCCAAAACTCGAGTTTTGACTTGAATACTCGAGTTTTGACTTGAAAACTCAGTGTTGACTTGAAAACTCGAGTTTTGCTAGTCGAAGAGACGCCAGAGATGTGAAGACACTACAAACTCGAGTTTTGAGTTGGTTGACTCGAGTTTTGACTCCTAAACTCGAGTTTTGAGTCCCAAACTCGAGTTTTCTCATACCAGAGGAGAAAATCATTATAGCGAAGCAGGAAACTCGAGTTTTGACTTGGAAACTCGAGTTTTCTCATCCTAAAACTGATTTTTGCTGACTTTAACTCTAAATTTAGCCATTCCTACTTCCATATGACCTTGGAGACTTCTAGCATCAATATAATAACTTGAATGATTATATTTTCATTCTATTCATCAAGTTCTTCCTTCTTCCATCTCCCAACTTGATCATTCTTCTTCATTTAACTTGGGCTCATCATTCTTTGCAGCTTCTACCTTCTTCAATATCCATAAAGTGATGAAGCTTCATTCCAACTTCGCTTATCATAGAGACTTCCAAGATCACAAGAACTTGAATGTTGATATTCCTATTATATTGTGCAAGTTCTTTTGATAACATCTTTCTCTAGTATCTTCTCTTCTTCTTGGTCATCCTCCAAAATCTATTGATAACATCTTGCTTCCTTGACAATCTCTGCAAGCTCTTCTTTCTTTAATTCCTTATCTCCTTCTTGATTAATCTCTATAATTCAACTTGGATTAATCTACATTAAATACTGTGATTAGTCAATCTAGGAGATAACTATATTACTCAATCTTTTTGCTTTTAATAATGGCATCTATATAAGACATCATCAAAACTAATCATAACCAACATTCTCCCCCTTTTTGATGATGGCAAATACTATAAGAAAAATATGTATGAATATGAAAATATGTTAGATGTGCAACATATTTTTCTTGCCATTCTCTCCCCCTTATTTGACTTAGCAAAAAGTTGAATTAAAGAAGAAACACTTAGAGAGACAAATATGATATCAGATTAGTAAGAGTCAAAGAACTGATTTTCTCTCCCCGATTTTCATTCTAAAGATGATGCAATTTGGAATGTTTTTATGAAAAACAAATTTGAAAGAATTTGGAGAGGTTTTCTTAAGAAAAAATATAGATACCAAACATGTGCAAAATTTCTACTGAATATAAAAAGATAGAGATTAGAAATGCTCATGTTGGTTTTGCAAATTGATGAATCATCGATGAAGTCCATTTGCTTGCTGTATGAAATTCAGTTGTGTTGCCGTGGCCTCGAGATGAAGCGATCGTGTGAGATTCTTTGAAAAGGTTCAATAGCAAGATCATGAATATCCGTATGATAGGATGAAAGTGCGGCTTCTTGTATATTATTGCATCTAAATGAATAAGATCGTACTCGACTTCCATCCTTTGCTTTTTCTTCATAGATCATCCATGTAGAGCATATCTCAGCTTCAATGATTAACAGCCAAGGCATCTTTCCTTAATTTAATAGTTCCTCCTTGTAGTGCATTAAGGAAAGCTGTAACACATAACCAAATCTCTTGCTACAAATCGAAAACTTTCTTTCCAAAAGAGATAAGTGTAACTAGATATCAAAGTATTCCTTTCTATATGATATTTTCAAATAAAGATAATGAAAGGAAAATATAAGATATTTTCAAATATGAAGTTAACTCATCATCAAAACTAACAAGAGATAATTAATGCAGATGAGTATGCTTAAAAGGGGTTTTCTTCAAATGGAAGGAGATGAGCTTTTGAAATATAAAACACATATGTATGTAAAGCTCCCCCTTAATGAATGCATGACTAAAAAGTGAAGTTCCCTTTCATGATATCAAATAATAATGAGACACCAAAGCAACCAACATGGTACCTCGAATTGAGAACTTTCAAGTTCACTTGGGTGGACTTGAAATTGGTATAAACAAATCACTTATGCTTTTTATGATGATAAAAAGAATTTAAAGCATAAGGATTATTTTAAAAATGAATGTACTCAAGCTAAACTTTGTGTGATAAAATTTGAATGAATAAAATCAAGTTAGCCTAAAGAGTGATGCGAGAGCGAGAGAAATGATTATGATATATGAGTAATATTTCAAAATGCAATACCTCACTCAAGTAATATCGTAATTACTTGAGTCATAATCATTTGTAGTCCATAGACGCATCACTAGCTAGCTATCATTTGATAATGTGATCAATACTGAGGCTCTCCCAGATGTGAATAAGCTTTAGGAGGATGAGCCTCTACAACCACCAATTATTCTGAATGCATCTTAGAAGCAGAAATCCCAAATGAGCTTTGCACAGGATCTCAAATTAGTTTCGCTCATAGCTTCTTATCAAGCTGGTATGCTCCTTATCATCCTGGTCTAATCCTCTTGCTAGTGGTAGGATGTCACTCAAGAGATGTTGCAAAATGTCCAGACATAGCGACTAAAAATGGTCTATTCTGTTTGCCCATGTTCTTTGTATATATCATTCTAGTCAACTCCTACAAAAATATGTGTTCTTTGGTACTCAATGATTCTTGAGTCCACACAAGATTAGACATGACAACTCTTATGCTCTTATAAGATTTTCCAAGAATAATGAAATGTGCAAATCATTTCAAATGTTGAATGTTCTTTCAAAGATGTGATAATGCATTATGAAATCAAAATTTTGATGGATGAAAGACTCATTTTTGACACATGTTTGAAAACATTGCTCATTTTAAACATGGTGGAAGTCAATAGATTTAATGAATATATCAATATGCTTCAGATTTGGAGAACATGTTGAACATTGAAGTTAACATGTTGAAGAATTTCTTGAAAAGCAAAAGTCATGAAAGTAAAGCATTATCAAGACATGCTTAGCACAACATATATAAGTTTAATGACTTTGCTATTGACCAAGAGATAATCTTGCCTTTTTAGAATAGAGTCTTGAGATATATGAATATTCAAGGCAAGAATATGAACATACATAGATAGTTACTCAAAATATAGATGAACACAAGTGCTGATGTATTTGAGTAACAAAAATGAGTAGGAGGATTCATGGATGATGAAGCACAAACTCATTAGTCCAAATGGCTAGAGTTCTATAATATTATCCTAGTAAGTTATTCCATATAATGGTTAATGCACTAACATTTAATGCATTAATAGACATTCATAATGCTTGCAATACTTGACCAATAAGAATTTATCCAATAAGCATGAGATTTTCACAAATTGAATTCTCTTCTTGAGATAAACTTGAAACTCACATATGATTAACTTGTTAGATATAAGGTCCAACTAGTTAGATAATGAAACTAAAGAGTTCAAGCAAAAACATTGAATTCCAAAGATCAATGTGTGAATGATAGGGAAAACTCAATTGGACAAATTTGAAGCATATCCAACATTCAATATACAATATTAACTTCCAATTTGAAACATCATTTGAGTGCAATCAAAGTATGCATATGTTTTCAAAACATTTGTATGCATTTTCTCAAAACAAAGTGTGAGTTGAAATCCAAACTGATTTTACCCTTGTGCATTTCAAAATATAAAACCAACAAAGTTATGCACAAATTCACTTGTTTGATCATCAAAAATTCACTAACAAATTGATTAAACATAGTTAGGAATATTAGTGAATGATGATAGGAAGTATTAAGATCAAACAAGAAGATTTCACAAATTCGGAAAATCTGATTTTCAAACTTAGCGTTCAATACTCGAGTATGTTCATCAATACTCGAGTTTCTAACTCAATACTCGAGTATGCATTCATTTTGAAAACTGTGTGAAGTCTTTCCCAAGTCAATACTTGAGTATTGAAATGAATACTTGAGTATTCAATATATGCATAAAACTTGTAGTCTTTAAATAGGTCAATACTCGAAAGTGTCTATACCAATACACGAGTATTCAAGGAGTTTGAAAACTTTGATAGATTGATGTCAAGTCAATACTTGAGTTTTCAAATGGATACTTGAGTATTCATAAACAAGTGTTAAGTATGAAAACTTTGTGGAAATCCAATACTCGAGTATGCAAAAACCAATACTTGAGTTTTCAAAAGATGAGAAACTTGATGACACTCGTATGACCAATACTCGAGTATTCAACGAATACTTGAGTATTGAGATCTTAAGTCAATGTTGAAATTGTCTCTGTGTGTTCCATACTCGAGTATTCATATCAATACTCGAGTTTGGCTCGGGGTGAAAAACTTGGAGTGCTTTCTTCAGCCAAGTCCAATACTCGAGTATTGTGTCCAATACTTGAGTATTGCTTTGTGTAATGGTTTTTGAGCAACTTTACGTCAAGTCAATACTCGAATATTGAGACCAATACTCGAGTTTGGCTTTGACGATAAGTTTTTCAACTTACCAAAGACAAACTAAAAATCGATTTCATATAATCATAGTATGAGGTAAGAATTAGATATCACCGTAATTCCTCTTATCCTCATAGAAGCTTTCTTGGTTGACATGGATTGATGTAGATAACTCCTTTTCCGATGTTCACCATCAACATCAAGCTTAACTTGTTTAGCTTTCTCAAGACTTGAATCATTTCTCTATGTTGCATTCTTGAGAAGCTTTCTTTCATCCTACAAAACTTTATAAATCTTTTTCTTTCTTGGTATCCAACCTTACTTGGATCCAATCATTGTTAACTTGTAGAAGCAAAAATTAAATTCACATGCTCTTATGAATATAATCAATTCGAACAACAAAGCACATTGAATTAATCATGAGTTCATGCATAAAGAAATACTTTCTTTTCAAATCATCATGTATGCATAAGGAGTTCAACCTATTGAACATTGCAACTGTTTTAAAAATATATATCGGGATGTGAAAAACCAATTTAAAACAAATAGTTTGTAATGCTCATTCCTAAAGTTACAAAATATAAAACCTCAATGGATATTTCAGATGATAGCAAATGAGGTTTTACCATTGTATACCTTTACCTTAGGTACTTGGAGGATTGCCTTTGCTCACCCACTGATTCTTCATATATTTTCTTACGGGTCTTGGCAAAATTCTCTCAAAGGATATGGACTTCCAGAGTCTTCTGTTTGAAACTTGAGAGATTCTCCTCTTCTTGTTCTTCTCAAGATAGTCGAATGGTACTCTATGGTAATTTTTTCTTGAGGTAGATGATACTCTTCTTGCTTGTATCCATTGCTTTTCATGATTTGACCTTCTAGTTCCAGCAATGGGTGCCTTGAGAGTTCTCTTGCTTGATACAGATGCTATGATCTTCTTCATTGGTGCATGAGAAACTCTTGGCTTCTTCCTCATCTTCTCTGTACCTTGATGTCCATTCTTTTTGGAATCAATCTGCACACACAAGGTACTAGATGGACATTTTGGTACCTACTTATACTTGGGTCCTTGACTGTTAATATTGGACCTTACTTGTCCTTTAGAAACCCAAACAAATTTATTTCTCACATTAGAATATCTCCTAATATAGCATGTATGAGAAATATGGCCAAATTTACCACAATAATTGCAAATAATAGAATGACGCTTATTATGAACATTTTTGCAAGAATTGTGCCGGTCTAGTGGATGCAATGTCAAATGACTCATATTTGTACATTCTTTCTTCCCACATGATTTTCTAGCATGATCAAAAACATTTTTGTTTTTCAAAATAGAATCAGTAAATGGTTGAAAAACAATTTTATGCAATTGTTCAAAATCATTTTTCTTATCTACACAAGAAGAATTGGATCTTTTTACCATACAGCATCTTGAGATTCTGATGATGATTCATCATAATTGTCCATGATGAGCTCTTCTTGAGAATCCTCACTCTTTTGTTCTTTCATGTTGACTGGATCATGGAAGTGTTCTAAGATTTCTCCTTCTTCATTCTCAACTTCCAATTGTTTATCAATTGTGGATATACATCTCATAGTTTTAGATGAACTATCAACACTATCAATTTCAACACATCTGTTAGAAGCATATATAGAATCAAGAGTATCCCAAATTTCTTTAGAACTAGAGCAAAACTTGATTTTCTCAAAATCATTTTCGGTTAAAGCACAGTGAAGAATTTTCATTGCTCTAATATTCAATGAAAACATTTTCTTTTCTTTTTCTGTCCAATCCTTTCTTAGTTTGAAATCAAAAACATTTACAAAAACATTCCACATATGAAAATCAGTTGCTTTGATAAAACTAGTCATTCTAGCTTTCCAAAACCAAAAATCAATATCTTTGAAGAATGGTGGAATGGTATAATCAACACCTTCTGAAAACAAGGAACACCAAAATCAGCCATTGAAACTCCGAGACGGTTAAGTCCTTTAAACAAGAGCCTAGCTCGATACCAAATGAAAGTGTCTTTGGCTATCACCCAAGAGGGGGGTGAATTGGGTGTTTAATAAAAACTTAGGAACTTTGAAAATCTTTTCGCAACTTATTGAAAGCGGTTTGAATGACAATGATAATTGATAAAGCAACAGTGAATTATTCAAACATGTATAGACATTCAGATATATAAGCTGGAAATGTAAGAGATAAGGGAAGAGAATGTGCAAACTGATTTATACTGGTTCGGCCCAATCCTTGACCTACGTCCAGTCCCCAAGCTCCACTTGAGATTTTCAATCCACTATCCTCTTGTTTAATCCGAGCACAAGAGAAGCCTTTACAATCCCACAAGTTCACTCAGGCACTTGTGAAGCCAAATCTCACACCGAGATACTCCCCCTTACATAATGCAAGGTTACAATCTGTTTCCCTCTCAAGATTACCCAATCTTGAGTAACTCTCAAATAAACAGATAGAATGTGTATAATGAAGCTTCTCCCTCAGAAGTGAATAAGATAAACACTGAAGTGCATTACGAATAATTTCACTCTCTATGCTAAGCTATGTAAACATTGAAAACAGAGAGTAAATACTATGAAAAATGAGTATGAACATTTTGAAGATGTAAGCTTGTGTCTCTGCATTTTTCTGCTTGAATCCGTCTTCTATTTATAGGTAGGGATCAATATATAACTGTTGAGAAGATTCAATGACCGTTGGATAAAGAAATATAGCCGTTAGACTCAGATGGAACTAGCCGTTAGAACTTCGTTTTTTGAACCAACTATGACATCGCATTTACTTTACTTTGATCTTCGTTTAACAGCCTTTGATCATCGAAACATGTATACAAATGATATAAATGATGATAAGAAGTGTTATAAACCATTTGGGTAATCATCTGGATGTTTATCAGAAGAATCATGATTTTTGAAACGGTGATTTTCTGAATCTGCGATGAAAACTCGAGTTTTCATTTGGAAACTCGAGTTTTGAGGTTGCGTTACTCCAAATTGCTCTCTGTCTGACCAAAACTCGAGTTTTGGTTTCACAAACTCGAGTTTGGAAGATACTCTGATGTTCGCTGCTCTCTGTCTGATGAAAACTCGAGTTTTCAACTAATAAACTCGAGTTTTGACTTTGTTGAGCTTTCTTGAAAATAACTGTCAACTTTCGAGGGTCATATCTCCCTGGTCTGAACTCCATTTTGCTCCGTTCAACTCTTGATTGAAGTCTCTATGAGTCTACTTTCATATGCCACTGATTTCAGCTCTATCGGATTTGTATTTTGTGAGATAAACTCAAAATACTGAAGGTGGGTCTGGACTGTGACGTTGATTCTTCTGGAAACTTGTAAAAATCATAGCTCCTTGATCTGAACTCCTTTGGGCTTTAATATTATATCACAATGACGCATTGGGAGTCTCGTTTCATATGCCACTAATTTCACCTCAATCCGATCTCTGGTTTGGAAGATATCATCAAATTACCAGACGTCGCCCGTGCTGAACGTGAAACAGAGTGGAGCTGAAGAGCTGATGACCGCCCAAAACTCGAGTTTTGACTTGAATACTCGAGTTTTGACTTGAAAACTCGAGTTTTGCTAGTCTAGAGACGCCAGAGATGCTGAAGACACTACAAACTCGAGTTTTGAGTTGGTTGACTCGAGTTTTGACTCCTAAACTCGAGTTTTGAGTCCCAAACTCGAGTTTTCTCATACCAAATGAGCAAATCATTGTAGCGAAGAAGGAAACTCGAGTTTTGACTTGGAAACTCAAGTTTTCTCATCCTAAAACTGATTTTTGCTGACTTTAACTCTAAATTTAGCCATTCCTACTTCCATATGACCTTGAAGACTTCTAGCATCAATATAATAACTTGAATGATTATATTTTCATTCTATTCATCAAGTTCTTCCTTCTTCCATCTCCCAACTTGATCATTCTTCTTCATTTAACTTGGGCTCATCATTCTTTGCAGCTTCTACCTTCTTCAATATCCATAAAGTGATGAAGCTTCATTCCAACTTCGCTTATCATAGAGACTTCCAAGTATCACAAGAACTTGAATGTTGATATTCCTATTATATTGTGCAAGTTCTTTTGATAACATCTTTCTCTAGTATCTTCTCTTCTTCTTGGTCATCCTCCAAAATCTATTGATAACATCTTGCTTCCTTGACAATCTCGCAAGCTCTTCTTTCTTTAATTCCTTATCTCTTTCTTGATTAATCTCTATAATTTAACTTGGATTAATCTACATTAAATACAGCAGTTAGTTAATCTAGGAGATAACTATATTAAATCAAAGATCAAACAGTTCCTTTCCCTGTAAACATGATAGAACCATATAACCCATTGCCATCGAGTAATTGCTCGTATCCTAGCCACCAAATGGGACTCACGAGCTGCACTACCTTTTTTGGAAAGTAATGTAATGACTATTTGGCAGTCACTTTCAACCACTACATGCCTCCAATCTGCCTCCCATGCCATCTCTAGGCCTCTCAAAACTCCCCACAACTCAGCTGCCAGCACCGAACACCTTCCAAGCAGTGCAGAGAAACCTCCAAGGCGTTTACCAAAATAATCCCGCAGCAAACCCCCACATGCTGCCACCTGTAGTGGGCCTTTTGATGTCCCATCAGAGTTGAGTTTCACAAACGTGGCTTCGGGGAAAGTCCAACAAACAGTAGTAGGATACTGTCCTAGTCTACTAATCCCTGCGTTGATAGTTGCCATTTTAATACCTTCCAAAAATTGAAGGATGGGCCTAGAGCTATATCTAACACTCTCATCCTATGAGTTAAGGATGGAAGCCTTCCTCCATTTCTAAATGAACCAGCAGGAAACAATGAATAAAGCATGCCAGTGATATCCACCAAATCCTAAATCATTACACATCCAATTTTCCCTAACCCAATCAGTCCAATCACAATGACAAAGCGAGTGCAAACGAGCAGTGAGTAATACCTCATAGCAGAATGCACAAACCACCGGGCAGTCCCTAAACACATGTAAGCTAGTCTCTTCTGTCTGATGACACACTGAACAAAGGCCATCATTGTTAGTCCAAGAACGGATCCACGACCGCACGAGAAGCCTCTGATGAAATAATTTCCAACCAAAAAATTGTATTCTATGAGGTCCCTCCCACTTCCATAGCTTGCTCCATATGTCACAATTTATAACGGATTGTTGAAAACCAAATTCAGCTAAGTACATATAGCAACTTTTAACACTGACACTAGTTGAATCACCTACCAACCAGAAGGATCGGTCTGGACCATCATTAGAGGAGGGAGGAAGCATACCTCTAATTAATTCAACCACACTCTGGGGAAGAAGACTGTAGTAAAGAAAGGTCCCAAAGACCATCTTGACCAACGAATCTAGCCACCATGCAATCTCTCATATCATCAAGAATGGGACTCAACACATACTCTTGAAGGCAAATAGAGGAGGACACCGACTTATCTTTCCAAAATGAGATAGAAGTCCAATCTCCAATCTCCCAAAGCACCCCATCCATCATGTGATTAAAAATGTTACATAACGCACTCTAGAAGGTTGAGCCACCGGTCTTACAGAAAGGTAATTGACCGTTCTGAACCTTGTATTTACCTCGTAGAAAAACGAACCCAAAGGGCATCTTTCTCATTTTGGAATCTCAACCCACACTTCATGAGGAAAGCATCATTCATAATTGCAGCCGATTTTAAACTAAACCCTCCCATAGGTTTAGGACTCATCAATACATTCCAGCCTATAGCATGATGAGTTTGCCGAAGATGGGAGTCACCCCAAATGAAGTTTCTTTGAATTCTATCAATCTCATTGCATATATTTAAGAGAAGCCTCACATATTGCATATGAAAATAAGGGATAGTAGATAATATTGATTTGACAAGAGTTATTCTACCTGCTTGAGACAGACACTGCTGTTGCCACCCACCTAACTTCCTCCGAAGTTTGTCCACAATATGCTAGTAGCATTGTTTAGATTGCCTAGTATTTGACCAATTAGTAACCCAAGATTCCATATTTTTCTTAAACGAGAAAGAGATCCACCAGGGCAAAAAGACTATAGATGACGGAATAAGGGATAATAGTTTATTATGGTTTAATTTAGATATCTAGAATTATTCATTAGAATATTAAGGAAGAATGTTTATCCATTAAAACTAGAATTTTTCTTAATTATCTCCTAATATTATAGTAAAATATGATATCTTAGTTATCCTATAATTATCCGTGAGTTAGGATTTCTTATAGCTTATTTTATTTTATTTTATTCCCGGCCTCCTCCCCCTCTCTTTCTTGTTCTTACCCTTTCACCTCCATAATAGAAGATAAACAAATAAGGCTTGCCCCGAAATTTTTTAGGCAATTTTTCCTTAGAATGTTATCTGTGTTAAATTGAACCGTTAGTTGATCAAATATATTGTGTCAGCAGTCCACATGTCATTCACATAATTTTCTGTTACGGTGTAAATTTGCCCTGAAAATTTTTAAATCTATCTTCAAAAAAAATTAAGTAAGGTTAAACATAGACTTTTGGGGCAAATATGCACCTTAACAAAAATGATGTAAATGATATGTGGTTTGTTTGCTCAACATACTAGTCAACTAATGGTTAAAATTAATTGGGATAATGACCAAGACAAAATTACTCATTTTTTTATACTTCTTAGGCAAACTTGCTTCCCAAAAAACTTCTACGGCAAAATTACCCCTTAACCCAATAAATAAATCCAATTTTTAATAGATAAATGTTCTTATTTGATAAGTTGATGGATAATCTCTTCCCCATATAAAATAAATAAATAAATTTCTACGGGAGAATATTCTTATTTGATAAGTTGATGGATAATCAGAGATACCTAAATTAACCCTTATAAACCATTATGACATAATCCGTCGTATACAAAAATTTATATTTTAATTTATTGTTTCTTGTGAAATATTTATCACACAATTTTGAGGTGAATAATTTTTTTTTTATAAAAAATAAACTTGCTGAAAAATTCTCATTGCAAAATTTATTAACCAAAAGGTTTTGAAGTTTGTTAAAAACCTTTTCGCTGCCTTGTGTTGTCAAACTCTCCGAGTTTATCGTTTTTACGTTCCTACCTTACAAAATCGTGTCGAGTCATTCTTAAACTCGTGGCAAATTCACACAACTAGTTTATCATTTTTAGGTTTCTAACTTACAAAATTATGTTAACTCCCTTGTAAACTCGCATACAAGTTTTTCCTATTTGATCATGCTTAATGTCTTTATATGTGAATTTTATCAAAAATCCTTTATTGAGTATAATAAATTATGAATATTGATGAATTTAATTTTAATTATTTGGATTTAAAATATATTTAAATCAAATCATTGTCATTTTTATATTCTAATTATTTGATTATACAATATATACATATTTATTTATAAAAGTAAACTCTTATGATTTTACAATTCGAGTCTAAAATACGATTTTACATTACTACCATGAGCTTAAATTCATGAGCTAGAGAACCTTAACGGTGGGTGTAACTATCTTTATCTATAGGAAAAAGAAGATATTTATACATAGTTAAAAATATATTACACATTGTTGAAAAATAAGAATACCTCGAAGATAATTTCAAAGACTTGGGTTCTTATCTTTCCTAATATACTTTGTAACCTTCATTCTTTGTTTTGAATAGGTTTTCAGCCAAATTGGCAACCCCCAATATCTTGTCTGGACAAGGGATTGCCGCCACAAATTCTATGTGATGCACCAACAATATTTTAGGGAGGTAGATGTACTCAAAAAATAATACTTCAAGATACTAAATGCAGCAACAAAATATTTTAAAGCACCTTTGGAAAGCCCTAAAAAAATACTTTAAAATGATGAATGCACAACAAAATATTTTAAGATATCGATGCATTTAAAAAAATATTTCAAGGCTTGATTTACCTTGATTCTTGTTATAAATATATTTAGTATGTGGATGTCCATTGCATAGTAACTATTGAAGGTTTATAAATAGAGGTCTTGTGTAAACATTCGAATACACTTGAAATAAGAATTCCTTCATCACTCTAGAATTTCTCTCGACTTCTCTCTACTTTTCATTATATTTTCAACTCGATCATCTATATTCTTAGCTCCTTTTCTCTTTTGAGAATTTTTCTTTGGAACCGATGGACCTACCACGCAGTACCGTGCTTTCAATTCGTTTATAATAGGTTGTCCTTCAGGGACATCAATTCTGATAGGAGCATTAGCAGCTAGAACATGTGACATTGTCACTTTCTTTTGGGTCAGTAAATACTTTTGGCATTCGATTAGCTAAATTCTGCAAATGAATTATCTTTTGAACTTCCAGTTCACATTATTTTGTACGAGGATCAAAATGAGCCAATGATAATTCATTCCAGCTAATCGGTTTACCCAACTGCTTATTTTCTCCCCCTCATGTTAGGAAAACTATATCAAATCACAATTGATTAATCATGCAGTGTAAGTCTCCTAAATCCATTTGTTTCCTTTATAAACATCATTCTGTTTCATTTAGAGACAAACAAGAAGAAGGAGGTACTTACACGACATTTATCCATCTATGTGCATTATGGTCGAATATTGCACATTAAAAACTTTTAAGATGGAATTAATCTGGCTACTGACTAAAAACCAATTTTCTAGGGAGAATTTTGTTGGCTTATATAAATGCTGCAACATACAAGATCAAATATACCAACATATAAATTTTGTTCTCATAAGCATTTATCCATCTTATCTATGGAGGCTTTAATATATGATTCGTGGATCAAGTAATCTAGAAATTGCTCGTTTAATTTATTCAAACATCAAACATTATTGCAAACTCCATGTTGCAATCATTTTTGCAAACTTCAGGTTGCATTCTTACAAACTTCTGGTTGTAAGCTAATAATCTCACATGTAACCAGATGCATCTTTCAAATTTGTATGGTTTACATGTCATTTCAATGGGCCCATATAATAATGTTTGATATATTTCCAGAGATCCATTACCAATCATGATCAATGATATTCTCATAGTCAAATCTATTTGAGAACAAACAATACATAATACATAAACAATATGTTGGTTATTCATGAAGAATCTTATGGTTCTTCAATGGATGTTAATACATAATCTTATTTGCATTATATATATATGACTCGGATGATCAAAAAAGTCATGCCAACAATAAATTTATTTAAATCAGTAAACTTCGGTTTCATCGTAACATATATCAAGCAATCATAAATTTTTCAATTTCCATAAAATTATGATTTAAATCATAATCTGACATTCATTTTGGGAGATATAGTAGACTTTGTGTGAGAAGTATATAACTTTTCAACTTTTCAAAAATCAGCTCACACTTGTATTGTATTATAACTCAACTCACACTTGTTTTCTAACAATCTCCCCCTCAAGTGTGAGTTTTGTATGTCAAAATTACTTTCAAATCCTTTAAACTTCGAAAGGAAAATCATGTTGATTTTTCAGGAATAAACATATAATATTGCATCACTAGATGATCTAATAATATACTTCAATTTGTTTATATATACAAAATATATAGTCCACCACATATGAAAATATTCATAATTAAAATATCTTAGAATCACACTGTAAGATTTTCATGCCAACAGATTTATGATATGTGATCATAATAAAGTTAAATAACAATAATAACAAAAAGTAAGCTTTTATATTGCCTTTTGGGCTTCAAAATGAATAACAATAATATGGACATATTTCTCTGCAGCCTATTGCCTTTTAATATCTCATTAGCGCATTAGCAAACATTTAATTTGCTATATTTGTAAACTTGGTTACAATAGCATGATATCCATTTCTATATGATATCTATTTCAGATATCATTGAAATTAAAATCAATAAATTTCTTTTATAAAGTAAAATGTTTGCTACTTCGGATAACAATATTAGCTTTTCCAGAGCCTTCAATCAAATTTATACTACCATATATATAGTTTGAACATTAGCCTTTCTTATAAAAGGGGCAAAATATTATGACTACATGTCATTCAATGGTATTAAAATATCAACAAAAATATTCTGTTTTTTTCATCATAATATTATATTATTTTGTGAATAGTAAATACTATGCAAATAGTTAAATAATATAATATAAAATACGTGGGACCTGTTACCAAAATTTTCTCCCCATTCAGCCGCCTTTTACGTGGGTTGAAAAATGTGTTTGGGGAAAATTACATATCATGACCCCAAATTTCATAAATGATATTTTAGTAAATTACAAAACTTACCCCGAAATATTAAAACTCCAAATTGTAATACCCTAAAAATCCTATTTAGCATAACCACTATATTTTGATAGACAATAGGTGAATATGTGGTCTCAAAATTTTGTAGCTTATTTATTTTAATTTAGGGAATTTTCTCCTAGAATTAAATAAACCAAAGACCCAAATTTTCTAATTTTATTTAGGGATCATAAAATACCCTATAACTATCATATTAAAACATAGTTCATGTTTAAAAATAAAGAGCCATAAAATGTTATGGAAATACCTAAATCAATTAAAGAAAATTACCAACAACTAATGGACAATTAAATTTACAATAATTAAAATAATTTTATTAATTTTCATAATTAATCAAGAGTCAAATTAAAAATCATCAATTAGGATATTTTGACTTAATTAAAAATCAAGAACCAATATGGGTTCAATATTAGCATAAAATGAGTTTCTAATGACCATGATTAATCTAAGAGCCAACCACACTTTGACAAATACACTTAACAACATCTAAAATACCATATTAGAGATACTAATTAGGATTAGATGTGGAGGGCTAGGATTAAACGTCATAAAGCTAAATCCAATGGGCTTAATTAATTACTTAATTGATCCTAATCGATGTGCTAATAAGTGGACCAATGAGAGACTTTAAACTCTACCTAAATGACACAAAGAAAACACAAAATAAAAAGATGAAGGGGAGGGGCCACGGTTGTGTCTTGAGCAAGGAGGAAGGATTAATTGTATTTTGGTTAAAACATGCACAAGGGAGAATTGATGAGGGAACAAATTGGAAAAGTGCATTAATGGGCTCACATGGGGTCTTAAATGCAAAATTTATGAAGGATAGAGGGAGAGTTGTGTGTGTGTGTGTGGAGTAAATTGAGTTGTGAGTTAGAAACCACTAGGATGAATGAGAATCTATATAAAATAAATTATATCCTGAGATACGTTAATCATAGATCAAATATAAGGACTTATCTTGAACCCACATAATTTAATCTCGAGATTAAGTCTAATTAAAATTATTTTGGCAAACTTTGATGAAGAAAATTAGAGATGATTAAGGAAAATTAGAGGAATCTAATTGGACCATAAATCTTGATATCCAATTACTAATCAAGATACATACTTAGAATTCAAAAAATATTGGTGATTGATCAACCAATCAAAAATAGATTTCATTAAAGTAAACTTAAGCATCCTTCCGATCAAAAAAAACTTAAGCATCCAAGGTAACTAGTACTTGGATCATTTAGTTAATGAAAATAGAGGGAGAGGAGACGGTTGGAGTGCTATGAATGGCTAGGATTCAAGTTTACAAAAATCCTAAATCCAATGGTTGAAAGTTGATAAGAGTAAAGTTGCAAATAATTACACAATTACCATATCATTTCCCTATAAATAGCAAGCCATATGCTTCATATTTTCTCACCAATTCACAAGCATAGGAACTGAAACATAGAGGGAAAGTGAGAGTAAGAAGCTTGGAGAAAGAAGGAGCAAAGTTCTTGGTAAGTTCTCTAGCTCTAGCTTTAAGTTCTTTAAGTTTTAACTCTTAAATTCATAGTTAGAGGTAGCTTTGATTTTAAATATGCTAGAGTAATTTTAATATCATGTTTTTATAGTAAAAAATAGTGATATTTCTAAAATTAGATGAGCTACTTGGTATATCAAAATTTCTGGAAAATTATGAGCGAGGTAACGAATCTACGGCAAAAATTCATTGGGTAGAAATTTCTGAAGTCGTTGATAAAAATGCCAATATTTCATGTTGCAAATGAAGTTAAAAACTTCTGAGAAAATTCATGGTTAAATTAGACATTAGGGATTTTCAAATATGCCAAGAATATTTTAAATTGAGCTCTGTACGGTGAGATAAAAATTCTCAAAGTTGGGTTACGAATTTCTAGAAAAATTCTAGGCAGAGGCTCAAAACTTTAAAACTGAGAATGACTCGTGTAATCTGGAAAAAATTGAGTATTTTTAATTAAAAATAGACATCCTAAGGATCCCAAGGAATTTTATGGATCCTCATTTCAATTTTTCTAGAATTAACTATGATTTTTCAAAGTTAGACGAAAAATCTGCCCAAAAATACTGTACCAGCGTTTTTTTCAAAAAATAAGGGAAATAAGTTGAAAAATAATTCCACCAAGAGAAAAATGGTCATTTGTGACTAAGATATCTATTAGCGTATTATTTATGAGTTAATAAATGCGATATTACCATTATAGGATATCCGTGATCGCATTTCGACCAACGAACGTACCATTGTCACGGACGAAGGTACGGACGCGTACTGTAACACTAACTCTGATGCTTATTGTATACTTGTATGTGATAGATGTATTCATAGACTAAGACTCTATCTTAAATTTTTTCATATACATTCAGCTATACACGGGTTATGGTTTTGATATTACTGTTGAGTTTTCCTAGCGCTAAGGACACGAATGTACATCGTGACACTGGTGAATAGTGCAGACCATAATAACATTCATATGCAGCCAAGGCGTATTCTGTTATTATTTTTCATATGTGATTATTGCTGTAATGTCATGAATATCTGTCATACATAAACTGTTACATAAACATGAGGTTAACCATTACCTGAGGTTCAATGGGCATTGAATCTCAGCTCTTACTATAGCCTCAGGATCCGGTGTGAACAGGATTGAAGATAAGGGTAAGCAGCAGGCATGAGGACTGGCTGGAGAAATTTCTTTGATATGTACTTAACGTTATTAGTTGTTCAAAATTTTTGTATCGCTGTAAAAGAAAATATATACATTACAGTGAATGTTTATCAGTTACTCTTCAATTTAAATACTTCCAAAGCTCAACTCTGATCAAAACACTGTGAAAACGTTTATGAAAATGGGGTGTTACACAAAGAGGTCCACTTTTCCGAAAAGCAACGCCTCATACTATTGAAATTGATTTTGAGGCTGATTTACATATAATGCTTATCTTATCAGATAGTTTATATCAATATTTGACCTTTGACAAATATGTCATGGCATACAATAGATACAAAACTAATGACCCTTGCCACCTTAACAATAACATGATTTTTTTTATCATGTTTATTATACCCACTAATTTTCCTTTTTGTGGTTCTTATCAATAATCTTTCTTCACTTCCAGTGAGAATTTGAACCACCATAATTACAACAATGTCCATATGTAAACATTTTTACACACATGTCCACAACCATATTTAAATTTATTCATTACTTCATTCACTTCTGGGAATGGAGTCGAGCTTGTTGGAGGAAATTCATGATCCTTATAACAAAAGCTCATTGTTTTGTTTTGTTTGATCATATAAAGATAAGAATTAATTCAAAATATTTCTTGACTCTTTCACAATATTGCTACTACCAGAGCAAATTGAACATTCCCATTTATAATAAACTTTTAGAAGAATAACCATCTTCTGGTGGTCATACAATCCCACTAATTTGTTCTAAAGAACAAAAAAAGAATCTTTTAATGACAAATACTCAATTTTGAGATATTTATACAATAGATGACATACAAAAATCATATATCGCCTTGTCTCATAACTTCAGGAAAATTTATCTCTTAACATCAGGCCAAATTATTATTTGGCTCCAGACCAAATTATGCCTTCTTTTGGCTTCCTCGGCCAACTTTATGCTCTCTCTTGGCATCTGGGCAATTTATGCCTTCTCTTGGCTTTACGCCAACTTTTGTCATATATCTTCATGCCATTTTTCTCTTCAAGAGAAATTAAATCAAAATGGCTTCCAACTATTTATTTTCAAGATAAACAAAGGTTTATGGCCATTATATATGACGTCGATCATATAATAAGAAAGATATTAATATTAATAATAATGACAATTATAATAATAATAAAATGACAAATAATAAAACATAACAATAAATGTCATGTTAGGAACAATAACATAAATGTTATGTTAGCAAACATAGAAGTAAATGTTATGCTAGTAACATAAAAGTAAATGCATAATTTAAATGTTATGTTAGTAACATAAAAGTAAATGCTTAATTTAAATGTCATGTTAGTAAAAATAATAATAAAATTAAATCTAAGTGAAGAGAGATCACTTTCACCGATCGAAAATCAATTTCTAACTTAAAATGCCTCCTTTTGAGTGATTTGAAAATCTTCCCTGGTGCAAAGAAGAAGGAAAAGGATGATGGTGATGATGAACAACACAAAGCTCAATTGATTAGAGCCTCGTGCTAATAACGTGTTATGAAAGTGAAGAAAATGTAAAGAAAAATAGAGAGAAGTCAGAGAGAAATTCTAGAGAGATGAAGGAATTCTTAAGCATTTACTGACCTAAAAGAAAGTGACAATGTCACATGTCCCAGCTACTAATGCTCCTATCAGAATTGATGTCCCTGAAGGACAACCTATTATAAATGAATTGAAAGCACGCTTGAAGCATGGTAGGTCCATCGGTTCCAAAGAAAAATCCTCAAAAGAGAAAAGGAGTTAAGAATATAGATGATCGAGTTGAGAATAATTAAGAAAAGTTAGTGGCTCTAGAAGAGCTATCTCTTGAAGAGTTATCATCTCCAAAAGAGAATGTTGTAGTCCTAGAAGAGACCTAGGTACCTGAAATATGTGAAAATTATGAGATCTCAATAAATTATGTTATGAAAAGAATTCGATGGGACCGAAATGAAGTCAACATTGACAACATCTTTGCTTATAATATAGCATATGATGTAATGAATGATATGAGGATCACGAGCCAAAATCCATTAGCGAGTGTCAATAGTGAAAAAATTGGCCCCTATGGAAAAATGCTATTAATGCTGAATTAAAATTACTGGCAAAACGAAAAGTATTTGAACCTGTTGTCCATACACTTGAAGATGTAAAGCCGTTGGATACAAATGGGCTTTTGTATGAAAGAGAAATGAAAAGGGTGAAATTATAAGATATAAGGCAAGCATTTAGCCCAAAAGTTTTTACACAAAGACTGTTATTGATTTTGAAGAAACATATTCACCAGTAGTGGATGCAACTATTTTCTCATTATTTGATTAATCTAGCAGTTCTGCATTTGTTTGATATTATTATATATAGCCTATGGCTGACGAAATTATGAAAATTGCATAAGAATCTTCAAAGGATCTACAAGTGTTAAAAGCATATGTCCCAGAAGGACTTAAAGTGTTAGCAGCACATGTTCACTGAAGGACTCGAAGTGCCAGAAGCACAAGTCCCCGAAGGACTTAATGTGCCAGAAGCAAAAATCCTTGAAGGACTCTAGATGTTGGAAGCATCTAATTCAAATTCTCGAGAACAATGCTTGATTAAGTTAAATAAGCCCCTGTATGGCTTGAAGCAATCAGGGCACATGTGGTATAATTATCTCAAGGAATATTTGTTGAAAGAATGGTACAAAAATGACCCAATATGCCCATGCATTATTATGAAAAGATTTAGAAATGAATTTGTTATAATTGCGGTCTATGTTGATGATATCAATATCATTAGAACTCCTGAAGAGCTCCAAAAGGCAATTAATTGTTTGAAGAAAGAATTTGATATGAAAGATTTGGGCAGAACGAAATTCTATCTCGGACTACAGATTTAGTACATAAAGAATGAGATCTTTTGTTTATACAAAGAAGGTCTTAGATTGATTTTATATGGATAAATCATATCCATTATGTATAAAGTATTTGCTGGTGGATAAAGAACAATTTCGACCTCAAGCAAAGAAGTTGAAGAAGAATTGCTTGGTCTAGATGTACCACATTTTAGTGCTATTGGAGCACTAATGTATTATACTTATTAGCAAGAGATATAGTTCTTCACCAACACAAAGACATTGGAAGTAATGCGAGTCATCGGGGAGTAAAACGATGTATTTTAGAAAGGCAAGTTGATATACTCTGTACTCTTTTTCCCTTATCTAAGTTTTGTCCCACTGGGTTTTCCTAGAAAGGTTTTTAATGAGGCAACATTAGAAAATCTGACGTAATTAAGAGGTGGAGTCGATACACGTTATACTCTTTTTCCCTTATCTAAGTTTTTATCCTACGGGGTTTTCCTAGAAAGGTTTTTAATGAGGCAACATTAGCAAGTGTATTGATGGATGATGTACTTTTTTCTTTAGCTAGGTTTTATCCCACTGGGTTTTCCTAGTTAAAGTTTTTAATGAGGTACATTCATGATGGACAATTGGACATCCAAGGGGGAGTGTTATAAATATATTTAATATGTGGATGTCCATTGCATAGTAACCCTTGAAGGTGCCTATAAATAGAGGTCTTGAAGAGTTCCTTCATCTCTCTAGAATTTCTCTCTGATTTCTCTCTACTTTTCTTTACATTTTCTTCACTTTCATAACAATTCTAAAATTATGCACTAACTTTTCTAATTATTGTTGGTGGATAGAATGATAAATATTCATTTCATATTTTAGTAATTTGGAATCAAAACATTTTGTTGGCAAATACTAATTAGTAATTACAGGGAAGAGCTTTAAAATTTTATTTGATTTTGGATATAAAGCAAAGATGTTACTCTTCTCGTTGATCCACTTAGATCCAACTTGTAATTATAGACCACACCAATTATAAATCTCATCGTATGATACCACTTTTCAACAACTATCCTTACAAGTTACGAACATGGCTTAAAATTTCGACACATTAAATTATTCTTTTCAAATTATCACAATTTATAATTTATTAATTACTACCTCCGATCCTAATTATAAGAGCTAGTTGACTTTCTTTCGAGAAATTAAGAAAATTAAATAAGTTACTTAATCATTTCATATATTGTGTATCCTTAGATTATATATTAGTTTATTAGCTAAACTAATTAGTGTAAAATAAAAAATAAAAAAAAAAATTATTCTAAAGTAATTTAATTAGCTTCCTTAATCTCTCCAAAAAAGTCAACTTCTCTTATAATTAGGACCGGAAGGAGTATCATACTTTTCCGACCATTAGACTGAAAAGTTATGCACGATACTAGGAATCAATTGTGAAACACAAAGAAGCATTGTTCAATTTTATGAATTTTGCAAGGGGCCAAGCCCCAAAATAGAACTAAAGTCTCTAATTCGTTATTTACAATATATGATTCAGCAAGCATATTTAAAAAATAAAATCTTTGTTTTGCAATTCACAAAGAATTTTGGTATGAGTCCATAGTCATAGAAATTACAAATAAAATAACATCATTATAGAATTGATTCATATGAGATTATCAGTCATATCATTTAATTAATCAATTTATCATCAAGTTGCCGATTCACGTTGATATCAGTTATGCAAAAACTGTACTCATTTCATTTTTTCTGATATAATAGATTTTTTAGTATTTTTTTTAAATTTAAGTGACTTTAAATGAATTTTTTAACCCACATAAATTTCTTCTTCAATAAAAATAAATCATGTAAACTTTTTTGGTTTAACATATATAATAAATTATAAAAGACATTGACTTTTATTAAAATTAATATAATTTCATTTTAAATTAAAATTTTTGTTGATTTTTAAAAATTATAATTTTGACAAAATTGAAGAATGTGTAATTTTTTCCCCATATATATCTATGCAAGTTGTGAAAATTAAAAATTTAGAAATATTTTGTTTAATTTAGTGAATTAGAATTTTGTATTAGTTTTAAAAATAGAAGGTAGGAGAGAATATAGTAGGGAATGAAGAAGATTACATTAGGCATTAGGGGCATTTTAGTATTTTAAATTATATATCTTGTATTTGGTTCTTCTAATTAATTACAATTTTTAAGGTCATTTTCAATAAATATCTTTTACTCCAAGTCCTTCACTTTAATTTTCTGAATAAATAAATAAATTTCCAAGGGATAAAAATTCTTATTTAAGTTGATGGATAATCATAGATACCTAAATTAACCCCTCATCAACCATTATCACATAATCCGTCTTATACTCATATTTATATTTTAATTTACTATTTCTTGTCAACAAAATATTTATCACACAATTTGAGGCGAATTATTTTTTTAAAAAAAAATTCTGAAAAACTCTCATTGCAAAATTTATGAACTAAAGGTATTGAAATTTGTTAAAGACCTAACGTCGGTGTAACGATCTTTATTTATAGAAAAGAGGATATTCATATATAATTAAAGATATATTACACATTGCTGAAAAATAAGTATGCCTGGAAGATAAGTTCAAAGACTTGAGCTTTTATCTTTCCTAAACTACTCATCAAATCCTTAATATAAGACATACTGGAAGAGTTTATCTTGAGCCTAGATATAAGACAACGTTTTTATATTTGTCAATATTTTTCTAATGTACCCTATATTAATACTCTATCAACAATAATCAAGGGGAAAATGAAAAGAGGGAATTAATGCAGGTGATTAAGGTATTTTAGAAAATACATGTCATATTATCTAACTTAACCAACTTCCTTAATCCAATCAACTTAAAATATCAGATGCACTTTGGAAAATACTTCATTATGTTGGATTTACCTTAATTCTAAAATTATTCGCTTACTTTTCTAATTACTGTTGGTGGATAGAATGATATATTTTCATTTCATATTTTAGTAACTTGGAATCAGAACATTTTGCTGACATATGCTAATTACAGGGAAGAGCTTTAAAATTTTATATGATTTTGGATATAGAGCAAAGATGCTGCTCTTCTCGTTGAGCCACTTAGATCCAACTTGTAATTATAGACCACAACAATTATAAATCTCATCATATGATACCACTTTTCAATACAAGTTACAAACATAGCTTTAAATTTTGACACTTTAAATTACTATGTTCATTATCACAATTTGCAATTTATTAATTCTCATGTTTTTCCGACTATTAGACTGAAAAATTGTACGCGATACTAGGAATCAATTTTATACACGTACAAGCATTGTTCAATTTTTGAATTCTGCAAGCATATTTTAAAAAATACTTGAAAACAAAAATACATCTTTGTGTTGCAATTTACAAAGAATTTTGGTATGAGTCCATAGACATAGAAATGACAAATAAAAGAACATCATTATATAAGTGATTGAAATGAGATTATCAGTCATATGAAAGTAAACCATATGTGATTACCATCAAGCTTAGAGATCTAACATGTGTTTCTAAGTTCTTAGAAATTCTTATTTCAAGTTTTTATTGATGTATTTTGGCTTACAAAAATACCGGTTCTAAGAAGAAGAAAGCTAAAGAAGTTTGCCCGCCTTTCATCCATTGAAAGCCAAAGGAGATCACATTTAAATTTCACAATCATCCAATGTTTATCATAACAAGTGACAACATTTATAATCAAGCAGCCAAAAATGTAAGATAAAACAAAGACGATATAACACCAATATGTCACATGGACAAATCCCAGATCATCCATACGCCAACAATTATTTTGTGTGTGTGTGTGTTTTTTGTCCCCCCCTTCTTCTCTTTTTTAAAGAAAACGATTTGATATGGTGGAAAGGTCTAATAAGGTACTTTCAATCACATGCATAAAAATGGCCACACAAATAACTAAATTTCAAAAATTTTCCAATCCCATCCATAGGTTTGGCCGTTTAGGGGGGCGGCGCCCAAACATAACAAAGCTTCAAAACAAATAGTGACATCTTAATGAAATCTAACAAGTTAATGCTAATAATGCCCACTTCGAATGGAAGGTTCCACTTCTAAAAATGCACAAGTTTAAAACATCAAAAGGTAATGCAACTATGCAAGAATGAACAAGCATTCATTTTTTCAAAATAGAAGGAAGCAAAAAATATAAGATACCGGGTTAACAAATAGAAGAACTAGCTAACTCCCATTAAATGTGGCTATTTTGAGTAATATCATCAAGCAAGAAACCCCAAAACCATAACTAGATAACCACATCACTTATGGCTACAGATGATGAATACGGAAAGGAGTAAAGTAAACACAGAAAATTGAAAAGAAAGGGGTTTTAATTTAAGGCAACGACAGAGAAAAAAAGTTACTTTCATAGACTCTCAATCTCATACAATGTCATAAATCAGTGGTATATTTTTCACAAAAAATACAGGCATATTAAAGAACAAGTTCCAAATAATAGGCACATCAGCTGTTAAATATCTAACTTCATCATTCTAGAAAACTCTCATCAAATAATATAGGTATAGAGTGATCTAAAACATTAGAGATTCCATTCCACCAAAAGTAATGCAGAAATGTAGATCAACAATGTAACAATTTGGATTTAGGATCAAGATTCATCAATTTAGTTATTGCCAAATGATACAAGGCTTTCTGCATAATTGTACATAACAGAAAAAGGGCAGTAATAGGGAATAACAAGCCTCTTTGCTTCTTTAGTAGAGAGATTTATCAGATATAGAACAGTAGCAATTTCTCTATTTTCAGTTTGCACTATATACTCATGTTTGCAGACAATCTCATTCCTCCAAATAGTCCTTGAATCTAACCTGCATAAAAAGGGGCATCTTTTAGTCCATCTCCATGTCTCCCCAGGTACACATGTACCCTCATCTAACACCCACAAATCAATCAAACCAGTTGTTTCACCCTCTTCCCGAATGTAACAAAGTATGGCAAGTTTGTTCTCATAAACAGTAAGCTTTTTCTCTGCATTATACTCTAAATTGGGCCTTGGTATCAATGTAAACACTTCCTTTGCTATGTCAAATGAAACTATCACCTCAAAATCTTCTTCACCCTTACATAATGTATACCAAAATATGGCTCCATTAGCCGTGACAGTTTCAGAACTGAGTGTCACCCCTTTCAAGTTCCCAACATCTATTCCCTTCCATGACCCTCTACTTAGAGAAAACACGTATCCTCTATCAACGGCATCAATATCATCAATCCCAGCATAAGTCCTTACTATCTTGTAATCATTAACAACTGGACTAAACCCATCCTGTCCCGCAATCACAAGAAAAGTCAATTTCAGCTGTGTTTCTAGGAACACGTCTCACAGCCTTAATCGCAGGGTTCCACAAGGCAAGCGTACGTTTATACCGATCGATTTCAACAAGGAGTAGGCCATTGCAGGAACCAAGCACACTAGCACCGCCTAAGGAATCGATCAAAGGTGCTTTCTGAACGTCACGAACTTGCAACCCACAATCCAACAAACGCAAAGAAAATTGTTGATTTGAAAAAATTACAAAAAGAAGAGCATCGTTTCGATGAGTGGATTGTTCAAGGTGGTCCGCGATGAAAGATGAATTTTGTATGAGATTTTTCCAACGTTGACACACACATTGAAATCGGATTAGGGATTTTACCGGAAGTCGACTGAGAATGTTACTGATGATTTCTTCTGGAAGATATAGCACGTCTCCATCCATTCGCGTCTGCTAGATGATGCTCGGCTCGAACGGATTTCTCAGAGGAAAGCCATTGCAATCAAACGAAGCATTATTAGGAGTTTCAGATTTCAACAGTCGAAAGTGGAAAGTAGGGGCTCATCGCTTATGGATGAGCACAGAAAGTTGATCTCTGAAACGCACCGTTTGATTGAAGAAGGGATCTGAGTCGTTAATCACAAAATAATCCTGACCGTCCAATATTGGGTTTAGTTTTCTTACTTTTGTAAACACCAGAAACTTTGTTTTTGGCTTTTTTTTTTTTTTTTTTTTTTTTTTTTTTTTTGCTAAAAAAAAATTTAGGAAATGGGTTGGGTTCACCCACAATCTAAAGACAAGGTGAAATCTCTCTTCCTCCTAGGTGATACTGATGTTGGACAGGGTGAGCCGTCTATTACCCTAAGACCTAGGTATCTAGGAGCTATGATGCCTCCCCTAGCGCATTGACCAACTCCAGGATCGAATCCCTTTACCAGTTGAGTCCAAGGACAAAGGGTTTGTTTTTGCCGTTTTGATTTTAATGTGTTTGGGAACCCAATTGAGAGACCCAATCCGATTTATGCTTGTCTCCAATCGGGCTAAAAATAGATCGAACTGTATAGTGGTACTAAAAAGATATTTTAGGGTACTGACTAGTATTAAAAATATATTATACTTCAGGATATTTTTTTAAGATCATAAAATAATTTTTCAAGATCATGAAATTTTTTTCAGTATCTTAAAATATCTTTTTTAATCTTGATCGAACCCTAATTTTTTTCTTTTTGAAAAATTATGTATTTTAGCATTGCAAAATTTTGTAACTTAGCATTTTTGTTTTACTTTTTTGTAATTTTTATTTTTATTTTTCTCTTATAATTATCCCAAAAGTCACTTATTCTACCGTCATTCCAAACCATTTTTTTTTTCCCAAAAATCTACTTATGCTACCCTCAATCCAAACATAAATCATATTTCAGAATTTGATTTTTCCATAAGTCAGATTGACTATAAGCCATTTTTCCTACAGTTATCCCAATATCCCAAGAAACACACTCGAAAAAAACGCTTGCCAGATTACTCGGCCAAAATCACGATGGCTAGAGCGGAGCAACGATTGGCCGCCGACGAGCAAAGAATGATGGTCTACGGTGGTCGGAGGGTGATTTTGTTGGACTTTCATCCCGATTGGAATTCGGTGGGAAATTTGTGAGAAGAGTCCACAAGAGAGGAATATTCTTGAAATTTCGAGCAAATTCTTCTAAATTTGCGATAAATGTTTAAAGATATCAAAATTTATAGCTTCCTTGTATTAGTGGTTAAAGCTTTGAGAAGCTATCTCAGTTTAAGCATTAGATTTCATTCTTGATGGAAGCGTCTCTTTTCGGATTTCCTCAAGTTCATACCGAGATTACCTTTGGAAAGATTTGATTACTTCGATCGAGATTACCTTTGGAAAGATTTGAATACAATGATTTATTTAATTGTTACTTACGAAACGAAAATGTTTACCATATTTACTTCTTATCTAAAGCGAGACATTCCTCTCGATTGATTTTAGAATTTGAATGTTAAACGAATGTGGTAATTTTAAGTAACGATTTGTGATAAGATTTTTTTGAACAAATTCAATAGTGCATTGTTGAATTTAAAAACTACCCACATTTTATGTTTTACACTTTTACTATTAATGCAGAGCTGCTAAAATAGGCTTGAACTATGGTTGTTTATATCCATCCTAATGTTTGAAGAGCTATGAAATCAATATTTGAAGGGGGAAGATGGATGCACTGTATATAGATCAGAATGAAATTACAAGTTTGAATAAAAATAATTTTTAAACCAAAAAAAGAAAAACAGAGATTTGTGCCTTTAATGAAAAAGCAATAAAAATAGATAAAAAATAATGCAGAAACGAATTTGTTTAGTTGAGTCAAGTGTATTTTCCAAACTGTGAGATCCTTTGAGGATCACATACATATTTGGGAGAAGGTGTAATTCTATTCATAAATATTTCTTTAAAGAGCTACCAACATAATAAACATTTTTTTAAGGTTAAAAACTGGACTGGACTGGCCAATTCAGACCAGAAACCGGTGAACTAGCCGGAAAACTTGTCCGAGTTAGGAGTAAAACCGAGGTCCCAGGTTGACTCGGAGTCAACTCAGTCAACTTGGCCTGAACCGGCCAAGTTGGTCAAGTCACAGGGTGAGAGAGACATAGGAGTGTAGAATGAGGAGGAGGAGAGAGAGAGATCTGAAGTGCTTCTCAATGTCGATGCCGGCGATGGTGCTATGGAAGTCGAAGGAGAAGTAACGATTTGTGGAGGCTAAAGGCTCTCCAGATTCTCTGCGGCCGAGACACAGAACGAGATGGGGGGGGGAGAGAGAGAGAGAGATCTAAAGTTTGAAACTGATGATGAAAAGTGCAAATCAATGGTGGTGACTAGTGAATATGAAGAATGGAAGGACTGAAGACAACGAAGAAGAGGAAGGGGAGATGAAGGAAAAGAGGCATAATTGTGATGATAGAAGAAAGATGTCGGTGAAAAAGATTGAAGAACCTAAAGCCCCAATACAGTGAGTGAAAAGTGATGACGAAAAGTTTTGAAGGTTCAGGATGAAACCGCCAAAGATCTGCACTTTTATTCAAGGTTCAAGATGTTTTATTTGAGGAAGAGGAGATGAAGGAAGAGAGTGTATGAAGGTGAGCCCAACATTGTGTAATTTGATTGGGAAAAGATCCTCTCATTATCCCTTTTCTCATAAGTCAATATGGACCAAAAATATTTTGAAAGAATACTTTTAAGTTACTAGATGCGGCAATAAAATATTTTAAGGTACTAAAAACATGTAATATAATACTTTAAGATGATAGATGCACTACAAAATATTTTAAAATATCATATGTATTTAGAGAAATACTTCATGATGCTGGATTTGCCTTAATTAACTATTCGCTAACTTTTCTAATTATAGTTGGTGGATAGTAGGGTTGATCAAATTATCCATTGGTCTAGGTAACTGACCCGGTCCGCTTAAAAAAAATAGTCCGAGACCGGCTTGAGCAGATCAGACAGGCCCGATCGCTCGGGTTGGACAGACCTCGAGCCGGGGATTAGACCAATTGGTTTGGTCGTCTGGCCCGACTAATATATATATATATATATATATATGTATGTATGTATATTTTATTTGCCAATCACCTTAGTAGCTTGCCTTTTTTTTTTTTTTTTTTTTTTTTTTTTTTTTTTTGGGGTCAAAGTAGCTTGCTCCACTTCTTTATTTTGTCAAAGTAGCTTGCCCCACTTCGCAATCAAAGTATCTCTTCATGATTGAAAACACTAAAAAAAAAAAAAAAAAAAAAAAAAAAAAAAAAAAAAAAAAAAAAAAAAAAAGGTATCTCTTAATGACGGATCGAGACTACTCGCCGGGACGAGATCGGAGATCCGTCGTTGCTCTTCACCTGTTCGTTCTAAGATCGTCGTTTTCGTTTCATTCGGGCTCTATTTCTGTTCTTCGACAAAGATTGAGTGTTTCATCTTCTCGTCGGATCTGATTGGGTGCTGTTTCTGCTTGAAGGAGACTGGGTGTTTCACCACAGTTTGCTTGTGTTTTTTACTGTCAGTTCCACCGCTAACTGCATTGTTTTCAGCCGGTCGCTTCGTCTGATTCCCAGCTTCGACCAATCCTGGACATTTTGCTAATCCACTCCACACTTCGATAATTCGTTCGACTTCAATCTTCACTCTCACTCTCTCTGCTTCATTCCTCTTTGGCTCTCCAACTCCATCGCCGTCGGACTTCATTCCTCTTTGGCTCTCAAACTCCGCCGCAGGTCTTCACCTACAGTCTACAGATTCGACTTCTCTGCTTCCCTACTTCATTCGTCAGTCCAGGCGCCTCCTCCGTCCTCTTCGGTCGTCACCCTGTTTCTCCGTCAATGGATCTATGACTCTGCAAAATGGTGAATCTATCCTCTCCCATGTCAGGTTTGAATTGGAATATTGCCTCCCAAATCCCAAACAAGTCCTAGACTTTGACCAAAAAAAAAAGAACAAGGGGTCCTAAACTGGTCCAGGCAGTCCCCCTGGACCAATTTGGTCCAGCTCGAGCTCGGGCTCATGCTGGACTAGACCGAACCTCGGGCTAATTTTTCCAGCCCGAGGACATACCTAGACCAAACCTCGGACAAGGGTCAGACCCGGTCTGGTCTGGTCCATGATCAACCCTAGTGGATAGAGTGATAGATATTCATTTCATATTTTAGTAATTTGGAATCAGAACATTTTGTTGACATCTGCTAACTGCAGGGAAGAGCTTTAAAATTTTATTTGATTTTGGGTATAAAGCAAAGATGTTACTCTTCTCGTTGATCCACTTGGATCCAACTTTTAATTATAGGCCACACCAATTATAAATCTCGTCATATGATGCCACTTTTCAATACAAGTTACAAACATAGCTTTAAATTTCGACACTTTAAATTATTCTGTTCAAATTATCACAATTTGCAATATATTAATTCTCATATTTTTCCGACTATTAGACTGAAAAGTTATACATCATACTAGGAATCAATTGTAATACACAAAGAAGCATTGTTCAATTTTATGAATTTTGCAAGGGGCCAAGCCCCAAAATAGAACTTAAGTCTCTAATTCGTTATATACAATATATGATTCAACAAAGAATATTTTTAAAAAAATACTTGGAAAAAATACATCTTTGTGTAGAAATTTACAAAGAATTTTGGTATGAGTCCATAGTCATAGAAATCACAAATAAAATAACTTCATTATAGAAGTGATTGATATGAGCTTATCAGTCATATGGAAGTAAACCAGATATGTGATTACCAATTTACCATCAAGCTTAGAGATCTAACATGTGTTTGTAAGTTCTTAGAAATTCTTATTTCAAGATTTGATTGATGTATTTTGGCTTACAAAAGTATCGATTCTAAGAAGTAAGAAGAAAGCTAATGAAGTTTTCCCACCTTCCATCCCTTGAAAGCCAAAGGAGCTCACATTTAAATTTCACAATCGTCCAATGTTTATCATAACAAGTGACAACATTTATATTCAAGCAGCCAAAAATGTAAGATAAAACAAAGACGATATAACACCAATATGTCACATGGACAAATCCCAGATCATCCATACACCAACATATATTACATATATGTGCGTGTGTGTGTTCGTACTTTAAAGAAAACGATTTGACATGGTAGAAAGGTCTAATAAGGTACTTTCACTAAAGACTAAAGCAGTTTCAATGACATGGCATAAAAATGGCCACACAAATAACTAAATTTCAAATCCCATCCACAGATTTGGCCGTTTAGGGGGGCGGCGCCCAAACATAACAAAACTTCAAAACAAATTGTGACATCTTAATGAAATCTAACAAGTTAATGTTAATAATGCCCACTTCGAATGGAAGGTTCCACTTGCATAAGTTTAAAACATCAAAAGGTAAAGCAAAAATGAAAAAGCATTCATTTGTCCAAAATAGAAGGAAGCAAAAAAAAATATAAAATACCGGGTTAACAAATAGAAGAACTAGCTAAATCCCATGAAATGTGGATATTTTGAGTAATATCATCAAGCAAGAAACCCCAAAACCATAACTAGATAACCACATCACTTATGGCTACAGATGATGAATATGGAAAGGAGTAAAGTAAACACAGAAAAATGAAAACAAAGGGGTTTTAATTTAAGGCAACGACAGAGAAAAAAAGTTACTTTCATAGACTCTCAATCTCATACAATGTAATAAATCAATGGTATATTTTTCACCAAACATACAGGCAAATTAAAACCCGTTTCTAAAAGATAGAAAACTCTAAATAACATCAAATAATATGGGTATAGAGTGGTCTAATATATTGGAAATTCCATTCCACCAAAAGTACTTCAGAAATGTAGATCTACAATGTACTCTCTCCAGTCCTAATTATAAGAGCACTTTTTGCACTACAAAAATGCTCTTATAATTAGGACCAAAGGTAGTAATAATTTGGATTTAGGATCAAGATTCTTCAATTTAGTTGTTGCCAATTGATACAAGGCTTTCTGCATAATTGTAAACATAATAAAAAGGGCAAAAATAGGGAATAACAAGCCTCTTTGCTTCTTTAGTAGAGAGATTCATCAGATATAGAACAACAACTTTTTCTCCAATTTCAGTTTCCCATTTAAGCATATGTTTGCAGACGATTTCATTCCTCCAAATAGTCCTTGAAGCTAACCTGCATGAAAAGGGGCTGCTAGTATATCTTTTAGTCCATCCCCATTTCTCCCCAGGTTCACATGTACCCTCATCTAACACCCACAAATCAATCAAACCAGTTTTTTCATCATCTTCCCAAATGTCACAAAGTATGGCAAGTTTGTTCTCATAAACAGTAAGCCTTTCCTTTGCATTATACTCTAAATTGGGCCTTGGTATCAAGGTAAACACTTCCCTTGCTATGTCAAATGAAACTATCACCTCAACATCATCTTCACCCTCCTCCATATCATCTTCATCCTCTTCGACTTCAATATCATATTCACCCTCCTCCCGTACACATGACTTTACCCCATACCAAAAGATGGCTCCATTAGCCGTCACACTAAGAAAATGAAGTTTCACTCCCTTTAAGTTCCCAACATCTATTCCCTCCCATGACCATCTACTTAGCGAAAACACGTATACTCTATCAACAGTATAATCAATCCCAGCATAAGCTCTTACTATCTTGTAATCATTAACAATTGGACTAAACCCAAATCCTGTCGCGCAACCACGCGAATATTCAATTTCACTTCCGTTTCTAGGAACACGTCTCACAGCCTTAATTGCAGGATTCCACAATGCAAGCGGACTTTTATACGTATGGGTTCCAACAAGAAGTAGGCCATTGCAGGAACCAAGCACTTCAACACGGCCTAAGGAATCGATCAAAGGTGTTTTCTGAACTTTACGAACTTGCAACCCACAATCCAACAAACGCAAAGACAATTCATTTGAAAAAATTTCAAAAAGAAGAGCATCGTTTCGATGAGTGGATTGTTCAAGGTGGTCCGCGATGAAAGATGGATTTTGTATGAGATTTTTCCAACGTTTACACACACATTGAAATCGGATTAGGGATTTTACCGGAAGTCGATTGAGAATGTTTCTGATGATTTCTTCTGGAAGATACAGCATGTCTCTATCCATTCGCGTCTGCTTCATGATGCTCGGCTCGAACCGATTTCTCAGAGGAAAGCCATTGCAATCAAACGAAGCCATTATTAGGGCTTTCAGATTACAGCAGTCGAGAGTAGATAGTTGGGGCTCATCGCTGATATATGAGCACAGAAAGTTGATCGCCCAAACGCATCGTTTGGTTGAAGAAGGGATCTGAGTAGTTAATCACAAAATAATCCTGACTGTCCAATATTAGGTTTAGTTTTTTACTTTTTTACCCCAGAAACTTCGTTGTTGCCGTTTTGCGACATTATTGATGAAAAAAACACCTCAACGCCTCATTATTCTTTTCTCATCATCCCTCGTAATCTTTAAATCATGTCTATTCAATCATTATGAAAGATCATAATAATACTCTAACTTTTATCTTCTCTTCTCAATCAACAGTCTAAATAGACTCATAAAGGATAATAAAGGGAAAACAAAAAGATCATGAGAGAATCTACTTCCCAATTATTTACCCGAAATCACCACGGCAAAGTGGAGCGGTGATTGGCCGCGGGCGATCAAAGCAGGATGGTCTACCATGGTCGAAGGGTGATTTTGTTGGACTTTCATCCCTGATTGGATTATGGTGGGCTGCGAGAAGAGTCAACACTAACCAGGGAGGAATGTTCTTGAAATGGTAATGATTCTAAGCAAATTCTCTTAAATTTGTGATAAATGTTTAAAGATATCAAAATTTATAGCTTCCTAGTAATTCATTAAAGAGGTGTATCTGAGAAGCTATTTGAGTTTGAGCATTAGATTTGTTTATTAATACAAGCGTCTCTTTTCTGGATTTTCCCAAGCTCAAATTAAAATTACCTTTAAAAAATTTTGAATACTTATACTGAGATTACCTTTGAAAGTATTTTGAACACTTTGACTGAGTGAGTGTTTAGGAAACCATAAAACTGTAGTTTGAGTCGACAAAACTCCTATCAAATACTTATTTTATAAATTATAAAAACTATTTTTTAAGAATTAATCCAAACATACACTGAGATTACCTAGATTTGAATACTCTAAAATTGATGGGTTGCTTTTGTCGCTAAAGCAATCAATTAAATTATGACCAACTAATAATCCAACATAGTAGCTACCTAGGTCATTCTCCTAATGAGCAATCTGTGAATTTTTCTTTAAGTTAAATTTGGGTGATAAAAAGTTATTAATGGGATAGGATATTATCACTACCAATTTTATCCACCACCAAGTCACTACCACTTTTTACCGTTGGATCGAATCTCATCTACTTTTATTATTTCTCTCTCCTATTAAGATTCCGATCTAACGCTTATTAATTATCATACTTTTCCGACCATTAGACTGAAAAGTTATCCGCGATACTAGGAATCAATTGTAATACACAAAGAAGCATTGTTCAATTTTATGAATTTTGCAAGGGGCCAAGCCCCAAAATAGAACTTAAGTCTCTAATTCGTTATTTACAATATATGATTCAGCAAGCATATTAAGAAAAATAAAATCTTTGTTTTGCAATTCACAAAGAATTTTGGTATGAGTTCATAGTCATAGAAATTACAAATAAAAGAACATCATTATAGAATTGATTCATATGAGATTATCAGTCATATCATTTAATTAATCAATTTATCATCAAGTTGCCGATTCACGTTGATATCAGTTATGCAAAAACTGTACTCATTTCAATTTTTTTTTCCTGATATAATAGATTTTTTAGTATTTTTTTTTAATTTAAGTGACTTTAAATGAATTTTTTAAACCCACATAAATTTCTTCTTCAATAAAAATAAATCATGTAAACTTTTTTGGTTTAACATATATAATAAATTATAAAAGACATTGACTTTTATTAAAATTAATATAATTTCATTTTAAATTAAAATTTTTGTTGATTTTTAAAAATTATAATTTTGACAAAATTGAAGAATGTGTAATTTTTTCCTCATATATATCTACGCAAGTTGTGAAAATTAAAAATTTAGAAATATTTTGTTTAATTTAGTGAGATTAGAATTTTGTATTAGTTTTAAAAATAGAATGTAGGAGAGAATATAGTAGGGAATGAAGAAGATTACATTAGGCATTAGGGGCATTTTAGTATTTTAAATTATATATCTTGTATTTGGTTCTTCTAATTAATTACAATTTTTAAGGTCATTTTCAATAAATATTTTTTACTCCAAGTCCTTCACTTTAATTTTCTGAATAAATAAATAAATTTCCAAGGGATAAAAATTCTTATTTAAGTTGATGGATAATCATAGATACCTAAATTAACCCCTCATCAACCATTATCACATAATCCGTCTTATACTCATATTTATATTTTAATTTACTATTTCTTGTCAACAAAATATTTATCACACAATTTGAGGCGAATTATTTTTTTAAAAAAAAAAATCTGAAAAACTCTCATTGCAAAATTTATGAACTAAAGGTATTGAAATTTGTTAAAGACCTAACGTCAGTGTAACGATCTTTATTTATAGAAAAGAGAATATATTCATATATAATTAAAGATATATTACACATTGTTGAAAAATAAGTGTGCCTCGAAGATAAGTTCAAAGACTTGAGCTTTTATCTTTCCTAAACTACTCATCAGATCCTTAATATAAGACATATTTAAAGAGTTTATCTTGAGCCTAGATATAAGACAACGTTTTTATATTTGTCAATATTTTTCTAATGTACCCTATATTAATACTCTATCAACAATAATCAAGGGGAAAATGAAAAGAGGGAATTAAGATATTTTAGAAAATATATGTTATATTATCTAACTTAACCAACTTCCTTAATCCAATCAACTTAAAATATCAGATGCACTTTGGAAAATACTTCATGTTGTTGGATTTACCTTAATTCTAAAATTATTCGCTTACTTCGCTTACTTTTCTAATTACTGTAAGCGAATGTAAAGCTTATATTTTCATTTCATATTTTAGTAATTTGGAATCAGAACATTTTGCTGACATATGCTAATTACAGGGAAGAGCTTTAAAATTTTATATGATTTTGGATATAGAGCAAAGATGCTGCTCTTCTCGTTGAGCCACTTAGATCCAACTTGTAATTATAGACCACAAGAATTATAAATCTCATCATATGATACCACTTTTCAATACAAGTTACAAACATAGCTTTAAATTTCGACCCTGTAAATTATTCTGTTCATTATCACAATTTGCAATTTATTAATTCTCATGTTTTTCCGACTATTAGACTGAAAAATTGTACGCGATACTAGGAATCAATTTTATACACGTACAAGCATTGTTCAATTTTTGAATTCTGCAAGCATATTTAAAAAAATACTTGAAAACAAAAAATACATCTTTGTGTTGCAATTTACAAAGAATTTTGGTATGAGTCCATAGATATAGAAATGACAAATAAAAGAACATCATTATATAAGTGATTGAAATGAGATTATCAGTCATATGAAAGTAAACCTGATATGTGATTACCATCAAGCTTAGAGATCTAACATGTGTTTCTAAGTTCTTAGAAATTCTTATTTCACGTTTTCATTGATGTATTCTGGCTTACAAAAATATCGATTCTAAGAAAGAAGAAGAAAGGTAAAGAAGTTTTCCCACCTTTCATCCATTGAAAGCCAAAGGAGATCACATTTAAATTTCACAATCATCCAATGTTTATCATAACAAGCGACAACATTTATATTCAAGCAGCCAAAAATGTAAGATAAAACAAAGACGATATAACACCAATATGTCACATGGACAAATCCCAGATCATCCATACGGCAACAATTATGTTGTGTGTGTGTGTCATCCATACCCCCCCAATTTCCCTTCTCTTTCCTAAAGAAAAGGATTTGATATGGTGGAAAAGTCTACTAAGGTACTTTCAATCACATGGCATAAAAATGGCCACACAAATAACTAAATTTCAAAAATTTTCCAATCCCATCCACAGGTTTGGCCGTTTAGGGGGGCGGCGCCCAAACATAACAAAGCTTCAAAACAAATAGTGACATCTTAAAGAAATCTAACAAGTTAATGCTAATAATGCCCACTTCGAATGGAAGGTTCCACTTCTAAAAATGCACAAGTTTAAAACATCAAAAGGTAATGCAAGAATGAACAAGCATTCACTTTTTCAAAATAGAAGGAAGCAAAAAATATAAGATACCGGGTTAACAAATAGAAGAACTAGCTAACTCCCATCAAATGTGGCTATTTTGAGTAATATCATC
The DNA here is from genome assembly GCA_019022655.1 of Acacia acuminata. NCBI lineage: Eukaryota > Viridiplantae > Streptophyta > Magnoliopsida > Fabales > Fabaceae > Acacia > Acacia acuminata. The sequence continues at coordinate 546,686 of JAFJYI010000064.1, forward strand.
AAGCAAGAAACCCCAAAACCATAACTAGATAACAACATCACTTATGGCTACACATGATGAATATGGAAAGGAGTAAACACAGAAAATTGAAAAGAAAGGGGTTTTAATTTAAGGCAACGACAGAGAAAAAAAGTTACTTTAATAGATTCACAATCTCATACAATGTCATAAATCAGTGGTATATTTTTCACAAAAAATACAGGCATATTAAAGGACAACAAGTTCCAAATAATAGGCACATCAGCTGTTAAATATCTAACTTTATCATTCTAGAAAACTCTCATCAAATAATATAGGTAGAGTGATCTAAAACATTAGAGATTCCATTCCACCAAAAGTAATGCAGAAATGTAGATCAACAATGTAACAATTTGGATTTAGGATCAAGATTCAACAATTTAGTTATTGCCAAATGATACAAGGCTTTCTGCATAATTGTACATAACAGAAAAAGGGCAGTAATAGGGAATAACAAGCCTCTTTGCTTCTTTAGTAGAGAGATTTATCAGATATAGAACAGTAGCAATTTCTCTATTTTCAGTTTGCACTATATACTCTCATGTTTGCAGACAATCTCATTCCTCCAAATAGTCCTTGAATCTAACCTGCATAAAAAGGGGCATCTTTTAGTCCATCTCCATGTCTCCCCAGGTACACATGTACCCTCATCTAACACCCACAAATCAATCAAACCAGTTGTTTCACCCTCTTCCCGAATGTAACAAAGTATGGCAAGTTTGTTCTCATAAACAGTAAGCTTTTCCTCTGCATTATACTCTAAATTGGGCCTTGGTATCAATGTAAACACTTCCTTTGCTATGTCAAATGAAACTATCACCTCAAAATCTTCTTCACCCTTACATAATGTATACCAAAATATGGCTCCATTAGCCGTGACAGTTTCAGAACTGAGTGTCACCCCTTTCAAGTTCCCAACATCTATTCCCTTCCATGACCCTCTACTTAGAGAAAACACGTATCCTCTATCAACGGCATTAATATCATCAATCCCAGCATAAGTCCTTACTATCTTGTAATCATTAACAACTGGACTAAACCCAAATCCTGTCCCGCAATCACACGAATAGTCAATTTCAGCTGTGTTTCTAGGAACACGTCTCACAGCCTTAATCGCAGGGTTCCAAAAGGCAAGCGGACGTTTATCCTGATCGATTTCAACAAGGAGTAGGCCATTGCAGGAACCAAGCACACTAGCACCGCCTAAGGAATCGATTAAAGGTGGTTTCTGAACTTCACGAACTTGCAACCCACAATCCAACAAACGCAAAGAAAATTGTTGATTTGAAAAAATTACAAAAAGAAGAGCATCGTTTCGATGAGTGGATTGTTCAAGGTGGTCCGCAATGAAAGATGGATTTTGTATGAGATTTTTCCAACGTTGACACACACATTGAAATCTGATTAGGGATTTTACCGGAAGTCGACTGAGAATGTTACTGATGATTTCTTCTGGAAGATATAGCACGTATCCATCCATTCGCGTTTGCTACATGATGCTCGGTTCGAACGGATTTCTCAGAGGAAAGCCATTGCAATCAAACGAAGCATTATTAGGGCTTTCAGATTAGGCTCATCGCTTATGTATGAGCACAGAAAGTTGATCTCCGAAACGCACCGTTTGGTTGAAGAAGGGATCTGAGTCGTTAATCACAAAATAATCCTGACCGTCCAATATTGGGTTTAGTTTTCTTACCTTTTTTACCACCCGAAACTTTTTGTTTTGCTAAAATTTTTTTTTTTTTTAAATTCCTTCCTCCAGGTGATATCGATGTTAATGGGCGTGGTGCGTCTATTACCCTTAAAGCGTTAATCTAGCGCATTTGTGAGATGCGCTATAACTCTCCTCAAAGCCTTGATCAATTTCAGGATCGAACCCCTTCCTTTAGTGAGAATGTCCAACCCCTTTACCAGTTAAGCTCAAGGACAAGGGGTTTGTTTTTGCCGTTTTGATTTTAATGTGTTTGGGAACCCAATTGAGAGGCCCAATCCGATTTATGCTTGTCTCCAATCGGGCTAAAAATAGATCGAGCCGTATAGACAAGTACTAAAAAGATATTTTAGGATACTGACTGGTATTAAAAATATATTATCTTCAAGATAATTTTTTAAGATTATAAAATATTTTTTTCATGAAATTTTTTCAATGTCCGAAATATTTTTTTAGTACCACTAAATACCCTAAAATTTTTTTTTTGAAAATTATGTATTTTAGCATTGCTAAATTTTGTAACTTAACATTTTTTTTTTTTTTTTTTTTTTTTTTTTTTTTTTTTTTGTAATTTTAATTTTAATTTTTCTCTTATAATTATCCCAAAAGCACTTATTCTACCTTCATTTCAAACCTTTTTTTTTTTTTTTTCCAAAAATCTACTTATCTACCCTCAATCCAAACATAAATCATATTTTAATTTGATTTTTTCCACAAGTCAAATCGCTATAAGACATTTTCCAACAGTTATCCCAATATCCCAAGAAACACACTCGAAAAAAAAAAAACGCAGTGCGGTTACTTGGACAAAATGACGATGGCGAAAGCGGAGCAACGATTGGCCGCCGACGAGCAAAGAATGATGGTCTACAGTGGTCGGAGGGTGATTTTGTTGGACTTTCATCCCTGATTGGAATTCTGGTGGGCTGCGAGAAGAGTCAACAAGAGAGGAATATTCTTGAAATTCTGAGCAAATTCTTCTAAATTTGCGATAAATGTTTAAAGATATCAAAATTTATAGCTTCCTTGTATTAGTGGTTAAAGCTTTGAGAAGCTATCTCAGTTTAAGCATTAGATTTCATTCTTGATGGAAGCGTCTCTTTTCTGGATTTCCTCAAGTTCATACTTTGGAAAGATTTGATTAGATTACCTTTGGAAAGATTTGAATACAATGATTTATTTAATTGTTACTTAGTGAAATGAAAATGTTTACCATATTTACTTTTTATCTAAAACAGACATTCCTCTTGATTGATTTTAGAACGCTGAATGTTAAACGAATGTGGTAATTTTAAGTAACGACTAGTGAAAAGATTTTTTTGAACAAATCAATAGTGCATTGCCGAATTTAAAAACTACCCACATTTTATGTTTTACTACTAATGCAGAGCTGCTAAAATAGTCTTGAACTGTGGTTGTTTATATCCATCCTAGTGTGTCAAGAACTATGAAATCAATATTTGAGCATCTAGTCGGGGTTCGATCGGCGGTGTGTATGGGGAAGATGGATGCACTGATTTCTATAAAATATATATATATATATATATATATTTAGATCTGTATATAGATTAGAATGAAATTACAAGTTTGAATAAAAATAAGACTTCGGACCCGTGCGTTGTATGGAGTATTGAGTTCTATTCTATTTTAAATATAAAAAACAAAGATGCAAATGTAATAATTAAACTTGTTTTATTAATTAATGGGTAAAATTCAGCACTCAAGAAATACATAAATGAAAGTAATTAAATATTGAATTCATTTAAATATGATATTCAAACCACAACAATAACAAAGTCAAAAAAAGTTTCCCCTTTCAACTATTAATGTGATAAAATGTTTTGGAAAACTTCTCTGAATGCAACATTAATTGTTCTGTCAATACACTTATTAAACTCATTCAAAATCAGCATTTTCAAACCATTGAAACTCTTTACTCTTGATAGAGCAACATAAAGTTGTCTATGTGAAAAAATTGGACTTAGTAGGTAAAGACCTACATTTGACATCAATTGTCCTATGCTCTTGTTAATCTTTATTGTAAATGAAATAATGATTGGAAACTGTCTTCTTGTCATCTAAAAAGGAAGTTTAAATTCACATGGGTTCATATCCATTTTGTGTATCAAAATGTCTTCGCCTGCACTTGTGCCATTCAATGCCTTGGCCTTAATGACATTTTTGTCAAGTTGTGTAATTTGAACCCTCGTACCATTGCACAACTTTGATGTTTGGTCAATGTTCCTTATTAACATAACTGGTACTCCCACCTTCAATACCAATTTATGATGAGGTTTAAGGTTTAGGGTTTAGTTCCACAGTGTTTTAGAGATAATGTTTAGTATTATTCCAATGCTAAATCCGAACTTGTCCAATATTTATTTCCCCCCTTTCAAAACCCTATACCCTACTTTCAATATCATGCCACTTTCGTGCGTTGCACGAATATGTTGAAGCTGCAAATTGTTTAAAATAAACAACATATGCTACAATCTTAAAACTCAACCATTTCATTACATCATAATCATGATACAATTAACATAATCAAATGGTCAAAAGTAAGCCTCCCTTAATGCTATTAATGTAATAAAAGGTTTTGGAAAACTTCTCCATAAACAACATTTATGGTACTACTATTGCATTTTTAAACTTATTCAATATAAGTAATTTCAATCCATTGAAATTCTTAACCTTAAAAAATGCAACATATAGTTGCCCATGTGAGAAAAAACGGTTTGGTAGGTAAAGACCTACATTTGACATTGATTGACCTTAGTTTTTTTTATCGTCATTACAAATGAAATTATGATGGGAAATTGTCTTCTTATCATATTAAAGGTAGTTTAGATTCAGATGAGTTCATATCCATTATGTGTATCAAAATCTCTTCACCAACGGTTGTGCCATTCAACGCATTTGCCTTAATCAGGTTCTTGCCAATTTGTGTAATTTGTAGCCTTGTAAGTTGTATCATTGCACAACCTTGTTGCCTGATCAATAGAAGAAGTGGTTGAAAAATGGTCGAAGGGGTCTTAATGATGTCACTAGCAAACTGCACTTGAGTGAAAGGTTTGATCACTTTGTCCTCAAATTTGGGTTAATTATGTTGGCAATGTTTTTTTTTGGGGGGGGGGGGGGGGGGGGGGGATATTATATTTGAATTTTCCATATGAATAACTATTTACCAACTAGTACATTGGTAATTTGCCTTAGTCATTAAGTTAAGTGGTCAATCTATGAAAATGGCCAAGTCTAAAAACCACCTACAGGTACTCTTGTAGTCATCTACTACTGGCTGTCAAGGCGATTTAGTCAAATGTGATAATCTGGCCTGGATATTTGCACACACAAAATTGGTGATGTATTAAATTATTTCAAAGGCATGTTCTAGACATTTAAGTTGATAATAATAACATTGTTTACATGTAAAATTAATTAATATACAAGAATTGACAATTGGATTGCAAGTTACGAAAATGACCATATATATAAGCATTAAAAATAACAAAAGAATGCACATATTTTTTTAAATACGTTGCAAGTAGAAAGTTATTTAAATTTTTTCAACATCATTATTGCAACCTAAGTTTGCTATTATTCTTCTTAAATTAAGTAATAATTGATTGTTTTAATTCCAGTGCTACATTTGCTTATTATTTGGCTTCTTCCGCTGATGTTTATTATGTATAAATTGACGATGTCGATAATGCAGAGTTAAAATTCATGTAACATACAAATGTTAATAATAAAAAATCTTAGTAGTTATGAAAAGATAAGACGAAGGACTGCCAAGTCTTGGAAACTCAAAGTTTGGTGAACGGATGATCAATAAAGGCAACAACTATTAAATGTTTACACTTAATACTAATCAGGTTATAATATTATATACATTTTCCAAAATATTGGGAGTAAAAAGCTTGATTTTTAAAATTCAAAATGGTGAAAATAAGTATGACTTAATTTTGTAACAAACAAACAACATTTACAAAAGATGTATAATTGAAACATGCGCAAATGTGTCAACAAAAATCAATATATGTAATGGTTATTCAAGACAAACTACCCTTGTGATGCATAGAATTATGAATTCTACAAATTCATTGATCAATGCAATACCATTTTCAATCAATTCAATCTATCCCGATATTTTGAAAAACCTCTCTGTTTGCTACATTGGTTGTCTTACTTGTACATTTTCTACATTCATCTAACACTAATAATTTTATCCTATTAAAGCTCTTAACTCTTGACAATGTGATATATAATTGTCCATGTGAAAAAACCGGGCTAGGAAGGTAAAGACCAATATTGGACATAGACTGCCCTTGGCTCTTGTTGATGTTATTACAAATGAAATAATGATTGGGAATTGTCTCCTCATCATGCTAAATGATAGCTTAGACTTTGAAGGATTCATGTCCATATGATGTATTAGCATATCTTCACCTACACTTATCCCGTTCAACGCCTTTGCTCTTATGAAGTTTTTGCCAAGATGTGATATTCGCAATCTAGTCCCATTTTGCACAAATGGGCTACTTGATCAATGTTTCTTTTTAACATAATTGGTACACCAACTTTAAGGATCAACTTATGATGAGGCATCCTTGAACATTTAATTGTGTTGAGGAATTCACTATCATACATCAGAGAGGATTGATTATGTAAATTGCAAGACAAAATGCTTGTGTGTTGCACGAAGTCGTGGAACTTAAATTATAACGATATATATATATATAGTTTTTGTTTGAAAAAATATAGTTAAATGCCTAAATTTAGATATAATATATATCCTAATTTCTCAAAAGTTAGAATCACTTTTGCTTCTTCCGTTGACCATTAATACACAAATTTACCTCCTAACATTGGAAAGACTAAGTCATAACTTATCAAAAGTCATAACCACCCTTGCTTATATAATCAATCATAAATGATTACATGTCAATAATAAGAGTTTAATATTTCTGTTTTTGTTGCAGAAATATTTTTTTTTTTTTTGCTACACTCACATAAAAGTGAGTGGGTCCATTGTAAATAGAAGAGAAATAAAATATTAGTGGAACTCACCCACTTTTATTTGAGTGTGGTAGAAAACAATTTTCATATACAAAAGTAGAAACATTAAACCCTAATAATAAATATAAATATAATTCTCTAAATCCCATAAGTAATAAGACTAATATTGAATTCATGGACACCACTGATCACTTCATTATTTCTTGCCATAATTACTTTGTAATTCCCCAAATTACCTAAGACTTAATGACAATGTAATTTCTAGAAAATCAATTATTGAAAGAGAGGGGAAAACATTGACCAAGAAATTAGGTATACAATTGAGTATGCAATCAAGTCAATTATTGGATCTTAAGTAAATTAGTTTGTTTCCATATATTTTTGTCATGAAAGTTTAGTCTAAGGAGCACTGGTCACCCGAAAGTTTTTTTGGATCATAATTGTCCCCAAAGTTTAAAAACGTAGCAATCTTGCCCTTCCGTTAATCTTGATTGTTAAATTGTTGCTCCAAATTGTAAACTTCCATATGTAACATCCCAAATTTTCAAGATTAGAAAATATTGTATGAGAGCTTATTATGAGAATTTGGAACATTCGCCTTAAATATTTTATTTGATGCGCACACGGAAGTGCTCCTTTTAAAAATACGTGATGACACTATTCATGTATACGGTACTATTCACGTATACATTATGAAATTTGGTCATAATAGATATATGAGTAATTATGGAATTTAAGAATAAATATTGGCTTAGGAATTTTAAAAGTCAATAATTTATTGTCTAAAGGAGCTAATTGAGAAGGAAGTATCCTATATGGAATTAAGAGTTTAATTTCCATTACTCATTTTGAATTTGAGTTTTATATAGAAAAATACCAGGGTTCAAATAAAAGCCTTGCAGAGGTCAAATGAGATTATTTTAGAATGGACCTTTTAACATAATTCAACAGTAACCCTCTCATTTTCACGGTTGCAATGCTTTCTGACGCACGTATGCCACAAAGTCGTATGTGCGTATGTTCATCGTTTGTTATTGAACGCATGCAACGCGTTTTCTCACTTTCCAACTACGTTCTGAGTCATTTTTGTCTAAAGCGAGGACACAGAACAACAATCACGGATGGACGCTGGAGACGTTTTCAACACTCTCGCTCTCTCTTTTCATAAATATATCTTCACTCTTTTCTTTTCTATTCAGTTAAAACGCAGAAACCATTTACACCTTTATATTTTCCTTATTCAGCCAAAACCTCACACACTCAGAGTTTCAAACGCACACAGAGAGAAAGTTGAGAAAAACTGAAGAACGCAGATGCAGCTGAGAGGCGTGAAAGGAGTCTGAAGAATTGAAGAATACTTTCTACTTCTTCAAACTATCATTTCAGGTAGTTTTCTGCTTCATTTCTCATCTGTTCAACCTTATACACTTTCACTATTCATCATCATCTTCGTCGGGCAGAAACGAGACTGAGTACGTGGAAGCTTGGAACTTGAACCTGAGATCATAGAACGTTAGAAAAAGGCAAGAAACGAAGTCAGAAGTGGAAATATAGCCTAAGAACGTTAGAACGTGTTTTAGAACGAGAAGGAAACTCGAAGGAGAAGAAGATCCAAACTTGCGTAAAAGCTCAGAACCGATCAAGGTGAGTCTTTGGACTTCATATCTACTAGTTTCTATAACTCCTAAGCGTTAGTTTCTGAGTTTTTGGATCAAAAACGAAAGAAAAATGAAGAACAGAGTCGAACAGAGCGTCTGCTACAGTGCCACCACGTGCTACAGTGAATCCGAGATACAATAGTGAAATACGGTTTTACTGTTCACGTATAGAATCTTGTAGCGGTACATTGTTCACATATACGTCTTGTTCATTTATACGATCTTGTAGCATCCAAAATTATTTTTTGGAAAAGGTTTATTACGCATATGTGATGTAATTGTAACTATATAACAGCACTTTTCGTGTATACGTTGTATTGTAGTAGAGTTACTATTCACATATACGGTGTACAAAAATGAGTTTTGTGAAGAAAGAGAGATTTGGATAAGTAATAATCCATAGTCTATAAATGTATATTTATAGGTCTGGACAATGATAAACGTTTATAGGTATACTTTGACATCTCTACCGATCCCAACACTCCGGACAAAATCTAAAGGATTCGAGTTTGAGGTGGGTAACTGTTATCTTGTTAGCCTATATGTATGTAATGATGTATGACTGATCATGTTTGCTAGATGATTTATATGTTTATTTCCTAGCTATGGATTTGAGGCTACGGTCTCATAGGGCTGCGTGTCCTTGGCCGATGGCTGCGGTCTCGGTGCGACTATTTACTGTGAATTATTCTATGCTTATACATGTGTTGTACTATTATTACATTTCCTATTTGCATATGAGATTAACTTTTACCCCTGAGGTTCATTCATTTGAACTCCAGACCGCATAAAAGAGACAGGTAGTGGTTCGGGATCAAGAGGAAAGAAGCAGCTGTAAGGATTACAGTAGAAGGAACTTTTATAATATGAGTTGATGAACTGTATTATGTCGTTTATCGTTTATCTATTTTGGATTAATGTATTATGAACCCACTATGGGATAGATTTGAATCATAAATCACTTATCCTTATGTTTCCAGTCTAAGTTATTATTAGAAAGTTTTATTCCGCAATTAAGTCGTCCAAACCTTATCGATGCCTGTGCGCTATAACTCTGATGATAATAGGCGTATAAAGGATGGGTGTCACACCATAGGCACAATTGCTCCTAAAAAAAACTTTTTGGGGCAAAATTACTCCTTTTTTAACTCGAGGCAAAAATGGGGCCAAAAAAACTTTCAGGTGACTAGTGCTCCTTAAGCTAAACTTCCATGGCAAAAATGGAATTTATCCCGTAAATAAATGATCTAATTTTTTTAATTGTTCCCTTTTTAATTACCTGATTAAATGATTTCTAAATTGGAAGGTATGATTATGAATTGTGAGATTTTACCCCATAAATCCAAGAATTATCACAAACTATTAGGAGATACAAATCTTAAGTAGTGATTTTTTTATGGAAAAAAGGAAAATAGTTAAAAATGTTTAGCCCAAAAATTGAAGATGCAAAGGGTAGTCCAAAAGTATGAAAAACACAAACACAAATTTATTTTTAAGAAAGAAAAGATTAACAACAAATGTTATAAGCTTTCAAAGGGATAAGCAAGATCCAACTATATAGGCAAAGACAAGTCACTATCTCAGTGTGATTTTGGCCTTAAGGAAGAAGAGGCATGAATGTGATGGTTGCTACGGGAGGGTAGAGAAGATAATGCCGGAGAAGAGAACGGCAAATATGAGGAAGAGGGTGAGTGATAAATATCCATTCAGAATCTATATTTAAATTTGAATTTTTAACTGGATTAAAAATGTAGAATTTAAATTTAAAATAAAATAAAAAAAGAGACTGGGCTTAGGAATTTAGAATATCTTGAAAAGACAATATGCATTAATGTAGCCATACCAAAAGGAGAAAAAAAAGTGGAGAAAAAAGATAAAAAAAAATTGATAGGCCTCAAGAAGTAAAAAAAAAAAAAAAAAAAAAAAAAAAAAAGGAAGGAGGAAAACAAAATCAAACCTTAAGAAGGAGATGAGAGAATTTCAAAATTTCAAATTAAAAAACTGACCAATCAAATAGATATTTGTAGATCCTCTATATTGTCATATTATATTTTTCTCTATATTAGGAATATATTGTCAAAGTATATTTTTTGCCCTTAGTCTCTATATTGTCATGTTAAATTTTCCTCAAAACCTTTCATACCAAATGTGATCATATTGTCATGTTAAATAAATATTGATGATTTTAAATAGTGTATCTTCATAATAACTCGAGATATTTTCTTAAAGTTGTAATTGAAAATCAAAGTGTATTCTAAAATGATATCTACCAATTATCACACATCATCTCTTGCATTTTGATTGATTGATTATTGATTTCAAATTATCAATTTTCAAATATTAACAACATTTGGTTGACAGGCACAGTCCGACATTGAAAATTTAAGATCTATAACGTCACCTCTATATATATTACAAATCTATATTTGAAAAGTTTTCCTTATCCTTGTTTGAGCATTCAACCCAGTAAGATCTATAATGTCACCAATCTATATTTGAAAATATGAACAACATTTGATTGCTGATTTGGATCTATATTTCAAATTTTCAATTATCACTCATCCTTGTTTGAGCATTCAACCAATTAACACATAACACTTAAGATCTATAACGTCACCTCTATATATTACAATGGTTGTCTCATTAGTACATCTCTTCCTTTCATCCAAAATTAATATTTCATTATTGTCATTGTGAATGAAATTGTTAGAATATAAGGGAATAGTTGATTAGAGTTAGGTAGTTAGGCCTAGTTGTGTGTTGGGTGTGGAGCCTTCACCAAAGTGTGTAGAGTGTGGAGCTCTCACAATATGTGTGGGATGTAGAGTTTCACAAGAGAGGGAGTTAACTTGATCTCCTTCTAGGTTTAGAGTTAACCCTTATGGGTTACTCATTGTAAGGGATTGTTCCTCTTTTGATAATAATACAATATTCTTCATCTCTTTCTCTATATTCTTTCTCTAATTGCTTCTCAAATTATACTACTTAACATGGTATCATGAGCTTAGGTTTTTTTGATTTTGGGTTAGGCCAGATAATCAAGAAGCCAAGGTCCATTTATTCTTTATGCTATTGATCTCATTTTCTTGGTTAAAGGATGCAGTCTTATTGTTTTTTCTTGGAAGGAAGCCCAGAGCCCAGGTTGTAAGAGGCTAAGTTTGGGTTTCTTTGGATCCTCCACCGGGTGCAAATCCAAGACCTGAAATCTTGCAATAGGGAAGATATCTGATCTGGCTTCTATGTATCACGAAGGGGCAACTGAGTTCTTCTATCTTCGCTGCACGATTGGTTAAGGAAAGATTGTGGTTCTTCCTCCTTTTCACCAATCTCGTCGCCTATTCCACAGTCAACGGCGGAGCAATATTTTTTTGTTGCCATTCTCAACAGTTCTTGAAGTCTACATAACAGTCCAGTTCTTTACGCCCGATCTGAGATTTTTCCTTGGTTCGACGGACATGGAGTTGGCCATTCTTGGTATCGTCAAAATATTACAAATTTCTCTTTTAAGGGTTTCGTCTGATCCGAAGATTTCATCTCCTGTCACGATGGGACGATGGATTTCTGTTTTGATTTCTTGTTTTTCTGATCTCTGTTCATCTTCCCGTCAAAACGTCGATTCGGAATCCTTCAGGATGAACCATGAGCAATCATCGACTCTGATTCACTCACGTTCTTGACTCTCGGAGTTGCAGAGCCTTCCGACTTCCGTGTTTGTTTCTTGGAGCTGCAGAGGCATCTTCCTCCTCGTCACTCATGGCCGAGGACGGCTGAGTCTCCAGCGCCGAGTCTTGACTCTGTTCCTTAACGAAACCGTCAATTTCTTCCCCTCGACGAGAAGACGAGATAGGGGTGTGGATTAGAGCTTAATCGGAGATGATGACACAGTTTGGTCTGGTATGAGCATTTTGCCTTCTTTGGAAATTTGCATCTTCTGTACAGCAATTAATCTGGACATTTGTTTCGCCATTATTCATGGCAACTTGATTTGAGATTTGCTCGTGGTCTGCATGCTTTCCTTTTAATTCTCGATTCATGATTTTGGTTTTCTTGTCTTCGGATTCTGAAATTCTCATTGCCACCAACTTCATCTCTTGACCTTCGAAGCAATTCGGTGGTGATCCGTTCACATTGCCATGTGGTGGCAAAGGACTTTGCTAAGTCATCATGGTTTTGCTAGTTGTTTGGGAGAATGCTGGCATCGAAAATATTAACTCTGGTTTGAATCTGAAGAGTTTGAATCTGAATCCAATGAGAAGATTCTGGTAGAAGGTGCTACAGGACAAAAAACTTTGTATAAGCATAAACTTGTGATGGATAAGTCAACTGATGTTGTGGATGCCATTGCAAGGCTTTCTTACTTCTACAAGCATGAAAGTTGTGGGCAGTGCACACCATGCAGAGACGGTACAAGATGGATCTGGATGGTCATGGAAAGATTGAAAGTTTGGAATGCAAAGCTAGAAGAAATTGATATGCTCTCATCTTGTGGTGTCTTGGGGCATTGTCTTCACGCAAAGCACAATGATCAAAGGTATGATAGAAGGGGGTTCTCGGCAAGGACTGAAGGATAGTTTTGATCAGTTCTCCAACCTACTTAGGAAGCTAGATTCCTCAGAAGTTTAAGAAGCTAGATACCTCAGATCTATCAAACAAACAACAGTTGGGCAGCACTGAGGCATCTGATGACCATGGTTAAGGTTGCTTTCCTCCTAGTTATTGAATTGGGGGTATTTCCGTTGATGTGTGGATGGTGGCTGGATATTTGTACCTTCAGGATGTTTGGGAAGACAATGGCTCATAGAGTTCAGTTGATCAGAGAGGGCAAAGAGTATTCAGTGGGTTGTCTACAAGAGAAGCAATTCAAAAGTATTGATATGGAGAAGAATGTTGTGAATTGAGAAATCAATGTATTGTTTTGTGTTTGAAAGCTATTCAATTTAATTCACCTTATCCCCTTATTTTTGTGTTGTTCAAGTTGAGCACATTTAAGAAAATAAATAGTGTTCAACTTGAGGGGGCGTGTTAGAATATAAGGGAATAGTTGATTAGAGTTAGGTAGTTAGGCCTAGTTGTGTGTTGGGTGTGGAGCCTTCACCAAAATGTGTAGAGTGTGGAGCTCTTACAATATGTATGGGATGTAGAGTTTCACAAGAGAGGGAGTTAACTTGATCTCCTTCTAGGTTTAAAGTTAACCCTTATGGGTTACTCATTGTAAGGGATTGTTCCTCTTTTGATAATAATACAATATTCTTCATCTCTTTCTCTATATTCTTTCTCTAATTGCTTCTCAAATTATACTACTTAACAGAAATAATGATTGGAAATTACCTCTGTCATGTTGAAAGGTAGCTTTGTTTCCAAAAAATTCATGTCCATATAGTGAATTAGAATCTCCTCACCAACACTTATTTCATTCAATGCTTTCGCCTTTATGAAGTTTTTGCCAAGTTGTATTATTCGCAACCTAGCTCCGTTGCACAAACCCACTGCTTGATCAATGTTTAACATAATTGGCATGCTGACCTTAAGGACAAGCTTGTGACGTGGTATCCCTGAACTCCTGATAGAATTGAGGAATTCAATATTGTACATATCTTCAAAGGTCCCAATTACCTTATCTTTGAGATTAATATATAGAATCGGAATTGAAGTATTTTTAACAATAGACTGTAGGATGAGATAAAAATTATGTTTAATAATGGTATTAGCAAAATTTAGAGGTAAAGAGTGCATGTATAATGAATAGTAAACCTCCTCATCAATCGAAAGCATCCCAAACTTCCATACGGCATAAAGAGCTGTCCTCCTTCGTACAACCCATGCCACTTCCTCAGGACCTTTGCATGCACCGACCATGTATCTTTGCTATCGTCAACACTCTTGATGAGATCCTTCATCGACATCTACTTTTTGAATGCATGAAGGCATAACGACCATGATGAATAAGTAGGTATTATGACAAAATAGTGAGATAGTTAAACACAATACGACTAATTTAGATAAGCCTTGATTTTTACTGTTAATTATTCATAATGACATTCATGCGAAGAGTTGATACTATCCTATTTGAATACAAGCACTGTTCAATATGTTGTTTTTGGGCAGGAAAATGGGACGCTTGGGAAGCACTTGAAGTACATTTCTGGTGTAAAACGGATCTAGATTACGGCTAGCAATAAATGAGTTGCTCAGATACTTGGAAGACAATGAAGCATCAACCTGCACAACGTGATTGTGTTATTCGTGGTACAAATAACCCTATATGCTTAAGTTCTACATGCCTACTTGCAGATACAACGCATCAACCAATGATATGAGGTTTCTGGTGAGATGAACAATTTCCTATAATGACCAATTGAAGCCTGTTTCTAGTGAGACTAAAAAAATCTCTGTAGCTGTATTAATGGTGAGTGAAGTCAGGTGGAAGGACAATACCATAATAACCCCGTCTGGCAAACGGGATAATTCATGCATACGTGTTGGCAGTAGCGGATCTTCTCAAGGGCCAGGGGGCCATGGCCCCCAAGAAAAGAAAAATTTCTAACTATTTAATATAAAATGGATTTTTTTATATAAATTTTATACATTTGGCCCAAAAATTTATACATTTGTTCTAAAAATTTATACGTTGGGCCCCCCAATTTTTTTTCTTAATTATTATACATTTGGCCCTTCCAAACATTTATCCCAAGATCCGCCACTACGTGTTGGAACATGCTTTACTAGAAACATAATGCCCATTAAAGCAGAACAGTCAACCAAAAATGTAAAGCTTCTGATTGACAATTACCAACCCTATTTGCTTCCGACCGAATACATAAATGCCCTCTCCTAATATTTCAACCTGGCCATTAATAAGTTAGACACATATTTAATAGTTCAACGGTTATATATATATATATATATATAGAGAGAGAGTAAACGTGTGTAATAGCCTAATAGGTCTTGAAAATGTAGCGTTATAATCCTTAGTGGTAACTGGTAAGGCTGTATACCTATTTGTTGAGATGTGCCTACTAAGACCTTACAAAAGTAGCATTTGCTAATATATCTAAATGTTGATTAACCAGTGAAAATGATCTTAACAAAATTCGTTTAATTACCAAAGATAAATGGGTAATTCATATATTAAGGTCTTTAATTGATTCATGAATTCACATAATTAATTACGCAACATCTTTTAGCATTTGCCTTTCTTTGTCGTGAGAAGCTTTACTACCTGTCATAACAGTTGCATTTCACTATGCCCACGAATTAACGTGTTTCATTACTTTCAATAAATTCATTATTGATAAAAATGACATCATGAGCTACCAGAGCTAATAAAATATAAAAGACCTTAGTCCAACTTACAACATAATGAAATTAATATTTTGAACTTACAAATTGGTATGCAACATTAAAAATTTTAATTAACAGTCGATTAAAATGGTAGAAACAATAGAAAGAAAGCAAACTCAAAAAACTAAATGAATGCTAAAATGAAAAAAAAAAAAAAAAAAAAAAAAACATATATACCAAAATTAATCAAAATAATGTTTGGCTTGAATGATAATTGCATTTATAGGTCCACTGACTACTAAAATGACTTGAGTACTTGACACATGTCAACGACAAGTGCATTTCAACGTCCACTGGAATAACATTAAGATTACATGGAGGTAGAAAATTTGAGCAAAATGTTGTCTTAATAGATCTAACATGGATTGTACTACAAATGAATTTAATAATATAAAAGAGTCATATTTCATTGAAAATACTTGTTAAAGTTTTATTGATCTCCTTTTTGTCTTCATAGATCTAACATGAACTTTTACTGATTTAAAACCCCATAACAGCCTGGGATTAGACTGTCTAAACTAATATCAAAGAGAAATGCTAAAAAGGGGTGACGTTATGAAACAAAATGTAATCTAAAAGAGCCATATTTCATTGAAAATACTTGTTCCAAAAGTAGGTCCAACGAACATTACATAACTTCAACTTCGAAATGTGATCCATCTATAACATGATACTTGCTACTAGTGAGGCCAGTACATGATTGCAAAAATTTTCTACTAAATTAAGGCGATTGAAATAGCATATTGTTGACATGTCCATTAACAAAAAGATGCAATGTTGAAATCTGGGATGTATTCGTTCATGTCCAGTTAAGCAGTAGATGACGATTCCCTGCTGACATCTTCGACGGTACAGAGACGTTGAAGCTTGGCACAAAACTCATCGACAGCCCAGCCCTTGTAGTTGATAAGAGCTTTAGAGAGATCACAGTGGCCCATTAAAATTGTTCCCCTCCTGTGAAGCATAATATAAATATGTTTAGGTGGTTTAAAGTATTGAAACGTCACTGACTTGAGTATCAAATTAGATTACCACGGATCCCTTCCATCTTAACCCATGTGAGGGTAACAACTACATCATCCTTATCAACGACCTTTGAATAATTGATGCATGCCCAAAAGGCATGAGTTCCTCTGAAACTACAGTGAAAAGGATTTCCACTGCACAAATCATTATTTCTTTGAATAGTTGGAACAAAGGATCAGATATAAAACAACAACAAAATGAGTTGAAAACAGCTAACGATAATTGGAAAGGTACTATCGTGGTATTGAGTTAACCTTAGCATCAGTCAGGACAACATTGTAAGTGACGTTTTGGTGGCTCCTTTCATGGGGTATGTCCCAGAAGCCAGCAATAATCTTCGCATAAATCACCCAGAAGTTGTGTGTTGTCTGCTTGAGTGAAGGAAGAGAGTCAGAGACATCCTAAGAAGGCATTGTATCTCAAAGAACAACTTTCGTCTTTCTTGTTCTGTATAAGGAGCGTCGTGTCATGGTCTGACCGTGACAAGTCCCACATCGGGCAGGATGAGGGAAGGTTTCTGGGGCATAAATAATATGGAGTGCGCCTCTGCTATCAACTTAAGCTTTTGGCATGGTGGTTAAGGATGGGTGACCCTCTGGGAAGTTCCTGTGCTGGTGTGCTTCCGGGCGTTACAAGTGGTATCAGAGCCGACCTCGCCTCGCCCCGCTGTGGTGGCCCCTCCGTGGATGGAATGGAGGTGGACCCTCACTTGGTGATGGGCAGTGGTGGTGGGCCCCTCCCGTGTGGTAGGGGGTGGGCCCCGTGGTAGGTCTCCCTTGTGTGGTAAGGGGTGGGCCGCCTTCCCCGTGGATGGAGGACCCCTACTGGGTGATGGGGGCATCAGGGATGGGTGGGGAGCTTGTCACGGTCTAAGCAGGTGACAAATCCCACATCAGCGAGATGAGGAAGGTTTCTGGGGCATAAATAATATGGAGTGCGCCTCTGCTATCAGCTTAAGCTTTTGGCATGGTGGTTAGCGCTCCTTGCAGTTAAGCGTGCTCGGCCCAGGAAAATCTCAGGATGGGTGACCCCCTGGGAAGTTCGTGGCTTTGGTGTGCTTCAGGGCGTTACGATCGGCTACCCTAAACCCACGACGAGGGCCTTTAAATAGGCAACAAAGTTGATGGCTAAGGTTTGATTATTGATATGAAGTAACGACGGGGTGAAGAATATGCATGGGGAATGAACTTTTCAATTAATGGTAGTGGGTGGAAGATAGTCAAGTGATTAGTAATTGCAGCTTGGAAAATGGAATTTGAAAACCAATGAGAATCCACATACAGAAGATTTTTGCTTCATTGGAATCCAGCTATTTTATAGAATCATTTATTGTTGGGATGTTTACATGGACCAATAGCTATTGTTGAAATCGCCATGTTGATGTTTACGTGGACCAATAGCTAAACGGCTAGGAGGTTTAGATGGATATATTTGATTGATTGATTGATAATTTTTAAACCAAAAAACACAGAGATTTGTGCCTTTAATGAAAAAGCAATAAAAATAGATTAAAAAAATAATGCAGAAATGAATTTGTTTAGTTGAGTCAAGTGTATTTTCCAAATTGCGAGATCCTTTGAGGATCACATACATATTTGGGTGAAGGTGCAATTCTATCCATAAATAATTCTTTAAAGAGCTACCAGCATATTAAACATTTTTTCATGGTTCTGAAACCCAGACCGAACTAGCCGGTTCAAACTGGAAACCGGTGAACCTTCCGGAAAATCGGTTCGAGTTAGGGGTAGAACTAAGGTCCTAGGTTGACCTAGAGTCAACTCGGTCAACTCGGCCTAAACCGGCCAAGTGGACCGAGTCGCGGATTGAGAGAGACACAGGAGTGCAAAACGAGAAGGAGGAGAGAGAGAGAGAAAGATATGAAGTATTTCTCAATGTCTATGCCGGCGATGGTACTATGGAAGCCAAAGGAGAAATAACGATCTATGGAGGTTGAAGGCTCTCTAGCTTCTTTGGCTGAGACACAAAACAAGAAGGAGGAGAGAGAGAGAGAGATCAATCTAAATTTTGAAACTGATGATGAAAAGTGCAAATCGATAGCGGTGACTAGTGAAGATGAAGAATGGAAGGACTGAAGACAATGAAGAAGAGGAAGGGGAGATGAAGGAAGAGAGGGTGGTGGTGATGATAGAAGAAAGATGTCGGTGAAAAAGATTGAAGAACCTGAAGCTGCTGAAGCTCCAATACGATGAGTGAAAAGTGATGATGAAAAGTTTGGAAGGTTTAGGATGAAACCGCCAAAGATCTGAACTTTTATTCAAGGTTCAAGATGTTTTATTTGAGGAAGAGGAGATGAAGGAAGAGAGTGTATGAAGGTGAGCCCAATATTGTGTAATTTGATTGGGAGAAGATCCTCTCATTATCCCTTTTCTCATAAATCAATCTCGACCAAAACTATTTTGGAAGAATACTTTTAAGTTACTAGACGTGGCAATGAAATATTTTAAGGTACTAAAAACATGTAAAATAATACCTTAAGATGATAGATGCACTACAAAATATTTTAAAATATCAGATGCACTTAGAGAATTACTTCATGATGCTGGATTAGCCTTAATTAACTATTCACTAACTTTTCTAATTATAGTTGGTGGATAAAATGATAGATATTCATTTCATATTTTAGTAATTTGGAATCAGAACATTTTGTTGACATGTGCTAACTGCAGGGAAGAACTTTAAAATTTTATTTGATTTTGGATATAAAGCAAAGATGTTACTCTTCTCGTTGATCCACTTGGATCCGACTTGTAATTATAGACCACACCAATTATAAATCTCATCATATGATACCACTTTTCAATATACGAGTTACAAACATAGCTTTAAATTTCGACACTTTAAAATTATTCTGTTCAAATTATCACAATTTGCAATTTATTAATTCTCATATTTTTCCGATTATTAGACTGAAAAATTATACGCGATACTAGGAATCAATTGTAATACACAAAGAAGCATTGTTCAATTTTATGAATTTTGCAAGGGGCCAAGCCCCAAAATAGAACTTAAGTCTCTAATTCGTTTTATACAATATATGATTCAACAAAGCATATTTTTAAAAAAATACTTGAAAAAAATACATCTTTGTGTAGAAATTTACAAAGAATTTTGGTATGAGTCCATAGTCATAGAAATCACAAATAAAATAACTTCATTATAGAAGTGATTGATATGAGCTTATCAGTCATATGGAAGTAAACCTGATATGTGATTACCATCAAGCTTAGAGATCTAACATGTGTTTGTAAGTTCTTAGAAATTCTTATTTCAAGATTTTATTGATGTATTTAGGCTTACAAAAATATCGATTCTAAGAAGTAAGAAGAAAGCTAAAGAAGTTTTCCCACCTTTCATCCATTGAAAGCCAAAGGAGCTCACATTTAAATTTCACAATCGTCCAATGTTTATCATAACAAGTGACAACATATATATTCAAGCAGCCAAAAATGTAAGATAAAACAAAGACAATATAACACCAATATGTCACATGGACAAATCCCAGATCATCCATACACCAACAATTATTATATGTGTGTGTGTGTGTGTTCGTTCTTTAAAGAAAATGATTTGATATGGTAGAAAGGTCTAATAAGTAACTTTCACTAAAGACTAAAGCAGTTTCAATGACATGGCATAAAAATGGCCACACAAATAACTAAATTTCAAAAAATTTCCAATCCCATCCACAGGTTTGGCCGTTTAGGGGGGCGGCGCCCAAACATAACAAAGCTTCAAAACAAATAGTGACATCTTAATGAAATCTAACAAGTTAATGCTAATAATGCCCACTTCCAATGGAAGGTTCCACTTCTAAAAATGCACAAGTTTAAAACATCAAAAGGTAATGCAAGAACGAACAAGCATTCATTTTTTCAAAATAGAAGGAAGCAAAAAATATAAGATACCGGGTTAACAAATAGAAGAACTAGCTAACTCCCATCAAATGTGGATATTTTGAGTAATATCATCAAGCAAGAAATCTCAAAACCATAACTAGATAACCACATCACTTATGGCCACAGATGATGAATATGGAAAGGAGTAAAGTAAAGACAGAAGATTGAAAAGAAAGGGGTTTTAATTTAGGGTAAATGTGTAAAAATGCATATGTGCTTTGTCCTCAAGAGCGTCCATCACCACATGTTTTTTTTAGGTGAAAAAATGCACATGTAGTTATAAAACAGGTGCAAAAGTCACACCCTCCATTAAAATAAACACGTTGACTGTTAAAAGGAAGAACTTTGACTAATAGGACGCTGACCTGGCATATTTAACTTAAAGGGCAGTTTATTTTAGGCATTCACAGTGAGTGTGTGAGTCTGACGGGAGGGGGCGAGAGATTTACGAAGTTGGTGGTGTTCCATGATCTGAAACAATCGAAGAAGCACGAACAACACTCAGCAAAGCAATCCAGGCATCCATTCATCACTGTTAGTCAAAAAAATTTAACAACGTTTTTATTTTAACAGAGGGTGTGACTTTTGCACTTGTTTTATGACCACATGTGCATTTTTGCACATAAAAAAAGCACGCGGTGTTGGGCGCTCCTGAGAGCAAAACACATGTATATTTTTGCATATTTACCCTTTTATTAAGGCAACGACAAAGAATAAAAGTTACTTTCATGGACTCTCAATCTCATGCAATGTAATAAATAAATGGTATATTTTTCACCAAAAATACAGGCATATTACAGGACAACAAGTTCCAAATAACAGGCACATCAGCTGTTAAGTACCTAACTTCATCATTCTAGATAAAACTCTAAATAACATCAAATAATATAATTATATAAGTATAGAGTGGTCTAAAATATTAAAGATTCCATTCCACCAAAAGTACTTCAGAAATGTAGATCTACAATGAAATAATTTGGATTTAGGATCAAGATTCTTCAATTTAGTTGTTACCAAATGATACAAGGCTTTCTGCATAATTGTAAACATAATAAAAAAGGCAGAAATAGGGAATAACAAGCCTCTTTGCTTCATTAGTAGAGAGATTCATCAGATATAGAACAGTAACATTTTCTCCATTTTCAATTTCCCCTGCAAAATTATGTTCGCAGACAATTTCATTCCTCCAAATGGTCCTTGAATCTAACCTGCATGAACAGGGGCTGCTAGTATATCTTTTAGTCCATCTCCATATCTCACCAGGTACACATGTACCCTCATCTAACACCCACAAATCAATGAAACCAGTTGTTTCATCATCTTCCCAAATGTCACAAAGTATGGCAAGTTTGTTCTCATAAACAGTAAGCTTTTCCTCTGCATTATACTCTAAATTGGGCCTTGGTATCAATGTGAACACTTCCTTTGCTATGTCAAATGAAACTATCACCTCAACACCATCTTCACCCTCCTCCACATCACCTTCATCCTCTTCGACTTCAATATCATATCCACCCTCCTCCCATGCACCTGGCTTTACCCCATACCAAAATATGGCTCCATTAGCCGTCACACTTTCAAAATCAAGTTTCACTCCCTTTAAGTTCCCAACATCTATTCCCTTCCATGACCCTCTACTTAGAGGAAACACGTATACTCTATCAACAGTATCATCAATCCCAGCATAAGTTCTTACTATCTTGTAATCATTAACAATCGGACTAAACCCAAATCCTGTCACGCTATCACACCAAAAGTTAATTTCAGTTCTGTTTATAGGAACACGTCTCACAGCCTTAATCGCAGGATTCCACAATGCAAGCAGACGTTTATCATGAAGGATTTCAACAAGGAGTAGGCCATTGCAGGAACCAAGCACACTACCACCGCATAAGGAACCGATCAAAGGTGTTTCCTGAAGTTCACGAACTTGCAACCCACAATCCAACAAACGCAAAGAAAATTTATATGAAAAACTTTCAAAAAGAAGAGCATCATTTCGATGAGCCGATTGTTGAAGGTGTTCCACGATGAAAGATGGATTTTTTATGAGATTTTTCCAACGTTTACACACGCATTGAAATCGGATTAGGGATTTTACCGGAAGTCGATTGATAATGTTTCTGATGATTTCTTCCGGAAGATACAGCTTGTCGCTATCCATTCGCGTCTGCTTCATGATGCTCGGCTCGAACGGATTTCTCAGAGGAAAGCCCTTGCAATCAAACGAAGCCAATTAGGGTATGTTTGGTCGGGGAGAGGGAGGAAAATGGAGGGAAAATATTAAAAAGGGAGAAAAATTTTGTGGGCCCACCATAAATAACTTTTTTCTCTCTCCATTTTCCTTAAGATTAGAGTAATTGAAAGTAGATAACCGAAACGCACCGTTTGGTTGAAGAAGGGATATGAGTCGTTAATTACAAAATAATCCTGACTGTACAATATTGGGTTTAGTTTTTTATTTTTTTAGTTAAGGATCAACTTTGCCCCTAAAGTTCATATAAAAAAAAAAAAAAAACTTTGCCCTGAAGTATCTGGATCAGGAGTAATGTTGTCGTGAAGAAGTAATGTTGCTCCTGAAGTATAAAAACAGAGCAATGTCACCCCTCTATTAACCACCGTTTATGTTAACTGTTAATTTTGATTGAAATTTCTTACAAGGCAACCACGTGTACTCTGATTTTGCCAACTCATAGGTACACCTCATCCCCCCCCCCCGGGGTTTGATATTTCCAGATTTTCTATTGTCTTTTGGCCAGGAAGTAGTCGATTTAAGAAGGAACCTTGGAGGCAATACATCATAGTTGATTCATTCTTATTATTTTTTTTCTATTTGTATAAAAGGATTAAGGTACAATTTGGCCAATAAATTATTGGCTCAGGAGCGTCCAATACAATTAACTATTAAGTAGACCAAAAACACCAACTATTCTGTTATGAAAACATGATTTATTGGACTTGACTATGAGCCAAGCCTAGGGTCTACGTACCCTGTAGAGGGATCAAAGTCCAATGTGACTGTATATAAATAGTGTAGGGTTAGAACGTAGAACCTGTAACCTTTGTACCTTAAGGCTTGACCTCTGTATTTATAGAATTTACCTTAGGTTGATATGGCTTGGGCCCTATGATTCAAGGTCCCGATATCGTAACTACCTGATATAAATTTAGATATACCTGGATCGTAGATAAGATTGGATCCCCCTTTATTGTAAGCAGATCCTGATATGCAATATATTTTCTGTTGGGCCATACATTGAGTATGAGCCTTATTCAGATCCATAACACCAACAAACTTTTAAAAAGGAGCGTCCAACACAACAAACTTTTAAAAAGGAGCGCTCAGTACAACGCCGTTAGCAAAAAGTTAACATCCGTTATCTAAGGTATAAATTGGCCAACGAACTTTTACTCCAGGAGCGCTCAGCACAAAATTCTCAATTTTACTAAATTAAATAATTTTTTCTCAATTGTCATTATCCAAAACTACTTGTATAGATATTTATGGACAAAAATTACTCATTCTTTAATTTTATTAAAATTATAATTTGTTAAAATAAACAAAAGTTTTAATGAAAAATATAATTATATGATTTAAATAAAACTCAAGGTGTTTTTAGTTTATTATATATGTTAAACAAAAAATTTTTATATGACTTATTTTTATTTTAGAAGAAATTTATGTGAGTTAAAAAATTCATTTAATGTTAATAAAATTTAAAAAATCTATTATATCCGAAAAGAAATGAAATATGTTTAATTTTTATTTTTATAAAAAGAGTTTAATGGATATCAACATTGATACTTAATTATATAAATCCATCCAATATTGGGTTTAGTTTTCTTACCTTTTTTACCACCCGAAACTTTGTCCCCCCCCCCCCCCTTTTTTTTGCTAAAAAAAATTTTAGGAAAGGGGTTGGGTTCACCCACAATCTAAAGGTAGGGTGAAATCTTCATTCCTTTTAGGTGATACCGATGATGGGTAGGGCGAGCCGTCTATTACCTTCAGACGTTAACCTAGGCATCTAGGAGCTATGAACTCTCCCTCAGCGCCTTGATCAACTTCAGGATCGAACCCCCTTCCTTTGGTGAGAGTGTCCGACCCCTTTATCAGTTGAGCCCAAGGACAAGGGATTTGTTTTTGCCGTTTTGATTTTAATGTGTTTGGGAACCCAATTGAGAGGCCCAATCCGATTTATGCTTGTCTCCAATCGGGCTGAAAATAGATCGAACCGTATAGACTGGTACTAAAAAGATATTTTAGGGTATTAACTGGTATTAAAAAAATATTATACTTCAAGATAATTTTTCAAGATCATGAAATATTTTTTCAGTATCTTGAAATATCATTTTAGTACCAGTTAATACCCTAAAAATTTTTTTTTGAAAAATTATGTATTTTAGCATTGCAAAATTTTGTAACTTAACATATTTTTTTCTTTTTTGTAATTTTAATTTTAATTTTTCTCTTAGAATTATCCCAAAAGACACTTATTCTACCTTCATTCCAAACCTTTTTTTTTTTTTTTTTTTTTTTTTTTTTTTTTTTTTTTTTTTTCCAAAAATATACTTATGTTACCCTCAATCTAAACATAAATCATATTTCGGAATTTGATTTTTCCATAAATCACATTGACTATAGGCCATTTTTCCTACAATTATCCCAATATCCCAAGAAACACACTCGAAAAAAACGCAGCGCGGTTACTCGGCCAAAATCACGATGGCGAGAGCGGAGCAACGATTGGCCGCCGACGAGCAAAGAATGATGGTCTACAGTGGTCGGAGGGTGATTTTGTTGGACTTTCATCCCTGATTGGAATTCTGGTGGGCTGCGAGAAGAGTCAACAAGAGAGGAATATTCTTGAAATTCTGAGCAAATAATTCTAAATTTGCGATAAATGTTTAAAGATATCAAAGTTTATAGCTTCCTTGTATTAGTGGTTAAAGCTTTGAGAAGCTATCTCAGTTTAAGCATTAGATTTCATTCTTGATGGAAGCGTCTCTTTTCTGGATTTCCTCAAGTTCATACTGAGATTACCTTTGGAAAGATTTTATTACTTCGACTGAGATTACCTTTGGAAAGATTTGAATACAATGATTTATTTAATTGTTACTTACTGAAACGAAAATGTTTACCATATTTACTTCTTATCTAAAACAGACATTCCTCTCGATTGATTTTAGAACGCTGAATGTTAAACGAATGTGGTAATTTCAAGTAACGACTTGTGAAAAGATTTTTTTGAACAAATCAATAGTGCATTGCTGAATTTAAAAACTACCCACATTTTATGTTTTTACTAGTGCAGGGCTGCTAAAATAGTCTTGAGCTATGGTTGTTTATATCCATCCTAGTGTGTCAAGAACTATGAAATCAATATTTGAAGGGGGAAGATGGATGCACTGTATATAGATCAGAATGAAATTACAAGTTTGAATAAAAATAATTTTTAAAACCAAAAAAAAAAAAAAAAAAAAAAAAAAAAAAAACAGAGATTTGTGCCTTTAATGAAAAAGCAATAAAGATAGATAAAAAATAATGCAGAAACGAATTTGTTTTAGTTGAGTCAAGTGTATTTTCCAAACTAACTGCGATATCCTTTGAGGATCACATACATATTTGGGTGAAAGTTTAATTCTATTCATAAATATTTCTTTAAAGAGCTACCAAGTATAATAAACATTTTTTTAAGGTTCTGAAACTCAAACCAGACTGGTCGGTTCGGATTGGAAACCGGAAAACCAGCCGAAAAACTGATCCGAGTTAAGGGTAGAACCAGAGCCCCGGGTTGACCTGGAGTCAACTAGGTCAACTCGACCTGAATCGACTAAGTTGGCCAAGTCACAGAGTTAAAGGGACACATGAGTGCAAAACGAGAAGGAGGAGAGAGAGAAAGAGATCTGAAGTGCTTCTCAATGTCGATGACGGCGATGGTGCTATGGAAGTCGAAGGAGAAGTAACGATTTGTGGAGGCTAAAGGCTCTCAGATTCTCTGCGACTGAGACACGAGAATGAGATTGGGGGGGAGATATATATATCGATCTAAAGTTTGAAACTGATAATGAAAAGTGCAAATCAATGGCGGTGACTAGTGAAGATGAAGAATGGAGGGACTAAAGACAACGAAGAAGAGGAAGGGGAGATGAAGGAAGAGAGGCACAATGGTGATGATAGAAGAAAGATGTCGGTGAAAAAGATTGAAGAACCTGAAGCCCCAATACAGTGAGTGAAAAGTGATGATGAAAAGTTTTGAAGGTTCAGGATGAAACCGCCAAAGATCTGCACTTTTATTCAAGGTTCAAGATGTTTTATTTGAGGAAGAGGAGATGAAGGAATAGAGTGTATGAAGGTGAGCCCAACATTGTATGATTGATTGGGAAAAGATTCTCTCATTATCCCTTTTCTCATAAGTCAATATGAACAAAAAATATTTTGAAAGAATACTTTTAAGTTACTAGACGCAGCAACAAAATATTTTAACGTACTAAAAACATGTAATATAATATTTTAAGATGATAGATGCACTACAAAATATTTTAAAATATCATATGCATTTAGAGAAATACTTCATGATGCTGGATTTGCCTTAATTAACTATTCGCTAACTTTTCTAATTAAAGTTGGCGGATAAAATGATAGATATTCATTTCATATTTTAGTAATTTGGAATCAGAACATTTTGTTGACATCTGCTAACTGCAGGGAAGAACTTTAAAATTTTATTTGATTTTGGATATAAAGCAAAGATGTTACTCTTCTCGTTGATCCACTTGGATCCAACTTGTAATTATAGGCCACACCAATTATAAATCTCGTCATATGATGCCACTTTTCAATACAAGTTACAAACATAGCTTTAAATTTCGACACTTTAAATTATTCGGTTCAAATTATCACAATTTGCAATATATTAATTCTCATATTTTTCCGACTATTAGACTGAAAAGTTATACACCATACTAGGAATCAATTGTAATACACAAAGAAGCATTGTTCAATTTTATGCTTAAGTCTCTAATTCGTTATATACAATATATGATTCAACAAAGCATATTTTTGAAAAAATACTTGAAAAAAATACATCTTTGCGTAGAAATTTACAAAGAATTTTGGTATGAGTCCATAGTCATAGAAATCACAAATAAAATAACTTCATTATAGAAGTGATTGATATGAGCTTATCAGTCATATGGAAGTAAACCAGATATGTGATTACCATCAAGCTGAGATCTAACATGTGTTTGTAAGTTCTTAGAAATTCTTATTTCAAGATTTGATTGATGTATTTTGGCTTACAAAAATATCGTTTCTAAGAAGTAATAAGAAAGCTAATGAAGTTTTCCCACCTTCCATCCCTTGAAAGCCAAAGGAGCTCACATTTAAATTTCACAATCGTCCAATGTTTATCATAACAAGTGACAACATTTATATTCAAGCAGCCAAAAATGTAAGATAAAACAAAGACGATATAACACCAATATGTCACATGGACAAATCCCAGATCATCCATACACCAA
Organism: Acacia acuminata; assembly: GCA_019022655.1. Classification (NCBI taxonomy): domain Eukaryota; kingdom Viridiplantae; phylum Streptophyta; class Magnoliopsida; order Fabales; family Fabaceae; genus Acacia; species Acacia acuminata. The sequence goes on from JAFJYI010000064.1 coordinate 574,897, forward strand.
CAATTATTATATATTTAAAGAAATTTGATATGGTAGAAAGGTCTAATAAGTAACTTTCACTAAAGACTAAAGCAGTTTCGATGACATGGCATAAAAATGGCCACACACATAACAAAACTTCAAAACAAATTGTAATGAAATCTAACATGTTAATAATGCCCACTTCGAATGGAAGGTTCCACTTCTAAAAATGCACAAGTTTAAAACATCAAAAGGTAAAGCAAAAATGAAAAAGCATTCATTTGTCCAAAATAGAAGGAAGCAAAAAAAATATAAAATACCGGGTTAACAAAACAAAGAACTAGCTAAATCCCATGAAATGTGGATATTTTGAGTAATATCATCAAGCAAGAAAACCCAAAACCATAACTAGATAACCACATCACTTATGGCTACAGATGATGAATATGGAAAGAAGTAAAGTAAACACAGAAATTTGAAAAGAAAGGGGTTTTAATTTAAGGCAACGACAGAGAAAAAAAGATACTTTCATAGACTCTCAATCTCATACAATGTAATAAATCAATGGTATATTTTTCATCAAAAATACAGGCATATTAGAGGACAACAAGTTCCAAATAATAGGCACATCAGCTGTTATATATCTGACTTCATCATTCTAGAAAACTCTAAATAACATCAAATCATATAGGTATAGGGTGGTCTAAAATATTAGAGATTCCATTCCACCAAAAGTACTTCAGAAATGTAGATCTACAATATAATAATTTGGATTTAGGATCAAGATTCTTTAATTTAGTTGTTGCCAAATGATACAAGGCTTTCTGCATAATGGTAAATATCAGAAAAAGCGCAGTAATGGGGAATAACAAGCCTCTTTACTTCGTTAGTAGAGAGATTCATTAGATATAGAACAGTATCATTTTTTCCATCTTCAATTTCCCCTGTATCCTTATCTTTGCAGACAATTTCATTCCTCCAAATAGTCCTTGAATCTAACCTGCATGAAAAGGGACTACTAGTATATCTTTTAGTCCATCTCCATGTCTCCCCAGGTACACATGTACCCTCATCTAACACCCACAAATCAATGAAACTAGTTGTTTCATCATCTTCCCAAATGTCACAAAGTATGGCAAGTTTGTTCTCATAAACAGTAAGCTTTTCCTCTGCATTATACTCTAAATTGGGCCTTGGTATCAATGTAAACACTTCCTTTGCTATGTCAAATGAAACTATCACCTCAACATCTTCTTCACCCTCCTCCATATCATCTTCATCCTCTTTGAATTCAATATCATATTCACCCTCCTCCCATACAATATCATATTCACCCTCCTCCCATACACATGACTTGACCCCATACCAAAATATGGTTCCATTAGCCGTCACACTTTCAAAATCAAGTTTCACTCCCTTTAAGTTCCCGACATCTATTCGCTTCCATGACCCTCTACTTAGAGAAAACACGTATACTCTATCAACAGTATCATCAATCCCAGCATAAGTTCTTACTATCTTGTAATCATTAACAATTGGACTAAACCCAAATCCTGTCACGCAACCCCACGGAAAGGAAATTTCAGTTCTGATTCTACGAACACGTCTCACAGCCTTAATCGCAGGATTCCACAATGCAAGCGGGAGATTATCCTGATCGATTTCAACAAGGAGTAGGCCATTGCAGGAACCAAGCACATTAGCAACGCCTAAGGAATCGATCAAGGGTGTTTTCTGAACTTCACGAACTTGCAACCCACAATCCAACAAACACAAAGAAAATTGATTTGAAAAAATGTTAAAAAGAAGAGCGTCGTTTCGATGGGTGGATTGTTGAAGGTGGTCCGCGATGAAAGATGGACTTTGTATGAGATTTTTCCAACGTTTACACACACATTGAAATCGGATTAGGGATTTTACCGGAAGCCGATTGAGAATGTTTCTGATGATTTCTTCTGGAAGATACAGCATGCCCCTATCCATTCGCGTCTGCTTCACGATGCTTGGCTCGAACGGATTTCTCAGAGGAAAGCCATTGCAATCAAACGAAGCCATTATTAGGGCTTTCAGATTACAGCAGTCGAAAGTAGATAGTAGGGATCTCAATCATTAATCACAAAGTAATCCTGACCGTATAATATTGGGTTTAGTTTTTAGGGAACAGATGTAAAAATGCACATGTGCTTTACCCTCAACAGCGTCCAACACCCAATGTTTTTTTTTGGTACAAAAATACACATTAACTCCCAAAACTGGAACAAAAATATCATCTCCGTTAAAAAGTTACTAACTTCCGTTATTACCATTTGAAAGTACTAAAATACCATCAGCATTCATCCTCTTCCCTTCCAAATTCACCATCGACGGAAATCTCCGACACACCCAGCTGATATTTACCATCGTCCCATACCCAGGAAGCAAATCGGAAGAACCGAAAACCAAAACTAACCATAATCGAAATGAATTCGTCCTCTTCCCTTCCAAATTCATCATTGACAGAAATCTCTCCTACACCCAGCTAATGTTTACCATCGTCCCATACCCAGGATGCAAATCGGAAAGAACCAAAAACCAAAACTAACCATAATCGAAATGAAATCTCAAAACAAATAAAGGAACAAACAAAGAAATGAAATCGCAAAAAGATCAACTGGAAACTTAACCCAAATGCGATACGAGAATCGAAATTGCAAACCAGATTTGGAGAGAAATCTAAATCGCAATCCCAGATGTTGTATGAACAAAACTCGTTACTCTTATCGCAGATTAAAGTTAACCCAAACTTAAAACTTGTTTTTAAAACATGAATCAGATTCCTTTGCGCTCGTACTGTGCTTTGACAAATCGAAGCAAATATCTTGACGAAGATGACGTAGGGGCTCGGTGTTGGTACAAAGTGCCATGGTTTAAAAATAGAGCAAAAAATGAAACTTGAACCCAAAAAGATCAATGACGTAAAGCTCTCTGGAAACTTGAACCCAAATCTCTTCTGGATGGAAATCAAAATCGCACACCAAGGAAATGGTTTGGAGAGACAAGGGTAGAGGGGTAGTTTTGGAAATTAGAAAATGTTTTTTTATTTTTTTAAATACGTAAGGCTAATCCCTCAAATGGTATTTTTCCTCTAAATCTAAGCTTCAAATCTCTTCTTAGCCATGGTTCAATGCGCCACATTATTTGCCTCGGGTAGAGGTGCCGAAATCACCGCCTTCCACATCAAAGAAAAGGAATTGATGATTTTCGTTTGGGATAATGGTGTGTTGCGAGAAGAGTCAAAGAAAAGATGAGAATGAAAAGAAATTGAAATGAAAAGAATGGAATGGAAAATATTTTGCCTTGATGCGTTTGGTTCGTACTGGAAAAGAAAATAGGATGATAGAAAAAATTTTGTTTGGTTGAAATAAAATAAGGTAGGAAAATAAGTCAAAATACCATTTTGTCCATAAAAAAATATTATTTTAAACAATGCCACACAAATTCACAAATAAGGTAGGGACAGGCATAATGTGCATGAGTGCCTACTCCATTGAGTGTGAACTCTCATGCACGCTGGAGTGTGCATGGGTGCACTTATGTACACTCAAGTATGTACTGCGAGTGCACACTTTACACTTCTCTCCCTCCTTCCTTTGGTCGCGATTCTCTTCCATTTCCGTCACTTCCGGTCTAACGGATTTGTAGCGACAAAGAGGCCACCGTCAGCTGCTTCTTCCTCCTTCCACAATGTTTTCCGGCGTCACTCTCTTCTCTCTCTTCCTCTCCCTGTCGTCACTCTCTTCGCTCTCTACCATGTGATCAAGGCAAAATGGACTTTAGGTCATTTTCATAAGCAGTGGAAAATGGCTTCTCACCATTTTTGGTGGGAACTCATTTTTATTTAAACATGAGATAAAAACGAGTAGTGGGAAAATTTGATCCAAACAGCCACACTAAAAATTTTCAATTTTCCTTTTCGCTCCCCCAATTTTTTTTGATCCAAACGGGGCCTAACAGGAGACGAATGTTCTTGAAAGGTAATGATTCTGAGCAAATTCTCTTACGTTTGTGATAAATGTTTAAAGATATCAAATTTTATAGCTTCCTTGTAATTCATTAAAGAGGTGTGTGTGAGAAGCTATTTCAGTTTGAGCATGCATTAGATTTGATTATTGATTCAAGCGTCTCTTTTCTGGATTTCTTCAGGCTCAAACTGAGACTACCTTTGAACATGTTAGGCCTCAATCCATAGAAATCTAAATTAGTCCAACATTACCTGTATTTCTCTATTACATAGAAGAGAATGAAATAATGCTTCAGCGGTTATTTACCTTACTTTCATGTTGTTTGTTTGTTTTTGTTTTTTGTTTTAAAGTTCAGACTCATAAGATCACATAAGCTATTCAATTGTTACCTACTGAAACGAAAATGTTACAGTATTTACTTCTTATCAGAAAGTGGCCTTCCTCTCAATTGATTTTAGAATGTTGAATGTTAAACGAATATGTGGTAATTTTAAGTAACGACTTGTGAAAATATTTTTTGAACAAGTTAATAGTGCATTGTTGAATTTAAAAACTACCCACATTTTATGTTTTACTATTAATGCAGAGCTGCTAAAATAGTCTTGAACTATGGTTGTTATATTCATCCTAATGTGTCAAGAACCATAAAGTCAATATTTGAAGGGGGGAAATGGATGCACTATATATAGATCAAAATGAAATTAAAGTTTGAGTAATTTTTTTTTTTTTAAAAAAAAAACAGAGACTTGTGCCATTAATTAAAAAGCAATAAAAATAGGTAAATAATAATGCAGAAATGAATTTGTTTAGTTGAGTCAAGTGTATTTTCCAAACTGCGAGATCCTCTGTGGATAACATAAATATCTAGGTGAAGGTGTAATTCTACCCATAAATATTTCTTTAAAGAGTTACCAGCAAAATAAACATTTTTTTAGATGTAAAAGTAGCTAATATAAAAAAGTACCATAAGTCTTTGATCAAAAAATTTAGTTCTATTTATAAGTTCTCTTTTAGGTAATAAATGAGATTATAACAATTTTGTCCCTATTAATTGTACCAATGAAAATAGAGGAAAAAGAAAGAGTTGAAAGATACTCATATATAAATGAGGGCAAAATTAAAAATTTACTCATCATCATTAAGCTAAATATAGTTTAGTTAAAATAAACTCATAAAGCCAGCAGTACCCGAAAAGAGATTTTTCTTCTGCTCTGCTAGGGTTTTTGATTTGGGGAAATAGGCTGAGGCCTCCGTCACCCACTGTGGCGGAGAAGATGAGCGTCTCTTCCGACCGCACGCTGCGGGGAGGAGAAAGTGAGGAAGCACCGAAAGACGACGGAGAGGATTTGCACAAACGAAGGAAGAAGGTACGAGTTGCGTCGGATGGCTTTATTGGAGATGAATCGATGAAGTCTCGGGATGAGGATTGGATGAAAGATGGAAGCAAGAAGCAAGCGCCTAAATCATACCGCGAATCTCTGCTGAAGAATGTAAACCCAAGGGAATGCTGGTGGGAATGGACGACGGGCGATGAAGACGAGGAAGTCGAAGGTTATGGCAACGATACGGACTTTGCGAAGGTGTTGAATCCGTGTGATGGCATCTGTGTGGACCACTCTGATCCTCTCGTCCGAGCTTTATGTTCGAGGAAGAGAAAAGGAAAGGCCTCATGAAGCCTTTTGGTCGAACTCTTGTGGTCAAGCCGCTGGGGAAGCAGATTTCATACGGCTTTATGGTGAGGAAATTGAAGCGGATCTGCGGGAAAGGAAAGGTCAGATTGATATATTTGATCTTGAAAATGAGTTTTACTTAGTCAATTTCCTGAAAATGGAAGATTATATGGAGGCTCTGATTGGGGGACCTTGGGTTATTTCGGATGCGTACCTGAGCATGTCCCGGTGGAGACCTGAGTTCAGCCCAAAACAGGAAAGAATTGAGTCTATAGTGGCTTAGGTCAGGTTCCCAGACTTGCCTGCACCCTTGTTTGATAAGAAGTTTCTTTTGAACCTGGGGAACTCTATTGGAAAGGCAATCAGACTGGATGTGCACACTGCTCAGAGGACCCGAGGGAGGTTTGCACGCATGTGTGTTGAATTGAATTTAAATAAACCTTTAGTCCCTGAGTTTAGTGTTGAGGGGCAAAGATTGAGTGTGGTATATGAAAGCTTAGGGCAGATTTGTAACAATTGTGGAAGGGTTGGGCACATGAAGGAGGCTTGCGAAGCTTTTCACAGAAAAATGAATGAAGGAAGTATGGTGGTGGACGAAGCAATGGCTAGGGGGAACAATACAGGGGTGAGGGAAGTTGAGAAGAACTTATGGAAGACAGTACAGAGAACCCGGAGACTGAGGAAGCAGGAGGTGGACTACCAGAAAAAACAATCAGGTTCCAGATTCTCGGTGTTACAAGAGGACACAGGGGAGGAGGAGCAGGTGCGTAGTGAGGCTGCAGGGCAAGGACAGACTTCAAAGAGTGTGTCAAATGCGAACGTTCCGAGAAAGGGAATGGTATAGAAACAGAGTAAGAAGGTGGGCAATGAGGGAGTTAAGGGATTTAGCAAAGAAAATGAAGGGAGCAATTCAAAGAGCAAGGGAAGGGCGGTACAGGAGAATATAAGGGAGAAAGAAGTGAAGACGAAGGGGGGATCAATAGTAACGAAATAGGGAAGCGAAAGGAAAGTCTTAGCTGAGATCACTCACGTGCATGGCTCAAATATGACTGGGTCAGAGAGTAAACTAATGCCAGCTGAAAAGCATGGTGTGCAAGTAACATATAAAGAGAATCTTCATCCGGGGGAAGCTATGGAGGTTGCTCTCTTAAATGATTCGGTGATTCGGAGATGATCCAGTTGAAGGGGAAGCTGCGATGGCCCGGGAGGGAGTTTGCATGAGAATGGAGGAGGAGTGCCAAGCGCCTAACCTATTTGTTTAAGTCGGTATGTCTTGTTTTGGTGTTCTTAACCCAAAATTTGTCATCATGATTAAATTTCTAGCATGGAATTGTAGAGAGTCTTGCAAGTAAGGGTGTGGCATCGTAGTTAGGGACTTTAAATTTCGTTATCGGTGGATTTGCTTGTCTTTGTTCGAACCTAGAATCGGTGGCAAAACAGTGATAGGGTCATTAAAAATTGGGGGTTCGGGTATTGGTAAGAATGGAAGCAGAGGGTTTCCGGAGGGATCTGGATTTTGTGGGATCTGGATGACTTAATTGTAGATGTAAAGATTAGAAATGAACAATTTATCCATTGCAAAGTTTGTGTGTTGGTGGTGAGGAGATGTTGGTTACAGCAGTCTATGCAAGTCCCATGGAATCAAAAAGAATTCAGCTGTGGGATTTACTTTACCATCTATCTTGTGAGATCATAGAACCATGGGTTTTGTTAGGTGACTTCAATGATATTAAGTCTCCCATGGAGCAACAAGGGGGAGGCGGAGTCAATGAAATGAGGTGTAGAAGATTTAATGATTGGATTGAGGATTGTAGCCTTATTGACATTGAGGCTCAAGGGCCTTACTTTACATGGAAGGGTCCAAAGTGGGAAGGCTTGGAAAGGGTATACAAGAGGTTAGATTGATGTCTATGTTCAGTCAGCTGGCATGAGAAATTTGAGGAAGTAGAAGTGAGTGTATTACCGAGAATATGCTCTGACCACCATCCGTTATTGATAAAGTCATCAAAGGAAGTTAAGGATAGGAGAAAAAGACAGTTTAAGTATGAAGCTATGTGGAAAATGCATGAAAGTTTTGATAGGACCTTGGAAACTAGCTGGCGGTTTAATGGGGATGCCCATGATAAGCTAGCAATTTTGCGATCAGACCTTACCAAATGGAACAAAGAGACGTTTGGAAATTTAGAAGGAAGGAAGAGGCGGGTGTACAATAGGCTAAATGGGTTGCAAACAAGTCTTGTAAGTAATTGGAACCCTTATCTTGCAGATTTGGAAGTAGAGTTGGAGGAGGAGCTACTCCAAATCTTGAGACAAGAGGAGATTTTCTGGTTTCAAAAGTCAAGAGGGCGTTGGCTAGTGGATGGGGATAGGAACACAAAATACTATCACTCCAAGACATTAATGAGGAGGAGGAGAAATAAGATATCTATGCTGAAGAATAACGCAAGGGTGTGGGTTGAAGATGAAGAGATGATTGTAAGCATGTTTTATGAGTTCTATAAAACACTGTTCAGTGAGAATGTCTTGAATAGGGGATGGCTGAAACGAAAGCGGTCCGGGGGAAGGTTAATGAAGCAAGGTGGAGTATGATTAGGAGGGAGGTCACACACAGTGAAGTGCGTAATGCCTTTTTTCAGATGGGAGGGTATAAAGCACCAGGGTGTGATGGCTTCTCAGTGGTGTTTTATCATCAAAATTGGGAGGTTGTAGGCCCATCGTCACAAAATTTATTCAAACTCTATGGAGGCAGCCAGAACGGATTGCTGAAATCAATGAGACCATGGTGGTGTTGATCCCAAAGGTAGACAAACCAGCGGAGGTAAGTCAGTTTAAACCCATCGCGTTGTGTAATGTCATCTATAAAGGGTTAACAAAGCTGATTCTGAATAGATTGAAGCCTTTCCTTGATCATTTAATTTATCCGTATCAAACGACCTTTATTCCTAGGAGAAATATACATGATAATATTATTATTGCTAAGGAGGTTGTACACTCTATGAGCAAGCTACAAGGAAATAAGGGTTACATGGTTATAAAGATTGACCTTGAAAAAGCATATGATCGCATGAATTGGTCATATATCGAGAAAGTGTTGGAGGAAATTGAGGTTGATGAACACCTAAGGAAAGTTATAAGGGGTTGTGTCACCTCGGTAAAGTTGTCACTGATGTGGAATGGTAGGAGAAGAGAGGAGTTGATCCCATCTAGGGGTTTGAGACAAGGGGACCCATTATCCCCCTATTTGTTTGTCCTAGGAATGGAGAAGCTCACTCACCTAATTGCGATTGTGTGAGTAAAGCGGTGGAAGCCTATAAAGTTGGGGCATGGAGGGGCTGAAATTTCCCATCTCGCTATTTGCTGATGATTTACTCCTAATCTGTGAAGCTGAGTTAGACCAAATGTGTATGATTATGGGGATTTTAGAGAGTTTTGGCAACATGTCAGGACAAAAGGTTAACAATCAGAAGACAAGTGTTTATTTTTCAAAGAATGTGGGTAGAGGTGTCTAGAATCAGATCTGTGCTGTATCAGGTTTTGCTAATAAAGATGATTTGGGAAGATATCTAGGGGCTCTCCTATCTATGGATAGAGTGAGGAGCAAGAATTTCCAGCATATAATTGATAAAATGCAAAACAAGCTTAGTAGTTGGAAGAGGCAATCTTTATCCCTAGCTGGAAGATTAACGCTTGTACAATCAGTTACCAATCAAATGGCGGTTTTTGCCATGCAACATTCTACCATTCCAGTAGGAGTGAGGAACCAAATGGAAAAAATCCAGAGAGATTTCATTTGGGGTCGTGAAGAGGGGAAAAGGAAAATCCATTTGGTGAGCTGGGAGTTAATTTGCAGAGGTAAGGAGCATGGTGGATTAGGATTGCGCAGTCTAAAATCATGAATGAAGCACTATTGGGAAGGGTGGCTTGGAATGTAATTTCAAAGCCAAACAACTTGTGTTCAACGGTGTTACGTGGGAAATATGGACGGAATTGCAATCTGCTTGAAAGATGCAAAGGTATGAAAACAGATTCGGTATTATGGAAGGATCTTGTGCAAATATGGCCATCCATAGTGGACAATATCTACTGGGATATTGGGGATGGGAATTTGGCAAAATTCTGGAAAGACAAGTGGGTAGAGGATGCAGATAATCTATCTTCAAAGTGTGTTGGATTGCTATCGGTAGAGGACCTATAGATGACGGTGGGAGAGATGCAAAATGGAAGAGGGGATTAGAACATGGCTCGCATTGAGGGTAGGGTGAATGCAGAAGGAATGGAGTTAATCAGAGCTATTTTGCCGCCTGATCCAGCTAATGGGGTAGATACCATCAGATAGGGAAGAAATTTCAGAAATAAATATGTAGTTGCAGAAATGTACAAGTCCCTAAAGAAGGAAGAGGAGTGTGAGGGGAAAGATTGGAGTGTGATTTGGCGTTAGAAGGGGCCAAGAAGAGTGAAAATATTTCTATGGATGGCACTACACAATAGGTTGTTAACGGGGGTGAGAAAGAGTAGGATGTTGGGAGGTAATCTTGTCATTCTTGTTGCGGCGAGAGAGGAAGACATGATGCATGTCCTTAGGGATGCAATAGAGCTGGTCTCATGGCGGGAACTAATTACACATTATCGTGCCTGGTTTTTTGAGTTTGCGGGATGGTGACCGGTGAAAGAGAACTTAGCTCACCCGGATGTGGGTGGAAGCTTACCTTTGGGCTCACGTGTTGCCGCTTTGGACATGGCGTAATAAATGCTGTTTTCAAGAGGGCTATGAAACCACTGACAGATCGTGCCCGAGTTGTTCGCTGGTATGTAAACAAAGTTAGTCACGATCAGAAGGAGTTTGGAGGGGTTGGTGGTATTAAAAGGGAGGTCCTAATCAGATGGGAAGCTCCTGCGGTGGGCTGGACTAAAATCAATGTCGATGGTGCTGCATCAAGAGGAGGAAAGGCCGCTGGCTGTGGGGGAATTTTTCATGATTCACAAGGTCAGTGGCTTTCGGGTTTCAGCAGAAGATTGGGTGCGTGTTCTGCATTAAGAGCAGAAATCTGGGCTATTCAGACAGGCCTTGAGTTAGCTTTACGCTACCAATTTAGGAAAATCATTGTAGAATCTGATTCTAGCACTGTAATAAGTATGTTGAATGATTCTCAGTTTCATGATAGTTTGGACTCGAAATTAATGGGTCTGATTAGGAAAACCGCTTTGAGTTTCTTAAGTGTTGATTTTGTACATGTGTTTAGGGAAGGCAATTGTTGTGCGATGCTTTTGCCAAGCATAGTCTCGATACTAAGGAGAGTAGGATTATTTTTGACTTGACCCTCCTTTGTTTGTAAGTAATTTTCTGTCGGGGATTGTATGGGTGTTGCCTACCCAAGATTAGCTATGATACAGCAATAAGATAGGGCTAAGGCCCTGTATTCTCATAAATAATAAAAACTCATAAAGCCAGCGCCTTAATAGCGCAGTGGCATGAGAGCTTGGCTCTCCTCCCCCATGTTCAGGGTTCGAACCCTGCCCCCCTCCCCTACTACGTGTATCAAAAAAAAACTCATAAACAAAACCAGTGGTAGACTAATAATGATATTTCCGTTAAATCGCAGGACGTTAACCATGAAAATGTAACCTTTGACCATTTTTCTGACATATTGTGCTAAGGTGGCGATGACGTTGTATTTGGTCTTATATATATGGTCGATTCTTATGATGGAAACTCTTGTTCTTCTTCCTCTGCCCTTCATTCTTCGCCGGTAGTCTCTCTTCTATCCCTCTCCTTTCTTTCTCTCTCTTCCTTTTTTTTTTTTGGCTTCTTTATTCATCCATTAACTGTGTGTGTGAAGGTCAAATGGGCTTCCTTCATTCACGCCGTCTCTGCTTTTCAGAATCTTCCTCATCGGGTGAGACACAGTCCCACAATCCATTTGTGATCTTCAACTATATGTTTGTTTCTTGATTTTTTATATTTCTGAGTTCAACTACTCTTGCTGGTGCTACAAGCAACCTCATTCCCGCTTTTACCTTCATACTCGCCGTCTTCTTCAGGTGTCTCTGCTCTTTCAAATCTGGATTTCTTCCTCCTCCCCCATTTCATTCACACGATGGAAATTGGAAAAGGCAGAGTTAAGAAGTTCCAAGTAAAATCTGGATTGCTTCCTATCTTTAGCGTGCATGTCTTAAAAAGGAAGCCAGATCCGAGTCGTCTCAATCAGCAATGCTCGGAGGCAGCATTTTCTTCGGCTGTACTATCAACCACGTGGTTGGCGACGGCACATCGTTTTGGCATTTCTTCAATTCCTGGTCTGAAATCTCTAGTGCTTCGACTGAGTTATCCATGCCACCCACGCTTGAGCGTTGGTTTCTCTACGGCATTAATCGCCCTTTACTCATTCGTCTGTCCAAGGAGATGAAGAAGAAGGAGAAGTTCGATGGGTACCTCAATTCTCAACTGCAGCAAGAGAGGGTGTTTCATTTCTCACGGGACAAAATAGCAGAACTGGAGGCAAAAGTCAACGCGATGGTTTGTTCTGATAAGCTATCACTGATATACAAGAGAACATACACTTGATCAAGGTTCTTAAAACCGGACCGGTCACTGAACCGGTCGGGGTACTGGGTTAAGGGTCAGTGGGTCAGACCGGAGTCAAACCGGAGTTAAACCGGTAGCTAAATATCTATGATTTATTCTATTATATAATAGGTCCCATAAATTTTTAAAAAAGAAAGGACAAAAGGCACACCTTTTGAGACATTAAAGGAGCCGTGCAAGTCTAAACATCTGCTTTTCATTGGATACATCTTCTTCTGAGCCAAAAAGAAGAACACGTCTTCTCATTTATTAATGCATCAGAGGCACAGCCGCTCAAGAGCAATGGAGAAAAAAGGAGGAGTAGCAAGAGCAACGGAAAAAAATAAGGAGGGGTGCAGGAACCACCGGAAAAAAAAGAAGAACAAGGAGGCGCGGCTTCACTGAGTCACCCTCTTCCTTGAAGCGCATTTGAACCAGAGAGGGAGGGAGAGAACGCGAACCGGATCTGTTCATCATCTTCATCGCATAAGGTATTATCGAGCAGGTCCATTGAATGGACAAAATAAGCTCTGACCTTTGACCGGCGACGAACCCAGATGGTGATCTCTATCTTCCACCCTTTCTTTTTTCTTTTTCTTTTTTTTTTATAATACGGGGCTGACTCGGTGACCGTCCAACTCGGCCGGTTCAGACCGAGTTGACTTGGGGTGACCGAGTCAACCCGTTTTTCCCTTAAACCGGACCGGCTTTCTGGCCGGTTGACCTGTTTCCGGTCTGAACCGGCTGGTCCGGTCCAGGTTCACAAACCATGCACTTGATCACCTGCCAAGTACATGTGTCAGAGAAATGGTTAAAGGTTACATTTTCACGGTCAACATCCAACCACTTAATGAAAATGGCATTATTTGACTACTTTTTAAAATGTTATGAATATTATATTTGTGGTTATCCATATCTCTCATTATTTTCAATTCTTCATAGTTTCTTGTTCTCACTTGTTAATTACTAAGATTATGGAATCACATTAATTGTATATTAAAGAGTTGTGCCTATAAATATAAGTAATATGTTATATATTTGAGAAAACACTAAATAGTGAATAAGAGTTCTTCTTTCTTACTCTCTACTCATTCTTGTTGGATATGATTAGTTTTGATGATGTCTTATATAGATGTCATTATCCAAAGCAAAAAGCTTGCATACTACATTTATCTTTTACTTTGACTAATTCTTATATTTAATGTAGATGTGAAGTTTAAATAATAAAGAATGATCAAGAATTGAGATTGAAGAAAGAATAACTTGTTAAATATTATAAGAATATCAATATTCAAGTCTCTATGATCAAATAGAAGTTGGAACGGCTCAATTCGGAGTTAAAATAAGCAAGTTCAAGCTTCTCGAAGAATAGGAGTTGTACAATTCAATTGCTATAGTTCGTACATTTCCTGAGCATATCTTGACCATTCTCGAGTATGAAACAGCCATTCTTGAGTATGGAACATCCATTCTCGAGAATGGGGTTTCAATTCTCGAGAATCGGCGTGTTTCAAAGAATTTGTTCGACTGTTTCACGTTTCACTCGGGCGATGTATGGTAATTCGATGATATCTCCTAAACTAAAGATTAGATTGAGGCAAAACTAATTTTGTTGGAAACTAGACTCCTAATGCGTCATTTTGAAATAAAATTCAAGTCCAAAGGAGGTCAAATGAAGGAGCTATGAATTTTGGAAGATGACAGTGAAATTCACGTCACATAGCAGACCAAGCTTCAGTGTTTTGAGTGTATCTCAGAAATGACAAATCCAAATGAGCTGAAACTAGTGCCATTTGAAACTAGAGTCACATAAATTTCCAAAAACATTAAGATTACAAAAAACAAAGATCAATTAAAGGCGATATGATATTTTGAAGTTGACGGTCAGTTCAGGATGCTGTAAAAAACGTTGGTCAAGAACAATCTTCATTCATCTGATGATAACGAACGAACTACAATGAGTTTGGAGCTGATTCTTCTTGCATGGAAAGAAGGCTTTAAAGAGTTTAAGTATTTGAAGCAGAATTAACTCATTTGCATCTCCATGTGTAATTGATTCTCGAGAATGGATCAAGGATTCTCGAGAATGGTATGATAGATCCACCATCACAAGTCTTCTCTGATATAACTCTCGAGAATGGGTAAGTGATTCTCGAGAATAGTACTCGAGAATAGGTAAGATAATTCTTAAGAATGCTTTAACAGAATCACATAACAGAAGACTTCTTTGATGTGATTCTCGAGAATGGCTCTCGAGAATCAGTAAGGAGATTCTCGAGAATGGATGGTAAATGTTATAATCATTCTCTTATGTGTTTAAAGTTAAAACACAATTCTCGAGTATGAGTGTAGAGATTCTTGAGAATGCTTAGCTTCTGACATTTGCAAAAATCTTTGACTGTGTCATTCTCGAGTATCTAAGATATAATTCTCGAGTATCTTTAAAACATGCTCTCTGAAATAGTTCTTCTCTATGAGAATTCTCGAGAATCAGATGAACAATTCTCGAGAATGAACATTGACATTTTAAATCTCCATTCTCAAAAACTATAAATCATTGATTACACTACAAAAAAATACCTTTTGTCGCGGTTACCTTGTAGCGGTCAGGTCTAACTGCTACAGATTAATGATTTTGTAGCAGTTTCTAGCCAAACCGCCACAAATTAGTAGTGGAAGCATTGGCGCCAAATGGTGAGCATTTTGCTACAATGTTTGTAGTGGTGACACAAAACCAAATGCTACAAATGTGGCGCCACATTGGCACCTAATGGCGCGAAAGTTCGTGCCGTGTCATTTGTTGCGGTTTCTAGGGAATAACCGCTACAAATATGGCGCCAGCCTTGGCCCGAAGTTCTGTTGCGGTTCTTTCCTAGCGGTTTCGTCAAAATAACCGCTACAAAAATTTGAAACGACATAGTTTTGTCACGGTGGAAGGAAAGCGACGCCTTAACCGCATCAAATTCTAAATTTTTGTAGCGGTTTTGGGTATAACCGCTACAAAATCTATTCTATAAATAGGTTGCGTCCGTACAACAATTATAAATATTCAAAGATATTCTAAATCTGCATTGTCACTGAATGAACATCCTCGGCTTGGTAGTCGAAGACATGCATATATCTGCAGCCCTGATCTCGAGAGATGAGTCCGTAGATATTTGCCTCCCTTCTTATCGTTCAAGTCGAGGAGGTTCCTTCATGACAATTTAGTTTTAGTTATTCCATTGACTTGAAGACTTCTACTCTTTCTGAATATTGTCCAACATGCCACCGAAGAATGGGTCCAATATAGTCACCTTTCTCTTTGGGAAATATCTCTCGATCAAAATGAGTCGGTGAGTTTTTCTTAGGAGATCGGTGGCTATACCGAATCCGAATCTTCACGGGAATGTTGGACTATTTTCGATAAACTTATTTTTCCAAATTTATTAACCTCAACTCTTTTAGGGAAATTAAAGAAAATAATCAAATTAATTGAGAGTGTTTTTATTTTAATAAACAAAAAATCCAAACTAATTAGTTTGACTCATAAACTAATTAGTTTGGATTTGTTTTTTTTAAAAAATAAATTTGTAGCGGTTTTTTGAGAAATCGTTACCAAATTTGAAAGGACAATTATTTTATAGCGGTTCACCTCGCTAACAGCTACAAAATTGCAAAGGTTGTTCATTTTGTAGCGATTATGTGACCGCTACAAATGTTCACGAAGAACGAGGCATAATTGTTGCGGTTCCGGTAGTGGTTTTAGTCAAACCGCTACAAAATTATTAACTTTGTAGCGGTTAGTTGGATTAACCGCTTCTAAGTGCAATGGTTTTTATACTATTCCTCTCATTTTTGAAATTCACGCACGCGATTTTTTACTTTTTACCTTTTAACATTTCAACTTGTACCTTTCAACATCATGGTTTCTCAAGATAAAGGAAAAGGGAAAGCTGTTGAACCCCATAAAAGGCCTATCAGTGGTAGTAGTAGTAGAGGGGGCCGTAGGAGAGGGCGTGGGCCTCAAAATATCCCCCTACGCCCCCTCAGGGGAGAGGGAGTTTGATGAGCTCTTTGCAAATGAGCCAACCCCAAACCTAGAGACCGTAGGGGAAGATCGAGGCGCAAGTCTGTCATTGGACGACATCATCAATGAAGAAGATGAGGAGATCCAGTTTGACATTCCGATAGCGGATGCGGAGCGGTTTCTCGACCAGGAGAACGAGCGGGAGCATGGGAACCCCCGACCGTCGTCTTCACGTTCCACCGGATTTGTGGTGGATGTTGAAGGTAAGTATAGGTAGTTTATTGGCAAAAAATAAAATTTAAATTCCTGACGTGTAATTAAAATTTATTTAAATGCAATACAATAATTTTGTTATAATTGTGCAGATACACATGGGAACATCAACGGAGGAGGAGGACTGGATGTTCCCCGCTCGCTCACTGGACTGGAGGGTATCGTGTGGTAGTCCCTGGAACATGGACACGGACCGGTGATCGCGGCGGTGGTCACCGTTGAACCGATTCCCGTCGAATTAGGTGGGAATTGGGCATGGTTCCGATCTTTTTCCACGATTGGAAAAAAGATCCCGAAGGAGAACAAGGACAATGCGTTTGAGGACGTTGTGTAGGTAAGTTATGTTGTTTAATTAATTTTTAATTAATTATTTCTTAATTACTAATTATTTTATGATAAGAAAAAGTTTATTTCTTAATTAATTATTACTTAATTACGAATTATTTTATGATACAAGAAAAGTTTAAACTGCAAGCCCATGCAAGAGGTACGTAAAGATGAAAATGGGGGAAGCGTGGAAGAGCCGGAGGGTCGTCTCTACACCCAAGAATGGAGATGGGGCTATACCTCCGCAAACCGATGGAGAACATCTCGACGGCGTGGAGCCAAATGATCGGGCGGCTTTTGTCCAATATAGGAGGAGTGCAAAGGGACATGAATACGTTTTTTAATTAATCATAGTTTAGTTTTTTTTTTTAACATGAGGGTATTGTATAGTTTAAAATTTTTTAAAATTAATTTTGTTTAAATGTAGTTTAAAAATTTAAATATAGAAAAAATTAATGTAGTGTTTAGATTTGGTTTAAATTAATTAAATTTAGAGTAAAATACATTGACTACCCCTTTATTTTACCTAAATTACACAAACATCTCATTTATTTTGCAGGCTCTATCATAGAGGAACACCAGATGCAAGGCACATCAAAGGGTCAATCACACGACATGATCCAAGACATTTGTGTCACGAGAGGAACCTACAATCAATGAGATGGTATGTTAAAAGTTAAATTAATTTTATGTTTAAATGATTATTGTTTTGTTTTAGAAATAACAAAGTTTATATTCTTTTAGCAAGAGAAGGCTCAGGAGTAGAACTGTTAGATGGACTATGAAGAGTTGTATACACGCACCCATAGACACCGTGATCGGATGCCGATCTCTGAGGCAGCAGATAAGATAATAGTAAGTTACAAAAAAACTAATTATATAGTAAATTTTGTATATTTAAATTTAATTAAATTGTTTGATTAATGTTTTATGAAATATGTGCGTCGGGCCCGGATTGAGCGGGAGAGCAAAGCAAGAGCTGCGAGCGTCCCCCCCCGAGTCACGGGAGTCTGTGGATCCTATGGCCCCATTGAAAGCTACTGTGGGCCCGGTCGAGCATCCTGGCCGCGTTAGGGGTATGGGGCTAGGCGCTAGGCCTAGCATGGTGTACGGCAAGGCCTCTTGCTCTGACGGCGAAACCTCCGGCTCGAGAAGGCCACCACCAGAGGCGGTTGATACGATGATTGCCGAGAAAGTTACCTCGCAGGTTGTTGCAAAGAGGGCCAGGAATGAGGCCAGGAATAGGCGCATGGCGGAGAGATACGAGCGTTAGTACGCTAGTCAGAGGCAGAGCTAGGACTCAGTTATCAGGGCCTTGATAGAGTTGCTGCCTAACAGAGGGTTTCCATCTCCCAAGCCTCCTCCTCTGTTCATCTACGAGGATTCCCCCCGCCTCTGTGTCCCCCTCCGTTTGTCCACGAGGATTCGCATCCGGGTCGTGCTACTATTGATGACAAGGGCGTTTTTACCTCTGGTCGTGCCCACACCGCCCCTAAGAGAGACCCCGAGAGAGCCCCCAAAGACAAGACCGATCATCGGGCCGATAGTTTGTTTTTATTTTTTGAAGTAATTAATTTTGTACTTGTTGGATGTTTGTTCACCTTTTTTTTATCTTATTTGATTTGTTGACAATTTTATTAAATTTAAATATTTGTTATCTTTTTTTTTTAAGTATGTTTTTGATATTGTAATATTATTTCAATACTTATATTTCATTTGTAAAATAATAAACAGAGTTAATAATTTTTGAATAAAAAGATATGTTCTCAAACTTTGAATAGGTAAAAATAAATTTTGTAGCGGTTTTGATATTAGAACCGCCACAAAATATATTTGTAGCGGTTACATATAATGAAACAGCTACAAATTTGAATTTCAAAGTAAATAAATAACCGCCAACAATTTGTGTTAGTTTCACTCATAAACCGCTACAAAACTCAAACGGTCATCATTTGGTCACAGTCGACGTAGTGGTTTCAAAACCGCGACTAATCTATGGCAGGATTTTGAATTCAAATTTGCAGCGATTACAGAATCGCTATAAAGTTTCTTCTTCATTTGGTAAGGGTTGACGTCGCAATTCGTAACCGTTACAAAGTGTTCCATGTTGCATTTAAAGATCTCAAGTGCTGCAATGAAAGTAATTAAACATTGTCTCCACATTTATATGCTATCCTAGCTTTGTTTACTACAGATGGATAAGTCATGGATCAAGTTTCTGCACACTTTTCCTGTATATTTAGCGGGATTGAAAAATTTCTTAGATTTCGCCTTCTCTCATGCTAGCATTAATGGCAAGATCGTGTGTCCTTGCTGTAGATGCAAGTTTAAGAGGTGGCAAACACAAGAAGGTGCTATGGAACATCTTCTTATTAAGCCTTTCCCAGAAGCATATACATTGTTCATGGTGAAAAACGTGGTATGAGATATGGGGATCATCTTCCTCAAACCTCACAAGTAGGAAATCAACTAGATTAAGATGATCCGGTTAATGAAGCTGTTCGCGATGCTTTTGGTGTTCAAGACGACAACTTCACGGCAGAAGTGCAGGGTCCAGAACCAATTTCTTCAGGAATGAAGCAGCTCAGGAATTTTTCAGCCTCATGGATGAGAGCGATTGTCCTTTGTATCAAGGTTGTCAGAAATACTTGAAATTATCCTTTCTGATCAAATTGTACCATATCAAGTGCATGTGTGGGATCACTGATAAGGTGATGTTGATGTTGCTTGAATTACTACGAGATGCTTTCCCTGACGCGGACATTCCCATAACCTTATATGAGGCCAAGAAGATAATCAACAGATTAGGCTTGAACTACGAAAAAATCAATGCTTGCCCTAACGACTGTATGCTTTATTGGGGAGAGGAGGCCGAAGGGAGACTTGTAAGAAGTGTCACACTTCGAGGTTCACGACAGTTTGGAAAGGAAAAAATCAGAAGAAGAAACCCGCAAAGATTTTAAGGTACTTTCCTTTAAAACCTCACTTACAAAGATTGTTTATGTCATCTAAGACAGCTGAGCATATGAGGTGGCATGAAGCCGACAAGAACGAAGATGGTAAACTTAGACATCCATGGGATGCTGAAGCGTGGAAAGCGTTTGACTCAGAATTTCCTGATTTTGCGGCGGACCCTAGAAATGTTCGTCTTGCTTTGGCGACCGACGGTTTTAATCCGTTTGGGAATCTCAGCACAAGTTAAAGTATATGGCCAGTTGTTTTGATACCCTACAACTTGCCCCCTTGGATGTGTATGAAACAAAGCTCCTTCATTATGTCCATGATCATTCCAGGCAAAAAGGCACCAGGAAATGACATCGATGTGTATCTCTCACATTGGTCAGTCTGAAGATGACGAGCTGTATATTCTTGCCTCAGAGGCCCATCAGGTTTATTATGTCACCGATGAGAGGCACAGGGATTGAAATATGGTGGTTCACTTAAAGCCTTAGGACCTTTATGACATAGGCGATGGTGAGAATGTCGCTTATGATTGTACATTTACCTATAGTTCAGTACATTTTTTAATATACGCTATATGAAATAATAGCATTTAACTAAAGTTTTATATGTGTTATTACATATTCAACTCACACGTAACTTTTTATACAAACTTTCTTTGTAGGGATGCTGATGAAGATTGAGAGAAAAAATTACCCCTACTCTTCATATTATTTTCTTTTTTTTAAAAAACCCACAATAGTTTTTGTAGCGGTTTATAACCGTTACAAAACCCAAAAAAACCGCTACAAACTATCAACCGCTACAAAAGCTCAAACTAACCGCTACTAAATAAAACAGCTACAAAAACCGACACCTCAACCGCTACAAAGTGATGTGTTGATATCAAAATAAATACCCCACCAAACCACATTTAATATGCTTTAGTTTTGTTTTCTACACACGTTTTCCCTCCGTATTCTCTCATATTTTTACATTTTCTCAACGAGGTTAAGTGTTTGAATGGGGTAAGTGTCATTCAACCGGATCAAATCTAGTGATTATCGAAATATTTGTTTTTTCTTTTACCACTATCTACATACCGTTTTTAAGTTCGCATTATAAATTATAATGTTGGATGTGTGTTTACATCTCCTCACGAGATTACTCTTCCCACTATCTACATATTTTTAGTTTGATATCCCCTCCCCTTTATGATTCATGATTGGTCGACACCGTATATTTATATTATTTTATATTTCTTTGAATCTTATTTTGAGATTACATGCTCGGAAGTCATATAATTTTCGTCTTCTATCTCATTCTCGTGGCTAGAAATCATATTCAATTTTTATCTTGAAGATAAACAACAATAAGCCATATAGATTTAATTTCTCATTATGAGATTAGTTGGCTTGAAGTCATGAGAATTAAATGGCCCGAAGGCATAAAATTTTAATTTTTGTTATAATACTTGATGAATTATTTATTGTCTTTACGAAGTTTCTATTATTATCATTTGTGTTATTATATTGCTTTTTTATATTTCATATTTTATGAATTCCCTTTTATTGCTTTATTTTTAACTATGTTAAATATTAAGAAATTTAAATTCATGGCTCTCATCATTATCGAAGAGAAATATTTATCTTGAATGTCTCATCCATGATTTTTCTATGCCACCATTTGCATAAAGACCTCAAAATTGAATAGTTGGCAAAAAGGACCCCTTTGTTCTATAGAACAAATTAAAGGAATTATATAACCACTAGAAGATGCTTGTTCTTCCAAAAGCTTGTTGTAAATGGATGTATATACTTTGCTTCTGTAGTAGCAATATTGTGAAAAAGGTTTTAAGAAATATGTTGAATTAATTTCTTGCACCCACATGGCCCAACAAAACAACGTTTTTTTGTTGCAAAAATAATGAATCTCGGCCAACAAGTTCGACTTCATTCCCAAAAGTGAATGAAATAATGAATGAATCTAATCGTGGCTGTGGACATGGTAATTACCATTATTAGGGTGGTAGAAATAATGATTATAATCCTAACACCTACTAAAAGAGAAAGTACAATAAAGGTAGAAAAACGACGAGGTGGTCCTTTAAAAGTTGTTGAGAATAAATGTTATTGGTGTGGTTGATGAGCACAATTTATGTCATGTTTTTTCCTATATTTTATGACTAAATTGTATGGTAAATATAAGCTTAACCGCAATCAATCTAAGTAAAAAGGCATAAATTCATGAATATAGGGAGCTGAAGGATAAAAACCATTCACATCCTAAACATGTGCTAAAAGAAGAACAAGTTACAAGGTTTTATGAAAAGAACATATAGCAAAGCTGATACTATGCTATAGCATTCGACAAAGATATCGAAGTACAATACAAAGCATCTCTGAAGCTATAGGAAAGTAAAGGACGCGATGCTATGCAACATATGCTCTAATCTTTTGTCAAGATTGTTTTAGGAAATATTGCGAAGGTTGAGAAAAGACAGGTAGATTGCTGACGTAACGGAATAGAAGATGCAGAGGATCAAAACTAAAAGATTTGAAGAATCCCGCAGATCGCAGAATCAATTCTATCGCGATCGAAGATACGATGGATCTCGACAGATTTGGAAAGCCAGCTCGGCCGGAACTTATACCGCAAGAAAGCCTGACTATATAAGGAAACCTCAAGCCAACCCTAGAGGGAGAGTCATGCAGAGCCAAAAGGAGATTCCACATTCAGTCAGACTCGAAAGAAGAGAGAGAGGATTCACGAGGCACGAGAACTCCAGAAGACCCCAGCATCCTTCCTTGCAGTAAGACGGAGAGAAGAATACATGGAGTGGTGACGTGACAGGGCTTCTTCCACGCCGTTGAAATTTCGTCGAGCTTTCTGTTTTCTTTTATTTTAATCTTTTCATCATGGGTCATTTTGTTGTTATCTGTTTTTTGTGTCCCTCGTCAGTCATGAATTGAATTTCCTATGGCTGAACGAGGATGAATCTTTAAGTTTTGAATGAACCCAATTGCGAGTTCTTAATTCAATAAATTCAGTTTACTTATCAGTGATTTAATTACCTTGTCGATTAATGGAAGCTAAGGGCGAGATTTGTGGCCTCGGCTTACTGGCAAGGAGTCGAGGTTAGACCTCTGAGAAACATTGATTGCTAGGCAGGCTGGTGCAAGGCTTGACCTATTATTGTAGGCTTCAGGAATGGGTCTATCGCTCATAATCCATACACCCTGTTTTGTAATGTTGATCTAACTAGAAAATTGCCATAGGCATATGGAAGGAGTAAAGTTAGCATTAGAAGTATCGGACGCAGAAGTTTCGATAGACTATAGTGGTGGGTTAACTGAATAGCGTTGTTGTTAGTAGCTATGCTGTAGCATTGCAGAAGCTATGCAGTATAGATGCTACTGCAATGGGTAAAGCAACTAGGGGATTGAGATACTTAAGGGTGATTCCAAGTTCAGCCTAATTTTCTACTGATATCTTCTTATGACTACGATATTCTGTTACTTTTGTTTGTTATTTAGCATAATCACAAAGACTTCTCAAACCAATCATATTTACTTTCTATTTCGCACAACTATCATAGCCATTGAGCATCACTTCCTGGTATCTCAGTCTCTGTGGGACGATACTCTACTTACACTTTATTACTTGTTCAATTGGTTCACTTGCCATTAACGAAATCGACCAACAAGTTTTTGGCGCCATTGCCGGGGACTGTAGATACCCTTAGTGACGACGCCCTCTTTGCTTAATAGTTGTGATTTATCTAAGAAAGCTCACTCATTCCCTGTTCTTGATTTTCAGGTACATTCTGTAGTGCATGCGCAACTCGCCTTCAGCCAACCTAGAGCCTCACAATCCAGAAATCAAATGTACTTACAAGCAAAGGCGTAGAAAGCAGAAGTGAAGAAGTCAACCTTTTGACTCAGCAAGCATGGCGGATATGCCTGTCAACCATGAGCAGGATCGACGAGAGTCGATAGTAATAAATAGGGACAAATTGAATTCGGCTATCACACCATCGACCTTAAATGCAGGACACTTTGAAATCAAGGGTGTCATGATTCAGATGCTGAATGCAGCCAGAAAATTTGGAGGACTCCCATTTGAAGATCCTCATTTACATCTAAAGGTGTTCATGGAGGTGTGTGACTCATTCGTCATTCCAGGAGTCACGACCGACACCGTCCGGATTAAATTATTTCCATTCTCACTTAGGGACAAGGCTCAAATGTGGCTCAAAAACTTACCAGTCAACTCAATCACCTCCTGGAATGATCTGGTGAGCAAGTTCTTGCTCAAATTTTTACCACCTACTAAGAATGCTCAACTCAGAGGAGACATCACCAACATTCAACAAAAGTTTGGAGAATCTACCTATGAAGCCTGAGACGGATTCAAAGACCTCCTCAGAAGATGCCTACAGCATGTACTGTGCGAATGGGTTCAGTTAGAAACATTTTACAGAGGTCTCGATGGACAAACACGATCAATTGTTGAAGCCTCATCTGGAGGATCCATTCTAATAAAGTCATATGAAGAGGCCTACAATTTATTGGAGCGCATGGCTATAAATAGCCATCAATGGCAAGTAGACAGAGCTACTTCCTCCCGAACTGTTGCTGGAATACATGAACTAGATGCTATGACTGCTCTCACAGATCAAGTATCATCTCTAACTAATATGGTGAAAGGACTGACCCTTCCATCAAGCAACACATCGCTACAACCATCGTACGTAGCTTGTGTGTACTGTGGCGGAGAGCATTCTTATTCTCAGTGCTCTGCCAACCCCGAATCGGTTAACTTTGTCAACAACTTTAACAGGGGCAGTAACAGCAACAATCCATACTCTAATATATATAATCCTGGATGGAGGCAGCATCCCTATTTTTCATGGAATTCTCAAGGTCAACAAGCATCGGGAAAACCATCAGGCCCACAGTACCCAAATAGAACATCAAACCCACTAGGGTTTACCCAGCAAGCAAGGCAGCAGGGCGATGATTCAGAATCGCAGCACTCCATGTTGGCCCTTCTGAAGGAATATATGACGAAGAATGATGCAATCATTCAAAATCAGCAAGTAACCTAGAGAAACCTTGAAAACCAAGTGGGACAACTAGCTACTTCCCTCAACAATAGACCCTCAGGATCTCTACCAAGTGACACTGAAGTCCCTCGAATCCAAGGAAAAGAGGAAGTCAAGTTAATAGAGCTTCGAAGTGGCAAGAGTCTAGAACCCATGAGAGTAACCAAGCAACCTACGGTTGTTGTTGACCCGAAATTTGGGAAAGAAAAGGAGGGACAAGAAAGTAATGACAAATTCCTTGAAGACAAGCAGAGGCACCCAAGGCTTTCACAACCTGAACAGGATATCAACGCCGCGACATTGCCTCCAACTGCCGCACTAAATGATCACGTGCAACACCTAACAAGGAATAGTACCACATCATCACAACATAACCATGATCTCGGGTCTTCAAAGATGCTAAAGCAACCCCCGCCTTTCCCCAAGGACTTCAGAAGCAAGGTCAAGAGAAACAATTTAAGGAATTCCTTGACATGCTACGGTAATTGCATGTTAATATCCCTCTGGTAGAAGCTCTGGAGCAAATGCCTAGCTATGTGAAATTTATGAAGGAAATTCTGGCCAAAAAGAGACAATTGGAAGAATTTGAGACAGTAGTATTGACTCGGGAGACGCGGTGCTATGCTAACAAACCGGCTACCACCGAAATTAAAAGACCCTAGTAGCTTCACCATCCCCTATGTAATTGGACCTCAATATTCAGGGAAAGCCCTGTGTGACCTCGGTGCCAGCATTAATCTCATGCTTATGTCTATTTTCAAGAAGTTGGCAGTTGGGGAAGCTAGGCCCACAACAGTTACGTTGCAACTAGCCGATCGCTCGATCGTTCTACCTGAAGGAAAAATCGAAGATGTCCTGGTAAAAGTGGATAAATTCATCTTCCCTGTGGATTTCATTATTCTTGACTTCGAAGTAGATCGCGACGTTCCAATCCTCCTGGGAAGACCTTTCATGGCAGTTGGGCGGACACTGATGATGTGGAAAAAAAGAGAACTTACTATGCGTGTGAATGATGATCAGGTCACCTTCTCAATCCTAAAGACTGCAAGATCCGAAGACCCAGCAGAGAAAAACTTAACCTTTGAAGATGATGGCAAAGGCAGTGAAGAAGTAAGCAGCCCTCCTGCCATACCTCAGCATTAAAATGTTATGGCAAAGTCTGGCTGAAGACTTTAAAGCAAGCACTATTGGGAGGCAGCCTAACTTTTTGTTTTTCTTTGTATTGGCATAGTAGCAGAAGGGACAATTAGGCATGGACAAATGCTATAGCAAGGTGCCTCGGCCTCAGCACAACAGCGCGACAAAAGCCCAATAAAAAGCCAACCAGGTACGCACCCAATTCTCGACTACAGATTATGTGCATAGGTTTTGAATAAGTAGGCCACCTCCGCTAGGCCCACTCCGCGCCAAATCACTTTACTGCATTACTTAAGAGTCGTAACACTTCACGTTCAAATTCCTGTCTATTCTCTACATCCATTTGTCCCGTGTCTTTTCACATTCCTACGATTCTCCTTCTCCATTCCTCACCCATAGACGCACCGTGCCTAGAGTCAAGAAGACGACGCGGCTTCACCAGGCGCCCCCACCGGTCTACGCTCGCCGTCAACCCAATCCACCACCCGCACCAGGACCTCCCACTCTTGCACCCACTTCTTCATCCTCCTCTTACTCCACTGACTCTTCAGCTTCCATAGGCCCCGCCTCTGAGTATGATAGGGCATACATGATTGCCAACGCCCCCTATACTGGCGACCGGACACCGATACAAACTCTACGGGCAAGTTCTTCAAACGTCTTCACCGACTACGCAAGGAGTTGAACCATTCACAGTGACCCACACGCGTTCTCCGCTGCCCATCGTCATGGTTCGCCAAAAGCCCTTTCCCTCTCGCAGACACATTCGGGAATTCCGATAGTCAATGGGGTGGACGACACTTCTACTGAGGAGGACACCGCCACCAGTGCTCCTGCTCCTCCTCCTCCGGCCCCTTAGTTTTATTTCCTTTTGTTATTTCTGTATCTTTGTTTTGGTTTCTTCTGACAATCTGCCAATGCCCTAGGCATTTACCCCAGGGCCATTTTGTGAATGATGTTGTGATTAATCCCGCTTTCTTTTCTTTACTTCCTACCACCCCTATGCGCATTCTGTTTATGATTAACCCTCGTTCTATGCTGTTACAATGAGGGCATTGCATCGTTCAAGTGTGGAGGGGGATAAGTGATTTAATCTTGGGGATGAGGGATTAGTTATGATATAATTTGTTGCTATTCCAATGTGCGTATGCCAACCCCCTAAATTTCCCTGAATTTAGCTTTTGCACAAACTGAAATTTTTTTCAAATTGCATGATGAAGCATAACAGAATTTTGTAGCAGTAGTATGAATGTCTGTATGACGAAGTATAGCATGATTGCCTAAGGAAACTGAACCTTTAAGCTTGGGAAATTGACAGTACTAGCTAATCTGATGCGGGGTAAAGTGACAGTAAGAGAGTGTAGAGGAAAGAACCTACAATGGAAGGATTTATTTAGCCTAATTGTTTTATTTTAGTGTGCATGTCTGATAGCCCATGTTTGATCCTTGATTTGTCTTCGTTCTTTGATAAACTGTTTAGCATATGAGTATGAGATTCGTAGGATAAAGGCATTCATGTCATACCCATCATTCCCATACACAACCCAATTATCATCATCCCCATTTTGCTACCCCATTGAGCCTACACGATTGTGCTATAGCAGAACTAGTTAGACAGACAAGTTTGAAGAAAATTGTGAAGGAAATTCTAGGACAGAGTGCTCCACAAATGCTGCAAAAAGAGCTGTTGTTTTGCCCTATGCTTAAAGTGGCATTTTGTTTTTTTTTAAAAGGAAGAAGACGAAAACAAGACAGAAGGAAAAAGAATACAGAGCAACAAGAAATACAAAGTTCAAAGGGAGGCATTCTGATACGGCCAAAAAGACTTGTCTAAATACCCTGCTATAGCACTACCTGTAAGAACCGGTTGAACCCAAGAGGGGGTGAATTGGGTGAAGAATAAAAACTTTAGTTACTTTGAAAAACTTTTCGCATCTCAGTAAATGTAGTATGTATGATAGTAATGATACATAAACCAATAATTAGATATTCAAATGATTATGCTCGAAATATAAGAGATAAGGGAAGATAATATGCAAACTGAGATTTATCCTGATTCGGTCCAATCCTTGACCAACATCCAATCCTCAAGCTCCACTTGAGATTTTCAATCCACTATCTTCTTTCAACTTGATTACACTTTCTGTACTTGGAGTAATCCTCTCACTAGGATTCACTCCCCCTTAAAACCGTAATCAATACACCCAATTGATTACACACTCGCATCAAGTAATTCTCTCACTAGAACTTACTCCCCTTACAAGCCGTAATCAATACAATGGGTTTCCCACTCAAGATCACCCAATCTTAAGTAACTCTCGTAAGGATAGAATGATTACAATAAATCTTTCTCTTAGAAGTGAATGAATAAACACGAAGAGCATACAAATCACTTCACTCTCTAAGCTGTCTAAACATGAAAAATAGAGAGTAAATGATGTGAAAAACAAAGTATTAGCATGTTGAAGATGTAAGCTTGTGTCTCTCATTTTTCTGCTTGAATCTGTTTTCTTTTATAGGTAGAAATCAATATATGACCGTTGTAATCTTCAATATAACTATTTTAAATAGAATATGAAACCTTGAGAAATCGCGCCAAAGGCGAACCCGGAGGTTTTCGGAAAACCGGAGGTTTTCAAAATCGATCGAAAGCGAGTGCTCTCTATTTGCCCAAACCTCGAGGTTTTGACAGAAACCTCGAGGTTTCAATCAAATGTGGAAATTCCGAGGTTTTGCGCCAAACAAACCGGAGGTTTAAGGTAAAACGGAGGTTTTGAAAAACGCTAAAACATGGACTTTCTCGGCGCAGGTCAAAACCTCGAGGTTTCACAAATTTTGTGAAACCTAGAATTTTCATGTTGCGACGTAACTTGGAGGTTTCGACAAAAACTAGAGGTTTTGCTTTGTTCGAAAACTTGGAAAATTCTTGGCCAATCTTAAACTCAAGTTTACATGTCCAAGCTCGAGGTAAGAATCCAATGCAAGAAGAATCAGCTCCAAATTCATTGTATTATGTCCGTTATGATCCGATGAATGAAGGTCGTTTCTTGACCAGCGTTTTTGCAACGTCTTGAACTGACTGTCAACTTTTGAAGGCCATATCTCCCTAGTCTGAACTCCATTTTGGTCCATTCAAATCTTGATGGAAATCCTTTTGAGTCTACTTTCATATACCACCGATTTTAGCTCAATCTGATTTGTAGTTTGTGAGTTACACTCAAAACATTGAAGCTTGGTTTGCTGTGTGGCGTGGATTTCACTGTCAACTTTCACAATTCATAGATCCTTAATCTGAACTCCTTTGGGGTTGAATTTTATATCAAAATGATGCATTGGGAGTCTATTTTCATATGTCACTAGTTTTAACTCAATCGGATTTGTGGTTTGGGAGATATCATCGAATTACCAGACCTCGCCCGAGCTGAACGTAAAACAGAGTTGCTGAAGACCGCTGAAACCTCGAGGTTTCACTTCAAACCTCGAGTTTTCACTTGGAAACTCGAGGTTTGCTAGTCCAGAGACACCAGAGATGCTGAAGACACTCAAACCTCGAGGTTTGTACTCAAACCTCGAGTTTTCTCGTCCTAAACCTTATATTTGTTTGTTTTAACTCTAATTTGAGCCATTCGAACTTCCATATGATCTTGGAGCCTTCTAGCATCAATATAAGCACTTGAATAATTATATTCTCATTCCATTCAACAAGTTCTTCCTTTTTTAATCTCCCATCTTGATTATTCTTCATAATCCAACTCTTTCTTTCTTCTCTTCTCTTGATCATTCTTAGCAAGTTATACCTTCTTCAATATCACCTCTTCTTCTTGATTAATTTCTATGATTCAATTTGAACTAATCTACATTAAACATAGTAGTTAGTCAATGTAGGAGATAACTATATTACTCAATCTTTTTGCTTTCAATAATGGCATCCATATAAGACATCATCAAAACTAATCATAACCAACACTACCATCACTTCTCAACTCAACACCCATCTATCCATACCATAATAACCCAAGAAGTCCTTTGGAAGAATGGAGACTCAGATGCTAGGTAGCAATTTTAGAACTTTGACAAGACTATGGAACTCTAGGTTAGCATGACAAGAGAGAAAGCTAAAATCCCCGGGGTGAGAGAGCGTAAACACTGAATCTGAGAGCCTCTTGACGCTTCTTCATTTAAGCAATACCATGCATCGTGAGCTGCTGGTATCGGGCAGTGGGATTGCCTAATAGGGGACGAGAACTGAAAGCGGTTGTGTAAGCGGAGTTATACAGATAGGAGTGCTACGACTATGAGCTTTTTGTTAGCCTCATCTTATTTTGCCTAGGAGTGCAAAAAGCTAATTGTGGAGGTATTTGATGAGCACAATTTATGCCATGTTTTTCCTATATTTTATAACTGAATTGTATGGTAAATACAAGCTTAACTGCAATCAATCTAAGTAAAAGGCATAAATTCATGAATATAGGGAGCTGAAGGATAAAAACCATTCACATCCTAAACATGTGCTAAAAGAAGAACAAGTTACAAGGTTTTATGAAAAGAACGTATATCAAAGCTGGTACTATGCTATAGCATTCTAACAGCATAATGAAGTGCAATACAAAGCATCTCTAAAGCTATAGCAAAGTAAAGGATACTATGCAGCATATGTTCTAATCTTTTGTCAAGATTGTTTCAGGAAATATTGCAAAGGTCGAGAAAAGACAGGTAGATTGCTGACGTAACGGAATAGAAGATGCGGAGGATCGAAACTAAAAGATTTGAAGAATCCCACAAGATCAGCAGAATCAATCTACTGCGATCGAAAGATACGATGGATCTCGATAGATTTGGAAAGCCCAGCTCGCTGGAACTTATGCCACAAGAAAGCCTGACTATATAAGGAAACATCAAGCCAACCCTAGAGGGAGAGTCGTGCAGAGCCTAAACGAGATTCCACATTTGGCCAGACTCGAAAGAAGAGAGAAAGAATTCACGAGGCACGAGAACTCCAGAAGAACCCAGCATCCTTCCTTGCAGTAAGACGGAGAGAAGAAGACGTGGAGTGGTTACGTGACAGGGCTTCTTCCACGCCATCAGAATTTCGTCGAGCTTTCTGTTTTCTTTTATTTTAATCTTTTGATCATGGGTCACTTTGTTGTTATCTGTTTTATGTGTCCCTCGTCAGTCATGAACTGAATTTCCTATGCTGAACGAGGATGAATCTTTAAGTTTTGAATGAACCCAATTGCGAGTTCTTAATTCAATAAATTCAGTTTTCTTATCAGTGATTTAATTACCTTATCGATTAGTGGAAGCTAAGGGCGAGATTTGTGGCCTCGGCTTACTGGCAAGGAGTCAAGGTTAGACCTCTGAGAAACAGTGATTGCTAGACAGGCTCGTGCAAGGCTTGACCTATTATTGTAGGCTTCAGGAATAGGTGTACTGCTTATAACCAATACACCATATTTTGGAATGTTGATCTAACTAGAAAATTCTCATAGGCATATGGAAGGAGTAAAGTTAGCATTAGAAGTATCGGACATGGAAGCTTCGATAGACTATAGTGGTGGGTTAACTGAATAGCATTGTAGTTAGTAGCTATGTTGTAGCATTGCAGAAGCTGTGCAATATAGATGCTATAGAAATGGGTAAAGCAACTAGGGGATTGAGATACTTAAGGGTTATTCCAAGTTCAGCCTAATTTCCTACTGATATCTTCTTACGACTACGATATTCTGTTACTTTTGTTTGTTATTTAGCATAATCACAAAAACCTCTTAAACCAATCATATTTACTTTCTGTTTCACACAACTATCATAGCAATCGAGAGTCACTTCCTGGTATCTCAGTCTCTGTGGGACGATACTCTACTTATACTTTATTACTTGTTCGACTGGTTCACTTGCCATTAAGGAAATCAACCAACAGTGGTATGAAGGGACGTTGGGCACACACCTATCATACGCTTGAGCATCTAGCAAAACTTTATCAAGCCTCCATTGAAAGGAGTGCGACTAAGGTGGAGTCAAATTTAATTTTTCAAGATGATAATGTTGAGGCACACAAGAATGATGGTGTCAATGAGCTAGATGGTATTAATGGCAGTAATGCTATGACACACTTGGAGGTGGCTGATTTTTATGATTATGAGTTTGGTTGGAAGAACAATAATATATTTTTTTTTTATGGTTTTTTGAATCCAGCTATGCTTTACTTTCATTTCTGTTTTTATATGCAATAAGGCTATTGTTGCTCATCATGTATTTTGAATTTTTTTTAATAAATTTTTTTAAGTCCTTGAGCTTTAAGGTGAAAGATAGGTTATTGGCATATTATATGCTAGCTTGTCTGTGAAATGTAGATATAAAGGAAGTATGATCATATGACTCACACTTAGGGGGAGATTGTTAAAATATAAGTGTGAGCTAATTTTTGAAAAGTTATACTTATATATTTCTCACACAAAGCCTAATAGATCTCCTAGAATGGATGTCAGGTTATGATTTAAATTAATATGTTATGAAAATTGAAAAGTTTACGGTTGGTTGAGACGTATGTTACGGTAAACCAAAAGTTTATTAATCCAAACAAATTTATTGCCGCATGACTTGTTTGATAATCCGAATCTTATATATATTGCAAAAAATTATAAAAAGATTATGTATTGACATGCATTGAAGAACCATAAGATTCTTCATGAATAGCCAACATATTATTCAAGAATTATTATGTGCTGCTTGTTCTCAAATAAAATATACTATGAGAATATGATTAGCAATGGATTTCTGCATTTCTAGAAATATATCAAATAGAATTATATGGGCCCAATGAAATAGCATGTAAACCATACATTTGTTCAATAAATTTGAAAGATGCATCTATAAGATGGTTACATATGAGATTATTATTAACTTACAACTTGAAGTTTGCAATCATGTTTGAATAAATTAGGCACGCAATTTCTAGATTATACAATCTAGAAATCATGTATTAAGGCCTCCATAGATAGCTATATCAATTTTTATGAGAACGGAAAAAATTTGTGTTTAAATGTTGGTATATTTGATCTTATATATTGCATCATTTATTAAAGCCAACAAAATTCTCCTATTAAAATTGGCTTTTGGTAAGGAGCCAGACAAATTATATATTAAAAGGTTTGTATGCGCAATGCTTATTAATCCACCACAATACACATTGATGGATATAGAAAGAAAGTTGAGGTAAATCTAGGGTAAGGACTTCCTTCTTCTTGTTTGTCTCTAAATGAAACAAAATAATGTTTCTAAAGGAAACAAATGGATTTATGAGACTTATACTACATGATTAGTCAATTTTCATTTAACATTGTTTTCTTAATATGAGGGGCAAAAATTGAATAGTTGGAAGAGAGAATATATGGAATGCATTATTACTATTAAGTATATATTTTTTAATATAAAACTATGAACTAGAAGTTCATAAGACTATGCATTCATGAAGTATTGTAAAATATTTGCCAAATGGAATTACTGACCTAAATGAGATTTACTAAATCTTATATTCCAACTAAAAATGCTCCAATCAATATAAATACAAGTGAGAAATGCTCAAAGCATGAGAAACTATTAGGTTCCAAATATAAATATTATGTATAAATTGGAGTATATAATTAAGATGATCATATTAAGGAGGCAGGTATTCTAGAAGAGTGTCGAGACATAACTAATTGCAAAAACCTCAATCAAAATTCAGGTACCTTAAGAGTAATACAGATCTTGTTAAATTGTGTCACAACTGAAAAAATGGAATCAAAAAGATAAAATTGCCAACAACAATTTTAAAAATATTATCATGTGATTAAATGAGGATATTACATATAAGGTATGTTATAAGAAATAGGCATAAAGATGATTGGTCAAAAGTGAAAAGTGCAAAAAAAAAAAAAGTTGAAAAAGAAGAAAATATGATTAAGGACTTGCAAACAAATTTGGGATATATGAATGTTTATGTGAAAATAAAGATTTTCACAAAGTCTAATGTGATTGATTATGATGAGATATATGATTTTGTGGTGGATACAATAATTTTGTATATATTATTAGTCAGGTAGTTTATGAAAGAAAAAATTATGCATCTATTAGATATTTTTATATATAGTCTATGCATGGCTCACTAAATTATGAAGCTTGCATAATAATCTTCGAAGGATCCAAAATGCCAAAAGCATATCCAAAAATAATTTTTGCTTGAAAAATATATAGTATTAATTGATATTGTAGAAGAATTGTAATATCCTGAATTTTAGGCCTAGAAACTTGAGAATAACCTTGTATTAGGAAGATGATTAAGTCCAGTTCAAGAAGTGTGCACAAGAAAAAGGCAAGATTAAGGGATGTACTGAAGTCACAATTGCATGAACATAAATTTGCCGGTGTAAGGCAAGGAAAATGCCAAGTCTTGCAAACAAATATCAAGCTTAAACAGATGATGTGTTCAACCAAGGGAGAAGGAGAAGGGGATTAATGAAATTTTGACATTTAAAACATGATTCAAAGGTAGAGTCAATATAATTAAAGTTTTCTTGAAATTAGTCTTGTTAGGAAGTAAGTGGGAAGATTAGAGCACACTTAAACATGAAATGAAAGATTTAAAAGAGGACACGTGCTCTATTTATGAGGACACATATGCTTAATTTATGGCCATAAATTCTACCAACCAAGAGAACAAAAGAAGGAAAGGTGTGAACACAAGATAAAATAGAAGAGAAAGGAGTCAAAATAAGTCAAGTACAATTCTCCGTAGTATCTTGTAACTTCCGGACAAGAAGAAGAGGCAAGGAAAGAAAATGAATCTTAATAATTTGACACATGTTCAAGGCAATCGAAAGATCTAAAACATGAGCATATGTCACCCAAGTCAAGAGAGAGGAAGAAAATTCAAGAAGCAAGTCACAATTGGTCACATATGAGAAATAAATGTAAAGGTATTTTTGTCAATTACTAAGATGGACCCTAGGATGACTTCTCAACCAATTATAAGCCACCTCTCATCCCTCTTTCCATGCAAGATTTTGCCCAAACACTCAAGAGCACACCAAGAGGTGAGTTTGGCCGAAATATAGAGGAGAAGGAAGGAAAGATCAAGGTCAGTGATTATGATTTAAGTTCCAAGTTCTCTTCTTGATCCCTTATGTAAGCTTCAAGTATTGAAAAGGCCAATATGTATGGTATTTTGAACGGAGGCCGAAAGCTTAGGAAGGATCAAGAAGGAAGAAGATTTCAACAAGTGCAACCATAAGTCAAGTAAGTAATATCTATAGCCTCTTTGCATTTGTTTGTGATGTTGGTTGATCTTGGATTAATTTCCCCCATGTTTCAAGTAGATTTGGAGGCTATAAACTCTAAGAGGAGATTCTACCCAAGATTATTAAAATGTGTTAGTTCTCGATGTTTTGATGATCACAAATCTTAAGTTGTTGAATTAAGTAATATGTGTCAAAGTTATGGTTTGCTCGAGCAAGGGTTAGCTCATGCCCGAGCATACTCAATCTAATAGCTTGTTCAAGTGTTTCAAAGAGTCATGCTCGAGCAGAGTATTTATGATGCCTGAGCATCATTGGGCTCAGAGCGAAGAAGTGCAAATTGGAGAGTCATGCTCGAGCAGAGCATTTGACATGCCCGAGCATCATCGAGCTAAACAAGGAATTTGCAAAGTTGAAGAGTCATGCTCGAGTAGAGTAAAAGGCATGCTCGAGCAAAGGTAAAAGAGTGCTCGAGCAGCACCAATTCTCTTCTTATTCTTAGCCTCTGGATGACCTTTGCCCGAGCATGGATATGTCATGCTCGAGCACCATGCTCAAGCAGAGGAAATGTCTTGCTCGAACATCAGCGATAGAAATTGTTTTTCAAAAGACACCAGGAGAAGCTTGCCCAAGCAAGCTTAGGTTCTTGCTCGAGCATAGGGTGATTTCTAATCTTTCAATGTGTTTTCCCAACTGATGCCCAAGCATACTATTATTCATTACTATTGCTAATTGCTTTTAATCAGTTTGCTAATGAGTTTCAGATGATTTTATCATGGATTAACAACAAATTTACATAAAGCAATTTGTGTGTCAGAGAAGCATTAAATGCAGTTGCCATAGCAGTGATATCCTCGGTAACCATTCTCTGATCAATGTAAAGCATTTACTGATATTCCACCTACGCATTAAATGCCATTTCAAAACAGGCAAAACAAAAGGAATGAAGAGAATGTCGTGACTGCAAATCCACCTGGATTATATGAACGACGAAAACATTAACCAAGTTTCATCTGTCTAGTAGATATATTCAAGACTCACAACGATTAATCTTCAAGCTTCACCAACGGTCATAAATTGCAACATCTATAAATAGCCGAAGCATTGAATTCGCTACCCACCGAAACGTTGTGCATTCAATTCGAACTTATTGCAATATGTTGCTTCACCTACTTCATTAATATCTTCAGATATCTTATACTTTAGTGTTTATCATTTATCTACTCGTGAGGAGTTTAAACACTATTTGATTATTGTGTTGTAAAAATCTTAAGGTTGTGGAACCTTAAGTATGGGTATACAATTACAGCTTGTAAGGAGAGTGACTCCTAGTGAGAGGATCATCCGAGCACAGTGTAATTGTCTTTGAACGATAGTGGAAATCCCAGGTGTTCTAGGGACTAGACGTAGGTCGAAATATTAGACCGAACCAGTATAAATTGCCTTGTGTCTTTTTCCCTTCTCTATCTCTGTTTTCACTTGTAGTCGTGTGTAACTCGCGAAAAGTTTTTAAGATCACCTATTTACCCCCTGGCCCTCTAGGTGATATTTCATCTTCAAAATGGATTAAAGAATGTATTAAGCTTAAATAAGGAGTTAAAATGCAACCTAGAGCATAAAGTCATAGAATTTGTGAAGTCAATTTGGAAAATTAATTACGTCTTTTTCATGACATACTTTCCATTAGACCAAAGCATCAGGAAGTAGTGGGATTCTTTCTATTTTGATGTTTCCAAAGTGGTTGAAATGAAAAGTTGTGTGGGATAAATGTTGTATAATGATTTTGGAAGCATTAGGATTAAACTACAAGAAGCCCTAAATCTGTCAGAATTATACTCCAATGAGGCATATAACTTGTAACATATTTTTGGATGAGTAAATAGTGCCCAAAGGCTATGAAAGTTTATAGTCTTAAAGTAGACATCTTGAGGTTTAATTGGATAGGTTATGGGCTTACTTTGGATTTCTGTACATGGAGATATGAATTTTGGAAGTTGACCCATGATTCTAGAATTTTAATCTGGGCAGTAGTAACATTTATATTGTTCTGGAACCGTACGAATTTTTCTGGATGATGGTGATATATTCATTTGAAAATACACATATCAAGGGTCACATAGCCTTTGGAATCACCTAAATTGGATATTTGTACAATTAGTAATGAATTTTCAAAGTTTGTTGAAAATTCTGGCAGTTTTGGTCAAGATCTAAAAATGACATAAATAAGGGTCAATGTTATACCACCTATCATTTAAAGGTTGTGATGAGTTCTAAATGATAATTGAAGCCTTTTTATCATGGTTGGATGTGAAGTATTGAATATTGTCCACTTTTTTTGTAATTATAAGAATTTACAAGTGCCTAGGACCCGACAAGAACTTGAACATTATTCTGTTATTAAACAAACAGGTAGTAATTTTAATCTCATATGCTTTGGATATTTGTGTGTGCATGTTTTGTACCATGATTGTGATGCGTTTATAGGACACAGTTTATTGCATTCAGTTGTGTTCTGGGTTCAAGGCCAAGTTGTGTTTTTTCCCAGCGCTATAGATATTAGCCTTGCTGTGTGTTGTGCTCTGCAGTCAACGTCGTGTGCATTATGTGACTACGTGTGATATATGCTGAATGCTATATGACTTTTTTTCCCCATAGTTGTGGTAAACTAACATATACTAAATATACTTTGAATATGAGATTAACCTGTTACTCTGATATTTAACTTGAATCCTGACATGCCAAAAAGTTCAGGAAGGGGCCATAGTAGAGAACCGAGCTCTTGGGGTTAGTTAGTGGACACGAAGCATAGCTGAAAGGCTTGGTAGGTGGTGAATTTGGAGTAATTGCTTATATTATAATTGTACTGTATTATTTAGTCTGGATGAGAGATTTTAGACAATAATGGAATTTTATTTTGGATAATTGTAAATTTTAATGATCTTAAGGAGTTGATTCTGACATATTACCAGGGTAGTGTTATTGTTGTTACCAATATTCTATGCCCAAACGATATTATATGCTTAATTCTGATGTATGACATGGAAATGAAGGGAGTTGTGACAAGTACCTTATGATAATATTTAGATATCGTTGTTTTCATTATGATTTTACTGGTAAAATTTTAGTTCTTGCCCGTACATAATGGATAATAAGAATAAGATTAAGTGATTTTCATGAAAATTCTTTTATTGTTCCACAGAAAACAATAGAATGTTTGGCGGCTAAAAGAAAGATATGTTTATAAGGACATTGGAAGTAATGTTTCATGAGGAGTAAAACTGATGTCATCAAGAGGGGGAATCGATACACCATGTACTCTTTTTCCCTTATCTAGGTTTTGTTCCACTGAGTTTTCTTAAAAGGTTTTTAATGAGGTAGCACTAGACAGTGTATCAATGGATGATATATTCTTTTCTTTTGTGAGGTTTTTTCCCCACTGGGTCATTCCTAGTTAAAGTTTTTAATAAGGAATATTCATAATTGACATCCAATGGGAGTGTTATGAATATTATATTTGTGGATGTTCAGAGGGAAAATTCCATTTAAATACCAAATGAATTTGTGAAACCCCCAGAAGTCCTTCGAATTTGCAAAAAGACTTAGAGGTGACAAGGACTTTTAAGGGTTTTGCAAATTTGCGCAAAATGATCATTTTGCCCTTAGTTCTAAATAATTAAAAAGAAAAAAGAAAATACTCCCCGGTGGGTTCATCACGGCCGTACCACCGGAGGGTTTTTTTTTTTTTTTTTTTTTTTTTTTTTTTTTTGGCGGGTGGGGTGTTTTGTCAAAAATCAAAACAATTTTTTGCAAATGTGGGGGGTAGGGTTCGAACCCCCCACCCCCCACTCAAAACCAAGTAGCCCAACCAGTTGGGCTACTTGGTTCTCTTATTATATATATACACTAATAAATATATATATTCTTTTTAACATTTTTTCAATGGTATTTACAAGTC
The DNA here is from genome assembly GCA_019022655.1 of Acacia acuminata. Classification (NCBI taxonomy): domain Eukaryota; kingdom Viridiplantae; phylum Streptophyta; class Magnoliopsida; order Fabales; family Fabaceae; genus Acacia; species Acacia acuminata. Next base: position 614,111 of record JAFJYI010000064.1, read on the forward strand.
CAAAAGCGCGATTTACAAGTCAAAAGTGCAAATTACCGAGTGCTTTCTTCGGGGTTCCTTTGATGCATGTTTTGTAAAACAAACAAAAATGCATTATTACAAGTCCAAAAAGCGCGATTTACAAGTCCAAGCGCAAATTACCGGTGTTTTCTTCGGGGTTCCTTTGATACATGTTTTGTAAAACAAAAAAAATGCATTATTACAAGTCCAAAAGTGCGATTTACAAGTCCAAAAGCGCGATTTACCAGTCCAAAAGCACGATTTACAAAACATGCATCAAAGAGTAAAAAAGGAACCCTGAAGAAAACACTGGTAATTTGCGCTTTTGGACTTGTAATTTGCGCTTTTTGACTTGTAAATCGCGCTTTTGGACTTGTAATAATGCATTATTATTATTTTTTTACAAAACATGCATCAAAGGAACCCTGAAGAAAACACTGGTAATTTGCGCTTTTGGACTTGTAATTTGCGCTTTTGGACTTGTAAATCACGCTTTTGAACTTGTAATAATGCATTTTTTTTTCAAAAATGCATCAAAGGAACCCCGAAGAAAGCACGGTAATTTGCGCTTTTGGACTTGTAAATCGCGCTTTTGGACTTACAATAATGCATTTTTTTTTCAAAACATGCATCAAAGGAACCTTGAAGAAAGCACTGGTAATTTGCGCTTTTGGACTTGTAATTTACGCTTTTGGACTTGTAAATCGCGCTTTTGGACTTATAAATACCATTGAAAAAATGTTAAGAAGAATATATATATTTATTAGTGTATATATATAATAAGAGAACCAAATAGCCCAACTGGTTGGGCTACTTGGTTTTGAGTGGGGGGTGGGGGGTTCGAACCCTACCCCCCCACATTTGAAAAAAAATTGTTTTGCTTTTTGACAAAACACCCCACCGCCCAAAAAAAAAAAAAAAAAAAAAAAAAACCTCCTACGGTATGCCGCCGGATGGGGCCCACCGGGTATTGTCTTTTTTCTTTTTAATTATTTAGAACTAAGGGCAAAATGGTCATTTTGCGCGAATTTGCAAAACCCTTAAAAGTCCTTGTCACCTCTAAGTCTTTTTGCAAATTCGACGGACTTCTGGGGGTTTCACAAATTCATTTGGTATTTAAATGGAATTTACCCATGTTCATATCTCCCATTATTTCTTATTCCCCATAGTTTCATATTCTTGCCCATTAATTACTATGATTATGGAATCACATTAATTAAAGATTAGAGAGTTGTGCCTATAAATAGAAGGCATATGTTATATATTTGAGAAAACACTAAGTAGTGAATAAGAATTCTTCTTTCTTACTCTCTACTCATTCTTCCTTTCTCATCTCATCTTTCCCTTTATATTATAACACTCAGGTACTTTGGCACGAAAAATGTTTAGTGTGCTAGTTGTTCTTCCTAAAAATGTTTATGGGTAGAATTACACCTTTGCCCTACATATTTTATTAAATTTTTCTTTTTTTGATCACTTTTCACTCGCAGTATTGTTTACATTTCTTCTTCTTCTTCTTCTTGTTTCGTTTTTGGATTTTTGTGTTTAATTCAAATGTTTATTGCAGAAGAAATTGAGTGTTAAGGGATATATCATACCAGATCCTTCTCTCAGGCAACAAATGTTAGTATAAGCTTGTGTCACGCATTTAGAAAAGTTGCATCTTTGTTCATTGGATTTTTTTTTCCTATCCGCAGCTCAAGAGGTTGAGCTGGCCTTCAAGTCACAGTAAAGTTGTTGCTACATCTGATGAAGGATAGATAGTTGTATTGTTGGTTGTAACTCTTATCCTTATTATAAGGCATCAACTTGTAAGTGTATTTGATTCTTTTTATAAGGCACTTGCTTGTTGTCAAGGAGTATTAATTGTTTTTCTTTTCATGTATGTCCATCATTAATAGAGGTAGTGGGTGAGAGCAATAATAATATGATATTAGAGTTTAGTGCAACAAGTAGGGGTAATATTAAAAATTACTTAAATTTTAGGACAACTTTATTGACTTTAACTGTTTTTATTGGTTTATGTGAATTGTTAGTTGATGCCTTATAATAAGGATTAGAGAGAGTAGTTTTCAGATCTCATTCCCAAAAAAAAAAAAAAAAAGGTAAGGTTATCAAATACTTCTTCCCATCCTAAATATAGGATATAGTTGACTTTTTTTGAAAAAATTAAGGAAACTAAATAAGTTATTTAATCATATCATATATTATGTATCATTATATTATATGTCAGTTTATTAGTCAAACTATCAGTTTGGAGAAAAAAATAAAAATAACAATATTGTAAAGTAATATAATTAACTTCCTTAATTTCTTCAAAATAAATTTAATTTTATCTTATATTTAGAATTAGAGGGAGTATATCCTACTAAACACCTTGTATCTCAATAGTAATTGGCACGATGCAAACCACATGACATGTTTAACTAGGAACAAATGGCCCTTAAAAAGGGCAATCAGTCAGCTATACTTGTCAGGTTCAAAAACATTAAAATAATACTCCTCCTCAATTGTAGTTGTATAAATAAAATAAAAAAATACATTTTAGATAACTAGCCGTCTCTTACTCTTCCTCAATTGGTTCATGCTCTGCAGCTTTTGTTGTGCAATTTATTGCTGTTACAAATTCTCCACGTCTTCATTTCTTTCCCCATGCAGTTTTAACCAAACAACTTTTTTTCCTCAAAAGAAAAAGTCGACTTAGGAAATAGGAGAAACTTATTTCCATTGGTCCATTATGCAAAATGCAACCTTGCCCTTCCAGTCGGCCAATCACTTTCAGTTTGAATTTTACAATTTCAACTTTCGATTCCCAACACCCTTCTTCTCATAAGAATTCAAATTTTGAATTAAGATATTTATCACTCAATTTTGTTCATTTGAGTTAGCGATAGAAGCTGCTTTTCTAATATAATTTACGTGTAAGAAATAAGTAAGTGAGTTGTTTCAATTTACGTGAATGTTCTTCTTAAACACCAACTCAAACCGGCACATATGATAACCTTTCCAGTCTCTCCTGCATCACACTCTTTTTTTAAAATGGATGCCACAAAAAAAAAAGTTGTTGGTGGTAATTTTTTGTTATTTTTATTTTTGAGATGGTGTTTCCGATGGCATAATCATTTAAAATTATCTCAGTGCTGTTGCTACGTTCCAATTTTTTTAGGTGCCGTCGTGCTGCTAGTGGGGTTCAATTTATCGTCCCCATTGTAGTCCATAATATCATTGATATTTGTTTATTGATTTTTCTGCCAATTTTTTTTTTTAAATTGTAGTAAGTATTATTTATTTATGATTTATTATTATTATTATATTGATAATTATATTGAAATTGAATTGATTCGGATATTTGAAAGTTGAATTTCAAAAGAAAAGAATTGATTAGGGCCAACCTCAAAGTACTGGAGCATTATTCCACCAAATTCGAAGGATTGTATTTATTATTCACTCATTGATTTATTGATTATCAAGTTGAGAATAATTGAGATCGAATTTGAATAATGGATTCTTTAGGAGATTTTGAGTTTAGATATTCTTAAATTTGGATTTTGATAACTTCTGGCCGGATCTATAGAGATAAACATTTTTTTTTTTTTTTAATCTATTGTTGTTTTGTAGTTAAATAACCATTTAAATTTTGAATCACTCAATAAATCCATTTAAGGAGAACAATCATGTACTTAAAAATTAATAATTGAAAATTTTTGGAAATTACATTGTCATTATGCCTTATATATTTCACATAAGAAGACTCATTAATGGTGGCATGTATGTTTTTTCAATTTCTCTCATAATCTAATTATCTATTCTTTTCTCCAATTTAAATAATTTTAGATAATCAAGTTTGGTTATATTTAAATTACTTTTTATAATAATATTAAAATTAAAAAACATAAATTATATTAAAATTAATCAAAAAATTAAAATTATACTTTAAAAAAAAAAAATTAAGCCTGCTTTGATTATAAGACAAATAACAATTTGTATTTTTAATAAAGAAGACAAATAAAACTTACTATGGGAGGTGCTTTGGCACATTCAATTGATTATTTAATATGACATGCTAAAATCTTCATAATATTTGATACATGGCTTTATGATTATTTATTCATATTTATAGGTCAGAAAAATCAATTTCAATTATCATCAAACGCCACTAACAATATTAGGAATTGAATTTTGTTATGGACTCACATATTGGGTCCATTGGATCCAGCAAGGATAATTCTCACCAGGATCCCTCTATAATCAGAAAAAACACTAATTGACCTATAATCAAGGCTATAATCTTGGAACATGGAGGTAGTGCGCCTGAGACATGCAGATAGTATGGCTGAAATATGGGCTAAGAGGCGCACAAAGCCCAAGATCCAAACCCTAAAGTAATCTCTATAAATAGGAGGTTAATTTTTTTTTTGGTAACAAAATAGGAGGTTAATTTAATAGCTACACACTCTCGATTCATCTATTTTACTATTCATCCTCACTGTGCACATACCCTACCCCTTTTGGTTAAACGTCATATTTGTGTAGCACAATGATCATCTGATATTCTTTGGTGTCTTCCTAATAGACATCTGAGAACAATCATATTCTCTTCGATATGCGAACATACATATCCCGGAGAATATAACTGATCCTATATAGATAATCCACTAACCCATTGAGGTTAGACGTTTGTATTCTCCAACGGAACAAATTTCAACAAATCTTTTAATGCTTTTTTGAAATATGATTTTTAAAAAAAAATGTATATTGTTTTGAATAGTATGATGTTCAAATACGGTGTTTGTATTAGTTGATATTCAAAATATTTTATTACATTTTTGGCCCAAAATAAATATAAATTTTTTATATATTTAATAATAATGTTAATTTATTGCCTAATAAGATCATGCTTTGAACTTATTGATAAATATTTTATATATAATAATTTTCTCATTCATTTGGTTACTAAACTTTATTAAAATTCTAATTGGATTTATTTTTATTTTTATTATAAAAATTATTCAACAACCAATTGAAATTTACCTTTCACTGCTGATAAGTTTTATTTTTTTTTTTTTAATTTGGACCTATATGAATCATTCTCATATTTTGGTGATAAATGATGAAAATATTATTTATCTCTAACTCTATGTAATCGGAAATAGGGGGCTAGAGGTAGTCACCACCTTTAAATTTTTTAAAAATAATTATATATATAAGATAGCTTTTTTGGAGAAGGGAAATTCCTAGTTTCTGATAGTTTTTCTGGCAATGAAAGGACCAAATATTGTCTCACTTTCATGTCTCTTTAGACACGTGGGACCCAAACATGTAGCATTCAGTTTTATATGTTTTTCTATCAGCAGCTTTTCATTGTAGTCTTAAATGTGTGCTTACTCTTGGTTTCTATATTGCTATCCTACAATTTTACGTGGCATTCAGAGTTTAACAGAAGCAAGAATGAAGCACTATGTTATTAAGATGATGGTTGTAATCAGGATTTGATCTGCTATATAGTCAAATTCACTATAACTTTCTTCAACCATATCTGTCTGTAGCATATGCTTATGCTTGTGACTGTAAATAATATATTCTTTTGGATATACTTCATTTGCTGTATGCAGATTCCCTTAGGGTTTGCTTTAGCGATTCCACCATTTAACTATCCTGTCAACTCCCTGTTTCAAAAATTGGTCATGCACTTTTCGTTGGAAACTCCATTGTACTTAAACCACCAACTCAGATAAGCCACCGTCAGTGGCGGACCTAGGAATTGATGTTTGTGGGTGCACAATTAGTGAGGAGATTTGGGGGTTCGGGGTAGCGCCCCCGAAATTTTTTTTTAAAAGAAAGTTTTAAATAAATTAAAAATCAAATGAATATAGATAAGAAAAGAAAAGAAAAATTCAACTTGATATAGAAAAAAGTTTGACAAGATTAGGGAACATGTTGTAACCTATAAGCTAGCTCACCTCAATGCTTCCTCTATCGAAACCTATAAGATTGTATCTTTTTTCATACAGGGATACTAAGCAACTGAAGCTATGATTTCCAATTTCAAAGCAACTAAACAATTCGCACTCTATGTCAATTTGGTAAGTAATCAGCAAGTAATCCAAAACAAGATAAATTAATATCTAAATGATGAAAAGATAGTATTTGTAATTAATAAATTATAGATAAGTAAACTAAATGAAAGGCTTTTTATATTTTTTTTCATCTTTACCCTTCAAGGAAAGTTTCGTAGCTCAACTGGCAGAGTGCATACTCTTAGGGTGCAGCACACCCTTACGTTGTGGGTTCGAAACCACTTGGGTGAGGTTTTTGTGCATTTTGAGATGCGCTTCACCGTTGGAAAAAAAAAAATGAAAGAAAGGCGCCTTGGGAGGAGTCGAACAGGAGATATGCCAATGAACTCTAGACTTAATACCAACTAGGCTACTTAGAAGAGTTGATATGGGGTTCCTTCAATATATATATATATTATTAAAATTTTAGTGTCTGCACTTGTCCACACCGGCACCGGTGTGTGTCCGCCCCTGGCCACCGTACATGGAACCCAGCACACACTCATATTAGTTATATTTCACAAGTGTGCTGCATATTTTTATTTTTAAGTGGATCACCAGATGTATTTAATAGGTCATACAAGTTGCCTAACCCTATGTCTATTTTTATTGTTGTCAAACTCGCGAGTTGACTCTTCGAGTTTACCGTTTTTACTTTTCTTGTTTACTAAATTGAGTCGAGTCACTGATAAACTCATAACTATTGTAAACTCGGTTAAACTCACGAGTTTATACACCGAGTTTACCGTTTTTACATTTCTAGTTTACAAAATCATGTTAACTCATACTTAAACTCGTGCTAACTTTTTTGATTTGATCATGTTTTGCCGGCCTTTATATATAAGTTTTATAAAAATTTCTTTGTTAAATGTGGTAGATTTTGAATGTTGATGGATTTAATTTCAATTATTTGGATTTAAAATATATTTAAATCAAATTGTTATTATTTTTTATATTTTAATTATTTATTATATACTATTAATATCTTTTTAATAGTAAAAATAAACTCTTACGAATTTACGATTAAAGTTTATGATACGAGTTTTATCATTATCATAAATTTACTTAAACTCACAAGGTGAAAACTTACATGGTGCGTTGCTTTCATTTGGCGGGTTTTCCCAAAGGTGTCATTAGCTATGTGACAAGAAAGGGCTTTGAGATAGGTGACTTTCTTACAATGCATCTAGCTAGGGGTGAACTGCATAAGGTAACTCTTTAGTCATATTATGATTAAGTTTCTTACCTATTATGAAAGGTTTTGTCCCTTTTAGGTTTTTATTTGATGATTCATGTGATTTCCTACTAGCAACTCTGGTTCCAATAGAGGTATTTTTTATTTTTTATTTATGATATAATAGTTTTTAATTTATGATATAGTATTTTTTTTTTTTATTTTCGTCCCCGTCATTAAAATTTCTGGTTCCCCCACTATATGTAATAATAACAATTTCCATGGAAATATAATTTTGCCATTGATAGCCTAAGGTGAAAAACAAATAATCCTTCTGTATTAGTTTGCAAATTATAAATTTTAAAATAATCTCAACTTAGTTGCTTATATTTCTTCAGAATGATTGTTTTATCCTTTTTTAAAATTATGTACGTGACTATAAGGACTATGAATATATCATTTATTTCTTTTTTCTTTTTCCGCATTCATTTACTATAAACTATTCCGATATACTCCCTCCGGTCCTAATTATAGGACAACATTTAGGAGTTGGTTTTAGTTCTAATTATAGGACAACATTCTAATTTTAGTCAATTTCTTCCTAAGATATGAATTGAGAGCTCATTTTGAAATTCAAGTCAATATATAACACCTCCTGTTGTAAATATAGCTTTTTCTTTTATAAATGACCTTTGTACTTTTAGAGACTTGAGTTTGAAACAAAATCTAAGTTTTTAAACTTTGTTGTAAATATAACACTTCCTGTTGTGAATATAGTTTTTTTCTGTTGTGAATGGTCTCTATACGCTTAGGGACATAAGTTTGAAACAAAATTCAGGTGTTTAAATTTTGTTATGAATATAACACTTCCTGTTGTGAATCTAGCCTTTTCTGTTGTGAATTGCTAGGTTTTTAAATTTTGTTGTCAATATAACACTTCGTGTTGTCAATACAACTAATATCAAAAAAATCCTAGAGGATATGTGATTTTGGATTGAGACTTTTTTAATACTATTTTTTATGTTCCTTGGGACGTGAGTGATATTTTCCCTCTTAATTTTCAAGATTCTTTGAGATCTCATGTCTTTCCTCCGCTCAATCTCCATATTTCAAATTCCAAATTTAAGTCCTTTTGATATTTTTTAGGGAAAATGACAGTTGGTCTCAAGGATCATAAAAAATTACAAAAAAGTCCCAACAGAAATTTAAATATAAAAAAAGTCCCTAGGGACTTTTTGATATTATTTATATTGACAACAGAATGTGCTATATTTACAACAAAATTTAAAAACTTGGCCATTCACAACAAAAAACTATATTCATAACAGGAAGTGTCATATTCACAATAAAATTTAAACACCTGGATTTTGTTTCAAACTTAAGCCCTTAAGCATACAGAGGTTATTTACAACCGAAAAAGGCTAGATTCACAATAGGAAGTGCTATATTCATAATAAAATTTTAAACCTGGTCATTCACAACAGAAAAAACCATATTTAAACAAGAAGTGCTATATTTACAATAAAATTAAAAAACTTGGATTTTGTTTCAATACAAATAATATCAAAAAAGTCTCTAAAGACTTTTTTGATATGTGAATTTTGTTGGGACTTTTTTATAATTTTTTATGGTCCTTAGGACCTGACTATCATTTTCCCTTTTTTTTTGGGTACAAAGTGGTAATCATTCAGAATTTTTTATTTTAATTATTTTTATTTAATTTTTTTAGCAATAAGGGATAAGGGGGGGATCGAACCCAAGACGACGGAGGGAAGAGACTAGCTCCAAATACCACTACACTAAGTTAATCATTTATATTTTAAATTAATATATACTTAAAGGTTTTGGTTCGTTACCCAAACTCAAGCCTTTGGTCCAAAGCTTTTGGACTTGGTTCAGTAAAATAAAATGGGAGTGCATATTTACCAACAAAAAAAAGGGAGTGCATAACCCAGCGATCCGACTATCGTCTTTCAACTTTGTCACCAGTAGTAATCTGAAATGAAATCCCTAATGGCGTTGTTGACTGCAAGGGCTTTCTTCTGAGAAATTAGCTCGAGCCAAACATCATGAAGCAGACGGCAATGGATAGCAACGTGTTCTTTCTTCCTCACGAAATCATCAGAAACATTCTCAAACGACTTCCGGTAAAATCTCTCATCCGATTTCAATGTGTGTGTAAAAATTGGAAAAATCTCATACAAAATCCATCTTTCATCTCGGACCACCTTCAACAGTCCACTCATCAAAACCCTTCTCTTCTTTTGGAATGTAATGGAATTAATATTCCTTTGCACTGGCGCTTGAATCTGCTGGATTGCAGGTTGCAAGTCCGTGGAGTTCAGAATTCACCTTCGAACAATTCCTTAAGGAATTCTCGTATCGTGGGTTCCTGCAACGGCCTCCTTTGTCTTGAAACCCATCCGTTTAACCAATCTCCTCATTCCCTTTCATTGTGGAATCCTGAGACTACAGCAGTCAGACATGTTCCTAGGACAAGAACTGACATTCCTTACTATGAGAAATGCGTGACAGGATTTGGGTTCAGTCTGGTTGTTAATGATTACAAGATAGTAAGAACTTATGCTGAGTTTTATGATGCGGTTACTCAGGTGGAAGTGTTTTCGTTAAATAGGGGGACTTGGAAGGCAATAGATATTGGAAACTTGAAAGGGGTGAGACTTAATTCTGAAACTGTCACGGCTAATGGAGCCATATTTTGGTCTGGGGAAAATCTAGTTGGTGAAAAGAAGGAGGGTGAAGACAATATTGATTTCCAGGAGGATGAAGATTATATTGAGCAGGCTGAGGATGAGGTTGATGTGATAGTTTCATTTGACATAGCAAAGGAAGTGTTTTCAGTGATACCATGGCCTGAATTAGACTATATTGCTGATAGAAAGCTTACTGTTTATGAGAACAAACTTGCCATACTTTGTGACATTTGGGAAGATGATGATGAAGTACTTGATATGATTGATTTGTGGGTGTTAGATGAGGGTGCATGTGCATCTGGGGAGACACCGAGCTGGACTAAAAGATATACTAGCAGCTGCCTTTCATGTACCTTAGATTCAATGACTATTTGGAGGAATGAAATTGTTTGCAAACCTTATTCTGAAGACCATGATGATAAAGGAAGAAGAAATGTTCTATGTATGATGAATCTCACTACTAATGAAGTAAAGAGGTCCGTCATTCCCTATTGTGACTCTACTCTTCGTATTTACAATTATGTGGAAAGCCTTTTGTCAGTTGGCAACAACTACTTTGAAGAATCTTGATAATAGGTCCAAGTTATTACGTTGCAAATTACATTGTTGAACAACTAGAGGTGAAATGGAATCTCTAATGTTTTAGAACTTATATCCTATACTATTTGATGTTATTTAGAATTATCCAGAATGCAGATATTTAATAGCGGACATGCCTCTTATTTGGGTTTTGTTGTCCTTTACTATGCCAATGTTCTGCTTTTTTAGGTGAAAATTATTCCCTAGTTTATTACATTGTATGAGATTGAGAGATCAGGAGCAATCAATGCTTCCGTCCTTCTCGTTGGTTTAAATTAAAGCCTCTTTCTTTCAATTTTCTTTGTTTACTTTGCTCTTTCCATATTCATTTTCTGTAGGCATAATTGATGGGGTTATCTAGTTATGGTTTTGGGTTTCTTGCTTGATGATATAGCTTGACTTATCCACAATCAATGGGAGTTATCTGGTTCTTCTATCTGTTTACATTGCACTCAATTTTGGTTTTCTTCTATTTTGGATTAATGAATGCATTTTCTCTTTTTCTCTTTGCTCGAGTTCAAGTTTTCCTCCTCTTCCATTACCTTTTGATATTATAAACTTGTACATTTTTTATAGTGGAGCCTTCCATTGGAAATGGGCATTGTTAGCTTTATAGGCTAGATTTCACTAAGATGTCATAGATTGTTTATGTTCTATTCGGTCATTCATATATGTCTGCTCGCCCACTCCCCCTAACTTGTGTATGGGATTGGAAATTCTTGAAATTTAGTTAGTTGTGTGGCAATTTCAATGCTTTGTCATTGATTTATTGAAACTGATTTAGTCTTCAGTGGAAGTAGTTTTATTAGACTTCTACAGTTCTACTGCATCAAGGTGTTTTGTTTTTTTAAAAAGAAAATACACACACACATGCGTGTGTGTAATTAATTGCTGCCTGCTGGTGTAAGGATGGTTTGGGACTTGTCCATGTAATGTATTGGTGTTATATCGTTTGAGAGGGGACAAAAATAAGTGAAGCAAATTTGAGTTTGTTTGTATTTTATTTCATTTATAGTTGAGGAATGAATTAAATTGATTTGTGTAAGCAGTTTTCCTACTAGGAGCTGATGTGTGTTCTTTGGATCATTGGTGAATTAGAATCAGTATTTGTTTAGAATTTTCTGTTTAGATTTCACCATGCAAATTCGATGTTATCTTATCCTCTTCCTTGAAAATATAGATGTTGTGATTTGATGAAGTTATTCTTGTGTGTTTGTAATGATCAATATACTTTGTTGTAATTGCTTTCTAAAACTTATTGTTTTTGAGCTGCGAGTCCCCTTGAATCAGTTTTGGACTAGACAAGAGAACTAGATTCAATTTGTCAAATCAGAATAATGTCCAGAGAAACAGAGCAATCCCCATCCTTCCAAAAAAAAAAGAAAATTGTTTTGTGCACTTCTAAGCTCTAAAAGGTGTGTTTTTGCCATGTTAGTGCATGTTTAGATTGACGATAGAAGCTGTTTTTTTAACGTGATTTCCTTCCATTTTTGAGAATAAACCAACACTTCAAGTTTCAGCAACCAATTAAGAACTATCATCATTATTCACCTCACCTGAATATCCATTCCACAAGTCCTGCTGTTATTTTACGGAAGAGGATTCCCTCTTCATCTTTTTTCTCCATCCTACTGTAATCAGGATTTGGTCTGCTATTTAGTCAAATTCACTATAACTTTCTTCAACCATATCTATCTGTAGCATATGCTTATGCTTGTGACTGTAAATAATATATTCTTTTGGATATACTTCATTTGCTGTATGCAGATTCCCTTAGGGTTTGCTTTAGCGATTCCACCATTTAACTATCCTGTCAATCTCCTTGTTTCAAAAATTGGTCATGAGCTTTTCGTTGGAAACTCCCTTGTACTTAAACCACCAACTCAGGTAAGCCACCGTACATGGAACCCAGCACACTCTCATATTAGTTATATTTCACAAGTGTGCTGCATATTTTTATTTTTAAGTGGATCACCAGATGTATTTAATAGGTCATACAAGTTGCCTAACCCTATGTCTATTTTTATTGTTGTCAAACTTGAGTTAACTCTTCGAGTTTACCGTTTTTACTTTTCTTGTTTACTAAATTGAGTCGAGTCATTGATAAACTCATGATTATTGTATATTTGGTTAAACTCAGGAGTTTATACATCGAGTTTACTGTTTTTACATTTCTAGTTTACAAAATCGTGTTAACTTACATTTAAACTCGTGCTAACTTTTTTGATTTGATCATGTTCATCGGTCTTTATATATAAGTTTTATAAAAATATCTTTGTTAAATGTGGTAGATTTTGAATGTTGATGGATTTAATTTCAATTATTTGGATTTAAAATATATTTAAATCAAATTGTTATCATTTTTTTTATATTTTATTATTTATTATACACTATTAACACTTATTTAATAATAAAAATAAACTCTTACGAGTTTACGATTAAAGTTTATAATACGAGTTTTATTATTATCATAAATTTACTTAAACTCCCGAGTTGAAAACTTATATGGGGCGTTGCTTTCATTTGACGGGTTTTCCAAAGGTGTCATTAGCTATATGACAGGAAAGGGCTTTGAGATAGGTGACTTTTGTAAGAAAGTCACCTATTTTTTTTTTTTTTTGACCAAAAAAAGATAGGTGACTTTCTTACAATGCATCTAGCTAGGGGTGAACTGCATAAGGTAACTCTTTAGTCATCTTATGATTAAGTTTCTTAACTATTATGAAAGGTTTTGTCCCTTTTAGTTTTTTATCTGATGATTCATGTGATTTTCTACTGGCAATTGTGGTTCCAACAGAGGTATTTTTTATTTATTATATAATAGTTTTTAATTTATGATATAGTATTTTTTATTCTCGCCTCCGTTATTAAAATTCCTGGTTCCACCACTATATGTAATAATAACAATTTCCACGGAAATATAATATTTTGTCATCGAGAGCCCGTAATTTCAATTTGACTAAGGTGAAAAACAAATAATCCTTCTGTATTAGTTTGCAAATTATAAATTTTAAAATAATCTCAACTTAGTTATTTCTTCATAATGATTGTTTTATCCTTTTTTAAAATCATGTACGTGAATATAAGGACTATGAACATATCATTTATTTAATGTTGTTTTTTTCCCGCATTCATTTATGATAAAATGTTCTAATTATAGGATAACATTTAGGAGTTAGTTTTGGTTCCAATTATAGAACAATTTTTTTTTTTTTTTTTTTTTTTTTTTTTACACATAGTAGGAGAAGGGGGAAGGGTTCGCACGGACATGGGGGAGGAGCCAAGCTCCCATGTCACTGCGCTACTAAGGCGCTGGCTAGAACAACATTCTAATTTTAGTCAATTTCTCTTAAAATGCCCTTTCAATTTCTTCCTAAGATATGGATGATAGCTCATTTTGAAACTTAAGTCAATATAGCACTTCCTGTTATGAATATAACTTTTTCTATTGTGAATGACCTTTATACGCTTAGGGACCTGAGTTTGAAACAAAATCAAGGTTTTTAAATTTTGTTGTGAATATAGCATTTCTTGTTATTAATATAGCTTTTTTTTTTTTTTTTGTGAATAGCCCTTGTATGCTTAAAGACCTGAGTTTGAAACAAAATCCAGATGTTTAAATTTTATTGTGAATATAGCACTTCCTGTTGTGAATCTAGCTTTTTCTGTTGTGAATGATCATATTTTTAAATTTTGTTGTCAATATCAATGTTGTTAAAATCGAGATCCTATATAAGATCGGGAGGAGGTATGAAGATCGTAAATTGTGGGATCGATATGGATCATAAGATCCTATTACCTAAGATATAAAGTTACATTCAAATAAAGTTTTTTTAAAAAACCTATAATTTAACATCTTTCTTTTCATTTTTTCCTTGTGTGTATAATATAATTTGTTCTTTTCCCAGTAGTCTCTTTGCCATTTCTCCTTTCCACATCTTCTTAATTACCCTACTCCTCTCTCTAACGTGTCAAGTCAACATCCAGAAAACAAAATTAAAGCTCTCTCTCTTTCTGTCTCTCAAGTGTCATTTTCACACATATACTTTTTTGGGAAAATTACATATAGGTCCCAAGGAAGAGAGATATTTACATTTAGGTCCCTTGAAATTACGAAATTACTCGAAGTCCCAAGGGACTTCGAGTAATTATTTCAGAATGTAAAATTACTTTGCTGCCCATAGTGCATATTTCACACAGAATCGATTAACAACACAAAATGCATAAATTAACAACACAAAATGCATAAATTAACCACAACTTCTGAAAACCTTCAATTTGTCATGTCTCACTTCCAGAAGTTGTGGTTAATTTATGCATTTTGTGTTGTTAATTTATGCATTTTGTGTTGTTAATCGCCTCTGGAAGTAAGACATGACAAATTGAATGTTTTCAGAAGTTGTGGTTAATTTATGCATTTTGTATTGTTAATTTATGCATTTGGTGTTGTTAATCGCCTCTGGAAGTGAGACATGACAGATTGAAGGTTTTTAACTTGTGGTTAATTTATGCATTTTGTGTTGTTAATTTATGCATTTTGTGTTGTTAATCGTCTCTGGAAGTGAGACATGATAAATTGAATGTTTTCATAAGTTGTGGTTAATTTATGCATTTTGTGTTGTTAATCGCCTCTGAAAGTGAGACATGACAAATTGAAGGTTTTCAGAAGTTGTGGTTAATTTATCCATTTTGTGTTGTTAATTTATGCATTTTGTGTTGTTAATCGCTTCTATGTGAAATATGCACTATGGGCAAAGAAAGTAATTTTACATTCTGAAATAATTACTTAAGTCCCTTGGGACTTCTGAGTAATTTCGTAATTTCAAGGGACCTAAATGTAAATATCTTTCTTCCTTGGGACCTATATGTAATTTTCCCTACTTTTTTTTTTGGTCAAAAATTTTCACACGTATACTTCGCACAAAAGAAACCCCATTCACTTCATCCCTTCGTCATTTCCTTCTTTCTCTCTGCCTCCGGCCTCCTCTCATCCTAACTTGTTCTTTCCCTCTCTGCAAAACCAAAACTCATCAAACACATATATACACACAGTTTTGCAAAAAGATTGCTTCTTTTGGAGAAGATATAGAAGAATATGGAGTTATTTCCGACACAGCCAAATTTAAGTGCAGCGGCCAGCGAGAAGCTGAGAATCAAAAGCTGGATCTGAAATGTGTGATACTAGCGATTTACCCGCTAATCCCATCGTTCCAAAGCAAGTTGTGATTTTTGTGGCCAGCTAAATCGTTTAGTTTCAAGATATCGCAGGATCGAGCGATCTCACGAGTCAAAACACGATTTTAATAACAGTGGTCAATATAGCACTTTCTGTTATCAATACAACTAATATCAAAAAGTTCATTAGGGACTTTTTTTGATATGTGATTTTGTGTTAAGACTTTTTTGATATTATTTATATTTCTTAGGACTTTAGTGATATTTTCCCTTTTAATTTTCAAGATTCTCTAAGATCTTTTGTTTTCCCCCACTCAATCTCCCGAACCAATTTCTCTACCTAGGAAGAGCTATTCCATATATAGACCGTCTAAATTTAAACCCATTTAGACGATGAAGATGGAATGAGGTTCCCCCACCCATCCCTGGAATGGGTAGGGAAACTAATTCCCTCAACCTCCATATTTCAAATTTCAAATTGAAGTCCTTCCGATATTTTTTAATATAAAAAAGTCATTTCCCTGTTTTAAAATCACAACACATCGCCATTACCCTGACCAACACCGTCTCACCCTAACCCATCACCAATCGCGATTGCTTCTTCACCTGTCTTTTCTTCAGCGTCTTCCTCGCCCTCCGTCGTTATCTCTTCTCCCTAATTTTCCCTTGAAATAATTGATTTTAAAAAATGCTTACTTAAAATTGAGTGATAGATACATGATAAAAGCCGCCGTAAAAAATGGCCAATGAACACTAAATACAATAAATAAAAAAATTGAAAATGCTAATAAAGTTTTGAAATAATGTGGAAGACCAACCGCCACAATTAAAAATTAAAATAGTCGCTGGGAATGAACTGTGGCGACATTAATTGAAGATGGTGATTTATCAAAGGGTGAATGTGCAAATTTGCCAACCAACTATTATCCGATGAGCGTCTGACACAAATAACCATTGAGGGGACCAAAATTGCCAATCAACAACCACATAACTATAGAAAAAAAAACACCAAATAATTAAGTTAAAATATGAGGCACTGTAGGGCGGTGGCGGAAACGGTGAAGAAAAGAGTGGTTAAGTCTTCTTGTTGGAAAAAGAAAATACCAACAGAGATGGGACTCATAGGAGCAGGCATTGTGGCAGCAGCGGTTGCTGCTTGTGGTATCGGAGGGATGGAACCAGGGTGCAAGGTGCGTGCAAGCCAAATGTTGTGGATTCATGGATGAGTTCAAGAGGTGAGTGGAACACCCAACAACAATAGAAGTTTTGGAAATACCGATGTCGCCGACACCGTGGATAGTCAATGGAAGACGGAGACACCAAGCAAGATGACGGGGTAATAGTTCGTTAGCGAATCGCTCCAAATTGTGTGTTTTTTCACTTTTAAATTGTTGATTGGCTATTTTGGTCCCCTCAATAGTTATTTGTGTCGGCGCTCCTCGGATAATAGTTGGTTGGCAAATCTGCACCTTGACCCTTTATCAAATAATCTTGTAGATATTATTTTATTAATACCATGTGTGTGCTTCACGCTAACAGTAGTAGAGATAAAAGTTTTCACATGGACGGATTCATCATAAATGGATTTCAAAATGAGATATTTAAACACATTAATTTTTCAAATTGTATTTGCGCTATTTTTTTAATACAAATTCATGCTATCTTAGTTGTTTTTTAATTTATTTTTTATTTAATTAGATTAAATTAGATGCCACTAGGTTCTCCCATTAAGGAGTTTCTATGGCAGAGTCTAGCCACTCACTCGAGGAACAACTTTTCATTCTAAGTGTCTTTGTGCTGCTCTATTTTGGGTTGTAACAAACATATTGCAATCATCAACTGGTCATCTATTGTGTAGAAATGTTTCATTCATATTCCGGATGACTTATTTTTGGAACTTAATATCATGTCACAAAAAATCTTGACACTAATCTTTGATTTTTTTAATGTTACTGTTAGGACCCCTTCTAAGTTGATTATTTCAATTTCGTCACTAAATTTAAATTATGTTCCATACCTATTTATATTCTGTAGAATCTATTATTTCATTTAATATCATTTTGTCTTTTAATAAATAAATAAAAATCCATTAAAGTTTATAAAACATATTCCCATTCCTTCAATAATAATAATACTATTAGTCTCATTAATTCAAAATACTGGCTCTATGAATGTAAATAATGACTTTTAAATGCTAAAGTATCAATCACTTTCCTTTGACATTATTAGGAGTTGAATTGGACTACTGTGTACAAAGTTGTGTAAAAATAATGGGTTTGGTTCCTCTTATCATCCCTCATAATCTCTAAATCATATCCGTCTAATCAATCTAAAAATTTATAATATTACTTTAACTTTTATCTCATTTCCCAATCAATAGCTCGGATGGGACTGATGAGGGATATAGAGAAAAAAGATGAGAATATGATCCTCTTCTATAAAATAATAGCGGCTGTGTTCTGATTTGTGTAATGGATATTCAGGCAAGGTGAATAATGATGATAGTTCTTATTTGGTTGCTGAAACTTGAAGTGTTGATTTATTCTCAAGGGTAGAAGGAAGTTACGTTGGAAAAACAGCTTCTACCTACCGTTAATCTAAATAGGCATCAACACAACACAGCTTGTTACACACCTTTTAGAGCTTAGAAGTGCACAGAAAAAAAAAAAAAAAAATCTTGGAAGGATGGGGATTGCTCTGTTTCTCCGATTTGACAAATCTGAATCTAGTTCTCTTGTCCAGTCCAAAACTGATTCAAGGGGACTTCAGCTCAAAAACAACAAGTTTTAAAAAGCAATTACAACAAAGTATATTGATCATTACAAACACACAAGAATAAATTCATCAACCACAGAATCTATATTTTCAAGGAAGAGCATAAGATAACATAGAATTTGCATGGTGAAATCTAAACAGAAAACTATAAACAAATACTGATTCTAATTCACCAATGATCCAAAGAACACACATCAGCTCCTAGTAGGAAAATTGCTTTGATAGAGTATCGATCAGTTAGAGATTTTAAGAATCAATATTTATTAATATAATTTTAGATATTGTTTATTTTATTTAGGATATTTTCTTATTTATTAGTGGTCCTTAAGTTTAGGATTGGTGGGTTGGTTAGTTACAAATTAAAATAGTATTTATTTAGGTATTTACTTCCATTATTTGCATCATGGATTAATGGGATAAATTTAGGAGTATTTTTAGGGAGTGATTGTTATATTTTTATCTATAAATATGAAGTATCAATTCATGTAAAAGTATGCAATAGATATGAAAAATTATTAGAGAATTATTTCTCAGATTATGGGAGATTTTCCTTGGGCTTTAATAGTCCGATGGGTACAGATTCGATTCATCTTTCTATTAAAGATTTATTCTATTCTTTATCATATTATGATATTAGATTCTGATTTCATAGTCTGATAAAGATTTATCCTTTTAATTTTTATCCTCTTATTCTTTTACCTTTCCTAAAATAAAAAGAATCCGTCTCTATCATGCTTACACAAATCAATTTAATTCATTCCTCAAGTATAAATGAAATAAAATGCAAACAAAGTCCAATTTGCTTCACTTATTTTTGTCCCCTCTCAAACGATATAACACCAATACATTACATGGACAAGTCCCAAACCATCCTTGCACCAGCAGGCAGCAATTAATTATTTCTTTTTAAGAAAACAAATCAACTTGATGCAGTAGAATTGTAGAAGTCTAATAAAACTACTTCCACTAAAGACTAAATCAGTTTCAATAAATCAATGACAAAGCATTGCCACACAAATGACTAAATTCTCAAGAATTTCCAATCCCATGACATATATGTATGACCGAACAAAACTTAAGCAAATTGTGACATCTTAATGAAATGTAGCACATAAAGCTAACAATGCCCATTTCTAATGGAAGGTTCCACTACCAAAAATGTACAAGTTCATAATATCAAAAGGTAATGGAAGAGGAGGAAAACTTGAACTCAAGCAAAGAAAAAAAGGGAAAATGCATTCATTAATCCAAAACGGAAGAAAACCAAAATAGAGTGCAATGTAAACAGATAGAAGAACTAGATAACTCCCATTGATTGTGGATATGTCAAGCAATATCATCAAGCAAGAAACCCAAAACCATAACTAGATAATCCCATCAATTATGCCTACAGAAAATGAATATGGAAAGAGCAGAGTAACAAAGGAAATTGAAACAAAGAGGCTCTAATTTAAAGCAACGAGAGGGAGGGAAGCATCGATTACCCCTGACCTCTCAATCTCATACAATATAATAAACCAGGGCATAATTTTCACCTAAAAAAGCAGAACATTGGCATAGTAAAGGACAACAAAACCCAAATAGGCATGTCTGTTATTAAATATCTGCATTCTGGATAATTCTAAATAACATCAAAAAGTATAGGTATACAAGTTCTAAAACATCAGAGATTCCATTTTACCAAAAGTTGTTCAACAATGTAAATCTACTTGGACCTATTATCAAGATTCTGCAATGTAGTTGTTGGCAACTAATACAAGGCTTTCCACATAATTGTGAATATTAATACAGTCATAATAGGGACTATTGGACCTCTTTACTTCATTAGTAGTGAGATTCATCATATATAGAACATTTCTTCTTCCTCCATCATCCTGCTCTTTAGAATAAGGTATGCCAACAATTTCATTCCTCCAAATAATCATTGAATCTATCGTACATGAAAGGGGGATGCTAGTATATCTTTTAGTCCAACTCCATGCCTGCCCAGATGCACATGTACCCTCATCTAACACCCACAAATAAATCACAATGTATTTCATCACCAACTGGCCAAGTGTAACAAAGTATGGCAAGTTTGTTCTCATAAACAGTAAGCTTTACCTCAGAATTATAGTCTACTTCGGGCCATGGTATCACGGTAAACACTTCCTTTGCTATGTCAAATGAAACTATCACATAAACCAGATCTTCAGCCTCCTCAACATAATATATCTCCTCCTGGAAACCAATATTGTCTTCACCCTCCTTCTTTTCATCAACTAGCTTGACCCTAGACCAAAATATGGCTCCATTGACCGCGACAGTTCCAGAATTAAGTCTCACCCCTTTCAAGTTCCCAATATCTATTGCCTTCCATGTCCCCCTATTTAACGAAAACACTTCCACCTCAGTAAATCATTATAGAAATCAGCATAAGCTCTTACTATCTTGTAATCATTAACAATATGACTGAACCCAAATCCTGTCACGCAGTCATCAAAGTAAGAAATGCCAGTTCTTGTCCTAGGAACATGTCTGACTGCTGTAGTCGCAGGATTCCACAATGAAAGCGAATGAGGAGTTGCAGGAACCCACGATACTAGCATTCCTTGAGGAATTGTTCGAAGGCGAGTCCTGAACTCCACGGACTTGCAGCCCGCAACCCAGCAGAATCAAGCGCCAGAGCAAAGGAATATGAATTTTAATACATTCCAAAAGAAGAGAATGGTTTAGATGAGTAGACTGTTGAAGGTGGTTCGCGATGAAAGATGGATTTTGAATGAGATTTTTCCAATCTTTACAGACACAATGAAATCGGATGAGAGATTTTACCGGAAGTCGTTTGAGAATGTTTCTGATGATTTTATGAGGAAGAAAGAGAACGTCGCTATCCATTCCCGTCTGCTTCATGATGATTGGCTCGAACTAATTTCTCAGAAGAAAGCCCTTGCTATCAACAAAGCCATTAGGGATTTCATCCCAGATTACTACTGGTGACAAAGTTGAAAGAAGATAGTCGGATCGCTGGGTTATGTAGTCTCATTACCAAGTTCAAAACCATTGGACCAAAGGCTTTGGTTTGGGCCACGAACCAAAACCATAAGTATATATTAATTCAAACTAAATGATTGCCACTTTGTAAAAAAAAAAAAAAAAAACAATGAGTCCGTTTGGGTTAGCGGTGGGAACGGTGGTTTAAAAGCTATCTGTTTTTAAAACAAGCTTGGTAGGAACGGTGGCTTAAAAGCTATCTTATTTGTCTTTTGATTGATAGTGGTAGAAGTGGCGGGGCCCATGTCAAAAAACTGATAGCTTTTTGGAAAAAGCTCCATGCTAGAGCTTTTTCCTTAACGGACATTTTGAGTTTTTTGAGCTTTTTCCTTAACGCTCAACCCAAACGGACCAAAAATCAGTTGGTAGCACTGGACTTTTTTTCAAAATTGCTAGTCCTAACACTCCTAACGCTGCACACCAAACAAGCCCAAAAAATGATAACTACGCTCTAGTTAAATGCAAGTCAAATGTTAATGAGGAGTGTCACAGTTGGCTAAGGCGTCGACTTTCATCTAAAAAAGGAGGATGTTCGATACCTGCTGGTTGATGTGAGGGTCTCATTTGTGGGCGATCTGTAAGTACCTCTATAGGCGCTCTCTGAACCTGGAGGCATGCTTTGACCCTGTTGGGGTTTTGTTTTTAAAAAAAATGCAACTCATATGTATAGAAAAAGTTTGGTTTAACGTGTTTGTCATTTTGTAGGGTAGTTATTGATATTTGTTTTTAATCTTACCCCTTTTTAATTTCTATTGGGAAGACAGAAGTGTGAAAATCATTTGTAAAGTAGATGAGACAAAAATTTTGATAACAAAAAATGTCGAAATTTAATACATTTTTTGGCATGCAAGAATGGGGTATAAATAACTTACATTTAGGTATAAAGTGATATATTACCTCCCGTCTTATTTATAAAACCTAATAACAAAATTAGGCGGTTTAAGAAAGTAGTTAAAAATAATAAATATCTCTTAAAATATATTTTTTTGAGTATGCCCGGAGAGAGAAATAGAATAAAAATAAGTGTCATCTTCCCTATAATTAATGCAATATAAATAATTAATGAGGGACACAAAAGGGAGGGAAAAAAAAAACTCATTGAATGATGAAACAACTCTTGTCGGATTTTTGTAAAACGGATTAAAACAATTCAAATTTTAGGCTCTTATAAAAATGATCCAATAAAGTATATTACAAAGAAAATTAATATTTTTGTCCTTATAGTTTTGAGTATAAGTTTCTATATTTTCTATTGATACAATTTAATCCCTATAATTATAACTCAGTTGCAACCCAACTTTTAAACTTTAACTGGTTACAACTTAATCCTTATAATATAAATAAATCATTAAAAAACTTTAGCCCTTATGTTTTTTTTTTAAAAAAAAAAAATATATTTCATAAAACTTTAGGGTCTAGAATTTAAAATGTTTAAAATTATAAAGATGGACTTGCAATACCTCAAAGTTTAATAACTGAATTACAACCCAGCCAAAATTATAGAAATCAAAATATGAATTTTCCCTATATTTTGTATATTAAGTTATACTGAATAAGTCCAATCAAGAATCCCAGTTTTAAATTAACTATTTTTTTAATTAATCATTACTTATCAAAACATTTATAGTAAAATTTTGAACTTGTTAAATTCTCCCACTCGGATAATTAAACTTGTTGAATTTTAAAAATAAATTTTAAGTAAATTAATAGTCATTGAATTTAAAAGTGACCAACATTTTGAAAGAGAATATTATTTACTACTTATAGCATATATTTGGAACTGTAATAGGCAAAGGATGAGGTGAAAAAATATGTTTGTAATAAATAAAAGGCCAATATATATGTATAATCCTTTCACTCTCTTTGGTGCGTGGGCTTGAGTTCTGATAGATTGGGAATGAGACTAGAATTGAGGTTTCAAAGTCAAGTTTGATGATCCCTCTCCGTCGCTGGGACTCCTTTGGTAGGCGATCTTGTAAGTCCCCAGTAAGTGCTCATAGAGATCGGGGCCGTGCCACCCGACCTTGGTGGGGGACTGATGTCGAACCCCTCCAAAACTTTTTTCTTATAAAAAAAAAAAAAAAGTCAAGTTTGATAACCCCTCGTCCTTGGGTTCAACTGGCGTTGGGGTCGGTCTTCCTCACCTTAAGGGAGGGGGTTCGATCCCTACGTTGGTCAAGGCGCTGGAGGAGGCATCCTAGGGGTCTAGGAAGTAGTGGTAACGCTGGTAGAGGTGGAGGCATGTGTACTCTCTCGCGTATCCCATGTAGCCCGGGCTCAAGCCCTCCCCGGGTAATGGGTGAGCCTAACCCCTTTCCTAAAATTTTCATTTAAAAAAAAAAAAAAAAAAGTCAAGTTTGATAGGAAGTAATTTTAATAAGAAAACTTTCATTAATTTTATTTTGTAATCTAAAATAAATTATAAAAGTATCATAATACCCTTCTCACCCATCACTATCATGTGACTCTCTTGCTACATGTGTCTGTCGTCAAAAGCTTGCTGAAAAGATGACCCAGATTGTAAAATTGTCTATGGTATGACTCCCTAGTCCTTACTTTATGCATAAATACTTTTTTAAGAGAACGATCACCTATGGTTCGGGCCCTGAACCAAAACCTTGAGTAAGTATGAGTAATTTAAAATGTAAATAATTATTCCCCCTACTTACTGTTCTTAATATAAAATAAATTTAAAGAGTTAATTTTAGTTTTAAATATAAGACATAATTTTTATATTTATCGACATTTTTTAAATTTATCTCTATTGATACTCTCTCAATAATAATTAAAGAGGAAATGGAAGGAAGAAATTAAGGAAGATGACTAGTGTTTTAGAAAATACATGTCATATTAACTAACTTAACTAATATAATTAAATTAGGTAAATATGTCTTATAATGAGGATCGAAGGAGTATCTTATAGAGAAAATTAATGATTTTGTTCTTAGTTTTGAGTTAATTGTAACTCAATTTCTAAATTTTATCTTAATGCAATTCAATCTATATAGTTTTAACCAAGGCTATCAAATCCAAACTAATATTTGAACCAGTTGAGGTAGTGGGTCAACTTAAGGCTAGACAGGTGGGGAATAAAAACTAAAAAAAGTAATTTATATTCTCATCATAATATCATACAATCTAAAATCAATTCAATACATTGAATCACTAACAAAATAAGCATATATCTTTCCAAGATTCTTCACAAGTTCTTTAACATATTGATATGTAATATCAATTGATTATCTAATGACACTATAATCAATAATCATAAATATTTTTGCTAGCAAGTTATCAAAATAGATAAATGATAACAAAATATTCCTACATACAATCCTTTAATCATTAAACTAATTGTCGTTAATATAAAATTATCATTAACTTTGACCAATGTTGTTATATACCCCTATAAAAATATTATTTTTTTTAAAAAAAGGCAATCGGGTTAACCTAGCTACCCACCAGGGTTGACTAGGTCACCCGAGTTGGGACAGGGCCTCCTAGGTTGCATAGAATTCCAGGTCAAAAGACCTATCAAGACCAGTTTCATGGCTAAGTCACCAATTTTTGAGTGACCCTCCTTTTAACTTGTTTGTAGCTCGATTATTGAACTTTGACTTGTTACAATTCAATCCTTATAATTTAACCATTTGAAACTTTATTCTTATATTTTTAAAAATAAAAAATGTGTTTTGTAAAACTTAAGGCCTAGAATTTTAAATTGTTAAAATTATAAAGACCAAGTTGGAAGGACTCAAAGTTTAATAGATGAATTACAACCAAAACAAAATTATATAGATCAAAGATGTATTTTCCTTATGTTTATAATATTGAGTTCCAGCACTAAAAAATTATGTGTTCTACTAATTAAGTCAAAACAATAATTCAATCTTTAGTTTAGTTTTAGGAGATTTTTATTTTTATTTTTCAATTTACCGTTACTTATCAAAACATTTCTTCCAAAATTTTGAGGCAAATAAATTTTTAATTCTCCGTTTTTCAAAATATTAAACTTGTTGAATTTCAAAATTAAATTATAAATAAATTAATATTTGGTGAATTTAAAGTGACCAACATTTTGAAACAAAACCAAAATTCCAATAATCGTCATTTTGAAAGAGAAGATTATTTACTCCTTAAATCATATGTTTTGTAATGTAAATAGCAAAGGATGAAAGGGTAAAATTTGTTCACAGTAAATAAAAGACTAATACATATGTCTTTTTTTTTTAATACCTAACCTAATGCATATGTCTAATCCTCTAATTTTAAGTCAAGTTCCAGTTTAATCTTTTACATTTATGAAATGTATTTTCAGTCCTTTAATATTAATACTATTAGTCTCATTAACAAAAAAAATGCTAGCTATGCGAATATAAATGATGACTTTGTAATTAAATATCAATATAATGATATTTAATCTAAAATTTTTATATTGAAAATATTCAAAATAGAACCTAATGAATTGCCTAGTTTAAACTTTCGACATCGACAACTAATCCTTCAAAAATAAAAATATTATATTAAAAGATTAAATTTTAAGCATGTTTTCCCATTATTTAATTGTAGAGTCGTTGCTTAAATTTATCTTGTAAATATTTTGCATTGATGAAACCAGCGTTGTTAACATCAAATCACTAAAATGTTACTATTAAGACCGTTTCTAAGTTGTTTATTTCAATTTTATCGTCATTAATTTATGTTCCATATCTATTTGTAATCTGTAGACTCTATTATTTCATTTAATATCATTGCCTTTTTGAGGGAAAAAAAAATCCATTAAGTTTATATAATGTATTTCCGGTCGTTCAATACTAATAATACTATTAGTCTCATTAATGAAAAATACTGGCTCTATGGATGTGGATAATGACTTTTAAATGCTAAGGTATCGCTTTACTTTGACACTATTAGGAGTTGAATGGGACAACTGTGTTTTCAATGTTGTGTAAAATAACCGTGACTGTGTTTTGACTTGTGTAAATGAAGTAAAATGTAAACAAACTCAAATTTGTTTCGCTTATTTTTGTCCCCTCTCAAACGATATAACACCAATACATTACATGGACAAGTCCCAAACATCCTTACACCAGAAGGCAACAATTAATGAGACACACGTGTGTGTGTGTGTGTGTTTACTTTTTTTTAAAAACAAAACAACTTGATGCAGTAGAACTGTAGAAGTCTAATAAAACTACTTCCACAGAAGACCAAATCAGTTTCAATAAATCAATGACAAAGCATTAAAATTGCCACACAAACAACTAAATTTCAAGAATTTCCAATCCCAACCACAAGTTTGGGGAGTGGGCGAGCAGACATATATGAACAACTGAAGAAAACTTAAACAAATTGTGACGTCCTCATGAAATGTAGCACATAAAGCTAACAATGCCCATTTCCAATGGAAGGTTCCACTACCAAAAATGTACAAGTTTATAATATCAAAAGGTAATGGAAGAGGAGGAAAACTTGAACTCAAGCAAAGCAAAAAAGGGAAAATGCATTAATTAATCTAGATGAATACGGGAAGAGCAGAGTAAATGGAGAAAATTGAAAGATAGGGGCTTTAATTTAAAGCAACGAGAGGGAAGGAAGCATTAGTTACTCCTGACCTCTCAATCTCATACAATACAATAAACCAGGGTATCATTTTCACCTAAAAAAGCAGAACATTGGCATAGTAAAGGACAACAAAACCCAAATAAGAGGCATGCCCGCTATTAAATATCTGCATTCTGGACAATTCTATATGACATCAAATAGTATAGGTATATAAGTTCAAAAACATTAGAGATTC
The DNA here is from genome assembly GCA_019022655.1 of Acacia acuminata. Lineage (NCBI taxonomy): Eukaryota > Viridiplantae > Streptophyta > Magnoliopsida > Fabales > Fabaceae > Acacia > Acacia acuminata. Next base: position 641,414 of record JAFJYI010000064.1, read on the forward strand.
CATTTCACCTAAAGTTGTTCTACAATGTAAATCTGCATCGTAGTAACTTCAACTTGGACCTATTATCAAGATTCTTCAATGTAGTTGTTGCCCACGGATACAAGACTTTCCACATAATTGTAAATATAAAGAATAGAGTGGCAATCGGGAATAACGGACCTCTTTACTTCATTAGTTGTGAGATTCATCATGCATAGAACATTTCTTCTTCCTTTATCATCATGCTCTTCAGAATCAGGTTTGCAAACAATTTCATTCCCCCAAATAGTCATTGAATCTAACGTACATGAAAGCGGGCTGCTAGTATATCTTTTAGTCCAGCTCCATGTCTTCCCAGACGCACATGTACCCTCATCTAACACCCACAAATCAATCATATCAGGTATTTCATCTTCATCTTCCCAAATGTCACAAAGTATGGCAAGTTTGTTCTCAAAAACAGTAAGCCTTTCATCAGCATTATAGTCTAATTCGGGCCGTGGTATCACTGTAAACCCTTCCTTTGCTATGTCAAATGAAACTATCACATCAACCTCATCTTCATCCTCCTGGAAATCAATATTGTCTTCACCCTCATTCTTTTCACCAACCTGATTTACCCCAGACCAAAATATGGCTCCATTAGCCGTGACAGTTTCAGGATTAAATCTCACCCCTTTCAAGTTCCCAATATCTATTGCCTTCCAGGTCCCCCTATTTAACGAAAACACTTCCACCTCAGTAACCACATCATAAAACTCTGCATAAGTTCTTACTATCTTGTAATCATCAACAATCGGACTGAACCCAAATCCTGTCACGCAGTCATCGTCAGTTCTTGTCCTAGGAACATGTCTGACTGCTGTAGTCGCAGGATTCCACAATGAAAGCGAACGAGGAGATCGGTTAAACTCATGGATTTCAAGACAAAGGAGGCCATTGCAGGAAGCCACGATACGAGCATTCCAAGAGAAATTGTTCAAAGGTGAATTCTGAACTGCACGGGCTTGCAGCTCGCAATCCAGCAGAATCAAGCGCCAGAGGAAAGGACTAGTAAGTTGATTACATGCCAAAAGAAGAGGAGGGTTTTGATGAGTAGACTGTTGAAGGTGGTCCCCGATGAAAGATGGATTTTGTATGAGATTTTTCCAATCTTTACACACACATTGAAATCGGATGAGAGATTTTACCGGAAGTAGTTTGAGAATGTTTCTGATGATTTCGTGAGGAAGAAAGAGCCCGCCGCTATCCATTGCCGTCTGCTTCATGATGCTTGGCTCGAACTAATTTCTCATAAGAAAGCCCTTGCCATCAACAAAGCCATTAGGGCTTCCAATTCAGATTACTACCGGTGACAAAGTTGAAAGAAGACAATCGGGTCGCTGGGTTATGTACGCCCATTTTATTTTACTGAACCTAAGTCCAAAACCATTGGACCAAAGGCTTTGGTTTGGGCCACGAACCAAAACCTTAAGTTTCAAAATATAAATGATTACTCTTTTTAATATAAAGGCCTAGCCTCTCTTTTACCGAAAAAAAAAAAAAAAATATATATATATATATATATATATATATAAATGATTACCACTTTGTACCCAAAAAATAAATGATAATCACTCTTTACTTGAATGCAAGTCATCTGTATGGAAAAAGTTGAGTTTAAGGTGTAAGTCATTTGTGGAGTAATTATTGACATTTTTTAATTGTATCCCTACTTAATTTCTATTGTAAAGATAGAAGTGTGAAAATCATTTGTAAAATAGAGGAGACAAGAAATTTGATTAGGGAAAATGTTGAAATTTAATGCATTATTTGGTAGGCCATAAGGTAGTAAAAGTGACTTACATTTAAGTATAAAGTGATATACTATCTCCAATCTTATTTATAAAAGCTTGATAACTAAATTACGGGTTTAGGAAAATAATTAAATTAGTTCAAAATAATAAATATATCTTGAAATAATTTTTTTTTTCAAGTATGCGCTTATTGAGAGAGAAATGGAGTAAAAATAAATATCATCAACCCTTTGATTAATATAATATACATAATCAATGAGAGGCACAAATGAAAAAACTAATTAAATGGTGAGACAATAATTGTCATAAAAGGAATTAAGACAATTCAAATTTTGAGCTCTTATAAAAATAATCAAAAGGAGTATATTACAAAGAAAATTAATATTATTTTCCTTATTTTGAGTCTAATTTTCTATATTTTATATTGATACAATTTAATCCCCATTATTATAACTCCATTGTAACCTACTTCTTAAACATTAACTTGTTTTTGTTTTTTTGCCCATATCCTAAACTTTAACTTGTTACAACTTAATCCTTATAATTTAATTTAATCATTAAAAACTTTAGCCCTTATGTTTTTTTTAAAATCAAATATTTCATAAAACTTGAGTGTCTAGAATTTTAAACGTTTAAAATTATAAAAACCGGCTTGCACTGCCTCAAAGTTTAATAACTCAATTACAACACAACCAAAATTATAGAAATCAAAATATTAATTTTCCCTATATTTTATATATTAAGTCATACTGATCAAGTCCAAACAAGAATTCCAGTTAATTTCTATTTTTTTTAATTTATCGGTAACATTTATAGTAAAAATTCGAACTTGTTTAATTCTCCATTTCTCGAATTATTAAACTTGATGGATATTAAAAATAGATTTTAAGTAAATTAATACTTAATGAATTTAAAATTGACCAACATTATGAAACAATACCAAAATTCCATGGATCATCATTTTAAAAGAGAAAGATTATTTACTACTAAAAGCATATGGAACTGTAAAAGGCAAAGGATGAGGTGAAAAAATATGTTTGCAATAAATAAAAGGCTAATATATATGTATAATCCTTTCACTCTGTCTGGTGCGTGGATTTGAGTTTTGATGGATTGGGATTGAAATTGGGAATGATAGTGGGATTTGGGATTGAGGTTTTAAAGTCATGTTTGATAGGAAGTAATATTTAATAAGAAAACTTTCATTAATTTTATTTTATAATATAAAATAAATTATAAAAGTATAATAATACCCTTCTCACCCATCACTATCATATGACTCTCTTGCTACTTGTGTTTGTCGTCAAAAGCTTGCTGAAAAGATGACACAGATAATAAAATTGACTATGGTATAACACGTTTTGATGGACTTTATGCATAAATACTTTTCAAAGAGAACAATCACCTTTGGTTTGGGTCTCGAACCAAAACAATAAGTAAATATTAGTAAATCAAAATGTAAATCATTAGAATTATACCTTGTGCTTTCTGTTCCTAATATAAGATATATTTTTAGAGGTAATTTTAATCTTAGATATAAGTCATAATTTTGATATTTATCAACATTTTTCTAATTTACCACTATTGATACTTTCGCAACAATAATCAAGAAAAAAAGGGGATGATTAAATTAAGAAAGATGACTAGGGTATAATAAAAATGTTTTATCAACAACTAATCCTTCAAAAATAAAAATATTATATTGAAATATTAAATTTGAAGCATGTTTTATCATCATTTAATTGTAGAGTCATTATTTAAATTTATTGTGTCAATATTTTACTTTGATGAAACTAGCAATGTTAACATTAAATCACTACAAATATATTTTATAACCTTATCATATATAAATTAAAATGTCTGCAACCAAACCATACATAACATCAACTTATATAAGCAAGCCGAATCACAATTTATTTGCATTTGAGAAGAGCTTGAGGGTTTGTGGTTTGTCCATGCCTTCTTTCATTGTCATAGAGTTTGAATAATAGTAGAAGTGTTATAATGTGTTATAATGCATGGGGATTTTGAGAAATTACTTCGACTGTAATTACAATTAATATTACAACACTCATCAGGAATGGCAAGATTTATAATTTATACATTATTTAAGACATTAATATTAATTTTATATAATTAATACATACCGATTCTGTTCAAAAAAACTCAGAATAAGATCAAATATATTTACCGGATTCATTTTCTTAAAATAATCGTAAATACTGAAGATGACGACGGTAGATCGCAGAATAACTTCCATATTTATAATTTGAACCCCTGAACTATGCACTTGATTATACATTAAATGGGCATCCATTAATGAATAATTTGAATACAAATTATTATAAAGAGAGTTATTTTAAAAAAACTAATGGCACATTTTTTTGTAAGTAATTAACTAACTCAACTATTTTTTTATTTGATAAAGAGTTTTTCCTATCAATGTAACATCCCAATTTTCTAAAGTGTTTTCAATATAGTTTGAGAGTAGAGCATCGGAATAATTTAAAAGAGCGAGCATCGATAAACCTTCACTTTGGTGTGTTTGGTTGTTATTACGGTGGTACAACTATCCGAATATTTAATAATACGGTGATACAATATTTTATAACCATCTTCTCCGCTCATGTCCTCACGCGTCTTGTTTACCCTTGTCCTCTGGTCTGGTTCCTCCGGACCACGAAGCTATAGTGAGGGCTAAGGTTCAATTACCATTGAACCTCAGTAATCTGTTAACCTCATGCTTATGTAAGCAGTTATGTATGACGAGATATTCATGACATTACAAAGCAATAATCAACATAAAAACTCATAACAGATTTTTCCGGATAACGGTACACGCCCACGCATATGTACGTTATCTCTAGTCCGCACTATTCACCGGTGCCACGATGGCCTATCGTGTCCTCGCCGCTAGGAAAACTCAACGGCGTTATCAAGACCATAACCCGTGTATGCTGTATGTGTATGAAACTTTAAAACAATATTTGAGTCTATGAATACATCTATCACATATATGTTCACCATAAGCATCAGAGTTAGTATTACAGTACGCGTCCGTACCTTCGTTGACGATTTTGGTACGTTCGTTGATCGGACTGTGGTCACGCTTATCCTATAATGGTAATATCGCATTTATTAATTCACAACTAATATCTTAGTAGATATCTTAGTCACTAATGACCATTTTACTCATGGTGGTGGAATTATTTTTCAGCTTATTTCGCTTATTTTTCAGAAAAACGCTGGCACAGTTTCTGGGCAGATTTTTCGTCTAACTTCGAAAAATCATAATTAATTCTAGAAAAATCGAAACGAGGATCCGTAAAATTATTTGCAATCCTTAGGATGTCTATTTTCAAGTAAAAATACTAAACCTTGCCCAGATTACACGAATCATTCCCAGTTCTTAAGTTTTGAGCCTCTGCCCAGAATTTTTCCAGAAATTCGTAGCCCAACTTTGAGAATTTTTATCTCCCTGTACAAAACTCATTTTAACATGTTCTTGACATATTTAAAAATCCCTATATGTCTATTTTAACCATGAATTTTCCCAGAATTTGGTTACTATTTTTTCAATATGAAATTCTGGCGTTTTCATGGCTGATTCCAGAAATTCCGAAACCGATGAAATTTCGCTAACTTCGTTACTTTGATGTTTCTCTTCCAGAAATTTTGCTATATAACCTCCCTCATCCTTTTTTTGAAATAAAGCCAATTTTTCCCGTAAAAACATGTAAATAGAATTATTCTAGAATATTTAAGATCTACACTACTTCTATCTAAGAATTTAAAAGCTAAAGACTAGAAACTAAAAACTAAAGACTAGAAACTAGAAACTAAAGACAAGCTTACCTCTTGAAGCTTCTTGAACTCCTTCCTCCTTCTTAGAAATCACCACTTGGTGGTTGATTTGGTGTGAAGAATGAGGAGAGGCAAGGCCTCTATTTATAGCAAAAATCTCAAGGTTAAAATGGTAATCTTAAGCCCAATGTGGGCCCCACCATTTGCCTCTTCCTTACTTTCAACCATTAGATCTAAACTTAATCAAGAAGTTTTAATCTTAACCCTTCACTATAAAACATGTGCTCTTGTGATGTCATCCTTGTGATGTCATCTTGATGATGTCACTCCCTTACTTTATGCATTTACCCGATAAAATCCCCTGATCGGTGTTCTAATCGCGTAATCTTAGAAAATCTCAAAAATCCGGAACTTTTGACCTTGAAGTTCTATTCTTCCTCTTTGGAAATATCCGACTTAACTAAATTTTTGATCCTATTAAGGGTATTCCGTTGTCCGTTGAACATTTTTAGACAGACGTTGTCGATTCTGAGAAATTACTTCGGGTAATGCTAATTTCGGGACAAAAATCCACTGATTCATAATATGTCCAGTTGTTTTCTACTTAGTTCAACACAAAAGATCCCTTTGCTTCTTTCTTTTTTAGATCTTCCGTAAGATACTGAGATAATGAGAAGCTTAGTAATGAAACATGTTTTTTAACTAAAAATTAACAATAACGATACTTACAATTCTTTCAGCAACTAGACGAGTTTGTTCACTCGTGTAGGCGTCAGTTGGCTTTTGCCGAATATACAACCACAACTCCTCTCGACGTATTGGAGATAGCGGATCATGTATCTCAGAAGGATTGGATTCTGCTTCATCTTCCAATCTCTTCTGCTTGGCCGCCATCAATTCTTTTTTCAGCCTTTTCATATCCGCCGCGAGAAGCCCTATGCGGGAAATCATTCTTTCTCCCTATCTCCTGTGCTTGTTCCCTTCTTTTCTGTGAATCAGAATTGAAAACAACTATTAATTATGAATTCCAGCCATCTCACTAACAGAAATTAAAGAACTTCTGCTTGATATGAACCTCAAACACTAGTGAAATTCACTTCATGAAGTTTCAACATTTTATTTAAGGAAGATGTAGAATTGGAGAAGAAATTGGAGCTATGTTTTGTACTGCTAGATAGATAGGTTAAGAAATAAAAGAGAATTATTCTTACATAATAATACAAACTTGATCCTTTTTAAGGCATCCAGTGGGATCAGCAATCCCCATTAGATAGTAACAATTGGGTATATAAAATTTCCTCCTTTTAAGACTACTCATTTCCTCCTTTACACAGTTAACATACTAACTAACTAATAGCAACGTCTAACCACTACCTACTATAAAAGAACTAGCTAAGACTATAATAATGGTTTGACTCTTATGCCATTATTATTTCCCTAATTACCTACTTAGTATTTTACCTTTGCACGTTTACATATAGACTTGCATACAACTAAGACATGCTCCTCTTATGCAGGAAAAAGGAGGGAAATATATACTTCTATTCACACACCAAACCATCTAACTAACAGGATTAAATGAACACGTACAATAACATTCACATATCCGCACAAGTTAATAAGCAAACAAAAAGGGCAAACAAAACTAAATATAAACTCACCAAAGCTCCAGGAGTGGTCCGCAGTTGAACAAATTGTTGCCAAGTTTGTTCATCAATAAATGTGTACTTGTCCCAAGGATTATGGTCAGGCCTAACATTGGCAAAAATATATGTGTTAGCTAGAAAGGTCTTAAACTTCCTCCACCGATCAGTACAATAAGACAATGTCTTGTCTTTCAACTTCGGGCAGTCAGGGACAGTGTATGTAAGCCGGATAGTGTCCCAAATAGGTTCCTTTACATTGTGAAGGTCCACATTTCTCCACTCATTTGTCAAGACTAGCCTTGTTGCGTGCTAGATAGCCGACAAAACTATTACATTTGCCTTTATTAGGACCAAAAGGAGCCAACTTTTCATCAAACTGAATCTCGAGCTTTGACCCAAAGGTCCGACTTACGGATACATCTTTCATTCGTGTGCCACTTCTACCACGGCGCGCAGGGCGGTTACGAGGCTCATTGTGAGATGAAGAGGGTTCGTTCGGACTCACACCAGTCACACCAGTAACTGGCGTTGAACAAACAGGAAACAACCGTTTTCTCCGTTCATTTTCGAGAAAGGAAGAGAGGTTATGAGAGTGGTGGTGCGAAAGAGGAACGCCTGAGATAGTGAGATAGTAACAGAGGATGGGGGTGGTGGGCGAGGAAGAGAGGTAATGCAACAGGAAGAGGGGTTTCACAACAACAACAGGGGTTTCAGAGTTCAGAGAGAACAACGTTAAGTCGTAAGGTAAGGTTTCGTGCGAAGAAAAGTATATTTGGCGCTTTAATTTTAAGACCGGATGAAGTAAAAAACGGTCTTAAAGGTTATAATTTAAGACCGTCCTTTATTAATGTCTAGTCTTAAAAAAAATTTCGAGGTTGAGAGTGGTGGTGCGAAAGAGGAACGCCTGAGAAAGTAATAGAGGATGGTGGTGGTGGGCGAGGAAGAGAGGTAATGACACAGGAAGAGGGGTTTCGCAACAACAACAGGGGTTTCAGAGTTCAGAGAGAACAACGCTAAGTCGTAAGGTAAGGTTTCACGCGAAGAAAAGTATATTTGCGCTTTAATTTTAAGACCGGATGAAGTAAACAACAGTCTTAAAGGTTACAATTTAAGACCGTCCTTTATTAATGTCCAGTCTTTAAAAAAATTCAATATTTAGTACCGGGAACCATTTATGTCTGGTCTTAAAAGTTTACCCTTTAAGACCGTCTTTTTATATATATCCGGTCTTAAAAGTTTGAGACAATATATTTAAATTTTTTCTTATTTTTTTGGACCGCAGAAAATATAAGTCGAGGTGTACGAGATTTCTCTAATAATGTATTGATATTTTAATTTTTTTAATAACATTTTTAAGACCGGTTGTTTTTTTTTTTTTTTTTTTGCCGGTCTGAATAATATATTTAAGACCTATGAAAAAAAAGATCCGGTCTAAGAAGTTCTTTATATTTACAAAATTGCCACCGGTCATACCTTTAAGACCGTGGTGTCGATAGTCCGGTCTAAATGAGGTGGTCTTAAAAATAAATGCCAAAGTGATGGGTTGACAATCTCACTTCCAGCAACAACATATCCCTCTATACTTAAATATATATTTTCTTTTTTTATGGTTTTTTCTTTAGGTGGGGGTTTATAAAGGTTTATTTCAATTTTATATTGAATTATAATCTTCTCGCGCAACACACGGATATAAATGTTTATTTATCACAAAATTCCGTGGCAAATAAATTTTCAATTCTCCCTTTCTCGAATTATTAAAACTGTTGAGTTTCAAAAATAAATTTGAATTAAATTTTAAGGCATGTTCCTTAATGTTAGAATTTTGTTAGATGAAATCATCAATATAATTATTTCAATTCCTATACTTGTCAACCATTACTCAGGCCATTATGGACACGCATGTTTCTATTATAAATCAATATTGTTTCTATTATAAATTAATATTGAAGGTCTACATTGTCAACAATGGTATAAATCACTTATCATAAATGCATTAAATGAATATTGCAATAAAAGATGATTTTTTAAAAGTTCTTATGGAGGCTAAAACTTCCATGTAAACAACTGCTCTTTATTTGGAAGCTTTTACATGATATTGTGCTCTCTAATGACATTTTAAATCAGCATCATCTCCCTTGTCAGTTGTCACACTCTATGCTTATTTGGATATGATATGAATCTTTGGAGCATCTTTTCATTTCAAGTCCTTTTACAATATGATTTGGATGTCTAAATATTAAATTGCCAACTTTACCTTTTCTGAATTTAAGAGCTGCTTACAGGACACTTTGTTGACCTTGATGAACGATGGTCATACTCATTTGGTGAATCATGTGATTTGTCTCTTAAATTTCAATTGGAGAAAGTGAAATTTAGCCTTACATCAAGGAAAAAGAAATAGTCCAATGTCGCTTATTAAGAAAACTGATTCAAGGGGACTTGCAGCTCAAAAACAATAAGTTTAAAAAGCAATTACAACAAAGTATATTGATCATTACAAACACACAAGAATAGATTCATCAAATCACAGCATCTATATTTTCAAGGAAGAGGATAAAATAACATAGAATTTCCATGGTGAAATCTAAACAGAAAACTCTACACAAGTACTGATTCTAATTCATCAATGATCCAAAGAACACACATTAGCTCCTAGTAGGAAAACTGCTTACACAAATCAATTTAATTCACTCCTCAACTATAAATGAAATAAAATGCAAACAAACTCAAATTTGCTTCGCTTATTTTCGTCCCCTCTCAAACGATATAACACCAATACATTACATGGACAAGTCCCAAACCATCCTTACACCAGCAGGAAGCAATTAATTGTGTGTGTGTGTGTGTGTGTGTTTTCTTTTTCAAAAAACAAAACAATCTGATGCAGTAGAACTGTAGAAGTCTACCAAAACTAATTTCACTGAAGACTAAATCAGTTTCAATAAATCAATGACAAAGCATAAAAATTGCCACACAAGTAACTAAATTTCAAGAATTTCCAATCCCATCCACAAGTTAGGGGGAGTGGGCGAGCAGACATATATGAATGACTGAACAAAATTTAAACAAATTGTGACATCATAATGAAATGTAGCGCATATAGGTGACAATGCCCATTTCCAATGGAAGGTTCCAACACCAAAAATGTACAAGTTTATAATATCAAAAGGTAATGGAAGAGGAGGAAAACTTGAACTCAAGCAAAGAAAAAAAGGGAAAATACATTCACTAATCCAAAATTGAGTGCAATGTGAAAAGATACTAGGTAACTCTCATTGTGGATATGTCAAGCAATATCATCAAGCAAGAAACCAAAACCATAACTAGATAACCCCATCAATTATGCCTACAGAAAATGGATATGGAAAGACCAGAGTAAACAAAGAAAATTGAAATAAAGAGGCTTTAATTTAAAGCAACGAGAGGGAGGGAAGCATTGATTACTGCTGACCTCTCAATCTCATAAAATATAATAAACCAGGGTATAATTTTCACCTAAAAAAGCAGAACATTGGCATAGTAAAGGACCACGGAACCCAAATAAGAGGCATGCCTGCTATCAAAATATCTGCATTCTGGATAACTCTAAATAACATCAAATAGTATGGGTATATAGTCTAAAACATTAGAGATTCCGTTCACCAAAAGTTGTTCAACAATGTAAATCAGCGATGTATCTTGGACCTATTATCAAGATTCTTCAATGTAGTTGTTGCCAACTGATACAAGGCTTTCCACATAATTGTAAATATGACAAATAGAGTCACGACAGGGAATAACAGACCTCTTTATTTCATTAGTAGTGAGATTCATCATAGATAGGACATTTCTTCTTCCTTTATCATCATGCTCTTCAGAATCATGTCTGCAAACAATTTCATTCCTCCAAATAATCATTGAATCTGACGTACATAAAAGGGGGCTGCTCGTATATCTTTTAGTCCAGCTCCATGTCTGCCCAGATGCATATGTACCCTCATATAACACCCACAGATCAATCACATAAGGTATTTCATCATCTTCATCACCTTTCCAAGGGTGACAAAGTAAGGCAAGTTTGTTCTCATAAACGGTAAGCTTTACATCAGCATCATAGTCTAATTTGAGCCTTGGTATCACGGTAAACACTTCGTTTGCTATGTCAAATGAAACTATCACATCAACCTCATCTTCAGCCTCCTCAATATAATCTTCACCCTCCTTCTTTGCACCAACCAGATTTACCCCAGACCAAAATATGGCTCCATTAGCCGTGACTGTTTCAGAAGTAAGTCTCACCCCTTTCAAGTTCCCAATATCTATTGCCTTCCATGTCCCCCTATTTAACGAAAACACTTCCACCTTAGTTACCACATCAAAAAGCACAGAAAAATTTCTAACTATCTTGTAATCATAACAATCGGACTGAACCCAAATCCTATCACGCAATCATTAAGGAAAGAAATGTCAGTTCTTGTCCTAGGAACATGTCTGACTGCTGTAGTCGCAGGATTCCACAATGAAAGCGAATGAGGAAATTGTGTAAACTGATAGATTTCAAGACAAAGGAGGCCATTGCAGGAACCCACGATACGAGCATTCCATAAGGAATCGTTCGAAGGCGAATTCTGAGCTCCACGGACTTGCAGCCCGCAATCCAGCAGAATCAAGCGCCGGAGTAAAGGGATATTAATTCCCTTACTTTCCAAAAGGAGAGAAGGGTTTTGATGAGTAGGCTGTTGAAGGTGGTCCGCGATGAAAGATGGATTTTGTATGAGATTTTTCCAATCTTTACACACACATTGAAATCGGATGAGAGATTTTACCGGAAGTCGTTTGAGAATGTTTCTGATGATTTCGTGAGGAAGAAAGAGCACGTCGCTATCCATTGCCGTCTGGTTCATGATGCTTGGCTCGAACTAATTTCTCAGAAGAAAGCCATTGCAATCAACAAAGCCATTAGGGATTTCATCCTAGATTACTACTGGTGAAAAAGTTGAAAGAAGATAGTCGGATCGCTGAGTACTCTTTTTTTTTTTTTTTTTTTTTTTTTTTCGTTATAAACTCTCATTTTATTATACTGAACCAAGTCCAAAACCATTGGACCAAAGGCTTTGGTTTGGGCCACGAACCCAAACCTTAATTAAATGAGAACCACACTACTTAAATGCAAGTCATCTTTGTGTGAAAAAGTTTGGTTTAACGTGTAAGTAGGGTAGTTATTGATATTTTTTTAATTTTACTACTATTTAATTTTTATTGGGAAAATAGAAGTGTGAAAATCATTTGTAAAGAAAAGGAGACAAAAATTTGATAAGGGAAAACATTGAAATTTAATATATTATGTAGTATGCAAGAATGAGGTATAAGTGATTTACATTTAGGTATAAAGTGATATACTACCTCCGATCTTATTTCTAAAAGCCTGATAACTGAATTGCGTGGCTTAAGAAAAAATTTAAAATTAGTTTAAAACAATAAATATGTCTTGAAATAATTTTTTCCCCAAGTATGCCCTTATTGAAAGAGAAATAGATTAAAAATAAGTATCGTTAGCCCTTTAATTAATACAACATACATAATTAATAAGGGGCACAAATGAAGAAAAAAAGTCATTAAATGATGAGACAACTATCATTGGATTTTTATAAAATGGACTAAGACAATTCAATTTTTGGGCTATAAACCATAAACGATATAGCACCAATATTTTACCACTTTAGTCCTATTTATAAGTCTCTTTTGACCAAATCACATATATCAAATAGAGGTAGGTAGCTCAATGATTATGAGGTAAATTTTCAACTTTACCCTCATTTATGAATGGGTATCTTTCAATTCTTTATTCTCTACATTTTCATTGGTACAATAATATGGGTAAAATTGTCATAATTTCATTTATTTGGACAAAAGGGACTTATAAATATGACTAAATTTTTTTGATCAAATAAGACTTATAAATAGAACCAGAGTGGTACATGAACAAGTCCCAGATCATCCATACACCAGCAATTACATCCCATACATCATGTGGTAATGCGCTAGTTCATATATATAATATAATATATATATATATATATATATATATTCGCTCTCAAAATTAAGTCCAAACAATCATGGTAAAAAAAAAAAAAAAAGTCCAACCAAGAGTTGAAGCTTTAATGATTATATATAGGGAAAATTAATTAGACAGTCCTTATAGTTTCATTTTTTTAAAAATTTTGAATTAAGTCCCTCTCGTTTTATTTCTTTTCAATTAATAATAATAATAATAGTCTCACTAATAAAAAATACTGGCTCTATGAATGTAAATAATGACTTTTAAATGCTAACTACCGTGAGTTTAAAGTTGTGTAAAATAACAGTGGCAGTGTTTTGAATTGAGTAATGGATTTTCAGGTGAGGTGAATAATGATGATTTTTTTGGGCCTGCTATGGTAGTTCTTATTTAGTTGCCGAAACTTGAAGGGACGGTTTATTCTCAAGGGTGAAAGAAATTACCAGAGCATGAAAAAAGATACTGATAACTTTACTTGAGCGCTACAACATGACTTGAAACAAAATACAATATCATACTTAAGGAATATACTCCTATATTTTTGAAAAATAAAATGATGTATTTCATAAGATTTTCTTTTCGAATTTGAATACGTTAAGGCATAGAGTTTAAAATGGTTAGAATTATAGAGATATTGGATTGCACCGGTTCCAGGTTTAATAACTGAATTACAACATAAACAAAATTAGAGAGATCAAAAGGTTAATTTTCCCTATATTATATATTGAGTTCCAAGTTCCAACACTAAAAAATTGTTTGTTCTACTAATTAAATCCAAACAATAATTCAAGCTTTAGTTTAACTATAGGAGATTTTTATTTTTAAATTCACCCTTACTTATCAAAACATCAATCATCAATCAACTATAATCTTGAAATCTTGTAAAACCCTCGATTCATTAAGAAACGGGTCATACTCGTATCAGGCATATCAAAAGGGTAGAGCAATGGATGGGTTGGACAGCCTATGCCTAAACCCATAGCCAGCTCATTTAATTTTAAATGGGTAGGTTAACCTACACCCGTATCCCAACCCATTTCATGTGACACTCATCCTAAATACGCCTACATTTATCAAAGTTTAAGCACACAAGCATCGAAATAATTTAGACAACTTAATTGCGGAATAAAAAATTTCTTAAAATAACCTAGTTTGAAAATATGAGGATAAATTTTTCACGAATAATATCTATCCCATAGGGAGATTTAAACCCATGGTAAATGGGCTAGCATATAAATAAGTAGGCTAACCGGGTTTTTGGTAACCCATTTACATTTGAGAAGTTTATTTTTTATGGAGAAAAACATATATAAGCATTAAGTGTCTACCCAAATTTATCATTATAAATTCTCAAATATGAATCTTCGAAATTTAATAATCATAATTCACATAAAAGAACCTAAATTTAGACAAGTGTCATCATAACATAATTTTGATGTTCAAACTCCAAGTGGGGAAATGGGAAATGTGTATTTTATAGTAATATGGCGTATTATTGTCCAAGTATCTATATAGTTAATAAAAAATATATGTATGACTAAATGAGCGGGTATGGGCAACCCGAAGGTATGCCCATAACCCGTCCATTTAAATTTTAAATAAGTGAGTTTTGACCCAATCCTTTGTAGGCTTTTTTAGGCAGGCTCAAAATGACCCAATTGCATTGGGCTATGGGTAGGCTCACCTAGGGTTACGGGTTCCATGCTCAGCCCTACACATCAATTATATTTGAATTATTCAACAATATAATTTATTGGTGCATTAATATCTCTAATAATATCCTAATAACTTCCTTTTACATATATATATATATATATATATATTTTGAATCTCCTGTCAAATAAACCTATATCCCAATAAATGTTCATAACATTAATCTAAAATCATATTGTCTAACATCTCTTCATTTATGTTATCGTTACATCTCATTTAAGATGTGATTAACATTCAAATTAAAAACAAACACATCTATCTAACAATTGAATAAGTTGGAATACTTAATTGTATAATATTTTTCTTAATACTCGAAAATTATAAGAATCCTTTATCATTACAGAATTTAAATTTAAAAGGGTTAAATAATGAAGTAGTGACTTTGTGCTCCTAATTAATTATGTATATTGTATTAATTAAAGGGTTAATGATACTTATTTTTACTCTATTTCTCTTTCAATAAGGGAATACTTGGACACGCTCCAAATTAATATTGAAGGGATCTACATTGTCAAGGATGGTGTAAATCACTTATCATAAATGCATTCACTGAATATTGCAATAAAATATGTTTTTTAGAGCCTTCTTCTTGCGGATGTTTTTTAGAAGTTCTTATGGAGGCTAAAACTTCCATATAAACAATTGCTCTTTATTTGGAAGTTTTTACATGATATTGTGCCCTCTAATGACATTTTAAATTAGCATAATCTCCCCTCTCACACTGCTTATTTAAATATGATATTGGAGAATCTTTGGAGCATATTTTCATTTCGGCTATAATATAATTTTGATCCTTTAAGTTTTACATAATATATATTTTTAGTCCTAAAATTCTAACCCCATCAATGTTTCTAACGGAAAATGCTAAGGCAATGAACTCAAATAATGACTAATAGCATTTAATTACACAAATTTTATATATTCTTCAATTTATCTATATTTTAAATTTAAGCCAATAGTATTTAATTACACGGTCATCATTTAAATTTATACCGTTATCACTTAAGTTTGCATTTTTCGTTAGCAAAATTAACGGTGTTAGAATTATAGGACTAAAAGTATACTTTATAAAATTAAGGAACTAAAAATATACCTCATGTAAACTTAAATAACTAAAAGTATAGTTTAGCTTTTCATTTTTATTCCTTTTATAAAAAGCTTATGGTTTGGATGTCTTAATATTAAATTGCCCAACTTTACCTTTTCTGAATTTAAAAGCTTCTTATAGGACACTTTGTTGACCTGGATGAATGATGGTCATGAATCATGTGGTTTGTCTCTTGAATTTCAATTGGAGAAAGCCAAATCTAACGTTACATCAAGGAAAAAGAAATAGGCCAATCTCACCTATTAAGAAAATTCAACAAGCAATTAGTTTTACCAGCCTTCTCTACTTCTAATACACTGGTTCATCCTAGGTTTTTAAAGAATACATTAGAGCTTGTCTACTCATAAATGATGATCATTAGGATATTATATTCCATAAGTACGGTTGGACAATATTTTAATGATATTTCATATTATTTAGATTGATTATTATTTTATTATTAGGTTTTATTTTATTATTTAACATTTATTATATCTTAGGATTAGATATGGATATTATATATCAGGATATTATATCTTAGTTATTTTGATTTATTTTTTATTTGATTGGATTAAATTAGATTATAGATTTGTCTGTATAAAGGCACATATATATTCTCTTTTATTTAATGATTCATAATGATATTTCAGAGGTTTTTATTCTCTCTATGTCTATATATTCCTTCAAATTTCAAGAAGTATAAAAATCTTGGGAAACAATATTGTCATGGAATTATTTGTCACTAGGGTTGCCCCATTAAGGAGTTTCTATGGCAGAGTCAAGCCAATCCAGGAACAACTTTTCATTCTTTGTACTGCTCTATTCTGGGTTGCAACAACCAAATTGCAAGCATCAAATGGTCATGTAGAAATGTTTCATTCATATTCCTAATGACATATTTTTGGTACTTAATATCATTTGACAGGAAATCTTGACGCTAATCCTTGATTTTTCAAATGTTACTATTAGAACCCTTCATAAGTTGTTTATTTTTCAATTCCATATCTATTTGTAATCCGTAGACTTGTTTTTTCATTTAATATCATTTTTTCCTTTTATAAATAAATAAAAAATCCATTAAGTTTATAAAACATATTTCCGGTGCTTCAATAATAATAATAATACTATTAGCTTCATTAATGAAAAATAATGGCTCTATGAATCAAAATAATGACTTTGAAATGCTAACATATCAATCACTTTCCTTTGTCACTATTATTAATAATAATAGAAGAAATTACCAGAACTTGAAGTGTTATTTTTTTGCCTGCGATGATAGTTCATATTTGGTTGCCGAAACTTGAAGTGTTATTTTATTCTCAAGGGTGAAAGAAAATTACCAGAACTTCAAAAAAGAATTATGAATCAATATTTGAAGAAGAAAAATACACTGATAAGCGCTACTACATGACTATTGACTGCAAACAAAATACAATATCATACTTAAAGAATATAATCCTGTCCCTTCAATTGCTTCTCTCACAAATGCAGTAGCAATTCTCCTGTGTGTCTTTTCACTTGTGTATTATTGATATGAAACTGACACAGGAAACTAAAATAGACATGGGACTCTCGGTGGCTATTCTATTTAGATGACAACTTGTTCCACACCATTTAGAGTTTAGCAGTGCACAAAACAATTTTTTTCATTTTTATAGTTTCCTTGGAAGGATGGGGATTGCTCTGTTTCTCTGGACATTATTCTGATATGACAAATGTGAATCTAGTTCTCTTGTCCAGTCCAAAACTAATCCAAGGGACTTGCAGCTAAAAACCAATAAGTTTAAAAAAGCAATTACAACAAAGTATATTGATCATTACAAACACACAAGAATAAATTCATCAAATCACAGCATCTCTATTTTCAAGGAAGAGGATAAGATAACATAGAATTTGCATGGTGAAATCTAAACAGAAAACTCTACACAAATACTGATTCTAATTCACCAATCATCCAAAGAACACCCATCAGCTCCAAGTAGGAGAACTGCTTACACAAATCAATTTAATTCATTCATCAACTATAAATGAAATAAAATGCAAACAAACTCCAATTTGCTTCGCTTATTTTTGTCCCTTCTCAAACGATATAACACCAATACATTACATGGACAAGTCCCAAACCATCCTTACACCAGCAGGCAGCAATTAATTACACACACAGACCCGTGTGTGTGTGTGTGTGTGTCTACTTTTTAGAAAAACAAAACAACTTGATGCAGTAGAACTATAGAAGTCTAATAAAACTACTTCCACCGAAGACTAAATCAGTTTCAATAAATCAATGACAAAGCATTAAAATTCCACACAAATAACTAAATTTCAAGAATTTCCAATCCCATCCACAAGTTTGGAGGAGTGGGCGAGCAGACATATATGAATGACTGAACAAAACTTGAACAAATTGTGACATCTTAATGAAATGTAGCACATAAAGCTGACAATGCCCATTTCCAATGGAAGGTTCCACTACAAAAAATGTACAAGTTTATAATATCGAAAGGTAATGGAAGAGGAGGAAAACTTGAACTCAAGCAAAGAAAAAAAGGGAAAATGCATTCATTAATCCAAAATAGAATAAAACCAAAATTCAGTGCAATGTGAAAAGATAGAAGAACTAAATAACTCCCATTGATTGTCGATATGTCAAGCAATATCATCAAGCAAGAAACCCAAAACCATAACTAGATAACCCCATCAATAATGCCTACAGCAAATGAATATGGAAAGAGCAAAGTAAACAAAGAAAATTGAAAGAAAGAGGCTTTAATTTAAAGCAAAGAGAGGGAGGGAAGCATTGATTACTCCTGACCTTTCAATCTCATACAATGTAATAAACCATGGTATAATTTTCACCCAAAAAAGCATAACATTGGCATAGTAAAGGACAACAAAATCCAAATAAGAGGCATGTCTGCTATTAAATATCTGCATTCTGGATAATTCTAAATAATATCAAATAGTAAAGGTATAGAAGTTCTAAAACATTAGAGATTCCGTTTCACCAAAAGTTGTTCAACAATGTAAATTTGCAACGTAATAACTTGGTCCTATTATCAAGATTCTTCAATGTAGTTGTTGCCAACTGATACAAGGCTTTCCACATAATTGTAAATACCAAGAATAGACTCATGATGGGGAATAACAGACGTCTTTACTTCATTAGTAGTGAGATTGGTCATATATAGAACATTTCTTCTTCCTTTATCATCATGCTCTTCAGAAATAGGTTTGTAAACTATTTCATTCCTCCAAATAGTCATTGGAACTAACAGACATAAAAGGGGGCTGCTAGTATATCTTTTAGTCCAGCTCCATGTCTGCCCAGATGCACATGTACTCTCATATAATACCCACAAATCAATCACATAAGGTATTTCATCATCATCTTCCCAAGTGTCACAAAGTATGGCAAGTTTGTTCTCATAAACAGTAAGCTTTACATCAGCATCATAGTCTAATTCGGGCCTTGGTATCACGGTAAACACTTCCTTTGCTATGTCAAATGAAACTATCACATCAACCTTATCTTCAGCCTCCTCAATATAATCTTCATCCTCCTGGAAATCAATATTGTCTTCAACCTCCTGTAAATCAATATTGTCTTCACCCTCCTTCTTTTCACCAACTAGCTTTACCCCAGACCAAAATATGGCTCCATTCGCTGTGACAGTTTCAGATTTAAGTATCACCCCTTTCAAGTTCCCAATATCGATTGCCTTCCATGTCCCCCTATTTAACGAAAACACTTCCACCTGAGTAACCACATCATAAAACAAAGCAAAAGTTCTAACTATCTTGTAATCATTAACAATCGCACTGAACCCAAATCCTGTCACGCAGTAATTAAAGTAAGAAATCCAGTTCTTGTCCTAGGAACATGTCTGACTGCCCTAGTCTTAGGATTCCACAATGAAAGCGAATGAGTAGATTGATTAAACTGATGGATCTCAAGACAAAGGAGGCCATTGCAGGAACCCACTATACTAGCATTCCTTAAGGGATTGTTCCAAGGCAAATTCTGAACTCCACGGACTCGCAGCCCGCAATCCAGCAGAATCAAGCACCAGCGCAAAGAAATATCCATTCCCTTACATTCCAAAAGAAGAGAAGGGTTTTGATGAGTAGACTGTTGAAGGTGGTCCGCGATGAAAGATGGAATTTGCATGAGATTTTTCCAATCTTTACACACACATTGAAATCGGATGAGAGATTTTACCGGAAGTCGTTTGAGAATGTTTCTGATGATTTCGTGAGGAAGAAAGAGCACGTCGCTATCCATTGCCGTCTGTTTCATGATGCTTGGCTCGAACTAATTTCTCAGAAGAAAGCCATTGCAATCAACAAACCATTAGGTATTTCACCCCAGATTACTGCTGGTGACAGTTAAAAGAAGATGGTTGGATCGGTGGGTTATGTACTCTCATTTTATTTTAATGAACCGAGTCCAAAACCATTGGACCAAATGCTTAGGTGTGGGCCACGAACCGAAACCTTGAGTATATATTAGGGAAACTGCATTTAAAGGTTAGAGAAAAAAAAAATCTTAAAAGAGCCTCAAGATTCGAAAATCCCAAAAAGGACCCTTGGGCCCTTTTTCGAGATTTTTAGAATTTGTGATAGTTGTAAATTGTTATAGTTGTTATGGGGGGTTGATATTGTTGTTAATGTGGCTGATTTAGTTGTTAAAATATTGTTGTTAATACGATGATTTAGTTGTTAATAGGTATTAATTTTGTTGTAAATGTGTCTCGATTTAGTTGTCAACGCAAATTTTGAAAATAATGGCTCTTTTTGGGATTTTTTCTCCAAAAAAGGGCCCCTTATGGATTTTCCCTATATATATTAATTCAAAATATAAATGATTACCATTTGGAAAAATTACATTAAATACTATTTGAATTTGTCAAACAAATATCTGTTAAATTTGTTAAAGGAATTAAAAGTACTAAGGACTATATTGGGATTTTTAAATTCATGTGAATTTACCCTTTTGTCCTTAGTTTTTAAATAAATTAAAAAAAATGACCCTCACCTAAAGGCCATTGGGTTGGTTGCCAGACGGCCTGCAACCGCCAACACTTGGGCTCGACCACCGATGGCCTAAGATGGGAATGGTTTTTTTTTTTTTTTTTTTTGGTGTGGTTGAATCTTTTTTTTTTTCGGAAAAAAAAAGATTCAATGAAAGTTAGGAAAGTGGGGTTCGAACTCACCCCACCTTCATGGGGACCAAGTGGCTCAACCATCGGGTCTTGACTTTAATATATATAAATATATGCATTAACAAATATATATATTTTTTTAACATTTTTTCATCAACAAACATTCTTGTAAATCTCGTTACTGAACTTGTAAAATCCGTTAATGAATTGGTAATTCTCATTACAAGATTTGTTATAATTGACCCTTATTTGTTTTTTCATGCGAGACATTTGTGAAAAACCTGATAAA
This sequence comes from Acacia acuminata, assembly GCA_019022655.1. Classification (NCBI taxonomy): domain Eukaryota; kingdom Viridiplantae; phylum Streptophyta; class Magnoliopsida; order Fabales; family Fabaceae; genus Acacia; species Acacia acuminata. The sequence continues at coordinate 662,927 of JAFJYI010000064.1, forward strand.
AGCACTAGTAATTACCATTACTCAACTTGTAAATACCATTAACGAATTGGTAATTCTCATTACAAGATTTGTTATAATCGACCCTTGTTTGTTTTTCATGGGAGATACTTGTGAAAAACTTGAAAGCACACGATAATTACCATTACGGAACTTGTAAATACCATTAACGAATTAGTAATTCCCATTATAAGATTTGTTATAAATCATTTACTTTTTGTTAATATCACACCCTTCATTAATAATAATGTTCTTGATTTACAAACACACATTGTTCAATCTTGTGAATCATATATATATATATGTGTGTGTGTATAAATATATATTATAATATCTATTTATATATTTAGATATTATATATTATATAATACACACACATAGTCTTGTGAATCCCATTATATAAATATATATTTATACATTATATATAATATCTATGAAATTAATTAGTCTGTCTTATAAATTATATATATTTATATAATCGGATTCACAAGACTAAAAAATTTGAGTTTGTAAATCAGGAATGTTATTGTCAATAAAGTGTGTAGTATTAATAAAAAAATAAATAATTTATAACAAATCTTGTAATGAGAATTACCAATTCGTTAATGATATTTACAAGTTCCGTAATGGTAATTATAATGCTTTCGTCAAGTTTTTCATAAGTGCCTCTTATGAAACAACAAACAAGTGTCAATTATAACAAATCTTATAATGAAAATTACCAATTCGTTAATGGTATTTATAAGTTCCGTAATGGTAATAACTAGTGCTTTCGTTGGGTTTTTCACAAGTGTCTCTCATGAAACAACAAACAAATGTCAATTATAGCAAGTCTTGTAATGAGAATTACCAGTTCATGAATGGTATTTACAAGTTTAGTAATGGTAATTACCAGTACTTTCATCGGGTTTTTACAAATGTCTCTTATAAAACAACCAATAAGGGTCAATTATAAGAAATTCTGTAATGAGAATTACCAATTCGTTAATGGTATTTGCAAGTTCAGTAATGAGATTTACAAGTGTTTGTTGATAGAAAAAATGTTAAGGAATATATATATATATATATATATTAAAGGAATCAAGTGGCCCAATAGTTAGGCTATTTAGCCCCTGTGAAGGTGGGGTGGGTTCAAAGCCCACCTTCCTCAACTTCACCCAAAAAAAAAAAAAAAAAATCGGATCTCAGATTGCCGGTGGCCGGATCAGCGCCGGTGGTTGCCAACGGTCGGTACTGGCGCCAAAAGTGGGCCCAAAGAAGGGTCATTTTCCTTTTTTTTCAAAAAAAAAATTATTTAAAAATTAAGGGCAAAAAAGTAAATTCACCCAAATTTAAAAAATCTCAATATGGTCCTTGGTACCTTTAAGTCCTTTAACAAATTTAATAGACATTTGGAGGTTTTACAAATTCAAATGGTATTTAAATATAACTCTCCCTTACCACTTTGTACCCAACAAAATAAATGAGAACCACCCTACTTAAATACAAGTCATCTTTGTGTGAAAAAGTTTGGTTTAACGTGTTAATAGGGTAGTTATTGGTTTTTTTTTTTTTTTTACCCCTATTTAATTTTTACTGGGAAAATAGAAGTGTGAAAATTATTTGTACAGGAAAGGAGACAAAAATTTGATAAGGGAAAATATTGATATTTAATACATTACTTAGTATACGAGAATGAGGTATAAGTTACTTACATTTAGGTATAAAGTGATATACTACCTCCAATCTTATTTATAAAAGCCTAATAACTGAATTGCGCGGCTTAAGAAAATATTTACAATTAGTTAAAAATAATAAATATGTCTTGAAATACTTTTTTTCAAGTCTTCCCTTATTGAAAGAGAAATAAAGTAAAAATAAGTATAATCAACTCTTTAATTAGTGCAATATACATAATTAATGAGGAGCACAAATGGGGGAAAAAACATTAAATGATGAGACAACTCTCATCAAACTTTTATAAAATGGGTCAAGAAAATTCAAATTTTAGGCTTTTATAATAAGATGGAATTGAGTATATTACAAAGAAAATTAATATATTTTCCTTATAGTTATGAGTCTATGTTTCTATATTTTATATTGATACAATTTAATCCCTATAATTATAACTCAATTGCAGTGCGGTTCTTAAATTTTAACTCTTTTTTTCCAAAATCTTAAACTTTAACTCGTTACAACTTAATCTTTATAATTTAATTTAATCATTACAAACTATAGCCTTTATGTTTTTTTTTTAAATAGATATATTTCATAAAACTTTGGAGTCTAGAATTTTAAATTTTTTAAATTATAAAGATTGACTTTCATTGTCTCAAAGTTTAATAACTGAATTATAACCCAATCAAAATTATAGAAATCAAAATATCAATTTTCACCATATTTTATATGTTAAATTATTAAGATTTAGTCCAAACAAGAATCACAATTTAAATTAACTATTTTTTTAAAAAATTTATCATTCTTATCAAAACATTTATAGTAAAATTTTCAACTTGTTAAATTCTCCCTTTCTTGAATTATTAAACTTGTTGAATTTTAAAAATAAATTTTAAGTAGATTAATATTTATTGAATTTGAAAGTGACTAACATTTTGAAACAACACAAAATTCCAAGGATCATCATTTCAAAGAGAAGATTATTTACTACTTAAAGCATATATTTGGAACTGGAAATGGCAGAGGATGAGGTGAAAAAATATGTTTGCAATAAATAAAAGGCTAATATATATATGTATAATCCTTTCACTCTATTTGATGCGTGGGTTTGAGTTCTATGGATTGGGATTGAAATTGGGTATGAAACTGTGATTGATGTTTTAAAGTCATGTTTCATATAGGAAGTAATATTTGATAATAATAAAAAGCATTAATTTTATTTTGTAATCTAAAATAAATTATAAAAGTATAATAATACCCTTCTCACCCATTGTCACCATCGTATGACTGTCTTGCCACCTGTGTTTGTTGTCAAAAGTTTGCTGAAAAGATTACCCAGGTTATAAAATTGACTATGGTTAAAGCTGAGAAATTGAGTTGAGCCCGTCAGGTTGGCCCGTTAAAGCCTTAACTCTTTAAGGGTCGGGCTTAAAAATTTGAGAAGCTAAATGAAATGAGCTCTGCAAGGCCAGCCTTGTAGGGCCTCGGGCTTAAAAGGGCCGGCCCGTTAGGCCGTTTTATTTTTATTTTTAAATTACTTAGGCTGTCTAGACTTGGGAGTTGAGAAGTGAGAACCCTAAAAATTTCAACCTTAGTCTCTCTTTCCTTTTTTTCCCCCTTCAAAAATCTCATTAAGTACTATTGAAAGTGAAGCACAGTCAAATATCTTTGAAATTGATGATAGTGGCAAAGAAGATGACAATGATAGTCATAGTATTAATATTGCTTAGTGTTATGCTTCTTACATTTTTTGTAAGTTATTTGTAGAAAATAGTTTGTTTTTTTATTACAAATTAGTGAATGTGCTTATTTGTTGGATGATTCGTGTTATTTGGATATTAATGTTGACAACATTTATTTGATAAATTAGAACTTTAATTGTTGTAATTTACTATTTATATTTCTTTTAAGAAAAAAAAAAGGAGAAAAATAGTTATGATTTGGAATAGTAATTTTCAAGCCCTGACCCTGGCCCTGGTGCTCTCAGGCCGAACTTTGAAAAATAAATGTTTTTCTTACCTCGGGCCCTAGATGGCCAACCTTGTTAGGCCTTGGCCCTTCAAATGCTAGCTCTAATTCCTAACTCTAACTACGATATACCACCTCTTGATGTACTTTATGCATAAATACTTTTCAAAAAGAACAATCACCTTTGGTTTGGGCCCCAAACCAAAACCTTAAGTAAAAATTAGTAATTCAAAATGTAAATAATTATGCCCCTATCTTCTATTATTAATATAAAGTATATTTAAATGGTTGATATTTGTCATAAATATAAGACATGATTTTTATATTTGTCAACATTTATCTAATTTATCCCTGTTAATACTCTCTTAACAATAATCAAGCAGGAGATGAAAGGGGGAAATGAAAGAAGATGATGACTTGGGTGTTTTAGAAAGTACATGTCATATTAACTAACTTTTTTAATCTAATCAGATTAAATAAATATGTCTTATAGTAAAGACCAAAAGAAGTATATTATAGAAAAAAATTAATGTTTTTTTTTCTTATTTTGAGTTAATTGTAACTCAATTTCTAAACTTTATCTTGATGCAATTTAATGCATACAATTTTAACCAAGGGCCAAGGCTATCAAACTTGAACCAACATCTGAATCGGTCGAGGCAGTGGGTCAATTCGAAGTCAGCCTGTGGACGAGACATGTGGGGAATAAAAAATTTAAAAATATTTAAATTATCATCATAATATCATATCATCCAAAATCAATTTAATACTTTGAATCACTAACAAAATAATCATATAACTTTCAAACATTCTTTACAAAGTTATTTAACATATTGACATATAGTACAATCGATCATCTAATGACACTATAATCAATAATCTTAAATATTTTTCGTAGCAAGTTATCAAAATAGATAAATGGTAACAAAATATTCCTACGTATAATCCTTTAATCATTAAATTAGTAGTTGTTAACATAAAAATTATCATTAACTTTGACTAATATTGTCATCTACCCCCAAAAAAATATTCATTTTTTTTTTTTTTTAAAAGGCAATTGGTTTAACCTAGAAACTCACTACCAGGTTACCCGGGTTAGGACATGGTCACTTGGGTTGCATAGAATTTTGAGTTAGGGACCTATCCAGGATTGGTTTCATGGCTAAGTCACTTAGGTTTTCAAGCTAACCCCAATTTGACAACTGTCGTCTTAACTTATTTATAACTCGGTTCTTGAACTTTGATTTGTTGCAATTCAATCTTTACAATTTAACCATTTAAAACTTTTGTTCTTATATTTTAAAAAATAAAACAATGACCAAGTTGGAAGGACTCAAAGTTTAATAAATGAATTACAATCGAAACAAAATTATAAAGATCAAAGATTAATTTTCCTTATGTTTATATATATATTGAGTTCCAGCATAAAAAAAGTATTTGTTCTACTAATTAAGTCAAAACAATAATTCAATCTTTAGTCTAATTTTAGGAGATTTTTTTTTCTAAACTACATATATCTAATCCTCTAAGTTTACACCAAATTCCAATTTAATACTATTAGTTTCATTAACGAAAAATACTAGCTATGCGAATATATATAAATGATGACTTTGTAATTAAATAGAAATATGTTAGTATTTTATCCAAAATTTTTATATTGAAAAATATTCAAAATAGAACCTAATGAATCACCTAATTTAAACTTTCAACTTCGACAACTAATCCTTCAAAAATAAAAATATTATATTAAAAGATTAAATTTTAAGCATGTTTTATCATCATTTAATCGTAGAGTCATTGTTTAATTTTATTGTGTCAATATTTTATATTGAAGAAACCAGCATTGTTAACATTAAATCAAAATATATTTTATAACCTTATCATATATAGATTAAAATGTCTGCAACCAAACCATACATAACCTTGACATATATAAGCAAGCCGAATCACAATTTATTTGCATTTGAGAAGAGCTTGAGGGTTTGGGGTTTGCCCATGCCCTCTTTCATTGTCATAGAGTTTGAATAATATGAAGTAAATAAAAGGAAACACAAACATATCGAGTTTAAAATTTTATCCAAGTGTGATTGGTGGCAAATGTCAATAGGACAGTGACTAATAACTTGTTGTTTTTTCTTTTTTTTTCTCTCTCTCTCTCTCTTTTTTTTTTTTTTTTTTTTTGTGAGCCTAAGACCAAGTAGGACCATGATTTTCCTGGGCAACAAATTTTTTTTTTTAAATTGTTGCAAAGTATAATGCATGGGGATTTTGAGCAATTACTTTGACTGTAATTACAATTATTATTACAAAACTCATCAGGAATGTCAAGATTTAAAATGTATAGAAAAATCTAAACAGAAGACTCTAAATTAAACAAATATGTTGATTCTAACTAATAAATGATCCAAAGAACACACACCAGTTCCTAGTAAAGTGGAAAACTGCTTACACAAATCAATTTAATTGTTTTCTCAACTACTAATGAAATAAAATGGAAACAAACTCGAGCTTAAAATTTTATCCAAGTATGATTGGTGGCAGATGTCAATAGGACAGTTTGACAGTGACTAATAACTTGTTCTTATTAACAAATTAAAGGCATGTGGGTGATAATTGATTGAAGAAATTTGAAGTAGATTTTCATTTGCTAGCATGCAATGCAAATCATGTTTCTTTCAAATTGGAAATGTGAATTTAATTAAGGGTAAAGGTGCACCCAGCACTCTGAAATTTTTTTAGATGTGCAACCAACACCCTAAATTAATTGCTCAGGATGGTGTAAATCACTTATCAGTTATCACAATGCATTCATTGGTTGCAATAAAATATGTTTTTTAGAATTTCTTATGGAGGCTACAACTTCCATATAATAGTTGGTCTTTATTTGGAAGCTTTTACATGATATTGTGCCCTCTAATGACATTTTAAATCGGCATCATCTCCCCTCTCACACTCTGTGAATATTTGGATGTGATATTTGAAAATCTTTTGAGCATATTTTCATTTACAGTTATTTTACAAGAAGCTTATGGTTTGGATGTCTTAATATTAAATTGCCCAACTTTACCTTTTCTGAATTTAAGAGCTGGTTACAGACAAAGTTATCAAACTCACAAGTTTAAGCAAACTTGTGACAGTGATGTAAACTCGTATGTGAACTCAAATCATAAACTCGTAAGAGTTTACTCTTATTATTAAATAGGTATTATTAGTGTATAATTGAATAATTAAAATATAAAAATGACAACAATTTGATTTAAATATATTTTAACTCCAAATAATTGAAATTAAATCCATCAACATTCATCATTTATCATATTTAATAAAGAAATTTCTATATAAAGTCGTTGAGCAAGATCAAATAAAAAAATTTCACACGAGTTTAAGAATAACTTAACACGATTTTGTAAGGTAAAAACGTAAAAATGGTAAACTCGGTGTATAAACTCATGAGTTTAACCGAGTTTATAACTAGCATGAGTTTACCACTAACTCTACTCGTTTTTGCAAGCTAGAAGTATAAAAATGGTAAACTTGGAGAATCAACTCGCGAGTTTGACAACAATGGTTACAGGACAATTTGTTGACCTTGATAAATGACAGTGATATTCATTTGGTGAATCATGTGATTTGTTTCTTGAATTTCATTTGGAAAAAGAAAAATCTAGCCTTATATCAAGGAAAAAGAAAAAGTCCAATGTCACTTATTAAGAAAATTCAACAAGCAATTCGTCAATCTGGCATTTTTTTTCTTCTTATACACGGGTTCATCCTAGCTTTTTAAAGATATAGTAGTCTTGTCGACTAATAAATGATGGTTAGGATATTATATTGCATGAGTGTTGTTGGATAATATTTTAGAGATATTTCATATTATTTAGATTGATTATTATTTAATTATTAGATTAGATTTTATTTTTTAATATTTATTATATCTTACGATTAGATTGGATATTATATATTAGGATATTATATATCTTAATATTATATCTTAGTTATTTTTATGTATTTTTAATTTAATTAGATTATAGATTTTTCTATATATATGCACAAATGTATTCTCTTTTATTCAAGGATTCATAATAATATTTTAGAAGTTTTTATTCCCTTGCATCTATATATTCCTTCAAATTTCAACAAGTATAAAAAACTTGGGAAAAATATTGTCATGGAATTATTTTCCAAGGGTTCTCCCATTAAGGAGTTTTTGTGACAGAGTCGCCACTTTTAGAACAACTTTTCATTCTAAGTGTCTTAATGCTTTGAGCTAAAAAAAAAAAAAAAAAAAAAAAAAAAAAAAAAAAAAAAAAAGTGTCTTAATGCTGCTCTATTATGGGTTGCAACAAACAGACTGCAAGCATGAACTATTTATTGTATCAAGAAATGTTTCATTCATATTCCTAATGACTTATTTTTGGGACTTAATATCATTTGGCTGGAAATCTTAACGCCAATCCTTGATTTTTCAAATGTTACCATTAGGACCCTTTCTAAGTTGTTTATTTCAATTTTATCGTCAGTAATTTATATTCCATATCTCTTTGTAATCTGTAGACTCTGTTATTTCATTTGAATCATTGCCTTTTTTTTTTTTTTTAAAAAAAATCCATTAAGTTTATAAAATTTATTTATGGTCCTTCAATAATAATAATAATAATAATAATAATAGTCTCATTGATGAAAAATGCTGACTCTATGAATGTAAACACTTTCCTTTGACACTATTATGAGTTGAATGGGACTACTGTGTGTTCAAAATTGTGTAAAATAACAATGGATGTGTTTTGACTTGTGTTTCAGACGAGGTGAATAATGATGATAGTTCTTCTTCTTCTTTTTTTTTTTTTTTTTTTTTTGGCCTGCTATGATAGGTTCTTATTTGGTTGCCGAAACTTGAAGTGTTGATTTATTTTTAAAGATGAAAGAAATTACCAGAACTAGAAAAAAATGGGTTAAATACCAATTTTACTATGGAAGTATTGGCGAGAGAATATTCAGCACCCGAAAGTTTTTTTTTGTATCATTTTTGCCCGAAAGTTTACAAATATAGCAATCTTACCCATCGGTTGATCTTGGTCGGTGAATTGTTACTCTTCTTTGTAAACTTCCAGGGGAAATTTGTTCAAAAAAAAAAAAAAAAAAAAATCCGAGGCAAATTTGCTCATAAAAAAGACTTCTAGGGCATATTTGCTTTTTTTTTTTTCCGGGGCAAAAAATGATACCATAAAAACTTCCGGTCGAATACTCCTAATCAATACTTTCATAGCAAAAATGATATTTGACTCGAAAAAAATTATGAATCAATATTTGAAGAAGAAAAAGATACCTTAACGCTACTACATGATTGGAAACAAAATACAATATCATACTTTTTTTTATATAAAAAATTTTAGGAAAGGGATTGAGCTCACCCACGTTCCCAAGGCGGAGGCTCTTAGAGCCCGTCCACGAGATAGATGCGGCCGGGGAGTACACATGTCTCCACCTCTACCTGCGTTACCACTACTTCCTAGACCCCTAGGATGCCTCCCCCAGCGCCTTGACCAACGCACGGATCGAACCCCCTCCCTTAAGGTGAGGAAGACCGACCCCCACGCTAGTTGAATCCAAACATGAGGGGTATACAATATCATACTTGAGGAATACAATCATGTCCCTTCTATTTCTTTACTGACAAATGCAGGGGCAATTCTCCACTGCGCCTTTTATCTTATGTATTATTGATATGAAACTAACACGGGAAACAAAATAGACATTGGTACACACCAACATTTAGGGCTTAGAGGTGCCCAGAATTTTTTGTTGGGAAAATGACATTAACATTCCAATTCACAAAAATAATATAAAAAAAGTCCCAAAACTTGTTAGTGGTAGCTTTTATACTTGTCAATGGTCACTCTTTCACTTGTCAATGATAATCTAGGGGACTTTTATGATATTATTTCCCTTAATTTGGATCTGATGTCATTTTCCTTTTTTTTTTTTTTTTTTTTGGTTGTTGTTGGAAGGATGGAGATTGCTCTGTTTCTCTTGACATTATTTTGATTTGACAAATCTGAATCTAGTTCTCTTGTCCAGTCCAAAACTGATTCAAGGGGACTCGGAGCTCAAAAACAATAAGTTTTAAAAAGCAATTACAACAAAGTATATTGATCATTACAAACACACAAGAATAAATTCATCAAATCACATCTATATTTTCAAGGAAGAGCATAAGATAACATAGAATTTGCATGGTGAAATCTACACAGAAAATTCTAAACAAATACTGATTCTAATTCACCAATGATCCAAAGAACAAACATCAGCTCCAAGTAGGAAAACTGCTCACCCAAATCAATTTAATTCTTTCCTCAACTATAAATGAAATAAAATGCAAACAAACTCAAATTTGCTTCGCTTATTTTTGTCGCCTCTCAAACGATATAACACCAATACATTACACGGACAAGTCCCAAACCATCCTTCCACCAGAAGGCAGCAATTAATGACACACACATGTGTGTGTGAGTGTGTGTGTGTTTACTTTTTAAAAAAACAAAACAACTTGATGCAGTAGAACTGTAGAAGTCTAATAAAACTACTTCCACTGAAGACTAAATCAGTTTCAATAAATCAATGACAAAGCATTAAAATTGCCACACAAATAACTAAATTCCAAGAATTTCCAATCCCATCCACAAGTTTGGGGAGTGGGGAGCAAACATATATGGACTGAACAAAACTTAAACAAATTGTGACATCCTAATGAAATGTAGCACATAAAGCTAGCAATGCCCATTTCCAATGGAAGGTTCCACTACAAAAAATGTAAAAGTTTATAATATCAAAAGGTAATGGAAGAGGAGGAAAACTTGAACTCAAGCAAATCAAAAAAGGGAAAATGCATTCATCAATACAAAATAGAAGAAATATCATCAAGCAAGAAACCCAAAACCATAACTAGATAACCCCATCAATTATGCCTACAGAAAATGAATATGGAAAAAGCAGAGTAAACAAAGAAAATTGAAAGAAAGGGGCTTTAATTTAAAGCAACAAGAGGGAGGGAAGCATTGGTTACTCCTGACCTCTCAATCTCATACAATATAATAAACCAGGGTATAATTTTCACCAAAAAAAGCAGAACATTGGCATGGTAAAGGACAACAGAACCCAAATAAGAGGCATGTCCGCCAATAAATATCTGCATTCTGGATGATTTTCAAAAACGTCAAATAGTAAATATTAGAGATTCCATTTCACCTTTGTTCAAAAAATGTAAATCTCCAGCGTAATAACTTGGACCCATTATCAAGATTCTTCAATGTAGTTGTTGCCAACTGATAAGGCTTTCCACATAATTGAAAATATTCGAATCACAATAGGGAATAACGAACCTCTTTACTTCATTAGTAGTGAGATTCATCATACATAGATCATTTCTTCTTCCTTAATCATCATGCTCCTCAGAATCAGGTTTGCAAACAATTTCATTCCTCTAGATAGTCATTGAATCTAACATACATGAAAGGGGCCGCTAGTATATCTTTTAGTCCAGCTCCATGTCTGCCCAGATGCACAAGTACCCTCATCTAACACCCACAAATCAATCATATAAGGTATTTCATCTTCATCTTCCCAAATGTTACAAAGTATGGCAAGTTTGTTCTCAAAAACAGTAAGCCTTTCATCAGCATTATAGTCTAATTTGGGCCGTGGTATCACTATAAACAGTTCCTTTGCTATGTCAAATGAAACTATCACATCAATCTCATCTTCAGCCTCCTCAATATAATCTTCATCCTCCTGGGAATCAATATTATCATCACCCTCCTTCTTTTCACCCACTAGATTTACCCCAGACCAAAATATGGCTCCATTAGCCGTGACAGTTTCAGAACTAAGTCTCACCCCTTTCAAGTTCCCAATATCTATTGCCTTCCAAGTCCCCCTATTTAACTAACGAAAACACTTCCACCTGAGCAACCACATCATAAAACTCAGCATAAGTTCTTACTATCGTGTAATCATTAACAATCGGACTGAACCCAAATCCTGTCACGCAGTCATCAAAGTCAGTTCTTGTCCTAGGAACATGTCTGGCTGCTGTAGTCGCAGGATTCCACAATGAAAGCGAAAGAGGAGGTTGGTTAAACCGATTGGTTTCAAGACAAAGGAGACCATTGCAAGAACCCACGATACCAGCATTCCTTAAGGAATTGTTCGAAGGTGAATTCTGAACTCAACGGACTTGCAGCCCGCAATCCAGCAGATTCAAGCGCCAGGGCAAAGGAATATTAATTCCATTACATTCCCAAAGAAGATAAGGGTTTTGATGAGTGGACTGTTGAAGGTGGTCCGCGATGAAAGATGGATTTTGTATGAGATTTTTCCAATCTTTGCACACACATTGAAATCGGATGAGAGATTTTACCGGAAGTCGTTTGAGAATGTTTCTGATGATTTTGTGAGGAAGAAAGAACACGTTGCTATCCATTGCCGTTGATGCTTGGCGCGAACTAATTTCTCAGAAGAAAGCCCTTGCAGTCAACAACGCCATTAGGGATTTCATTTCAGACTACCACTGATGAGTGGTGACAACGTTGAAAGCTAAAGTCGGATCGCTGGGTTATGCACTCCCATTTTATCTTACTGAACCAAGTCCAAAACCTTTGGACCAAAGGCTTGGGTTTGGGCCACGAACCAAAACCATAAGTATATATTAATTCAAAAAAAATGTAATTTATAGCAAAAAAAAAAAAAGTAATTTTTTTTAATGCATTAAAGTTTAGGTGGGGGTAGACACTAGTACCCAACTAGAGCTAGAGCATGCCTCCAGGTTCAGAGAGCGCTTCAGAGGTACTTACAAATTGTCCACCAACGAGGCCCTTACATCGACCAGTGGGTATCGAACCTTCTCCTTTATGGGGTGAAGGCGTGACCTTAACCAACTGTATCACTCATTATTTGACAATTCAAAATATAAATGATTACCATTCTCTACTTGAATGCAAGTAATCTGTGTGGAAAAAGTTTGGTTTAAGGTGCAAGTCATTTGCAGGGTAATTATTGATATTTTTTAATTTTATCCCTATTTAATTTCTAGTGGGAAAATAGAAGTGTGAAAATTATTTGTAAAGAAGAGGAGATAAAAAATTTGATAAGGGAAAATGTTGAAATATAATGCATTTCTTGGTATGTGAGAAGTGATTTACATTTATGTATATAGTGATATACTACCTCCAGTCTTATTTATAGAAGCATCATAACTGAATTATATGGCTTAAAAAATTAGTTAAAAATAATAAATATGTCTTGAAATAATTTTTTTTCCAAGTATGCCCTAGTGAGAGAAACATAGAGTAAAAATAAGTATCACAAACCCTTTAATTAATGCAATTACATAATTAATGAGGGCATAAATTGAAAAAATATATTTTAAAGACAATTCTTATCGTACTCTTATAAAAGGACTAAGATAATTTATATTTTTAACTCTTATAAAAAAGATCGAATAGAGTATATTACAAAGAAAATTAATATTTTTGTCCTTATACTTTTGAGTCTAAGTTTCTTATTTTATATTGAGACAATTTAATTCCTATAATTATAACTTAGTTGCAACTCAATTCTTAAACTTTGACTCGTTCCAAAAAAAAAAAAAACCTTAAACTTTGACTCGTTACAACTTAATCCTTATAATTTAATTTAATCATTAAAAACTTTAGCCCTCATGTTTTTAAAAACGATATATTTCATAAAATTGTAGAGCCTAGAATTTTAAATGTTTAAAATTATAAAGACTGATTTGCACTGCCTCAAATTTTAATAACTAAATTACAACCCAACCAAAATTATATGAATCAAAATATTAATTTTCCCTATATTTTATATATTAAGTTATACTGAATAAGTCCAAACAAGAATCCCATTTTTAAATTAAATATCTTTTTAATTAATTGTTACTTATCACAACATTTATAGTAAAACTTTGAACTTGTTTGATTCTCCATTTCTTAAATTATTAAACTTGTTGAATTTTAAAAATAAATTTTAAGTAAATTAGTATTGATTGAATTTAAAAGTGACCAACATTTTGAAACAATACCAAAATTCTAAGGATAATCATTTTGAAAGAAAAGATTTTTTACTACTTAAAGCATATATTTCGAACTGTAAATGGAAAAGGATGAGGCCAAAAAATATGTTTGCAATAAATAAAAGGCTAATATATATGTATAATCCTTTCACTCTGTCTGGTGTGTGGATCCGGCTACGGTCCACTGCAGTGGACTGTCCACTTCTCTACTCTGCCTATAATTAAATTTTTACCGCATGCGGTAGCGTATACCACATGCTGTAAATTATTTAATTGTGAGGTAGAGTAGGGAAGTGGACGATCCACTCCCCTAGTGCATGGGTCTGAGTTCTTATGGATTGGGATTGCAATTGGTTGTCACACTGAGATTGAGGTTTTAAAGTCATAATTGATAGAAAGGAATATTTGATAAAAAAAAACTTCCATTAATTTTATTTTGTAATTAAAATAAATTATAAAAGTATAATAATACCCTTTTGAACCATCACCATCGAATGACTCTCTTGCTACTTGTGTTTTTTTAAGCAAAATTGCTCGGAAGTTAACAAAATGGAGCAATTTTGCCCCAAAAGTTCTTTTTAGGAGTAATTTTGCCCTGAAAGTTTTTTTATGAGCAATTTTGAACTAGAAGTTTACAAATTGGAGCAACAATTTAACGGTCAAGATTAACGGAAGGGCATGTTGCTACATTTTTAAACTTAGGGGCAATTTTAATTTGCTCCAAAAAGAACTTCCGAATGTTGAGTGCTCCTGAGCGAAAACTTCCGGGGCAAATAAGACCATTATCCCTAAATTAATTTTAAATTCGTACAAAAACCAATGAATAAATTTAAACCGATTAAAATTAATTATTAATCATCCTCTATCATCAAAATTCAAAATTCTCCCAAAATTCTAACTCCAAAATTTTCACTAAGCACTATATTACCCTCATTGTAAAGATAAAAATATATGGAATAAATTTCATGAAGGAAGTTCATTGAAAAAAATTTAGTTTAGTTACTTAAATGATCTTATAAGCTTGCCTTAGATCTGAAACTACGGAGGGCGGTGCTAGAAACGCGCCTGCAAACTCAACGGTGAAACCCAATTATGTTTTTGCAAATGACGATCAATCGATCAAGTGGGGGTATATATAATACTCTTAGACACACATGAAGGGGTCATGTGCCCCTTACTATGACGAGGCGGAGGGGTATTAAATACCCCCACCTACCCATTTGATTAAAGGGACACGGCCTCTTTAGTTTTTCTTTTTTTTACTATATATATATATATATATATATTCATCTTAAAAGTAAAAATTAAGATATTACACACAATCCATTCATTGACATTGTAAGGTAGATCACTGATATGTTGGATAATTACTCTAACTATTATGGTAAATTTGTAATCATGATAAATTTGATTTACTTATTTACTTATTCATTTGAAGAAAAGATTGTTTCATAAAACTTGTAAATAGAGTGTTCACCTCTTTAATTCTACATTTATAGATTGAGAGATAAAAAGTATCATATTTTATAGTAATTGGTTGGTCAGTTGTTGTAAATTTGTTTAAGAATTCCAAAGTAAAAGAGATTCTTTTTGAAAAATTATACAAAAGCTAATAAATAAATATGATAATGTTAATGATGTATATTAGTGAAGTCATGTACTGAAGTGATATAGTGTTAACTAATGGGCTTATAAGGTGAGATTACCTTGCACTTCGTGCTAGTCAAGCTTATTGAGGCGTGACAAAATAGTATCAAAGTATATTAAGTATGCAAATTAAGTATTCAATCAAATGCTGATGAGAGTTTCTCAAGTCCAAAATGGTATAAAATTTGATGTTGAATTTGTGGCCTAAGTTGCAGTTATTGTGATTGAAACGAAGGTGAGCTTGCTAAAGAAATCCCATAGGCTTGGAGTTGGCTTTGAAGGTAAAATGTCATGGGTTCTTGCATAATTTTTCTAATTCTGTAACATCCCAAATTTTGAAACTTTAAATTTGAATAATATATGGAAATTAAATGTGAAAATTTGGCTTGAATAATTAAAGTACTAATTATTGGAAGTTATGGCATATTTTCCCCTTAATTTATTTTGGGAAAAAGAATAAAATTCAAATGAGGAATAATTTAGGCCTAAAAATTTTAGAATTAATATTTTATGGTCTAGGAAAAAATTATTTGTTAAAGGAGAAAAAAATCCTTACAAGAAATTAAGGATTTATTTCCAGTATTTACCTAATAATTTACAATTAAATAAACAAAAAGACTTAATTGCAATAAGAGTCGTGAAGGATCAAGTAGGATATTTTTATGGGTCCAACAACATAATACATTATCTTTTCCTCTCAACCTTCATGTATAGAACCTGTTTCTTCACCCTTCAATAATTCATTTTGGACTTGCATATAGTCATCTCTATTGCAATTCTCCTACTCCAACCCAGCTAACCCACACGGCCCAAACCAAACTAAACCAAACTTAATCCATTCCATTAACCTCAACGGGCCAATTATGTCGAACCACAAGAACCTGGGTAGCAAAGTCAAATCTCCACTGCAACACGCCACATTAAAAAAAAAATAATAATAACAGTGTCGTACCAGCAATCGTTCACGCAAGGTTAGACCAACAATGCCCATGCTTTTCTAGATGTCTTGAGCCTTTCAATGTTGAAACCCGTTGGTCCTTTCTTCAAACCGGACCCTTGTTTCAGTATATAGTCACTGCTCTTGATAGTGTAATTCATTCTCGTCATCTCAAACAAAGAGGGAGCCGAGAGAGAAAGAGAAGGAGGGAGTAGTTGAGAGAAAGAGTTCAGCCATTTTTCTCATTCTCTGCAACACAAACCGTGAAACAAGGGTGGTGGTTTGAGCTGGACCTTCACCATAAAAACCAGCAACCAGAGGTAATCCCCGGGCCTAGTTTCCTCTTAGTTTTCTATAAGTTTTGAGTATAAAACCGTTGAGGATGTAGTGATAATTCCATGTGAAGTTTGCTGCAATAAGAGTAATAAGCAGGGGCTGATATGCGTTGGTTTTGGTGTGTAAATATATATATAGTTATGATATAAAAGGAAATGAAAGGAAAACTTGGTTTAGCCTTGGGTGTGTATGAGATGCTGGTTATATATAAGAAGGAAGAAAATGATATTTCTACTGTACGTGTGTGTTTAAGTACTGATATATTGTTTTTACTGTTCATGAAATGATAAAAGAAAGAAAAGAAAACATGATAGGAACATGTGGCTATATATGTATCAGTTTTTGCACTTGGGAAGAAAAGAATATGAAATGTTGTTGTCATAGTCATATATGAAGATAGAATATCACCTAGAGGGGGGTGAATATGTGATCTCAAATTCTTTTCTCAAAATACACACGACGGCAAGTAAACACAGAAACAGAGAAGTGAAGTAGACACAAGACAATTTATACTAGTTCGGTCCAAAATCTCTGACCTATGTCCAGTCCCCAGAACACCTGGGATTTCACTATCTTTCAAGAACAATTACACACTCTGTAAACGAAGGATGGTCCTCTCACTTAGACTCCACTCCCCCTTACAAGTTGTAATTGATACACACCTCTCTTAAGGTTCCTCAACCTTAAGATACAACTAAAAATGAAATAAGTGTTTAAGAACTCCTCATGAGTAGATAAGATATTGAACACTAAAGTACAAGTTAATAAAACAATTGAAATAGTGAATAGTAATGAACTCGAATTGAATGCGCAGTATATCGGTGGTTGGCAAATTCAATGCTTCGGCTATTTATAGATCTTGTAATTAATGACCGTTGATGAAGTTTGAAGAATAGCCGTTGAGAGTCTTGAATGTGTCCGTTTGACAAATGAGGCTTCTGGTGAGATTTTCGCCGTTTGAATATGACAAGTGGATTCGGTAATGACGACATTCTCTTCTTCATTCCTTTTGTTTTGCCCGTTGAGAATTATCATTTATTGCGCAGATAGAATATCAGTGGTAGCTTTACTTCGCTCAAAATATTGGTTTCCGAGATTATCACCGGTTTTGGTAGTTGCATTTAATGCTTCTGACACACGACTCGCTTTATTCAAATCTATTGTTAATCCATGTTTAAATGATCTGAAACTCACAAGCAAAACTGTTAATAGCATTTGGTAATTGTAATGAATAATAATCCGAAGTATTAAAGTGATATAGCAAGATCTATGATTTCCGGTGTCGGAGTCTTGAAGAACAGAGATGACTTTGCTCGAGCAATAATCCAGGCTTGCTCGAGTAAGCTTTTTTCGATTATTCAGAAAAGTGGTCTCTGTTGTTGATGCTCGAGCATGGAAATGCTTTTGCTCAAGCACATGATTGTATTATGCTTAGGCAAGGCTTCTCTTGAATCAGATAAAACATATCAATATCAATGATGCTCGAGCAAGGATCTTTGTCTGCTCGAGCATGAATAAAATCATGCTCGGGCAAGCTTCATTAAAACAATTCTGATTCACTGTTGCTCGAGCATGCCATCATGCTTGCTTGAGCAAGGCTTAGACAGAGGTGAGAACTGAAGATATCAGTGATGCTGCTCGAGCAGGCTTTTGCCCTTGCTCGAGCATGGTGCTCGAGCATGGATTCATCAATGCTCGGGCACAAGTTGATTAAAGGCGAGAATAGTGTAGTGGATGCATGCTGCTCGAGCATGGTTTTCAAACTAAGTTATTTTATGAAAGATTTATTCCGCATTTAAATCGTCTAAATCATTTCGATGCTTATGCGCTATAGTTATGATAAATAAAGGCACATTTAGGACGAGCATTACAGTTTGATATCAAAGCATCGATTTGGACAAAGTTTTGAAAAGGATTTGACAAAACTTAGTTATTTTGAAAACATGATGTGGAGAATTTACGAGGGAGAATTACCCCCTGACGTACCTTACGGATTCTACCGTATGCGTGGAGGATCATTGAGAGCACGAATCGCTAAGAAGTGAGTACCACCTGTACCTGAGCCCATAAAACTACACCAGAAACGAAAAGTTGTTCTACTCTTAGGATCGTTCATCCGAAGAGGACACCGAGGCTGGACCTTCTAAAGCCAGCAAACCTTCACCTGTCCACCTATTAGATACATGTCTGTTTGATCATATTAACGAGCTTTTCTTGCAGACTTATGTGGACATAACCGTCCAAGAGAGCTTATACAGGACATACCTGGAAAAGGTTGGCAACCTCTATACCAACAAGAAAATGCATGGTCATGGGGACTATGACCTTGACACTTGGATGAGTTCAACCATGTTCCACTTTCCCCCTACCGAAGCCTAGTGTAATAGGGTAGAGGCAATCTTTGAGAAGTATGAGTTTGCTGACTTTGAATCCTTCATAGAGTACATGGATGAGTACGTAGCAGCTCATATGTAGATGAGACTTAGGTGAAGGAAGAAAACCAACTTAGTATTTGTAGTAGGCATGTATCAACTATCTCTAAAGTCCTAGGGAAGTATATTAAAGAATGACATTTTGTATTAGCAAGTACTTTATGTTGTGACAAGATTATGGAATGTTAGTAACAAGTATGATGTATATTTTAAATGCATATGAATATCAGGAATGATTATTATACCTATGTTATTAACAACAAAGTTATTTTTTTGACATAAAGTACTAAAGTAATACCATGACCAATAAAAGACCCAGACAGAGGCCAATTCTTGAGCAAGCGCCCCAACCAAAAGCAAATCCACCTGCACGTGGAAGGGGTGTAGGCCAAGGCAGGGGAAGGCCCAATCAACAAGTACCTCCAGCCCAGGATACCATACAACAAGTATTAGATGAACATGCATTGAGAGAACTCAGGGAGCAGGTATTTTTGTTGAGAACTGAGCGAAACGAAGAAAGGTAGCATGCTGAAGCTGCGGAAGCACAACTAGCCCAAAGGGTGGAGACAGAAGAAGAAGAACAAGAAATTAACCCTCCACAGTTAGAGGCTCCACCTCCGGCTCGACCGCAACGACAGAGGGCTATTGGAGAATCCCAGTTCTGGACTATCCAGTTCTACAAACATAGACCGCCATCATTAACTGGTGAGATTAATGCAGAGGCTATTGAGAATTGGCTACTCAGACTGGAAAAAATCTTCGAAGTTATGGAGTGCCCTGGAGAGCGAAAGGCAGAGTTGGCTATATATAAGCTAGAAGGTGATGCATATCAGTGGTGGAAGAGTGTGGCCAAGGCTCTGCGTGCTCAATACAGACCAATTACTTAGGAGTTGTTCCAAGAGAAGTTCAATGAGAAGTATTTTCCCTACTCAGTCCAAGTATAGAAGGAGTATGAGGTCATCACCATCAAACAGAAAATGAGAGAATCTTTTGACAAGTATCTAGTGAAATTCGTCAACCTGTACAACTACTCTTCCTACCTGAATAGAATGAAGATGATAAATGGAAGGCATACATGCTCATCAAAGGGCTGAAATTTGAGATGAGGGACACGCTAATCTCCTGATAATTCTGTACATTCCACCAAGCTAAGGAAGAATGTAGGATAATTGAATGCAACCTGAAGGAGCTGTATGCGAGCAGAATGAAGATGATTCACAGTGGGAATAGCCGTGGGAACCCCACGAGCAATCAAAAGAGGAAAGAGAACTAGTTTGGTTACAAGGGTGGGAACAAGAAGCCCAATTACTTCAGGAAATACAACCCAAGACCACTAGTGCCCCGACCTTGTGTGAAGTGGGGAAGAGCCATCGGGGGACAGGGTGTGATTGGAAGCTGATCTGATTTAAGTGTAACCAGCCGGGACACTTTAGCTTTAACTGTCCACAGAACACTGGCGAGAAGAGGCCTCAAAATCATGGAAGAGTCTTTGCTTTAACCTATGAAGAAGCCATAAAATCTTCTGACATGATCCAAGATACAATCTCATTAAATGGTAATTCTTTGCAAGCCTTATTTGATTCAGGTGCTAGTCATTCTTTTATTGCTTGTAATTGTGCTAAAAGGCTAGGGATGAACACCCATAGGTTACCATATGATTTGATTGTGAATACACCGCTTAGAGTTAAGTCTGTAGTATCTGATGCATGTTTGAATTGTGTATTGATTGTAAATGGACATAAGTCATATTAGATTTAATTTGTCTACCGTTGGTTGATATTGATGTCATACTAGGATTGAACTGGCTGATGGCCAACAACGCTCTAATCGACTGTGGTAACAAGCAAATCCTGTACTCACAGTCAACAGCGGATACTACGGCAAACAGTTTGTATCATCTCACTGCTCAAGAAGCAAAGAAATGTCTAAATCAATGTTGCCTAGGGTACATGGTGTTCTTCTACGTATAGGAAGAGATAGAACCATCACTATCAAATATACCAGTAGTGAACGAATTCCTCGAAGTATTCGCAAAAGACATTAGTGGATTGCCACCAGTGAAAGAAGTTGAGTTTACTATTGAGCTGATGCCTGGCACGGGACCTATCTCCAAACCACCCTACAGAATGGCACCTAATGCGATGACAAAATTGAAGAAGCAAATTGAAGAGTTACTGGAGAAAGAATTCATCCGACCCAGTATGTCGCCCTGCGTAGCTCCTATGAAGAAGAAGGATGAGAGTCTTTAGCTCTGCATTGATTACAGGGAGTTGAACAAGGTGACAATCAAAAACAAATATCCACTCCCTAGAATTGATGATATGTTAGATCCATTATCTGGTTACTGCATTTTCTCGAAGATTGATCTGCGCTCGGGATACCATCAGTTACGTGTAAAAGCTAACGATGTTTCGAAAACAGCCTTCAAGACTAGATATGGGCACTATGAGTTTATGGTGATGCCATTTGGTTTGACTAATGCACTTGCAATGTTCATGGACTATATGAATAGAATCTTTCGTGAGTATCTAGATTGATTTGTGGTAGTCTTCATTGATGACATTTTGATCTACTTCAAGAATAAAGAGGAACATAAGCACCATCTGTCGCAAGTACTTAAGGTACTGAAAGGGAAGCAACTCTATACCAAGCTGAGCAAGTGTGACTTTTGGCTTGCGGAAGTTAAATTTCTGGGCCATGTGATATCACGAGATGGGGTCGTTGTTGATCCTAGTAAAGTGAAAGCAGTACTAGCCTGGAAGATACCAGAGACGGTAATTGAAATACAGAGTTTCTTGGGTTTGGCGGGATATTACCGTAGATTCATGAAGGATTTCTCCAGACTTTCCTTACCATTAACGAAGCTGACACGAAAGAACCAATTATTTGTTTGGGATGAGCGTTGTGAGGGTAGCTTTAGAAAACTAAGGAAAAGGTTGACTACAGCACCAGTGTTGACTATCCCAGATCTGGGGGAGACATATGTTGTATATGGTGATGCTAGTAAGCATGGATTGAGATGTGTCCTGATGCAGCAGGGCGGAGTGGTGGCTTATGCCTCTTGACAGCTGAAACCTCACGAGTCAAACTATCCAACTCATGATTTGGAGCTTGCGGCTATTGTTTTTGCATTGAAAATTTGGCGGCATTATTTGTATAGCAATATTGTGGAACTCTATTGTGACCACAAGAGTCTCAAATACCTCTTTGACCAGAGAGAGCTAAATATGAGATAGTGTAGATGGATGGAGTTATTGAAGGATTAGGACCTGGAGATTAAATACCACCTAGGGAAGGCCAATGTCGTTGTAGATGCTTTGAGCTGGAAAGTAGTGTAGACAACATTCATGATGATCCACGAATAGAAATTACTAGAAGATTTCAGGGATCTGAATCTATCCAACCAAGTTGCTATGGAACCAAAAGAGCCTCATGAGTTGTATCTTGAAAGTCTTCTTGTTA
The DNA here is from genome assembly GCA_019022655.1 of Acacia acuminata. Taxonomy (NCBI): domain Eukaryota; kingdom Viridiplantae; phylum Streptophyta; class Magnoliopsida; order Fabales; family Fabaceae; genus Acacia; species Acacia acuminata. The sequence goes on from JAFJYI010000064.1 coordinate 685,443, forward strand.
GCCAAGGAGACTATGATTTGAGGGATGAAATTGAAGAAGCTCAAAAGCAAGACAAATAAGCAAATGTTGTATGAGAGATGATCTCTCGGAACGAGACTCAAGATCACGATCTATTACCCAGTGGATTGGTGAGGTATAAGAAGAGAATTTATATAACGCCAAATGATGAGTTGAGGCAAAAAATACTGGATAAAGCTCACAAGAGTAAATACACGTTACATCTAGGCATGGTCAAAATGTACCAAAATCTGAAATCTGAGGTCCGGTGGCCAGGGTTGAAGAAAGATGTAACCCAGTATGCCAGGGTTGAAGGTTGAACATCAAATGCTTAACCGTCGAAAGGAAACTTGAACATCAACGGCCGCCAGGACTATTGTAGAGAATTGAAATTCTAGAATGGAAGTGGGAGGATGTTACCATGGACCTAGTAGTGGGATTGCCCAAGATCAAGCATTTTGATGCAATCTGGGTAATTGTTGATTGTTTTACTAAGACGACACGCTTTATACCCATCAGTGCTAGTTATTCTCCTGAGAGATTGGCTGAAGTCTACATCAAAGAGATAGTGAGACTCCATGATATACCAAAGAGTATCATTTTTGGCAGAGATCCTTGATTTACATCCCGATTCTGGCAAGCTTTACATGAAGCTCTAGGGTCAAAGTTAAAATTTAGTACAGCTTATCAACCCAGATCGACGGTCAATCTGAATGGAACATACAAACACTAGAAGATATATTGAGAGCGTGTGTACTGAACTTCAAAGGGAATTGGGATCAATATCTCCCATTGGCAGAGTTTGCATGTAATAACAACTATCATTCGAGCATCCAGATGGCTCCGTTTGAAGCGTTATATGGCAGAAATTGTCAATCACCTATTTGCTGGACAAAGTTGTCTGAGAGAAGGCTAATTGGGCCAAATATAGTTGACAAGACCTCGGAACGCATTGATCTAATCAAGAAGAGGCTCGTAGCAGTGCAAAGCAGATAGAATAGCTATGCAGATAAAATGAGAAGGCCTCGAGTTTGAAGTAGGAGATCACGTTTTTATAAAGATATCTCCAGTGACAGGGGTTGGTAGAACATTAAAGAGGAAAAAGTTAAGTCCTCGAATATTGGTCCATTTGAAGTATTGGCGAAACATGGACCAGTAGCCTACTAGCTAGCCCTACCCCCAAACATGGGTAAACTTCATGATGTATTCCATGTTTCTCAGCTAAAAAAGCATCAACTAGACCCTAGGCATGTCATAGAATATGAGAATGTTGAACTCTGACATGATAATACCTTCGTGGTTGAGCCGATACGAATCATTGATCATCGGGAAAAGCAACTCAGGTGCAAGAGTATACCATTTTGTGAAAGTGGTTTGGAACGGTTTATCTCCCGAAGAGGCAATATGGGAAACAGAGTAAAGCATGAAGGAGAAGTACCCGGAATTTAGAGGGAGCCGAGAGAGAAAGAGAGAGAAAGAGAAGGAGGAGTAGTTGAGAGAAAGAGTTCAGCCATTTTTCTCACTCTTTGCAACACAAACCGTGAAACAGGGGTGGTGGTTTCAGCTGGACCTTCACCATAAAAACCAGCAACCAGAGGTAATCACCGGGCCTAGTTTCCTCTTAGTTTTCTATAAGTTTTGAGTATAAAACCATTGAGGATGTAGTGATAATTCCATGTGAAGTTTGCTGCAATAAGAGTAATAAACAGGGGCTTATATGCATTGGTTTTGGTGTCTAAATAAATATATATATATATATATAGGGATAAGGGTCTTAAACGCCATGGAAGTTTTCGCTCAGGAGCACTAGTAAGACGGAAGTTTTTTTTGGACAAAAAAGTGCCACGGAAGTATCATTTTTGCCACAGAAGTTTTCACTGAGGAGCAATTTTGCCCCAGAAGTTTACAAAATGTAGAAATTTTTTCCCTTCCGTCCCCAAATATTAAATTTGACTATTAAATAGTCAAAAATCACACATGTCATGCCTTGAAAAGGTCGAACTTGGAGTCAAAAAGGAGATCCTTCGAGATGTTGAAATCAAGGCGACGGAATTTGTGAAGCTGAACTAGTCAAAGGGACTGAAAGGTCTGTCACAAAACGCAAATGAAACGTAAAACGAGAAATGAATTGTTTCAAAAATTGGTTCAGTAAAACAAATCAATAGTGATAATATTTACATTTGTATAGACTGATCATTTTCTTAGATCATAAGTGATGCTTCCTTTGGGTTTTGTGACGGTCGACCTTTCAATCCCTTTGACCGCACGGCTTCACAAATTCGGGCCGCCTTGAGCTCAACATCTCAAGGATCTCCTTCTCTCGGCTCCAAGTTTGACCTTTTCAAGGCATAACATGTGTGGTCTTTAACTCGATTTAATAGTAAAATTTAGTATTTGGGGACAGAAGGGAAAAATTGCTCCTTAGTGAAAACTTTCGGGGCAAAATTGCTCCTTAGTGAAAACTTCCGGGGTAAAATTGCTCCTCAGCGAAAACTTCCGTGGCATTTTTTGTCCAAAAAAACTTCCGTCTTACCAGTGCTCTTGAGTGAAAACTTTTATGGCATTTAAGACCCTTATCCCATATATATATAGTTATGATATAAGAGGAAATGAAAGGAAAACTTGGTTTAGCCTTGGGTGCGTATGAGACGCTAGTTATATATAAGAAGGAAGAGAATGATTTTTCTGATGTATGTGTGTGTTTAAGTACTGATATATTGTTTTTACTGTTCATGAAATGATAAAAGAAAGAAAAGAAAACATGATAGGAAAATGTGGCTATATATGTATCAGTTTTTGCACTTGGGAAGAAAAGAATAACAAATGTTGTTGTCATAGTCATATACATATAAATATGCTGCATACTTGGGAAATGGGGGTTTGAACGTATTATTTTGGTATAGATATGATCACTTTACATGAGAAAGAAAAAAAAGGGAACTAAACACATATCAGCAATACTCCTCTTTAGCCCAACACTGATAATACACACATACTCTATTACTCACTAAATTCCTCTAGCCCATACCCACACACCATTTGACCAACATAAAAAAAAAGGGGGGGGGGGCTACTGTCTTATATGTATAACGCTACTGATATGTAAAAGGGAAGGAGAAAGGAACATAAGATAAAAATAAAAACTTGCTGATACTTGGGTGGGTATAACATTGTATGGTCATAGCATGGTAGTGAAAGCGTAGTTTTTACGTAAAAGCGGAAGGAGAAGGAAAAAGCATAAAACGTAAAATCGTAAAATAAAACGGAGTTTTTACCCGCATATGTATATAAGGTAAAAGAGAGAAATGATGGTCAGTGGGATAATTAATATAAAGATATGTATTTAATAAGGATAAAAAAGAAAAATATTGTAAATTTTGATATATAATAGAAAAATTGTTTATATTAAGGATCAACCTAAAAGAAAGAAAATTGCTGATAAAAAGGAATGAATGGGTAATTAATTAAATCGTAATTACGTACTTCATTGAAAAATTCTTTTGAAAATCTTAATTATATTGCCGTCAAATGAGTTGAAACCAACCAGTTGTGCATGCTTAATTGTGGGGATATACTACACCCGTACAGATGGGAAACAACAGGTGGTGAAGGAGGTGATGGAAAGTAAAGGCATAACAGAGCTATCAATCACATTCGAAGTGACAGAGGGAGATCTGTTGGAGATATACAAATACTGTAGCTTCAAGTTTCTTTTGAAATTGACTCCAAATGTTTTGTCGGGAAGCGTCTTTTGGGAATCACTTTCAACGCGGCGTTTTTTTTCAAAACGGACCGTTTTTACATTTTCACGCTTTTTCGCGGCGCTTTTTACGCTTTTACCCCTGGTGCGTTTTTTCCCTCACGTAACACGTTTTGTCCGAAAAAAGCGTAAAAACGGCGTTTTTTGCGCTTAAAGCGTGATTTTGACTACCATGGGTCATAGTGTAAGATAGAAATGATGTGTGATGCTACTGTTGTAACCAACGTGAGAGACATTGTTAATTGTATGGTCACAAGAGTAATGCATGTAGTACTGTAGTATGGTATAAGTTATAGTGTAAATACAAAGTTAAGTGTGTTATATAGTATGATGGTGTCTGGTATAGGAGTGTTGTTATATATGTAGTAAAGTAGTGTAATGAAATAGGGTGATGTATGTGGTAAGTTGTATTATGCAATAACTTGCAGAAGATGAGTGTGTGTGTATATATATATATATATTCTTCTGCAACTTCAAATCTTTAAACAAGGTAGCATATATGAAAGGACCCTTTCTTACTAAACAACAATTAACCATAATGTTTTCTTAAAATCAGATTAGTAGGTAATTATGGAAAACCTTCATTTTCACATCTCTAGGTCCGGGGCACAAATTTCGCCCACAAACCCGTTAAATGTAAAATTCATAACTCGTGGCACAATTATCGAACCGGAGATTTTATAGCCCACAAGTCATACAACATGAACCTCACAACAAAGAGTTTTCACAAACAATGTTTGCACAAAATAGGAGAGTGGATCCACTATAATTTGATAGTATATAAAATAAAGCCTTCAACAGTCATCCAAAAGTAGTTAATGTAGTATTTCAAAATATGAGGCCCTATGATGGCAATATATAAGTCAATACAACACTAATACCAAAAAGAGGCCTACAGGTTTCACGAAGACTATGCCTCTGGCGGCTTCCCTTGTCCTCTAGTAGGGTTAGAGGTCTCGCCTCGAAAAATTTAATAATGACGGGTGAGACATAAAGTCCCCGTCACCGAAATTAATTTATCAAATATGCAAGAAAGGATTGCAAGTTAGAGAAGCGAGGTTTGTTAATAATAATAATAATAATAATAATAACTAAATAACCACAAATAAAACAATTAATACATCATAACCATAACAATTAACCGTCCCCACTCATCCATCCCCGCTCCTCCTTACCTCCTCGTGGACGCGGATCGGCCCATCGCTGTTAGTAACCCGCCAAGGTTAGCTATCACCTCGGATCTTGTCCTCCCGTGCTACTACAAAAATACCGTAACAGGGAGGTGTCCGCCCAAAACATTCAACTCAAAATCTGGGCCATGAATAAGAGAGCCGATGGACACAATTTCATTATATCTCTTCCACACAACCCAACATATCTCATAACAAGAAATAATATAATAATAAAATTCTAAACAACAATTTATTAAATTATATTCCATACAGTTCATCTCACAACAAATATTATAACCATCACAACAATAACAATCCCAATAATAATAATCACTTAAATACATAGATTGGAAATTACACTGCTTCACTGAATTAATTTTCATATTAAAACCTACACATAATTTTTCAAAAACACTTACAACATATATATATATATGAAAATTTAGCTTAAAAAAAATACCTCACATTCAAAAAAAGCATGTAAAATAAATTAACCTCGGTTACCTTAATTCCAAGCTTAACCTTAGCTCGCCGAGTATCACCCGCACAATTACCAATACAAAAAAGGCTCTACATTATCACAAATATAACTTATAATTTCCTATAACTTAAAATAAAAATTCTAATAATAATATATATTTTTATAACAAAAATTGAAAATGACATTTTTCTCCCACAAATTCCAGAAATGACATTTTGGTTCAAAAATTCCAGAAATTACAGTTTTGACACAAAAATTCCAGAAATTACATTTTTTGCCACAAAAATCCAGAAATTACCGTTTTGACACAAAAATTCCAGAAATTACATTTTGGCCACAAAATTCCAGAAATTACCGTTTTGACACAAAAAATTCCAGAAATTACATTTTTGCCCCCAATATAGAAAAACTAAGTTAATTAAATTCCAATAATATCTCCCTAACCCAAATAAATTATTTTCATAACATTTAATTGGTAAAAATATTTCGTAGATATAAAATCCTAAACTTCTTAAATAGAAAAATTCATTTTAAACTCCTATAACAACCAAACAATAAATCTAACAGATTAAAATTATAATAATATCTTCCTAACCTAAATAAATTATTTTCATAACATTTAATCGGTAAAAATATTTAATAGGGCATAAATCTTAAACCCCTTAAATAGAAAAATTCATTTTAAATTTCTAAAACAACCAAACGATAAATCTAAACCGATTAAAATTTACTATTATCCATATGCAACATATATATAGTCTTTTATTGTCAAAACTCAAAACTTTCACAAATCATAATCTCAAAATTTTCACTAATCAACATAATAATAGACTCATTAGAAAGAGAAAAATATTTAGAATAACTTTCATGAAGAAAGTTTATTGAAAACAAATTAGTTTAGCTATCTAAATAATTTTATAAGATAGAAGACATACCTTATAATACACGTAAAAACCTCAAAACCTCTCTTTTTCTCTTCTCCTTCCTCACTCTCCCTCTCACTCTCGCCACTCTCCAGCTGCCGGACGAGTGTGTGTATGTTATGTGTGGATGGGTTTAAATAAAAAGGAGCTAAGGGAGTGGTTGAACCACCCCCATAATTCATTGATTTAATGATGGGGGCAAGTCAACCGCCCCCATCTCTCGGCCGCAACACGTTTCCTTTTTTTTTTTTTTTTCAGATTTCTATCTTTCTTTTCTTCCAAAAATTATATAATAAATATACTTATCATATATAATTATTTCATAGTTATAATTATATCCTAAAATAAAAAATTAGGATGTTACAATATAATGGCTGTAGCAACTTTAGAAATAATAGGTTCTTTAGGATGTATTTTTTTTTTAAGCATTACGTTGTGATAATAAAAGAGAGTAATAATTATAATTATAATAATATAATAAAGAAAATAATAATAATAATAATAATAATAATAATAATAATAATAATAATAAATTAAATAGATATTGTTATTATTTTTAATTGATAAATAAATGATAATAAATAATATTATTATTTATTAAAAAAGGGGATTATTATTAAGGGAATTTTTAGGGATCAATCCACTTTTAAATCCTCTAAAAATAATTCGCATAGTTAGTTACTTTGCGATGCAAGAAGTGACTAATGACAATGATAAATGTTTATAGGCATACCTTGACACCTCTACTGATCCCAACAACTCCGGACAAAGTTAAGGATTCAAGTTTGAGGTGGGTAACTGTTATCTTATTAGCCTGTATGTATGTATTATATATGACTGATCATGTTTGCAAGATGATTTATATGTTTATTTCCTAGCTATGGATTTGAGACTGCATGTCTCATAGGGCTCCGTGTCCTAAAATAGGGCTGCGGTCCTTCGCCGATAACTACGGTTAAGGTGTGACTTGTTTACTGTGAATTATTCTATGCTTATACATGTGTTATACTATCATTTACATTTCATATTTGCATATAAGATTAACTGTTAACCTCGGGGTTCATTCATTTGAACTCCAGACGCATGAAAGAAACAAGATAGTGGATCGGGATCAAGAGGGAAGATGTAGCTGTAAGGGTTACAGCAGATTGGACTTTTTGGAAAAATAGGATTAGCTAGACTGCTTTGTATCGTTTATCATTTGTCTATTTTTGGATTATTGTATTAAGATACCCCAAAGGGATCGATTCAAATCGTGAAAAACTTATCCTTTTATTTTCAAACTAAGTTATTTTATGTAAGATTTATTTTGCAGTTAAGTCGTCCAAATCATTTCAATGCATGTGCGCTATAATTCTAATAAATAAAGGCACACTTAGGATGGGCATTACAAATTCTCTTTTATATTTCAATTGTAGACGAATTATGATTTAGGAATTGACATTCATCTTTCGTACATTTGGTTTGTGTTCATACAAAGTAGCTATATCATCCCCTTCTCAGTCATTGGATTTTGAATTGTTAATTAAAGGGACTGGTTTAATAATGATTGGGAAATTGGGAATCTCATACCCAAGTCTCTCTCTCTCTCTCTCTCTTTTTTTAATAAAAAAAAGAGTTCTAAGTATTACTGCTATGAGATCCATTCATTAGATCAAACATAGTTAAGATGTAGGTATTCATTAGTTGGTGTAGCATTAAAAAGAAAAAGCATTGATGGAAGATGGTAAGGGATAATACATAATGCTTTCATGTTTTCAAATGTTCATATATATATATATATATGAAATTGAAATCTTAAAAGTCTGTAGGCAACTTAGGGAAATGAAACCTCATTAATATCACATTTAAAATTTGAAAATATTACTAATCAAAATGACCAATAGACATCATTTGAGCTAGACCAATCATTTATGTTCATATATTATTGTGGGCAACGTAAAAATTTCTATAATACTTAGCAAAAACAAAGAAAAAATTCTTCCTTAATATATGAATTAAGATGTAGAAAAGGAAAAATATAAAGTTAAATATTGTTCCATATACTAATATAATCATGATTGATCTTTCCAATTTATTAAGAGTTCCATTTCATTTAAATTGGGTACAAAATCACCCAAATTTGTCCAAAAAAAGATGTAAAGGATTTGAAATTGAAATAAAAATCTAGAGAATGAGTAGAGGCATGGAGTGTAATACACCTCCCACATATCAACATAGATTAGAGTACTTACCCACAGTTCGGTAAGCAAAACAAAAGTAGCATAATAGACTGATACAAAGCTATTGATTACATTATAGGAATACCCACAAGGTTCGTAGATTTTACAAAATAAAATCATATAAGTACAAAAATTTGAAAAGCCGACAAGGCTCTTGGCCCGATCTGACAACCCCCTTTCATAGTCACTACCGCTTAGCCCTGGAAGTTGCGTCCAGTGCACTGCCAATAATGACAAGAGCTGGGATCTTGAAGAATCCTAGGGTAATAGTTAATCTCACATAATATGTATGCAACATACTTGATGAGCAACCAACAAATAAATCATACAACATTCAGAGATTATACAACACATGTAGCACTGACTCATTTCAACTGAATGCAAACTGGGTTCGTGACCCAAGGACCATTGGTCCGCCAGACCATGTAATATCCCAAATTTTGGGATTCTTAAGTTTGAATAATATATATAGAAATTTAATCTTTGAGATTTGGTCTGAATAATTAAAGTATCAATTTAGGCGTATTTTTCCCTAATTTATTTGGGGGAGGAACAATTCAAATAAGGAATTAATTATGCCAAGAAATTTTAGAAAATTAAATGTTGGAAATTGGCCAAATAATTAAGTTAATTGTTTGAAAAATTAGGAATTTATTTTCTTATAATAAGTAATAATAAAATGATGGAAAAAAAAATATAATTGCACAAGATAAGGGTGGGATAGGACCCACAACAACACAACACTTTCCTCCTAGATTATCTTTTGGTTGAATTTGCAACACCTTAATAAACCATTTAAACCATTTAACATAAATCACGTGCCATCTTCATGCAACTAATTGTTTTTTTTTTTTTTATAAGATCATGCAACTAATTAAGTATATACCAACAAAACATTCACATTCCACTTGCTTCAATAACCCTTAAACGGCCCATATACCTATATGTATATAGAATCATTTTGGTCTCCTCTTGCTTCTACCGAACACCCCAGCCCATGAAACCGCAGCAATACATGACCCAATGCTTACCAAATACCAAAACCCACACAAAAGCCCACATGTCCATTGCTAAATTCTCAACATCTCGATGTATCCAAAACGAGTGCAAGTGACGGTTTAATGGGAAAAGCAAAATACATGTCATTTCACTAATAATTATCCAACCTGAAACACGTTAAGCATAGTCGAGAAAAATAATAGAAGTCGAATATCACTTTCGGCCACCCAACCTGTTCACGCAAGCTCGGACTCTCCCATGCTTCTTAACGAGGGGGCGGATCCAGGAATTTATGGAAGGGGGCACTATTAGCAGGAGGTGATGCCGAAATTTTTTTTTTCACTTGTCATCAAAAGCACAAAAAATAATACAGGATTCAAAAAGTTTTCACTTGTCATCAGTTGCAAGTTTAATCATCATTAATAAGAAAAAGAGCAAGTATTAGTTATAAAATGCCCATGGAGGAAAATTAGCAACCTACATATGCTTCAAGCAATTTTTTGTGTTGGAAATATCCACCTAAAATACAGAAAAAAGCAACAAAATACTAGGAAAGTATCTCAAAAAAAGAAGTAGATCTTTCCAGTTGAGGTCACAATGCTAAAATATGTCCGCAAGATGAGACGTGCCCATTCTTTAAATAAAATATGTCCGGATCACCTTTAAATAAAAGTTTTGATTTTTGATTTTTTTATTTTTAAAAAAAATCAAAAATCAAGGGGGGCATGTGCCCCCCTATCATATAGGTGGATCCGCCATTGTTTATTAAGCCCCTCACGTATCCTTCCCCAACGGTCCATTCTTTTCCTTTCCTCGGACTGGGACCCTCCCTCCTCTTTATATTTCATGCTCCTTTGCTCCCATTCATTCATGTTAAGCTTAACAGAACTAGAGGCCGATGTTGAGAGGAACTGAAGTAGGGAGAAAGAGAGAGAGAGAAAGAGAGAAAAGTCCATTTACCCTTCTCTCGTTTTAAAACAAATAAACAGAGTGTGTGTGTGGCGTGGAGTAGCAGTGATCGTTGGTCTATCGAAAGATTAGCTAGGTAAGTGTTGAGCTTCATCTCCTTTTGTTTCATTTAAAAACGTCACTTAGTTAATGAATGAATATATATATTAATATATATATATAGGTATACGTTTTAGCTCCAAGCTGTGCATATTTGGATATGTACCTTAAGGCTATATAAAAGAGAAGGAAAACGATATACACACATCTATATATAGAGAAAGAAAGATATAAAATTTTAAAAAAAAAAAAAAAAAAAAAAAAAAAAAGACCTAAGGTTTTTCCCGATATAAAATTTAAAAATGGAAAAAAAAATGACCCCCTCCTTTGGTAGGTGATCTCGTAAGTTTTTCCCATTGTGAGACACATTAAAAATGGAATATAAGCCTCCAAAATTCAAATAAAGAAAACTAAAAAATTTATAGGGAGGGGTCAAACTTCTGGAAAAATCTTATATCTTATATTGTAAAACTAAAAAAAACTAAACAATAAATAAAATATACATTTATATAAGAATTTAATAATTAATATTAGAATATTCTATAAATATATTAAAATATATTCTAAAATTCTAGAATCTAGAATCTAATTTAGAATATATTTCTAATTTAGAATATAGAATTCTATAATATTAGAATAGAATTAATAATTAAATAGAATTTATTATTTTTTATTTTTTATTTTATTTATTCTATTTTTATATTATTTATTATATTATTATATTATATAGATATAATAATAAAAATAGAATTAGACTATAATCTTTTCCATTTTGAGCACGGGTTTTTCTGGCCCAAGTGTATCTTATTTTTACCACAAATTTTTTTCCTTGGTTAACAATAGTTGTATTTTTCCCAATATCCGCGGGTTCCTTAATCTTCTTATTTCCCCATAGAGGAAATAAGGTAATTAGGTGGTATACTATTTTGATATGCTTAATGAATCTCCTTATAACAACTTATGCATTTTGTTATCATTTCCAATTGGACGATCCATTAATCCAGTTGACTGAGAATTATAAATGGATCCAATTTTTTGATTTTTACTGGAGATTCCGAATAGATGGACTCTCTGTAGGCCCTATTTTACTGACGGGATTTATCACCACTTTAGCTACTTTAGCGGCTCAACCAGTTACTCGGGAATCCCGATTACTCCATTTCTTGATGTTAGCAATGTATAGTGGTCAAATAGGATCATTTTCTTCTCAAGACATTTTACTTTTTTCATCATGTGGGAATTAGAATTAATTCCTGTTTATCTAATTTTATCCATGTGGGGCGGAAAGAAACGTTTGTATTCGGCTACAAAGTTTATTTTGTATGCGGGAAGTTCCATTTTTTTTTATTAATGGGAGTTCTCGGTATCGGTTTATATGGTTCGAATGAACCAACATTAAATTTTGAAACATCGCCTAATTGGTCGTATCCGTGGCCACTAGAAATAATATTCTATATTGGATTTCTTATTGCTTTTCTTGTCAAATCGCCGATTATACCCTTACATACATGGTTACCAGACACCCACGGAGAAGCACATTACAGTACTTATATGCTTTTAGCCGGAATCTTATTAAAAATGGGAGCGTATGTCGTTCCTTCATCGGGCTTATGTTCTTCATGTAGCATTCAGACCAAATGACTATATGAGATTACGTCGATACTTCCACATATTACGGGTAACGTAGGAGACATCTCTTTTTTTCCTCGGGGAATCCTTAGAATTACCACTGCTTAGCTTTCAATTCGCCTTTGACCATCAAATGAGGGGCACGCTCTACCACTGAGCTAATAGCTCGTCGTGCGGGCCTCCCGTTGGGGGCTCACACTCATATATATATTTTTTCACTGCACTCGCGTGTGTATATATATATCTATAGTTAAGAAACAAATGGGGGTTACTTATTTCCATGCTTTGTCATTTATCATCGTACAAAGGATCCCCAACTAGTTTCACTATTGAAAGTATGGCATGGGTGAAAAGTAAACATTCAGATTCTATGTGTGCGTGTTTTTTTTTTTCTTTTTTTTTCCCCTTTCATTGATTACTTTGTATTACGTTGGAAGAATATTAGCATTTTTAAACCTCCGCTATTTTTGAGACAATAATTGTTGTTACATTTGGAAGGAAGGAGATAATAAAAAACCTATCATACCGTATATATATATAAATATAAATGAGTATCGCTGCTTAGAGAAAACAAATGGATATATATGTTGCTGCTGCACTTTGGTTTAGATATATAGGTTTAAATATATATGCATGCTTCCACTTTGCTTGTCTGATATACTCGGAGGTATTAGTGTATTAAAAGGTATATATATGTAGTTAAAAAAAAATAGAAGCTTGATAATACATATAAGCATGAAATGTTATTCGACAGGAAGGGAAAACGAAACAATTGCTGCATGAGTATATCATTGTGTTTTTTTTCAAAACCTTGCTGATGCATAAAAAGGGAGCTTTTGCAAATATATATGTATATATATGTATATATAGACTATTGCACCAAAACCACTACACGTAATTTTGCTGTGTGTGTGTTGAGTATATGTGTCATAAACTCAAAGTCTCTTGTTGCATTGGTGTGTATGTGCCGCTACACCTAGAGGTGATTTAGGATATTAAAAAGGGTGTTGTTATATTATACACACACACACACATACATATGAGTTGCATAAAAAATATTTAAGCTTTTGTAACCTTGTGATCACTGTTGTGAGGTGAATTATATGCAAAATGCATTTTTATAAATATTTAACTCAAATTGCATGGTGCATATTTTATTTATCAAAGATTTTGGAAGAAAATATGAGAAACATTATACTTTAGAAAACCATGAGAATCTTTAAATAAAATGCATTAAGAGAAAAACTTATATGATGATTGTACTTATAAGCTCCTAATTCAAAGGGTTAGGAGAGCCTTTGAAAGTTCAAAACAATTGTAGATGAATAATAAAATAATGAATTAAATAAATAAATAATAATAATAATAATAACATTAATAATAAATAAATAAATGAATAAACAATTAGTATTATTATTATTATTATTAAGAAATAGAATAAATAATAAAATAGAATTATTAATTAATAAATAAAAAGGGTATTATTAGTAAGGGAATTTTTGGGGGTTAATCCATTCTTAATCCCTTAAATAATAATAATAATAATGAATTACATTTGCGTAGTTAGTTACTTTGCGATGTAAGAAGTGACTAATGACAATGATAAAAGTTTATAAGCAGACCTTGACACCTCAATCAATCCCAACACCTACCGGACCAGTTAAGGATTCAAGTTTGAGGTGGGTAACTGTTATCTTATTAGCTTGTATGTATGTATTTCATGTATGACTGATCATGGTTGCTAGATAATTTGCATGTGTGTATCCTAGCTATGGATTGGGGCTGCGTGTCCCATAGGGCTGCGTGTCCTAAGAATGGAGCTGTGTGTTCCATAAAGGGCTGCGGTCCTTGGCCGTTAACTGCAGTTACGGTGCGACTTGTTTATTGTGAATTATTCTATGCTTATACATGTGTTATACTATGATTTACATTTCATACTTGCATATGAGATTAACTGTTACCCCTGGGGTTCATTCATTTGAACTCCAGACCGCATGAAAGAGACATGTAGTGGTTCGGGATCAAGAGGCAAGATATAGCTGTAAGGGTTACAGCAGATGGAACCTTTTTGGAAAATATGAGTAGTTAGACTGTACGTTAACGTTTATCATCTGTCTATTTTGGATTACTGTATTAACATCCCACTATGGGATGGATTCAAATTGTGAAAAATTTATCCTCGTATTTTCAAATTAAGTTATTTTATGAAAGTTTTATTCCGTAATTAAGTCGTCCAAATTATTTCGATGCATGTGCGCTATAACTCTATAAAAATTTGCCGTAATCTCCCAAAATAACCAGATTAGAAAAGGATTTTCGTATAATGTAACCTGGGTCGTTTTATCGGTTCAATTCGAACAACAATGTAAAAAATTGGGGGTTTTGATTCAAAGAGAATAAAAATGAAATAACATAAACGAGAACGAAGTAAACACAGTTAAAAGATATAAAATGAAGATTAACCCAGGATTTTTCCACCACTTCCCTTCCTCGGACGAAAACAGATTATAACCGAACTCGTGATCGACTGGGCAAATAAGAAATCTCGCATTTGAAATTCCCTCAACCGAACAATCGGAGAATTTATTCGAATCGGTGGCGTATCTGCGTACGATCGTACAGTGATACTTTAACCTAGTACGAACTACGTCCTTGGGAAATGTCGATCGGGCGTTAAATCTAACACCCAATCCGAAAGTAAATTGAATCCGAAATTACAAAACAGAAACGAATTTGTTACCATTAAGAATGAGTCCTCTGGATAGTGGAATCCTCAATCCATGGGTCAATCACAGTAGCTTAGCTAGTCATGGTTATGCAGAACGAAAATCGAACAGAAATGAAGAAGTTCATCATGAACACGAAGAACACGATGAACAGAGGAAGAACAGATGAGAGAAAATAAAACTTCTGTATTTGATTCAAAACTATCTAAAAACGTGAATGAGAATGTGTTTTTGCTGCTGCCTCACTTAACCTAAAATGACAAAACGAAATGGGGCTCCAATCCACAATTCGGCCCGAACGAAAATAAAATAAAATGGGCTTTAATTACAAAATTCGAGCCCAAAAATACATATGACTTCGGCTCCAAAATCGACCACCCTCTTGTCCGAATTTGCTCTTCATGTCTTCATAACAATTGTAGCTCTCTGAATCATCTGAAATATGAGACAAAAATGAGGCAAATCTGATGTCTGGTTCAAGAGTTATGGTAAAAATGGTGAAGCAATGTAAAACTCGAATTTATTATTAAATAATGGCTAAAATATAATAAAAGGCCCAAGGCCCAAATAAGTATAAAAGCCATTATTTATTAGCTAAAGAGTCCTAAATTATAAATCAAAAGACAAAAAGTAGTGTATGAAATATTCAATTATCGATTGGACGCTTTACCAATCCTTGCTTTGGTTCCCAATTTGATATTGCAATGCTGCAACAAATTATGCTGCAACAAAACTCTTCAGCTCCTAATTTACTATCACAATGCTGCAGCAAAGCTATGTTACAACAAAGCCCTTTAGCTCACCTAGCACTTATGTGTGTGAAGCTCTCGTTCCTTTACTCACCGCTGACAACGTTCAATCCTATTAATATACATTTACAGACGGCAGGTTATGATGCATCCAACCCCTTTCATAATCAAAGAATACTAGGGTTGATTATTTTCACTACCCATTACTCTTAATTCCTCATTTTTGGGCAAATAACCTGTACTGCTAGATTTTTTACACAACTTTAAAAACTCATAATTAAATCTTCACAAATTCGATTGAATTGGTTCTAAAGGCTATACGACCCTTACTGAGTCTAGTTTCAAGGAAAAATATCATGTTTAGCCATTTGGACGCAAACAAATCTAGAAACCCCAATCAATCCAATTATCCCAGATTTGATTCCAATTTCACATAACCAACTTTAAAAATTCACAACTACAAGTATACAGATCCAATCGGCCCATATTATATATCAAATTAAAGCTTAGGATGTCTACTACATTTTTCAAAATTTTCAGGGCCATTGGACAACATTTTCCCAGTCAAAAATACGAAACAATTTGACTGTCTTGTAGGAACTAGCACAAGGCAGATTTGAGGTTTTACACAATTTACTTTCAAAGCTTCCAAATTCATGTCCAAGCCTTTATCCAACGCAATTTTCCATTTTAAACCCATGGAAGCATCAAAATGGGCAAAATCACACTCCTTCATGCCCAACCAGTGATTGACCGAAAACATGGCATCACAACCACTTAAGCAAACCTCAAGATATTCGGTTCAAATTGAAGCATATGCTTACCTTGTCGCTATTCCGCGATCAATTTGGAAATCCGGCAGCACTTACACCATGTAGAAAGAACCAAACATCTCAAATCAAGAATCTGAAGCTGTAGAAATGTTGCTCTCGCCAAGATTAACAGCATTAGAGAAGGCCTCAAGAGCTAGAAACATCGAGTCGAAGGCAAAATCGACTTTGGTCACTTTCTCTTTCCTCTCCCTCTTCTTCCTTAGCATGCCCACCAAATTTTTGGTGATTAGAGAAGGATTTCATTGACTTATAAGGGTCCAAAGACAATGGAGAAGTGGGAAGACCAAGTTGCCCTTCAAATTTTACTTAATTACCAAAATATCATCAGTTACAACTTAGTTACAATCCAACTTTGAAAATTCATAACTCTTTGTAAAAATATCCAATTGCAATGATTACAAAGGCTATGTGACCATTAATAAGTCTATTTTGAGGGAAAAAATACCTCCCATAGTCAATAACACATCCACTATTGTATACTGGTCTAGAAAACATTCTAGATTCCAGGGCTAACTTCCAAAATTCTAACTCATAGTACACATGTCCAATTGACCTATATAACCCATCAAATTAATGCTTATCTTATATAGTTTGATTCTAGAAATGTTCATAGCCATTTGATATCATTTGCTTAGTCAAATGCAAGTCACAAACTGACTGCCTTCCATCAATTCCAATCTCCAGCAACAAGGGAAATTCCCTTCATAAAGTTTATTCTCACTTCCGGAACTAGACTTAGTTGTCTACCTAATACAAGCTTATTCTCAAGTCTCTACGCCAAAATTCAGGATATTACAGAGAGTGAGAGATTTTGGGGAAGTGAACACTTATTATGGTATTTTGAAAGTTGTGATATGAAAAGTTAAACGAATTAAGGGTATTAAATTAGTCAAATTTAAAAAAAATATAATTTAATAAATATAGTCCCAAGTATTCCTAAAATCATGGAGAATAAATCAATTAGTTAACTCAATTAATTATATTAACTAACTCTCACATACCAAAGAGAGTTAGTTAACTCATTAATTCTATTATGGGCTAAATTTTTAATTTTGCCAAAATTTTGCCCTTTATCTATGATTGATTTCAAAAGTCAACATGACAAAATTATTTTTGTATATTGCAATTAATAAGGGCAAAAATGTAATAGATGCATTTATTACTTTGAAACTGAACTTATAATAAAGACCAGAATTTGTTGTCAAAATAAAGTTATAAATAGAACCAGAGTGATATAAAATATGGAAAAAAATATATATAATTGAAAATTTTCAGGTTAACCTAATATAAGAAAAGTAAATATTTAATTCATGATATAATCACACATTTTATAAATATTTATACAGAAAATGTTTCATCAATTTTTGTCCATCTAAAAAAAACAGGGGATAATTTTTTTATTATTAAATCCTTTGAATTCCATAAATAATAATATTGATGAATAATAATATTGAATTCACATATTCCTTTTCCATAGGATCAATATCAATGTACTCCCTCTGATTTTATTATAAGTCACCAACTAATAATTCTCACAAATCAATAAAAACAGTTAAAGTCATTAAATTTTTCCTAAAATTCAAGTAATTTATAATACTACCCTTGTTAATTACACTAAACTCTAATATCATACTCTCACCTACTACCCTTATTAATTGTAGGCATACATGAAAAAAATATTTAATGCTCTTTGAAAACAAGCAATTGCCTTATAAAAAGAACCAAATACACTTGTTAGTCGGTACTTTATAATAAAGACTAAAGAGAGTATCAATGTAGACTGCTGCTGATTGCAGGATGTTCATGATAGAGACCTATTTTATTGCAGGTTTCTGGAATACAATGTATCAATGGTTCAGCAAGTGGTGAACCCTCCAAGGCAAGCAGTTTTGGTCTTCGTTGACACTCACAGCAATGAATTTAAAGATCATATATTTGATGAGTTCAATAGTCTGTTTGTTGTTTACCAAAAGGTAGCTAGTCACCCTATGCAAGTGGTTTTTAATTGACAAAGAACATGTCAAGATCAAAATCCTGTGGACTAACTATATCAAATTCATGCAGCCTTCTTACATGTTTACTGATAAGGAACATAGAGGGCCATTTGAGTTTTTGAATGAGCTTGGAAATCTGTCTATCAGTGCAAAATATGTAGATACTATTGTTCCAGCCCAGAGGGTGGAGACAAATGACAAGGATTTTCTTCTGAGTACAACCGAAAAAGAGGATGGTAGAGATCTTGGTAGCAATGGGTCTACCTATGGCACTCCTTTCTACAGTGGTTCTGCATCTTCACAATCACATGGAGAGTTTGCGCTTACTAGTGCCAGTGTATCGGATCAGGCTCCAGGATCTAGCTTTGCAATTGATGATCTGCTTGGTTTAAAGTTCCTACTTGGTGGAACAACTGCCACACCCCAACCCCTTCTTTGAGGCTCAACCCAAAAGCTCTATTGGATCCTGGCACATTTCAGTAGAAATGTGAGTTGAATCAATATCATCATAACTTTATCATGGTTTTTGTTGACTTCAGTGGTTGCCTCAGCTGCCGCTATCCTGAGATGCACCAATATCAGGCCCTCAGAGCTCTCCAAATTGTCGTTGCAAAAATATATGCATTTGCTCTTGATGATGGAATCACGGTATGGAAGGCAGCTTTTCCAAATAATGAAAATTCACTATGAAATGCACCTTTATATTATACAAATTTACGAGAAATAGGGCTAGTATGTGTTGAGGGCAATTAAGACGGAAATTCAAACTACCCAATGATGTTGTGGCAAATATTGACTCCATGCCTAATACTATTGCTCTTCATCTACCAGATATTTGACCAATGAGGCAATGACATTGTTATTCTATGCATGGGAATAGACTAAAAATGTAAGAACTTTTATGTTTATTAAATAGTGCTTTTTGGAATGCGTTTTTTAGCCAATGGGGTATAAAAAAAATGGCTGACGCTCATTGCTCTACATAAATGATCAACACATAGAATCCTTTATAGTTGGGATTGATTTACACGTGGCAACACTCAGGGTCTTCCATCTAATCACCATTAGCTTTTGTTGATTACACCAAATGGGATGTTTACGTGGATCAATAGCTGCATAGCCACAATGTTTAGTGGGATATATATATTTGATGTCATATTAACTAATTTAACTAACTGTCTTAATTCAATCAAATTAGGTAAATATGTTTTATCGTCAAGACCAAAAAGAGTATATTGTAGAGAAAATTAATGTTTTTGTTATTGTAACTCAATTTCTAAACTTTATCTTGATGCAATTTAATCCATACAATTTTAATAAGGCTACCAAACCCAAATCGACATCTGAATCGATCAAGGCAGTACGTTAACTCAGAGCCAACCCGAGCCCAGACAGGTGGACAATAAAAAATTAAAAAATAATTTAAATTCTTATTATAGTATCATACCATCCAAAATCAATTCAATACCTTGAATCACTAACAAAATAATCATATACCTTTATAACAATCTTTACAAGTTCTTTAACATATTGACATATAGTATCAATCGATCATCAAATGACATTATCATTAATAATCATAAATATTTTTCTTAGCAAGTTATCAAAATAGATAGATGATAACAAAATATTCCTAAATACAATCATTTAATCATTAAACTAATAGCCGTTAACACAAAAATTATCATTAACTTTGATTAATGTTGTCATCTACCACCATAAAAAATATTATTATTTTTTTAAAAAATGGCAATTTGGTTAACCTAGCAACTCGCTAGGGTTGATCTAGTTGCCCAAGTTGGGACATGGTCACCTGGTTTGCATAGAATTACAGGTCAAAGACCTACCAAGACCGGTTTGATGGCCAAGTTACTAGTTTTCGAGCTAACCCGGCCAGTCCGGTCCAGGTTTAACAACCCTCATTTTAACTTGTTTGTAATTTAGTTCTTGAACTTTGACTTGTTGCATTTCAATCCTTATAATTTAACCATTTAAAACTTTAGTTCTTATATTTAAAAAAATAAAACAATGTATTTCATAAAACTTAAGGCCTAGAATTTTAAATTGTTAAAATTATAAAGACCAAGTTGGAAGGACTCAAAGTTTAATAAATGAATTACATCCCAAACAAAATTGTAAAGATCAAAGATTAATTTTCCTTATGTTTATATATATATTGAGTTCCAGAACTAAAAAAATTATTTTTCTACTAATTAAGTCAAAACAATAATTCAATCTTTAGTTTAATTTTAGAGATTTTTATTTTCAATTTTAAATTTACTGTTACTTATCAAAGCATTTATTGCAAAATTTTGAGGCAAATAAATTTCAAATTATCCCTTTCTCAAATTATTAAACTTGTTGAATTTCAAAATTAAATTATAAATAAATCAATATTTGTTGAATTTAATGTGACCAACATCTTGAAACAAAACCAAAATTTCAATTATCGTCATTTTGAAAGAGATGATTATTTACTACTTAATTAAAGCATATATTTGGAACTGTAAATGGCAAAGGATGAAAGGGAACAATTTGTTCACAGTAAACAAAAGACTAATATTTTCTTCTTCTTTTTTTACCTAATCTAATATATATGTCTAATCCTCTAAGTTTACATCAAGTTCTAGTTTAATCTTTTACATTTATGATTTTCAGTCCTTCAATATTAATAAAATTAGTCTCATTAACGAAAATACTAGCTATGAGAATATAAATGATGGCTTTGTAATTAAATACCAACATTTTAATATTTAATCTAAAATTTATATATTGAAAAATATTCATAATAGAACCTAATGAATCGCCTAGTTTAAGCTTTCCGACATCAACAACTAATCCTTCAAAAATAAAAGTATTACATTAAAAGATTAAATTTTAAGCATGTTTTATCATCATTTAATTGTAGAGTCATTGTCAATATTTTACTTTGATGAAACTAGCAATGTTA
Source organism: Acacia acuminata (assembly GCA_019022655.1). NCBI lineage: Eukaryota > Viridiplantae > Streptophyta > Magnoliopsida > Fabales > Fabaceae > Acacia > Acacia acuminata. The sequence goes on from JAFJYI010000064.1 coordinate 706,886, forward strand.
ACATTAAATTACTAAAAATATATTTAATAACCTTATCATATATAAATTAAAATGTTTGCAACCAAACCATACATAACCTTAACATATATAAGCAAGCCGAATCACAATTTATTTGCATTTGAGAAGAGCTTGAGGGCTTGTCATTGTCATAGAGTTCGAATAATTTGAAGTAAATAAGAGGAAACACAAACAGATTGAAGCAAAACTCGAGTTCAAAATTTTATCCAAGTATGATTGGTGGCAAATGTCACTAGGACAGTTTAACAATGACTAATAACTTGTTCTTTTTTATTTTTCTGAGACTAATAACAAAGTAAAGGCATGTGGGTGATAATTGATTGAAGAAATTTGGAGTAGATTTTCATTTCCTTTCATGGGTGCAAACCATGTTTTTTTCAAATTGGCAAATTTGATTTTTTTTTTTTTTTTTTTTTTTTTTTTTTTTTTTTTTTTTTTTGATACAAAAATGTTTAGGTGAGGGTAGACAACGGTACCCCATTAGGGTTAGAGTATGCCTCCAAGCTTCAAAAAACGCTTATAAAGATACTTAGAGATAGCAAATGTGAATTTAATTAAACGTAAAGGTGCACCCAGCCCTGAAAAATTTTTAGATGTGCAACCAACACCCTAAATTAATATTGAAGGGGTCTACATTGCCAAGGATGATGTAGATAACTTACCACAAATGCATTCACTGAATCTTGCAATAAAAGATGTTTTTTAGAAGTTCTTATGGAGGCTACAACTTCTATATAAACAATTGCTCTTTATTTGGAAGTTTTTACATGATATTGTGCCCTCTAATGACATTTTAAATCGGCATCATCTCCCCTCTCACACCCTATGATTAATTGGACGTGATATTGGAGCATCTTTTCATCTCCAGTCTTTTTACAAGAAACTTATGGTTTGGATGTCTTAATATTAAATCGCCCAACTTTACCTTTTTTGAATTTAAGAGCTGGTTATAAAACACTTTGTTGACCTTGATGAATGATGCTCATACTCATTTGGTGAATCATGTGATTTTTCTCTTGAATTTCATTTGGAGAAAAAGTCTTTACATTGAAAGCTACCTTACATCATTTATTAGGAAAAAGAAATAGTCCAATGTCACTTATTAAGAAAATTCAAAAAGCAATTAATTTCGCCAGTCTGGCCTTCTCTACTTCTAATACACAAGTCCGTCCTAGCTTTTTAAAGAATATAGTAGAGTCTTGTCTACTAATAAATGATGATGGTTAGGATATTGTATTTCATAAGTATTGTTAGATAATATTTTAGAGATATTTCATATTATTTAGATTGATTATTACGTTTGATTTTATTATTTAATATTTATTATATCTTAAGATTAAACATGGATATTATATATTAGGATATTATATCTTTGTTATTTTGATTTATTTTTTATTTGATTAGATTAAATTAGATTATAGGTTGCCTATAAAAAGGCACATACGTATTCTAGGTTGCAACAAGCAGATTGCAAGCATCGACTAATCATCTATTATATCAAGAATGGATTCATTCATATTCCTAATGACTTATTTTTTAGACTTAAATTACTTGGCTGAAAATGTTGACGCTAATCCTTGATTTTTCGAATGTTACTATTAGGACCCTTTTTATTTCAATTTTATCGTCATTAATTTATTTTCCATACCTATTTGTAATCTGTAGACTTTATTATTTCATTTAATATCATTGCCTTTTTGGAGGTTTAAAAATTTATTTTCGGTCCTTCAATAATAATAATAATATTAGTCTCATTGATGGAAAATACTGGCTCTATTAATATAAATAATGACTTTTAAATGCTAACGTATCAATCACTTTCCTTTGACACTATTAGGAGTTGAATGGGACTACAGTGTTTTCAATGTAGTCTAAAGTAGCAGCGGCTGTGTTTTGACTTGTGTAAATGAAACAAAATGCAAAATAAGAACACGTGTTTGTGTGTGTTTTCACTTTAAAAAAACCAAAACAACTTAATGCAGTAGAATTATAGAAGTCTAATAAAACTACTTCCACTAAAGACTAAATCAGTTTCAATAAATCAATGACAAAGCATTGAAATTGCCACACAAATAACTAAATTTTAAGAATTTCCAATCCCATCCACAAGTTCTACTGACTGAACAAAAACAAAATGTGACATCTTAATGAAATGTAGCACATAAAGCTAACAATGCCCATGTCCAATGGAAGGTTACACTACCAAAAATGTACAAGTTTATAATATCAAAAGGTAATTGAAGAGGAGGAAAACTTGAACTCAAGCAAAGAAAAAAAGGGAAAATGCATTCATTAATCCAAAATAGAAGAAAACCAAAACTGAGTGCAATGTAAACAGATAGAAGAACTAGTTAACTCCCATTGATTGTGGATATGTCGAGCAATATTATCAAGCAAGAAACCAAAAACCATAACCAGATAACCCCATCAATTATGCCTACAGAAAATGAATATGGAAATAGCAGAGTAAACAAAGAAAATTGAAAGAAAGAGGCTTTAATTTAAAGCAACGAGAGGGAGGGAAGCATGGATTACTCCTGACCTCTCAATCTCATACAAAATAATAAACCATGTATAATTTTCACCTAACAAAACAGAACATTGGCATAGTAAAGGACAACAAACCCCAAATAAGAGGCATGTCCGCTATCAAAATATATGCATTCTGGACAATTCTAAATAACATCAAATAGTATAGGTATATAAGTTCTAAAACATTAGAGATTCCGTTTCACCAAAAGTTGTTCAACAATGTAAATCTGAAACGTAATAAACTTGGACCTATTATCAAGATTCTTCAACATAGTTGTTGCCAACTGATACAAGGCTTTCCACATAATTGTAAATACGAAGAATATAGTCACGATAGGGAATAACATACCTATTTACTTCATTAGTAGTGAGATTCATCATATATATAATATTTATTCTTCCTTTATCATCACGCTCCTCAGAATGAGCTTTGCAAATAATTTCATTCCTCCAAATAGTCATTGAATCTAACGTACGTGAAAGAGGACTGCTAGTATATCTTTTAGTCCAGCTCCATGTCTCCCCAGATGCACATGTACCCTCATCTAACACCCACAAATCAATCATATCAGGTATTTCATCATCATCACGTTCCCAAATGTCAAAAAGTATGGCAAGTTTGTTCTCATAAACAGTAAGCTTTATATAAGCATGATAGTCTAATTCGGGCCGTGGTATCACTGTAAACACTTCCTTTGCTATGTCAAATGAAACTATCACATCAACCCCATCTTCAGCCTCCTCACCAACTAGCTTTAACCCAGACCAAAATATGGCTCCATTCGCCGTGACAGTTTCTGAACTAAGTCTCACCCCTTTCAAGTTCCCAATATCTATTGCCTTCCAAGTCCCCCTATTTAACGAAAACACTTCCACCTCAGTAACCACATCATAAAACTCAGCATAAGTTCTTACTATGTTGTAATCATTAACAATCGGACTGAACCCAAATCCTGTCAAGCAGTCATCAAAGTCAGAAAAGGCAGTTCTTGTCCTAGGAACATGTCTGACTGCTGTAGTCGCAGGATTCCACAATGAAAGCGAAAGAGGAGGTTGGTTATACCGATTGGTTTCAAGACAAAGGAGACCATTGCAGGAACCCACGATACCAGCATTCCTTAAGAAATTATTCGAAGGTGAATTCTGAACTCCACGGACTTGCAGCCCGCAATCGGTTGGATTTTGTATGACTTGCAGCCAGGGCAAAGGAATATTAATTCCATTACATTCCAAAAGAAGAGAAGGGTTTTGATGAGTGGACTGTTGAAGGTGGTCCACGATGAAAGATGGATTTTGTATGAGATTTTTCCAATCTTTACACACAAATTGAAATCGGATGAGAGATTTTACCGGAAGTCGCTTGAGAATGTTTCTGATGATTTCGTGAGGAAGAAAGAGCACGTTGCTATCCATTGCCGTTGATGCTTGGCTCGAACTAATTTCTCAGAAGAAAGCCCTTGCAGTCAACAACGCCATTAGGGATTTCATTTCAGATTACCACTAGTGACAAAGTTGAAAGACGATAGTCGGATCGCTGGGTTATGCACTCCCATTTTATTTTACTGAACCAAGTCCAAAACCTTTGGGCCAGAGGCTTTGGTTTGGGCCACGAACCAAAACCATAGGTATATATTAATTCAAAATATAAATGATTACCACTCTCTACTTGAATGCAAGCCATCTGTGTGGGAAAAGTTTGTTTTAAGGTGCAAGTCATTTGCAGGGTAATTATTGATATTTTCTTAATTTATCCCTATTTAGTTTCTAGTGGGAAAATAGAAGTGTGAAAATTATTTGTAAAGGAGAGGAGACAAAAAATTTGATAAGGGAAAATGTTGAAATATAATACATTTCTTGGTATGTGAGAAGTGATTTATATTTATGTATGTAGTGATATACTACCTCCAGTCTTATTTATAAAAGCATGGTAACTGAATTATATGGCTTAAAAAAATAGTTAAAAATAATAAATATGTCTTGAACTAAATTTTTTTTCAAGTATGCCCTTAGTGAGAGAAACATAGAATAAAAATAAGTATCACAAACCCTTTAATTAATGCAATTACATAATTAATGAGGGCATAAATTGGAAAAAAAAAACTTATTATTGTTAAGACAATTCTTATCATACTCTTATAAAAAGACTAAGATAATTTATAATTTTAACTCTTATAAAAGGATCGAATAGAGTATATTATTACAAAGAAAATTAATATTTTTGTCCTTATACTTTTGAGTCTAAGTTTCTTATTTTATATTGAGACAATTTAATTCCTATAATTATAACTCAATTCTTAAACTTTGACTCCTCCCCTCCCCCCCCCCCCCCCCAAAAAAAAAAAAAAAAAAAAAAATCTTAAACTTTAACTCGTTACAACTTAATCCTTATAATTTAATTTATTCATTAAAAATTTTAGCCCTCATGTTTTTTAAAAAATGATATATTTCATAAAACTTTAGAGCTTAGAATTTTAAATGTTTAAAATTCTAAAAACTGATTTGCATTGCCTCAAATTTTAATAACTAAATTACAACCCAACCAAGATTATATGAATCAAAATATTAATTTTCCCTATATTTTATATATTAAGTTATACTGATTAAGTCCAAACAAGAATAAAAATCTTAAACTTTAACTCGTTACAACTTAATCCTTATAATTTAATTTATTCATTAAAAACTTTAGCCCTCATGTTTTTTAAAAATGATATATTTCATAAAACTTTAGAGCTTAGAATTTTAAATGTTTAAAATTCTAAAAACTGATTTGCATTGCCTCAAATTTTAATAACTAAATTACAACCCAACCAAGATTATATGAATCAAAATATTAATTTTCCCTATATTTTATATATTAAGTTATACTGATTAAGTCCAAACAAGAATCCCATTTTTAAATTAAATATTTTTTTAATTAATCGTTACTTATCAAAAACATTTATAGTAAAACTTTGAACTTGTTTGATTCTCCATTTCTTAAATTATTAAACTTGTTGAATTTTAAAAATAAATTTTAAGTAAATTAATATTGATTGAATTTAAAAGTGACCAACATTTTGAAACAATAACAAAATTCTAAGGATCATCATTTTGAAAGAGAAGATTTTTTACTACTTAAAGCATATATTTGGAATTGTAAATGGAAAAGGACGAGGCCAAAAAATATGTTTGCAATAAATAAAAGGCTAATATATATGTATAATCCTTTCTCTGTGTCTGGTGCGTGGGTTTGAGTTCTTATGGATTGGGATTGCAATTGGGTGTCACACTGAGATTGAGGTTTTAAAGTCATACTTGATAGAAAGGAATATTTGATAAAAAGGAAAAAAAAACTTCCATTAATTTTTTTTTGTAATTAAAATAAATTATAAAAGTATAATAATACCCTTCTGACGCATCACCATCGAATGACTCTCTTGCTACCTATGTTTGCTTGCTACTAATGTAATCGTTTTGGAAAACAAATAAGATTTTCGACTCATACGTTGCACGAATATGTTAAAACTATAAGTAAGATAAAATGAAGAACATATGCTACAATATTATTATTTAACCATTTCATTACATCATAAACATGAAACATTTAATATAATCCTATGCTGATAAGGAAGACTACCCCATGCTATTAATGTAATAAAAGGTTTTGAAAATATTCTCTATAAACTACATTTATTGAACTCATCCAATATAAGTAATTTCAACTCATTCAAACTCTTAACCCTCGATAGTGCGACATATAGTTGCTTATATGAAAAAATTGGGCTCGGTAGGTAGAGACTTACATTGAAAATTGATTGACTTTGGCTTTTGTTTATTGTCATTGAAAATGAAATTATGATGGAAAATTTTCTTATTGTCATATTGAAAGGCAGTTTAGATTCAGATTGGCTTCATATCCATCTTGTGTATCAAAATCTCTTCCCCAACGCTTATGTCATTCAATGCCCTTGCCTTAACGACATTCTTGCCAAGTGTAATTTGTAGCCTTGTACTGTTGCACAATTCTATTGCCTGATCAACATTCCTTATTAACAGAACTGGTACACCAACTTTCAATACCAATTTATGATGAGGTATTCATGAGTCATATTTATGCCATGTTTTTCCTGTCTGTTTTGACTGTTTTGAATAGTGAATCTAAGCTTAATTGTGTGCTATCTGATAAAAATATGTTAAAATTCATTCACATAAGGAAATAGATGATAGATTTTGTAAATTGTTGCATTCGACTTGTTATCCTGTACATGTACATAAGAAAAGGGTCACTTTATGATCTAATGTGAAGGTGCATAACAAAGCTGATATAATGCTGCAGCATAAGGTATCCTTATTCTTCTGCCAGCAATACGATGCGACCACTATGTTGTAGCATCATAAGCGATGTGAAGTTATGTATTACTTTACATTGATCTTTCCTTGAGGGTTTTTCAGGAATTTAATACAAGTCATCAAGACGAACCTTCAAATAGTGATTGAATTGACAAAGATTAAAATATAAGATGCGGAGAATCGAAGAGAAGATTTGAAGAATTCGGCAAAATTAAAAAAGGATTAATCAGCTGAATCTTGGGAGTTGGGCCTAACAGATTTGGAAAGCTCATCTCACTGGAAGTATGACGCGAAGGACCTGACTATAAGAGGAAAGTGCAACTAAAACTAAAAGACTCGTCGAAGTTGTGAGAGTCAATAGAATTCCAATTCAATTGGATTCACACCAAAAGAAAGAGAGAATTATAGAGAGAGACAGAGCTGCAGAAGAGACCCGATACATCCCCAAAGTTAGATGAACTGTAGAAGAAGTAGAGACATCGCATGAAAGGACGCTCCCTATGCCATCGATGACTCCAACGAGCTTCTCTGTTTTTCTTATTTTCTTCTTTAACCTTTCCATAAGATGTTCTGCTGTAATCTGTTAAGTGTTTCCCTAATTAATCATGAACTAAATTTCCATTGGCTGAGTGAAGATGGATTTCTAAGTTGTAGAATGAACGTAGTTTGCTAAGCTTTTAATTCAATATATTCAATTTTTTTAATTGTGATTTAACGTCTTGTCTATTAGTAGTTGCTAAGGGGCTAAATCAATGGCCTCGACTTATTGGAAGGGAGTCGAGGTTAGACCTCTATTAGATAGTATTTGCTGGACGAGCTTGTATAGGGCTCGACCTAAATTTTAGACTACATGGATGGGTCTACCTCACATAGCCAATACATCTAGGTCAAACTGACATTCTAAACTAGAAAATCACCATAGGAATAGAGCGAGGGCTGTACTTACAGGATGCAGATGCTTCTGTATAGGTTAGCGGTGGGTTAGCTAAATAACCTTGTGAAAGGCATTTTGCTGTAGCATTGCGGAAGCTGTGCAGCAAAATGCTATAGCAATTAATCACATGCAAACGGGGGATCGATGCAACTTAGGATGAAATCCGAACTCAGCCTATCCTTAAATTGATATCTTTCAACCGACTTCCGATCTATCATTTACTTTAATAGTTATTATTAATAGATAAACAAACCAACTTACTCTCATCACACACAACTTTCACGTGAAACTGGCATTATATTTGGTATCAACAGTCTCTGCGGGACGATAACTCTACTTACTCTTTATTACTTGTTCGACTTGTTCACTTGCCATAAGGAAATTGACTAACAGGTATCCTTGAGTATTTAATTACATTTAGATATTTTATGTCATATAAATTGTCAAAGCTTTTATCATCATTATTTGTACGACTTATAGAATCAGAACTAAAGTACTCTACAACATCACCTGACAATAAAGAACAAACATAATCATTCAATATGCGCGCCGACATTTTCTATTGTAGGGGTAAGAATCAAGCTATTATTAAGGTAATATTTATCCACTACATGTTCTATTAAATTTGGATAACCAGATTCAATAATGCACCGAATTGGATTACAATCATCATGAAGCAACAACTATGAGGGTATCGTGATGTTTGCAGTACCATCATGTGGTAACCCAATGTCTCTGTCTCTTACATGTAGCAACCATGTTGAAAATGTTTTCATTTTCTCTTGTTCGACTAGATCGCTTGAAGACTTCAGCCTCATATTCTTGGTTAGTCAAAGTAATCTGCATTCATTCCAAAGATGAGAAGTGTTGATAACTGCATTTATGATGTCAGCTCAACCACATTTCGGTATAATTGGTAGGATTTGCCTAAAATCACCCCCACACAACATATTTTCCTCCAAATATGCAATTGGACTTCATTAAATCCCTCAACATTCAGTCAAAAGCCTCGATTTAATGTCTTTTCACTATGGGTGCTTCATCCTAAATAATGAGGTTAGTAGCTTTTGTTAAGTTTGCCATTGGTTAATTATGAGTAATTGGACATATAGAATCTTCATGGATGTCGATAGGAACACAACCTTGAAAATACAGTTCTACCTAATGGTAGTAGAGTTACTGCTATTCCACTGGGTGATACGTTAAGAATGATTCCACCATCTGCTCTTACAGAAGCTGTCAACGCATTCCATATGAATGTTTTACCTATTCTACCAAAACCATGCACAAAGATGAAACCTCCTGTTTTTGAAGAAACTGCACCCGTTATCTCATAAAATACTTTCTTATGTTCATCAGTCATTAATCGACACATTTTTTTGAGCCTTCTCTCTCATTTTCTTTGTTGTAGTTTAACTCATGTAGAATGAGCTTGCTCGAAGTGTCAAATGAATAAGTAATTAAACTCCATGATTGTCTCACTTTAATTTTCTTTAAAAAATGCCAACAATTTATCTCTTCCTCAAATCATCATTTCAATCACATTTCCTTCTTTTATAAATTATTTTCTCACTTATTAGAACCATCAAAATACAACCATACCTCAAATCCAAAATGCCCAACTTCCTACAATAAAAATTTCACCCAAAAATTTTAAATATACACATTCTTATAAACCTCAAATCCAATATATTTAATCTTCAATATAACCTTCAATAAATTAAAATGTATTATAAATTTGGATATAAAAGGCCTATGTCACAAATCTTAATTTTCCGAGCAAATACTAACTTTTATGAGCATAACCTAATTATTAAGCAACTCTTCAAACGTCCACATAATTAAAATCATATCAAACTAACTCAAATATCAAATCCCAACTCATAATTTCATATTGTTCAAATTTAGCCAAACTAAACTCATTAAACCTTCAATAGTACCTCTAGTAATCCAAATAAATGACTTAAACTACATTTAATCTGTAGAAACATCCTAGACATAAATCCTAAACTTTTATAATAAATTAATTTTAAATTCCTATAACAACTAACTAACAAATCTAAACCGATTAAAATTAAATATTAATCATCCTCTATCATCAAAATTCAAAACTCTCCCAAAATTCTAACTCCAAAATTTTCACTATTCAACACTGTATTACCCTCATTGTAAAGATAAAAATATGTGGAATAAATTTCATGAAGGAAGTTTGTTGGAAAAAAATTAGTTTCATTACTGAAATGATCTTATAAGCTTGCCTTAGATCTAAAACCATGGAGGGTAGTGCCAGAAACGCGCCTGCAAACTCAACAGTGAAACCCAATTATGTTTTTGCAAATGATGATCGATCAATCAAGTGGGGGTATATATAATACTCTCAAACACATATGAAGGGGTCATATGCCCCTTACTAATGAGTGGGAGGGGTATTAAATACCCCCACCTACCCATTTGATTAAAGGGACACAACCTCTTTAGTTTCTTTTTACTATATATATATATATATATATATAGATATTCATTTTTAAAGTAAAAATTAAGATATTACACGCAACCCATTCATTGACATTGTAAGGTAGATAATCGATACATTGGATAATTACTCTAACTATTATGGTAAATTTGTAATCATGATAGATTTGATTTACTTATTTACTTATTCATTTGAATATAAGATTGTTTCATAAAACTTGTAAATAGAGTGTTCACCTCTTTAATTCTACATTTATAGATTGAGAGATAAAAAATGTCTCATATTTTATAGTAATTGGTTGGTCAGTTGTTGCAAAATTTTCAAGAATTCCAACGTAAAAGAGATTCTTTTTGAAAAATTATACAAAAGCTAATAAATAAATATGATAATGCTAATGATGTATATTAGTGAAGTCATGTACTAAAGTGATATAGTGTCAACTAGTGGGCTTATGAAGTGAGATTACCTTGCACTTATTCATGCCAGTCAAGCTTATTGAGGCGTGACAAAATAGTATTAGAGTATATTAAGTATGCATATTAAGTATTCAATCAAATGCTGGTGAGAGTTTCTTAAGTCCAAATTGGTATAAAATTTGATGTTGAATTTGTGGCCTAAGTTGCGTTATTGTGATTGAAACGAAGGTGAGCTTGCTAAAGAAATCCTATAGGCTTGGAGTTGGCTTCGAAGGTAAAATGTCATGGGTTCTTACATATTTATTCTGATTCTCTTTTATATTTCAATTGTAGATGAATTATGAGTTAGGAATTGACATTCATCTTTCGTAGATTTGGTTTGTGTTCAGACAAAGTAGCTATATCATCCCCTTCTCAGTCATTGGATTTTGAATTGTTAATCAAAGGGACTGGTTTAATATTGATTGGGAAATTGGGAATCTCATACCCAAGTTTCTTTTTTCTAAAAAAAAAAAAAAAAAAAAAAAAAAAAAAAAAAAAGAGTTCTAAGTATTACCGCTATGAGATCCATTCATTAAATCAAACATAGTTAAGATGTAGGTATTCATTAGTTGGTGTAGCATTAAAAATAAAAAGCATTGATGGAAGATGGTAAGGGATAATACATGATGCTTTCACGTTTTCAATTGTTCATATATATATATATATATATATATATGAAATTGAAATCTTAAAAGTCTCAGCAACTTAGGGAAATGAAACCTCATTAATATCACATTTAAAATTTGAAAGTATTACTAATCAAAATGACCAATAGACATCATTTGAGATAGACCAATCATTTATGTTCATCTATTATTGTGGGCAACATAAAAACTTCTATAATACTTAGCAAAAACAAAGAAAAAAAAAAAGTCTTCCTTAATATATGAATTAAGATGTAGAAAAGGAAAAGTATAAAGTTAAATATTGTTCTATATATACTAATATAATCATGATTGATCTTTCCAATTTATTAAGAGTTCCATTTCATTTAAATCAGGTACAAAATCACACAAATTTGTCCAAAAACGATGTAAAGGATTTGAATTTGAAATCAAAATCTAGAGAATGAGTAGAGGCATGGAGAGTGTAATACACCTCCTACATATCAACATAGATTAGAGTATTTACATGCAGTTCAAAAAGCAAAACAAAAGTAGCATAATAGACTGATACAAAGCTATTGATTATATTACAGGAATACCCATAGGGTTCATGGATTTTACAAAATAAAATTATATAAATGCAAAAATTTGAAAAGCCGACAAGGCACTTGGCTCAATCTGACAACCCCCTTTCATGGTCACTACCGCCTAGCCCTGCGAGTCGTGTCTAGTACACTGTTCATATCACCAATAATGACAAGAGCTGGGATCCTAAAGAATCATAGGGTAATAGTTAATCTCACATAATATACACGCAACATACTTGGTAAGCAACCAACAAATAAATCATACAGCATTCAGAGATTATACAAGACATGTAACACTGACTCATTTCAACTGAATGCAAACTGGGTTCGCGACCCAACGACCACCGGTCTGCCAGGCCATACCCCTTAACACATGCTCACAACTCAGATCACAATCATAGTTCACACAAGCATACATATCATACATAGTATGTGAGAGAAGAGTTACCACCTGGACGCTTTACCAATCCTCGCTTTGGTTCCCAATTTGCTATTGCAATGCTGCAGCAAATCCATGCTATAACAAAACTCTTCAGATCCTAATTTACTATCACAATGCTGCAGCAAAGCTATGTTACAACAAAGCCCTTCAGCTCACCCAGCACTTATGTGTGTGAAGCTCTCATTCCTTTAGTCGCCCCCAACAACGTTGAATCCTATCAATACACATTTACGGACGGCGAGTTATGATGCATCCAACCCCTTTCATAATCAAAGAATACTAGGGTTGATTATATTTACTACCCATTACTCTCAATTCCTCATTTTTGGGAATATAACCTATACTACTAGATTTTTCACACGACTTTGAAAACTCATAATTAAATCTTCACAAATTCGATTGAATTGGTTCCAAAGGCTATATGACCCTTGCTGAGTCTAGTTTCAAGGAAAAATATCATGCTTAGCCATTTGGATGCAAACAAATCCAGAAACCCCAATCAATCCAACTATCCTAAATTTGATTCCAGTTTCACATAACCAAATTTAAAAATTCACAACTACAAGTATACAGATCCAATCGGCCCATATTATATATCAAATTAAATCTTAGGATATCTACTACATTTTGATAATTTTCAAGGCCATTGGACAACGTTTTCCTAGTTAAAAATACGAAACAATTTGATTGTCTCACAAGAACTAACACAGGGCAGATCTAAGGTTTTGCACAATTTACTTCCAAAGCTTCCAAATTCATATCCTAACCTTTATCCAACACAATTTTCCATTTTAAACCCATGGAAGCATTAAAATGGGCAAAATCACACTCCTTCGTGCCCAACTAGTGATTGATCGAAAACAGGGCATCATAACCACTTAAGCAAACCTCAAGATATTTGGTTCAAATCGAAGCATATGCTTACCTTATCGCGATTCCGCAATCGGTTTGGAAATCCGGCAACACTTCCACCATGTAGAAAGAACCAAATTAAGAATCTGAAGCCGTAGAAATGTTGCTCTCACCAAGATTAACAGCATTAGAGAAGGCCTCAAGAGCTAGAAACGTAGAGTCGAAGGCGAAATCGACTCCGGTCACTTTCTCTTTCCTCTCCTTCTTCTTCCATAACATGCCCACCGAATTTTTGTTGATTAGAGAAGGATCTCATTGATTTATAAGGGTCTAAAGACAATGGAGAAGTGGGAAGACCAAATTGCCCTTCAACTTTTACTTAATTACCAACATACCATCAGTTACAAATTAGTTATACTCCAACTTTGAAAATTCATATCTCTTTGTATAAATATCTAATTGCAGTGATTGCAAAGGATATGTAACCATTAATAAGTCTATTTTGAGGAAAAAAATACCTCCCATAGTCAATAACACGTCCACTATTACATAATCACCATTTAATGTACACTGGCCCAGAAAACGTTCCAAATTCCAGGGCTAACTTCAAAAATTCATAACTTATAGTACACATGTCCAATTGACCTATATAACCCATGAAATTAACACTTATCTTATATAATTTGATTCTAGAAATGTTCATAGCCATTTGATATCATTTGCTCAGTCAAATGCAAGTCACAAACTGATTGCCTTCCAGCAATTCTAGTCTCCAGCATCAAGGGAAATTCCCTTCATAATGTTTGTTCTCACTTCCTGAACTAGACTTAGTCATCTGCCTAATACATGTTTATCCTCAAGTCTTTATGCCCAAAATTCGAGATATTACAGAGAGTAAGAGATTCTAGGGAAGTAAACACTTATTATGGTGTATGTTGAAAGTTGTGATATGAAAAGTTAAACAAATTAAGGGTATTAAATTAGTCAAATTTAAAAAATATAATTTAATAAATATAGCTCCAAGTATTCCTAAAATCATGGAGAATAAATCAATTAGTTAACTCAATTAATTATATTAACTAACTTTCACATACCAAGGAGAGTTAGTTAACTCATTAATTATATCATGGGCTAAATTTTCAATTTTGTCCTTATCTATTATTGATTTCAAAAGTCAACATGAAAAAATTATTTTTGTTTATTGCAATTAATAAGGGAAAAAAATGTAATAGACACATTTATTACTTTGAAATTGAACTTATAATAAGAACCAAAATTTTTTGTCAAAATAGAGTTATAAATAGAACGAATGATATAAAATATGGAATAACAAATATGGAATTGAAAATTTTTAGGTTAACCTAATATAAGAAAAGTAAATATTTAATTCATGATATAATCACACATTTTATAAATATTTAGACAGAAAATGTTTCATCAATTTTTGTCCATCTAAAAAAACAAGGGATAACTTTTTTTATTAAACCCTCTGAATTCCATAAATAATAATATTGATGAATAATAATATTGAATTCATGGATTCCTTTTCCACGGGATCAATATCAATGTACTCCCTCTAATTTTTATTATAAGGCACCAACTAATAATTCTCACAAATGAATAAAAACAGTTAAAGTCATTAAATTTTTTAAGTAATTTATAATACTACCCCTGTTAATTACACTAAACTTTAATATCATATTAATTATTACTCTCAGCCACTACCCTTATTAATTGTGGGCATACATTGAAAAAATATTTAATGCTCTTTGGAAACAAACAATTGCCTTACAAAAGGACCAAATTACACCTGTTAGTTGGTACTTTATAATAAAGACTAAAGAGAGTATCAATGTAGACTACTGCTGATTGTAGGATGTTCATGATAGAGACCTATTTTATTGTAGGTTTCTGCAATACAATGTATTAGTGGTTGAGCAAGTGGTGAACCCTCCAAGGCAAGCAGTTTCGATCTTCGCTGACACTCATAGCAATGAATTTAAAGATCACATATATGATGAGTTCAATAGTGTGTCTTTTGTTTTCCAAAAGGTAGTTAGTCACCCTATGCAAGTGGTTTTTAATTGACAAAGATCATGTCAAGATGTTTTATTAATTGTACATCAAAATCCTATGGACTAACTATATCAAATTCATGCAACCTTCTTACATGTTTACTAATAAGGAACATAGAGGGCCATTTTAGTTTTCGAATGAGCTTGGAAATCTGTCATCAGTGCAGAATCTGCAGATACTTTTGTTCCAGCCCAGAGGGGTGGAGACAAATGACAAGGATTTTCTTCTGAGTACAACCGAAAAAAAGGATGGTAGAGTCGTAGAGATCTTGGTAGCAATGGGTCTACCTATGGAGCTCCTTCCTACAGTGGTTCTGAAGCTTCACAATCACATAGAGAACTTGTGCTTACCAATGCTAGTGTATCAGGTCAGGCTCTAGCATCTAACTTTGCAATTGACGATATGCTTGGTTTAAATTCCCCACTTGGTGGAACAGCTACCACACCCCAACCCCCTTCTATGAGGGTCAACCCAAAACTTGTATTGGATCATGGCACATTTCAGTAGAAATGTGAGTCGAATCAATAGCATCATAACCTTAATGGTTGTTGTTGACTCCGGTTGTTGCCTCAGCCGCCGCTATCATGAGATGCACCAATCTCAGGCCCTCGGAGTTCGCCAAATCCTGGTTGCAAAGATATATATGTTTGCTCTTGATGATGATAGTATGGAAGGCAGCTTTTCTAAACAATGAAAATTCACTATGAAATGCACCTTTATATTATACAAATTTATGAGAATTAGGGTTTATATGTGTTGAGGGCAATTAAGACGGAAATTCAAACTACCAAATGACGTTATAGCAGATATTGACTCCATGCCTAATATTAATGCTCTTCATCTACCAGATATTTGACTAATGACATTGTTAGTCTATGCATGGAGATAGACTAAAAACGTGGGAACTGTACATTTATTAAATGGTGCTTTGTGGAATGCGATTTTTTTTTAGCCAAGGGGATATCAAAAGCAATTATAGAATCCTTTATAGTTGCGATTGATTGACATGTGGCACCATTCATGGTCTTCCATCTGATCACCATTAGCTTTTGTTGATTACGCAAAATGGGATGTCTACATGGACCAATAGCTTCATAGCCACAAGGTTCAGAGGGATATATTTGATATCATATCAATTAATTTAACTAACTTTCTTAATCTAATTAGATTAGGTAAATATGGCTTATAGTATGAAGTATGGACCAAAGGGAGTATATTATAGAGAAAACTAATGTGTTTGTTGTTAGTTTTGAGTTAATTGTAACTCATTTTCTATCTTGATGCAATTTAATCCATACAGTTTTAACAAAGTTATCAAACCCAAACGGACATTTGAACCGGGCGAGGCAGTAGGTCAACTCAAAGCCAACCCAGGGTCAGACAGGTAGGGAATAAAAAATTAAAAAATAATTGAAATTCTCATTATAGTATCATAGCATCCAAAGTCAATTGAATACCTTGAATCACTAACAAAATAATCATATGTCTTTCCAACATTCTTTACAAGTTCTTTAACATATTAATATATAGTATTAATCGATCATCAAATGACACTATCGTCAACAATCATAAATATTTTTATTAGCAAGTTATCAAAATAGATATATGATAACAAAATATTCCTACATACAATCATTTAATCATTAAACTAATAGCCGTTAACACAAAAATTATCATTAACTTTGACTAATATTGTCATCTACCCCCATAAAAATATTAACTTTTTCAAAATAGCAATTGGGTTAACCCAAACAACTCGTTAGGGTTGACCATTTGGTTACCCGAGTTAGGACATGATTACTTAGGTTACATAGAATTACAGGTCGAGACTTGTTAGGACCAATTTGATGGCGAGTAATTGGTTTTCGGGCTAACTTGATCGGTTCGATCTAGGTTTGACATCCCTTGTTTTAACTTATTTGTAACTCGATTCTTGAACTTTTACTTGTTGCATTTCAATCCTTATGATTTAACCATTTAAAACTTTAGTTATTATATTTAAAAAAATAAAACAATGTATTTCATAAAAGTCAAGGCGTAGAATTTTAAATTGTTAAAATTATAAAGACCAAGTTGCAAGGACTCGATCAAAGTTTAATAAATGAATTACATCCCAAACAAAATCATAAAGATCAAAAATTAATTATCCTTATGTTTATATATATATATTGAGTTCCAGCACTAAAAAAAATATTTTTCTACTAGATAAGTCAAAACAATAATTCAATCTTTAGTTTAATTTTAGAATATTTTTATTTTAAATTTCCAATTTACTGTTACTTATCAAAGCATTTATTGCAAAATTTTGAGGCAAATAAATTTTAAATTATCCCTTTCTCGAATTATTAAACTTTTTTGAATTTCAAAATTAAATTATAAATAAATTAATATTTGTTGAATTTAATGTGACCAATATTTTGAAACAAAACCAAAATTCCAATTATCGTCATTTCGAAAGAGAAGATTATTTACTACTTAAAGCATATATTTGGAACTATAAATTGCAAAGGATGAAAGGGAACAATTTGTTCACAATAAATAAAAGACTAATACATATGTCTCTCCTTTTTTTCACCTAAACTAATATTTGTCTAATCCTCTAAGTTTACATCAACTTCCAGTTTAATCTTTTATATTTATGGAATGTATTTCCATTCCCTTAATATTAATACTATTAGTCTCATTAACAAAAAAATACTAGCTATGCAATGACTTTGTAATTAAATATCACTATTTTAATATTTAATCTAAAATTTGTATATTGAAAAATATTCAAAATATAACCTAATGAATCGCCTAGTTTAAGCTTTCCGACATCAACAACTAATCCTTCAAAAATAAAAATATTACATTAAAAGATTAAATTTTAAGCATGTTTTATCATCATTTAATTGTAGAGTCATGGTTTAAATTTATTGTGTCAATGTTTTACTTTGATGAAACCAGCAATGTTAACATTAAATCACTAAAAATATATTTTATAACCTTATCATATTAAAATTAAAATGTTTGCAACCAAACCATACATAACCTTAACATATATAAGTAAGCCGGATCACAATTTATTTGCATTTGAGAAGAGCTCGAGGGTTTGTGGTTTGCCCATGCCCTCTTTCATTGTCATAGAGTTTGAATAATATGAAGTAAATGAGAGGAAACACAAACATATCAAAACTCGAGTTTAAAATTTTTTCCAAGTATAACTTGTTCTTGTTCTTTTTGTTTTGGTGAGACTTTCTTATTAACAAAATAAAGACATTTGGGTGATAATTGATTGAAGAAATTTGAATTCGTTTGCTAGCATGCAATGCAAACCATGTTTCTTTCAAATTGGCAAATGTGAATCTAATTGAGGGTAAAGGTGCATGTGATAACCCAAGAAAAATAAAATAAAATAGAATAGAATAAAATTAATAAAATAGGTTTCTTACTCATTAAGTTTCCTTTTCGATTCTTTAAGTTTCCTTTGCTTACTCTGCAAGTTTCCTTAATAAAATAGGTCTCTTATTCTTTAAGTTTCCTTTGCATAATCTTTAAGCTCTAGAGTTTTGCGAGAGAATTCTAGAAAGTTCTATATTTGTGTAGATACTTGTAGAGTTACGTAGAGAATTCTAGAACTCTCTAGAATGTAGTAGACATGTATAGATAATAGTAGAGTTTTGTAGAGAATTCTAGAACTCTTTGGAATGCGGTGGACATGTATAGATATTGGTAGAACTCGTAGAGAATTCTAGAAAGTTCTATATTATTATAGATATTGAGAACTTTGTAGAGAATTCGAACACTCATGAAAGAGAGAAATGTAGAGCTTTGTGGAGAATTCTAGAGAGTTCTACATTATTGTGGATACTTGTGCAACTATAAAGAGAATTCAAGAACTCTCATGAATTCGAGGAAAGTTACGGAGAATCATTTTCCAGTATGATCTTTTTAATCTTGGCCGTTGATTAAGGAGGTTGAAGGCTATAAATAGGGGATGCCTCCTTCATTTGCAAACCATCCAAGGCAATTGAATCATTTGTGGTTCAAGAGCTTCTCTCTAAGATCTCCTTTCTCTCTAAAGAATTCTTGTGTTCTTTGCCTTTCCTTGCCTACTCGAGGGGATTCGTTCGAGGCCGTGACAACGTGCTTTCCTCTTCTTCTTTTATTTCTTTCCGCTTATCAAGCTGTGCTTCTCTTCTCTACTCAATTTTCCTCCTAGAAGTCATCAAACACGGGGACAGGTAATCCTAATCCCTAGAGGTCTTAGGAATTTTGATAAGGTTGTTTTGTATGAAATATGTTATATGTAATCCTAATCTCTAGATGTCTTAAGAATTTGATAAGGTTGTTTTATATGAAATATATTATATGTGAGATATAGGTCTTATTGAATAGTTGGAAAGTTATGATGCCTTGAGCAACTGATATATTCAATGAAGAAAATTGATGATTTGTGACAAGATTGAATTTCTTGATTGTGTGTGATTGTAAAGAATTAATAGTGGGAAGATAGCTTTGGGAATGGTACCTCCTGAAGTGATGAACACAACCTTTGGGCTTTATGCCTCCGATATTTATATGATGTGAACCGATTATATCCGTTCTTCTCAAAGTGGTGTACGCGGGGTTTCGGGACACTAGTAGCAACTTTGGGAAGAGGTGTGCACACTAGGAAGAGATGTTTTTGATTATGGCCAATTTGATTGATTGTGGTTTGGGGTTTCGGGTCACAAGGTAGTAGCGAGGTTATCGGGTCTACCATGGTTCTCTTCCACTAAATAGTAGCGGGGTTTCGGGTCTATCATGAATTAAATAAGAATAATGAATCATGTTTTGACTAGAGGTGAATGTATATGATGATTATTGAGATTGTTATTTGATTTAATTGTAATGTGATTATACACTTGATTTCATTGTTATATTTGGTTTGTATGAGTTGTTTTGATTAGGATTACTCGGCTTTTTTCTTGTGTGTTTGCGTATTTGTGATGATCCTTCGGGAGAGCAGAATCTCAATGAAACGGAGTTTCAAAATACGGGGTTAGCGGTGAAGCTTGATGGGATAACGACTCAAAGATTTTTAGTTAAGCTTTAGTGTTTACAAAATATTATAGAATGCTTAGGACATTAGTTTTTGGTTTTATTTGAATGTAATGTAATTAGCCTTGTGCTTGTCTCAGTACAAGTGCGGCGGTAACATTTCCCAAATTTGGTCTATTATAAATTGTTAGAAATTTGGGGGTGTTACAAAAGTGGTATCAGAGCACTAGGTTCAAATTGGGTTTGAATTGATACAAACTCAAGGGATCTAAGATCCCAGAGTTAAACAAACAAATAGGTGCAAAATTTTAAATGGACAAATTTTAAACGTGAGAGATGGGTAGTGAAGGGGTTATTTTCTTGTCTTTTAAAGTCAATTTATTTCTTTGAATCTATATTGGATGTTGGTTTATTGCTTGACTCTATATTGGTTCATCTTTTGAATCTATATTGCATTATTAGATGATTGATTTTTGATAGATATGCGTGGTAGGTGATAGTTAGAGTTGATGTTGAGAATAAACTCAAACACATAGGATTTTAAAACATACATCCTATGATCAGAGCATGGTTTGGACATTTAGATTAGGAGTACTGATATAATACTAGTTATGTAGAAAAGAGCATGAGATTCTGGCATTTGGCTGGTATACTCGGATGATGTAAATAATACAATATACGTGAATAGTACCGTATATGTGAATAGTAACTTATACTTAGAAAATTTTTAGTGACAAGAGTAGAAACTCTGGAAATTATCTACCCAAAATTTAGAAGTTTAATCTTTATGTAGGTTCTGACAATAAGTTAGAATGACACACGCTTAGGTTTGAATTTAATAGTTAAAGTTGAGTTTGGCGGGAAACGCTTGAATATCCTTATGAATCTTAGAATAGAGATTACAAACATTAGCAACAAGGCTAGGAAGAAAAGACTATATTATTTCAAACATCAAGAGCAACAGTCGGTACAACCCCACCACAAGCTATGATCATCTCATGTCGAAGTCTACTAATTTCTTTTTCAACAGTTGCTCTTGAGACAGGATCATCAGGAGACATTGTTCTTCTCAATCTAGCGATTTGATTCATAGTGGTTCGAACTTTTACGTAAGGCCAATGCTTTATTCCTCCCCTATGACATATTTTCATTAATACATTTTTGCATAGACGAACTTGTCCAGCCGCTTCTTGTTGAGGTAAATGGAAGAAGTCTCTAAGATCATTTATTGACATTGATTCCCCCCTAATATTTTGTTTAGCTCTTGATCGGTATGAATCACTAGGTATGGGGACTGAAGGATTATTATTTATAACCACAAGCTCTTTTCCTTTGTTGGATATATTTTCTGTATTGGTTGGAAATGAACTACCGAGGAGTTCATTTTGATTAGTAGTCCATTCCAAACCAACACAAAGGGCCTCATAGTAAACTGATAGGGGATCTGGCACCAGGAGATACCCTAAAGATTTTTGGTTCAAACAATAGTTTTCCAGAAAATATTTGACTTCTTTTATATTTTTCTTACTGAAATCAAATATTTGAGGTCTGGAGGAACCTCCTTGTACATCCTGGTGAAAGACAGCATGGCATATCATACCGATCCTCCCATGAACTTCAAGTTTATGATATTGAAGTCCATTGGTATGAATGATCTCCCGTAGAACATGGCAGCAACCACAGGAAAATGGGTTAGAAGTCTCGGCCAGACTTGGAGTAGGATTCCTACATGAAGCGGGATTCCTTGGTTGAGAAGGTACCGTAGACTCCATAAGTTCTGCCATATTACGACATCTTTTGATAGGTCGCCTGGATGGACCTGCTTCAGATTCTTTTCTGTTGGTAACCGTAGGAATAGAATCTTGTATCCTTAGAGGAGAAGTAGGAGCATGAATCATTGAGGCAGATGAATGAACGTTTACTCCTACGGGATTTTGGGGAAGTAAAGAAGAATACGAGTATGGTACATTGTAGGATAAATCAGCCAATAGGTTAGACTGATTATCATTTAGTAAAGCTTCAAAGAATGGGTTGTATGAGTCAGAAACTGGAATGAAGTTGCTTGGACCTGCCATGTTCGAAGATTAAGTGAGAGTATAAGGAGAAAGGTACGAGCAGAGAGGAAATGAGTATGATGAAATTTTGAGAAGCTTGAGAGTATGTGAAACATTTACTCTTGCTTTGCTCGATTTATAGTTGAGATAGTAACGTCTAGATTTTGTTTAATTAGGCAGCACCGTATCTTCATCTGTCGTTAGCTCAGAACCATGTAGACTTTTGATTATCTAGAGATTTACAGCACCGCACCCTAATGCACTCTAATGTTCCCTAAATGCAACCTAAAGCAACCTAGTAGTTGCTAGTTTTGCACCGTTTGGATGTTTGTACGCCGCATGGTGATTATTTTATGAACATATCTCCGAGAAATCTGTTTTGGATATGCAGTTGATTTGAGATGACAGGCTGGCCTTTGAAAATGGAACTCGAGTGTAAGCGTGCTAAGGTGATAGTAATATCGGGAAGGGTGACTTTCTGACAGGATTAGAAATTTGAAAATTTTGACTAAAGGTCGAGTTACCATGAGGGGTAAAAGGTGGTAATCTTTAGGGATGTTAAGAAAATGCTGATATGATTGTAGTAAAGATTGAGGATAGGCTTGAATCTCGATCCAAATAGAATAGAGTTGAGGACAAAATATCTAATCCATAAAAGTAGGAATGCAACGATATTAGTATGTTATTTGGGTATAGTTGATTATGAGGAGAACAAATAATGTTTAGAATATGTTTTTGCGATAATACAACCATGCTAAAGTTGTGAATCGTATCTGAATATTTTGAGGATTAGTTTAGGAATTACTAATCATGATCCTATGATATACTTGAGGAAATATGATCCCGGCTAATGTTGAGGTTTTGAAAGTTGATTTGAAAATTTGATAATTGTCCCTCTTGGAAATATTTAAGGAAAATGTCTGAATGATATATATGATGAATGATAATTTTAGCATAATTATTTGGTATGATCAAGGTTTCAGAGTTAGGATGATGAATTTGAAAGTTGTGTAGGTTTCTGGAAAGTTGCTATCAACCGATTTGTTCATAAGAATCCAACTGGATAGTTGAAATGATTCTTTAGGCGTTTGAATCAATTGAACAAATTGAGGTACTAAAATATGATATTAACTGATTTGAGTGAATTAAGGAACTAGAATATGGCACCAATGTGTATGAGGCATTTTGAGGTTACTAGATGTTGATCTAGTATAGTCTTAGAGTTTGATCTCAAAATTTTCCTTGGAATGAATGATTAAGAGTTTGATAGAATCTCGGTTGTTGAGTAGAACAGGTACTTGTGGAAATATTAGTAACTAATAATTTCCTAAGATGTGAATGAATACTCGATAGGGAAAATGAACGGATGTTGAGAACCAAAACAATCAAACTTGTTAAAGTCTTATGAAGGAAACAAAAAGGTAGAAGAAGCAATGTGGGAGGCGAGAAGACGAAACTTATTTTAAGGAGGGTAGAATGTGATAACCCAAGAGCATAAACTTTTAAGTTTCGAGACGAAACTTATTTTAAGGAGGGTAGAATGTGATAACCCAAGAAAAATAAAATAAAATAGAATAGAATAAAATTAATAAAATAGGTTTCTTACTCATTAAGTTTCCTTTTCGATTCTTTAAGTTTCCTTTGCTTACTCGCAAGTTTCCTTAATAAAATAGGTCTCTTATTCTTTAAGTTTCCTTTGCATAATCTTTAAGCTCCTAGAGTTTTGCAGAGAATTCTAGAAAGTTCTATATTTGTGTAGATACTTGTAGAGTTCTGTAGAGAATTCTAGAACTCTCTAGAATGTAGTAGACATGTATAGATAATAGTAGAGTTTTGTAGAGAATTCTAGAACTCTTTGGAATGCGGTGGACATGTATAGATATTGGTAGAACTCTGTAGAGAATTCTAGAAAGTTCTATATTATTATAGATATTGGCAGAACTTTGTAGAGAATTCCAGAACACTCATGAAAGAGAGAAATGTAGAGCTTTGTGGAGAATTCTAGAGAGTTCTACATTATTGTGGATACTTGTGCAACTATAAAGAGAATTCAAGAACTCTCATGAATTCTGAGGAAAGTTCTGGAGAATCATTTTCCACCGTATGATCTTTTTAATCTTGGCCGTTGATTAAGGAGGTTGAAGGCTATAAATAGGGGATGCCTCCTTCATTTGCAAACCATCCAAGGCAATTGAATCATTTGTGGTTCAAGAGCTTCTCTCTAAGATCTCCTTTCTCTCTAAAGAATTCTTGTGTTCTTTGCCTTTCCTTGCCTACTCGAGGGGATTCAGTTCCGAGGCCGTGACAACGTGCTTTCCTCTTCTTCTTTTATTTCTTTCCGCTTATCAACTGTGCTTCTCTTCTCTACTCAATTTTCCTCCTAGAAGTCATCAAACACGGGGACCAGGTAATCCTAATCCCTAGAGGTCTTAGGAATTTTGATAAGGTTGTTTTGTATGAAATATGTTATATGTAATCCTAATCTCTAGATGTCTTAAGAATTTGATAAGGTTGTTTTATATGAAATATATTATATGTGAGATATAGGTCTTATTGAATAGTTGGAAAGTTATGATGCCTTGAGCAACTGATATATTCAATGAAGAAAATTGATGACTGTGACAAGATTGAATTTCTTGATTGTGTGTGATTGTAAAGAATTAATAGTGGGAAGATAGCTTTGGGAATGGTACCTCCTGAAGTGATGAACACAACCTTTGGGCTTTATGCCTCC
Organism: Acacia acuminata; assembly: GCA_019022655.1. Taxonomy (NCBI): domain Eukaryota; kingdom Viridiplantae; phylum Streptophyta; class Magnoliopsida; order Fabales; family Fabaceae; genus Acacia; species Acacia acuminata. The sequence goes on from JAFJYI010000064.1 coordinate 732,002, forward strand.
GATATTTATATGATGTGAACCGATTATATCCGTTCTTCTCAAAGTGGTGTACGCGGGGTTTCCGGGACACTAGTAGCAACTTTGGGAAGAGGTGTGCACACTAGGAAGAGATGTTTTTGATTATGGCCAATTTGATTGATTGTGGCGGGGTTTCGGGTCACAAGGTAGCGGAGTTATCCGGTCTACCATGGTTCTCTTCCCACTAAATAGTAGCGGGGTTTCCGGGTCTATCATGAATTAAATAAGAATAATGAATCATGTTTTGATTAGAGGTGAATGTATATGATGATTATTGAGATTGTTATTTGATTTAATTGTAATGTGATTATACACTTGATTTCATTGTTATATTTGGGCTGTATGAGTTGTTTTGATTAGGATTACTCAGCTTTGCTGACTGTGTGTTTGCGTGACTGTGATGATCCTTCGGGGGAGCAGAATCTCAATGAAACAGGTTTCAAAATACGGGGTTAGCAGTGAGCAGTAAGGATAACGACTCAAAGATTTTTAGTTAAGCTTTAGTGTTTACAAAATATTATAGAATGCTTAGGACATTAGTTTTTGGTTTTATTTGAATGTAATGTAATTAGCCTTGTGCTTGTCTCAGTACAAGTGCGGCGGTAACATTTCCCAAATTTGGTCTATTATAAATTGTTAGAAATTTGGGGGTGTTACAGTGCACCCAGCACCCTAATTAATATTGAAGGGGTCTACATTGTCAAGGATGGTGTAGGTCACTTATCACCAATGCATTCACTGAATGTTACAATAAAAGATGTTTTTTAGAAGTTCTTATCAAGGCTACAACTTCCATATAAACAATTGCTCTTTATTTGTGAGCTTTAACATGATATTGTGCCCTCTAATGACATTTTAAATCGGCATCATCTTCGCTCTCACACTCTGTGCTTATTTGGATATGATATTGGAGAATCTTTGGAGCATCTTTTCATTTCCAGCCCTTTTACAAGAAGCTTTTGGTTTGGATGTCTTAGTATTAAATTGCCCAACTTTACCTTTTCTGAATTTAAGAACTGGTTACATGACACTTTGTTGACCTTGATGAATGATGGTCATACCCATTTGGTGAATCTTGTGATTTGTCTCTTAAATTTCATTTGGAGAAAGCGAAATCTAGCTTTACATCAAGGAAAAAAAAAATAGTCCAATGTCACTTATTAATAAAATTTAACAAGCAATTAGTTTCGCCAGTCTAGCCTTCTCTACTTCTAATACACTAGTTCGTCCTAGTTTTTAAAAGAATATAGTAGAGTCTTGTCTACTAATAAATGATGATGTTTAGGATATGATATTTCGTAAGTATTGTTGGATAATATTTTAAAGATTTTTCACGTTATTTAGATTGATTATTATTTTATCATTAGGTTTTATTTTATTATTTAACATTTATTATATCTTAGGATTAGATATGGTTATTATATATTAGGATATTATATCTTAATATTATATCTTAGTTATTTTGATTTATTTTTTATTTGATTTTAGATTAAATTAGATTATAGGTTCTCTTTTATTCAAGTATTCATAATAATATGTTAGAGGTTTTTATTCCTTCTGCATCTATATATTCCTTCAAATTTCAACAAGCATAAAAAAATGTCATGGAATTATTTGCCCCTAGGGTTCTCCCATCACGGAGTTTCTATGGCAGAGTCGGGCCACTCCATGAACAACTTTTCATTCTAAGTGTCTTTGTGCTGCTCTATGCTGAGTTGCAACAAACAGGTTGCAAGCATCAACTAGTCATCTATTGTATCAAAAAATGTTTCATTCAGATTCCTAATAACGTATTTTTGGGACTTAATATCACTTGGCTAAAAATCTTGACACTAATATTTGATTTTTTGAATGTTACTATTAGGACCATTTCCAAGTTGTTTATTTCAATTTTATCGTCATTAATTTATGTTTCATATCTATTTGTAATATGTAGACTTTATTATTTCATTTAATATCATTGCCTTTTTATATATATATATAAAAAAAAAATTCCCTTAAGTTTATAACATATATTTCCGGTCTTTCAATAATAATAATAATAATACTATGTCTCATTAATGAAAAATATTGGCTCTATGAATGTAAATAATAACTTCTAAATGCTAAAGTATCAAACACTTTCCTTTGACACTATTAGGAGTTGAATGGGACTACTGTGTTTTCAAAGTTGTGTAAAATAACAGCGGTTGTGTTTTGACTTGTGTAAATAAAATAAAATGCAAACAAACCCAAAATTTGTTTCGCGTACTTTTGTCCCCTCTCAAACGATATAACACCAATACATTACATGGACAAGACCCAAACCATCCTAAGACTAGAAGGCAACAATTAATTACACACACGTGTGTGTTTTAAAAAAACAAAACAACTTGATGTAGTAGAACTGTAGAAGTCTAATAAAACTACTTCCATTGAACATTAAATCAGTTTCAATAAATCAACGACAAAGCATTGCCACACAAATAACTAAATTTTCAAGAATTTACAATCCCATCCACAAGTTAGGGGGAGTGGGCAAGATGACATATATGAATGACTGAACAAAACTTAAACAAATCGTGAAATCTTAATGAAATGTAGGACATAAAGCTAACAATGCACATTTCCAATGGAAGGTTACACTACCAAAAATGTACAAGTTTATAATATCAAAAGGTAATGGAAGAGGAGGAAAACTTGAACTCAAGCAAAGAGAAAAAGGGAAAATGCATTCATTAATCCAAAATAGAAGAAAACCAAAATTGAGTGCAATGTAAACAAATAGAAGAACTAGTTAACTCCCATAGATTGTGGATATGTCGAGCAATATTATCAAGCAAGAAACCAAAAACCATAACCAAATAACCCCATCAATTATGCCTACAGAAAATGAATATGGAAACAGCAGAGTGAACAAAGAAAATTGAAAGAAAGAGGCTTTAATTTAAAGCAACGAGAGGGAGGGAAGCATTGATTACTCCTGACCTCTCAATCTCATACAAACTAATAAATCTGGGTATAATTTCCACCTGGCTAAACAGAACATTGGCATAGTAAAGTACAACAAAACCCAAATAAGAGGCATGTCCGCTATTAAATATCTTTATTCTGCATAATTCAAAATAACATCAAATAGTATAGGTATATAAATTCTAAAACATTAGAGATTCCATTTCACCAAAACTTGTTCAACAATGTAAATCTACAATGTAATAACTTTGACCTATTATCAAGATTCTTCAACGTAGTTGTTGCCAACTGATATAAGGCTTTCCACATATTTGTAAATACGAAGAATAGAGTAACGATAAGGAATAACAGACGTCTTTACTTCATTAGTAGTGAGATTAAACATATGTAGAACATGTCTTCTTCCTTTATCATCATGCTCTTCAGAATCAGGTCTACAAACAATTTCATTCCTCCAAATAGTCATTGAATCTAACGTACATGAAAGGGGGCTGCTAGTATATCTTTTAGTCCAGCTCCATGTCTGCCCAGATGCACATGTACCCTCATCTAACACCCACAAATCAATCATATCAGGTATTTCATCATCATCATGTTCCCAAATGTCAAAAGGAGTTTGTTGAATCTGTTGAATTTAAAGGAATAAAATTCACTCTATTAAACTCAATAAAAAGAGAGTACATATGAGCCTTTATATAGGCACATAGAAGAGAAACTTAGGGACTAAGACAAATTACATTAAAGGCTAATAAAGCTAATATAATTAGGATCCTATAATCAAGGAGGACAATAATCAAGGGATCCTAATAATAGTTGATTTATTTCATAATATTCTAACACTCCCCCTCAAGCTAGAGAGTATATGTTGATCATATACAGCTTGCCTCGAAATCCATCAAACTTTGTTCTGCTTCAATCTTCAAAATCTTTAAGCTTGTACTTCTTGAGTCTCAGTGGCCCATTTATTTTGTTTGGGCTTGTACTCCTTAAGTCTCAGAGGTCCTATATTTTGTTTGGGCTTGTACTCATTTTTGGAGTCTCAGAGGTCCCTATTTTGTTTGGACTTGTACTCATTTTTGGAGTTTCAGAGGTCCCATATTGAGTAGCAGAATTTGCCCAGAAGAATCTCGAGTCCCATTCTGTAGAAGTTCCAATCGTCCTCTTCCCTTGTAAATCTCGAGTCCCATTCTCTAGAAGTTCCAATCGTCCTCTTCCCTTGTAAATCCGGATTGTACCAGATTCACACTCTTATACTGCTTTTCAAGTATCCTGTGAAGAACCTGAAATTCTTCCTTGCTCAGGTGATCATCATTCTCAACCGTTGGCCTGGAATTTTGACGAAAAATGGAAGGATCCATCGTTGTGATAAGAAAAGGATGCGAAAATAGTTGCTGGAGGGCACTGTTCACGCTGGCGTTCTCTAGGTTCCGTCCCTCTAAATTCAACATGGTATCAGAGCTAGGTCTAATTTTAGACTTACAGTAAACTCCAGGTTCGACCTACTCATCTCACCTAGGCATCACAGACGCCATCTGACCTTCAGAAGTTAATCCTCACATAATAGAGGAGACCTGAGAGGCGAGAGAGAGAGAGAGAGGGAGATGTGAGCTTAAGAGAGAGAAAGGGAGACTGGACGACAACCGAGAGAGAGGGAGATGTGAGCTTAAGAGAGAGAGAGAGGGAGACTGGGCGACGACCGTGACTGAGAACGATGGAGAACACAGAAGGCGCGACTTCCAGATCTAAGAACGCGCGATCTAGACCTACGGTGAGGGGGAGCGTCTGTCGCATCACCGCCACCACGACGGAACGGATCGCGCGTGGCAACAGATGGTGCAAGGGAAGTCACGTGTTAGTACATTGTTGACTCAATGAACTTCTCTCGCCTGTTATTATGTGAGGATTAAAGGTCGGATGGCGCCTGACAAAACAGTGGTGGTTCAGGAAGTATTTGTCAATCACAATCAAGATTGATGTGAGAGGTAGTCTAAAATTAGACCTAGGTTTGATACCATGTTGAATTTAAAGGGATAAAATTCACTCTATTAAAGTACATCCTTTATATAGGCACATAGAAGAGAAACTTAGGGACTAAGATAAATTACATTAAAGGCTAATAAAGCTAATATAATTAGGATCCTATAATCGAGGAGGACAATAATCAAAGGATCCTAATAATAAAGTTGATTTATTTCATAATATTCTAACATAATCTTGAGAGATATAAATGTCTCAGTAGATGATGAAGTATCCTTTAGGATAGTGAACTTGTTCACGTGTTAGTTTCCTCTGTTATTAACAATGTGAAGGTAGTGCAATAAGTCCAATGAGAAGTAAAGAAAAATGGGCATTTGGTTTTACAATTCTTGATAGGCAATTTGATCAATCTTCTCGTGGGATCTATTGGATAGTATGGATGTGTTTGTTGCAGTTGAAGCCTTCATTCGAGAAAAAAACTGAAAAAGTCATGGAGAGAAAGATCTAACCCATCCACTCAGGAAAAAAAGGAAAAAAGAAAAAGAAAAAAAGATCTAACCTAATTGTTCCGGCCAATGACCCTATGACTCATTGGCCTAAAAATTCTCTTCTAAGTTGGAGGTCTTAGGTCTAGTCCTTCTTGTAACCTCGAGTAGTTTGTGCATGTCCCTCTACTACTAGATCTGAGAAAGAAACCGGGGAAAGATCAAAGGTAAATGGATTTTGAAGAAGATAACTTTTGCAAGCCACTCTGCTTAAATTTATTTCCCATATATACATAATAACAAGTCTTATCCTACTTGGTGGGATTGGTTATATGAATTACATGTCGCCAATTTATTTGCCATGTATAGACATATAAAATGAGGTAAAAATCTTATTAATTCAATCTAAAAAGACAAATCATATCAAATCTATTAGAAGAAAACAACTTGAAGAAAACCATCAATGTCAATGTCAATTGAACTCTATAACCCAAACATTACGGACAAAACATTGGATTTTGAATTGCAGGATGAAGTTAGTTTACTTTCTGTAGATTACCTTTTAATTTCAAGGTTGTTTCATCAATTTTAATGTACGATCGAGTGATGTTTCAATCAAATTCAAGTTATTAGAACTTGTATACTTTTGAGATAAGGAAAAAGAACTCATCCTTTGTTGGGACAATGATGGTATGTTTCTGCATCGAAACCAACAAATCACCCCACAAAGTTCTAATTTGAATTAGTGATGGTGGTGTTTATGAAAAAAAAAAAAAAAAAATTTGAAAAATCTGAACATGAAAATCCAAAGATTGTTAAAATGATGATGTTGAAACTTCATGGGAATCGGAGTGTTTGTGAGGTGGAGGAAAGATAAGGTCTATAAAGTCAAAGTATAAGAGCAAGATCGATCAACGCATTAGAAGAATTTGAGTTTGATCCATTAAAATGTAAATTGCAATGAGGGATTGAGATCCTAGTGATTCAAAATATGATCTTACTGAAATGGAGAATCAGATGCAGTGGGGATGAGGAGGAAAAGACAAACATTTTTCTCTAGCCTGTTTTAATTTAAATATAAAAATATTATATTAAAAAACTAAATTATAAGTATCCTTTATTAGCGTTTAATTACATAGTAGTCACTTAAATTTGATAAGTCAACATTTTTTTGTAAAATGAACCTGATGATGTTAATATTGAAGGACTAAAAATCCACTTAACAAACATAATGTACTAAAAAGATATTTGATACAAATATAAAAGATCAAACATGAAACATGTACTTTAGCGTTTAAGAAATTAACTTTTAGGCCCTATCAAATTTTTGATTAGTTTGAGATATTAAATTTATTCAACTCAGTTTTGATTTATATTGTACTGTTTTCTTTTAACATATATTTCTATATTTCAATTATAATTTTTTTTTTAATATATTCCACTTATGATATTATATAGGTATTCATAAGACCATAAATTTTCAAGATTTATTTTTATTTTTGTTGTTGGTTTTTTATTGAAACCGAGTGTAATATAGGAAAAATTATGAAAATTTGGGAAGAATCCATGCGTTGGGGGTTCAGAAATTAACTTTTAGGGTCTATTAGTTTTTTTTTTTTTTTTTTTTTTTTTTTTAGGGGGGGAGGATGGGAAAAAGCTTTAATTTTAACATTATTACTATTGAAATATTATATTAATTCAAATCAGATTTTATTTTTGGTGTACTGTATACTTTTGACATATGTATATTCTTATACGCTTGAATCACATCTTTTATATTTTAAAATCAATTTTAAAATTTTTTAAATATTCCCCTTATGATATTATATAGGTAATGAAAATTTTAGAAATGTTTAAGATTCATTTATTTCTACTTTTTAAAATATTAGAATTAGCCTATCCTCTTACTTGGTAAGGCTATGTATGCCTGTGATCATTACAAACACACGAGAATAAATGCATGATTTTATTGGCAATGCAGCAATTATTCCTGGCAATGTAATCAAAAGCTACAACTAAATCATGAAACACTGCTATATCTCATTGAATAAGAATTAATATAAAAACTAAAAAAAAAAAAGTGCATTAAACATTATCATCAAGAAAATAATACATCAATGAAACCAAATTTACAATCTTTATTTAGACATTAAAAAAAACAAGTAATTACCCAAATTTGCTACATTTGCACATTAGTGTAACACCCCTGCGTTATTTTATTCCCTTTTCTATTTCCAGAGTGTATGGTTAAAAAAACTGACAATTTTTTAATCTCTCGAAGGAAAAAAGAGGAGAAACTCATAGTCATCTTAAAATTAAGGGTTATTTACTGGACAACTTATTTTTCCAATTCCACTACTTTCCTGATCCCAATTCCATGCTGCCAAAAAGGGCAACAATAACGTTTATTATTTAAATTAGTCATTTAACAACTAACAAAACCATAATAATTACACAATTGATCTAGAATTGAAGAAAAACATTTCTTCATCATCATCTTTTACATTATATAGTTAGAACTAGTATCATGATCTATACGATTTAACCCCAACAAAAGATGTGATACACATGTTATCAAATAATAACTTAATTTATAGGGTAAAAAAATATAAAAATAACAGGATAACATAATTTATAAGATTAAAAAAAAAATTAGAACCAAGACCGGTATCTCAAGAGTGATCCCCATTTCCGTCCCGGCGGGATGGGAAATTCCCAAGATCATTATGTTTGGACCGGGATACTTCAAACACCCTAGTATAATCTTTCTAGTCCTAAAAGTAGAAACTAATTATAGGTAGTTTCAATATAAATTATAAAGACCTGCTTAAAAGAATCACACTATTTTTTTTACAAATAACTAACTTACCTAATTTTCTTAATTTATGCAAACTATATATATCTAATCTTACATTTAGAACCAAAGAAAGTATTTAATAATTTTCCAAATATCTACATGACATTATTACGTAAGTATAATTAGCCAAGAACATAACCATGACAGAATTTGGAATTTTCCAATGTTAATTATCAAACTCTTAGAATCTACTAAAAGAATTCATATTCTTCTATAAACATATCATGTTCAACAAAAATAACTGAACTGTAAACTCATGAATTAATATTTTTCTGTCCAAACTAGATGTATATACTTTATATCAGTTAACTTCTGATAAGACTTGTTATAAATTTATACTGATTTGACTTACCAATATTGACATGCCAAGAAAAAATAAAAAATGAAAGCCTCATGTTTCATCTCCCAAAATGTTTCCCATATTTTCATCAAATAACAGCATCAATATTTTCAAGGAAGAGCATAAACTGCATAAGATAACAGTGAATTTGTAAAGCAAAATCTAAACAGAAAACTCTAAACAAATATTGATTCTAATTCAACAATGATCCAAAGAGCACACACCAGCTCTTAGTAAGATGGCAAATTGCTTACAAAAATCAAATTAATTCATTTCTCAACTTCAAATAAATAAATAAAAATGGCAACAAATTCTAATTTGCTTTGCTTTTGTCACCTCTCTCAAATGATATAGAACCAAGATAATATAACACCAATCTGTTACACGGACAAGTCCCAAACCATCCGCAATCAGCAATTATAACAACACACTCACGTTTTTTCAAAGAAAATAAGCAATTTGATATGGTGGAAGATCTAATAAACTACTTCCGCTGAAGACTACGGCAGTTTCAACAAATCACTGTCATGGCATGAAAATGCCCACACAAATAACTAAATTTCAAAAAATTTCAATCCCATCTACAAGTTTGGGGGTGTGGGCAGGCGACATATATGAATGATCGAACAAAACTCAAAAACAAATTGCGACATCCTAATGAAATCTAGGAGATAAAGCTAACAATGCCTACTTTCAAATATCAGAGGGAAAACTTGAACTCAACTAACCAAAAAAAGGAAAATGCATACGTTAGTCCAAAATAGAAGAAAGCAAAAATATAGAGCGCAAGGTAAACAAATAGAAGAACTAGATAACTCCCATTGATTGTGGATATGTCAAGTAACAACATCAAGCAAGAAACCCAAAGCCAATAGCCATGACCAGATAACAACAGCACTTATGCCTGCCGTAGATGAATTTGGAAAGAGCAATGTAACCACAGAAAATTGAAAGCGGGGTTTTAATTTAAAGCAATGAGAGGGGGGAAACCGGGAAACATTTATTACTTTTCAGACCTATCAATCTCATACAATATGATAAATCGTTGGGATACTTTTCACCTAAAAAAGCATACCATTGGCATAGTAAAGGACAACAAAACCAAAAATAACAGGCACGTCTGCAGTTAAATATCTGCGTTCTAGATGACTCTAAATAACATCAAATAATATAGGCGTAAACTGTACTAAAATATTAGAGATTCCATTTCACCAAATGTTCTCCAACAATGTAAATCTACAATGTAATAATTTGGATCTAGGATCAAGATTCTTTAATGTAGTTGTTGCCAACTGATACAAGGCTTTCCACATAATTGTACATACAACGAACAGAGCGAGAATAGGGAATAACAGACCTCTTTACTTCATTAGTAGAGAGATTCATAGTACATAGAACATTTCTTCTTCCTTTATGATCATACTCTTCCAGAATTAGGTTTGTAGAAAATTTTATTCCTCCAAATAGTCATTGGATCTAACGCAGAAGAAAGGGGGCTGCCAGCACATCCTTTAGTCCAGCTCCATCGTTTGGTCCAGCTCCATGTCTGCCAAGATGCACATGTACCCTCATCTAGCACCCACAAATCAATCAAATAAGGTCTTTCATAATCATCTCCACAAATGTCACAAAGTATAGCAAGTTTGTTCTCATAAACAGTAAGCGTTACATATGCATTATAGTTCAAATTGGGCCTTGGTATCACTGTAAGCACTTCCTTTGCAATGTCAAATGAAACTATCACCCCAACCTCATCTTCAGCCTCCTCCATATAATCTTCATCCTCCTGGAACTCAATATTGTCTTTACCTTCCTCGTCTGCATCAACTAGCTTTACCCCAGACCAAAATATGGCTCCATTGGCCGTGACAGTTTCAGAATTAAGTTTCACCCCTTTTAAGTTCCCAATATCTATTACTTTCCATGTCCCTCTACTTAACGAAAACAATTCCACCCGAGCAACTGCAGCATAAAAATCAGCAAAAGTTCTAACTATCTTGTAGTCATTAACAATCGGACTGAACCCAAATCCTGTCACGCATTTATCAAAGTCAGAAAAGTCAGTTCTTGTCCTAGGAACATGTCTGACTGCAGTAGTCGCAGGATTCCACAATGAAAGCGAATGAGGAGATGGTTTAAACTGACGGATTTCAAGACAAACGAGGCCATTGCAGGAACCCACGATCCTAGCATTCTTTAAGGAATTGTTCGAAAGCGAATTCTGAACTCCACGGACTTGCAGCCCGCAATCCAGCAGAATCAAGCGCCAGCGCAAAGGAATATTATGTCCATTACATTCCAAAAGAAGAGAAGGGTTTTGATGATTAGACTGTTGAAGGTGGTCCGCTATGAAAGAAGGATTTTGTACGAGATTTTTCCAATCTTTACACACACATTTAAATCGGATAAGGGATTTTACCGGAAGTCGTTTGAGAATGTTTCTGATGATCTCTTGAGGAAGATAGTACACGTCGCTATCCGGTGTCGTCTGCTTCATGATGCTCGGCTCGAACGGAATTTCTCAGAAGAAAGCCCTAGCAATGAACGAAGCCATTAGGGCTTTCATCCCAGTTTACACTAGTCGAAAGAAGATAGCCTTTATTCGGTCACAAAGCCGAGAGAGGATAGTCAGATCGCTGCTTTATGATACTCCCATTTCATTGTTCTGAACCATGATCAAAACCACGGACGCGGCTTCGTTCCACTGCTATTGCCAACCTCTGCCATTCACTGCCTCAAAACACAGCACTGTTTTTTTTTTTTTAATACATATTTTAAGGTATTTTAGACATTAGACATTAAAGAGATACTTTAAAAATGCCATTATTTTATAATGTTGAAAAATATTTTATGATCTTGAATTTTATTAAAAATATATTTTATGATGAGGAAAAATATTTTAAAAAAATATTTCATTATCTTAAAAATTATTTTATATCATAAAATAAAGATTTTTTAGTACCAACCACTATCCTAAGACGCCCAAAAGCCCCAAGATAGCGGCCCAAGAGGAGCCGGGAGGCGTAATCCGCTAATCATAGCGAGGAGATCCGGAAAGATCCAAAATATTTCATTATCTTAAAAATTATTTTATATCATAAAATAATTTTTCAAGATCATGAAGTATTTTTTTAATACCAACCACTATACGGTGATCCCAATTGGTTATTTTTTATAGCCTATCCATCCAAGATCAATATCCGGCTTGTCGATGTTCTATAGCGAACTTAAAATATTTTTTCAGCATTCTAAAATAATTTTTCAAGATCATGAAGTACCCTCAGCATTTGTTCAGTACAGTATCCTGAAATATCTTTTAATACCTACAGTACCCTAAAATATATATTTAAGAAAAAAAAAAAAAAAAAAAGAGCATCAGGTTTTGCACCAAAACACTACTCTTTTGAGGCAGTGAATGGCAGAGGTTGAAAGAGCAGTGGACTAAAGCCGAGTCCCAAACCCTTTGGCGTGGGCTCGAACCAAAACCTTGATTAAATATTAATTCAAAAATATAAATGATTATATTATATAAAAAATGGGTTTTAAACTTCTCATATTGCATGAGAAAAAGAAAATTCATACACACACATGAAATAGTGGGACTCATATATATATATAATGATAATTATATATATATGTGGGTCCCACTATTTTATGTGTGTGTGACATGAGAAAACATTTCTCCTACAATATGAAAAGAGTTTTTCCCATAAAAAAATTTATAGGAAAAATAATAGAGAAATACTATTTAAACTTCAAAATCCCGTTAACAATAATAATAATAGGATTAATAATTACAAAATCAATTTATTACTACAAAATCACTTATTTACGATTTTGAAATTCAAGTAGTATTTGTTTAGAATTTTCTCATATTAATATTTTTAGTCTAATAGTTTTAGTATATTGTAACTCAGTTTCTAAGCTTTATCTATGTGAAATTTAATCTTCATAGTTTTGAATTAGTTGTAACTCAATTCTTAAACTTTGACTTGTTCTAATTTAATCGTTATAATTTAATGATGTAAAAATTTAGTCCCTATTTTGACCCAAAAAACATTATTCCTATATTTCAAAAGACAAAATGGCATATTTCATAAGATTTAAAATGGTTAGACTTTTTTAAATAAATTTAAAAAAAAAAACATTAGTCATATATTTCTTTTAAAAAAATGATATATTCCATAAGATTTTTTTTTTCTTTTTTTTGGAATTTGGATACATTAAGGCCTAGAGTTTAAAATGGTTAGAATTATAGAGATTGGATTCCACCGGTTCCAAATTTAATAACTGAATTACAATATAAAAAAATTTCATAGAGTAAAAGGTTAATTTTCCCTATATTATATATTGAGTTCCAAGTTCCAACACTAAAAATATTATTTGTTCTACTAATTAAATCCAAACAAGAATTCAAACTTTAGTTTAACTTTAGGAGATTTTTTATTTTTTAAATTTAACGTGACTTATTAAAACATCAATCAACTATAATCCTGAAATATTGTAAAACCCAGTTCATTAAGAAATGGGTCGTATCGGGCATATCAAATATATTTGGATTATTCAACAATATAATTTATTGTGCATTAATATCTCTACTAATATCCTAATAACTACCTTTTTATATTTTTGAGAATCTCCTTTCAAATAAATCTATATCCCAATAAATATTCATAACATTACAAATAATTTAAAATCATATTGTCTAATATCTCTTCATTAATGTTATTGTTACAACTCATTTAAAATGTGATTAACATTCAAATTAAAAAACAAACACATCTATCTAATAATTGAATAAGTTGGTATATAGGGTTTTATACCCCAAAAAAAAAAAAAAGTACACCAAATCAAAAGCTAATGTTACAATATTAGAATAGTTCATTGTATAATCTTTTTCTTAAAACTCAAACATTAATAGAATGCTTTATCATTACAGAATTTAAATTTGAAAGGGTTAAATAATGAAGTAATGACTTTGATTTCATTCACCGTCAAAATAAAAAATAAAGCTAAAGTGATGGGGTGACATTCTCACTTTCAGCAACAACACATCCCTCTTTAGGTGATGTTGTTTATTTTTATACTTAACTATATTATTTTCTTCTTTTATGATTTTTTTTTTCTTTAATTGGGGGGTTTGTAAAGGTTTGTTTCAATTTTACATTGAATTATAATCTTCTCGCTCGAAGGCGGATATAAATGCTTGTTTATAGCAAAATTGTGTGGCAAATAAATTTTGAATTCCCCCATTCTCTAATTAGTAAAACTTTTATATAAACAATTGCTCTTTATTTGGAAGCTTTTACATGATATTGTGCCCTTTAATGAATTATAAATAGGCATCATCTCCCCTCTCACACTCTATGCTTATTTGTATGTGATGTTGGAGCTTTTTTTGTAAAAAAAAAAAAAAGGGTTAAGTTCCAGTCCTTTTATAAGAAGTTTATGGTTTTGATATCTTAATATTTAATTGCCCAACTTTACCTTTTCTGAATTTAAGAGCTGGTTACAAGACACTTTGTTGACCTTGATGAATGATGGTCATATTCATTTGGTGAATCATGTGATTTGTCTCTTAAATTTCATTGGAAAAATTGAAATCTAGCCTTACATAAAGGAAAAAGAAATAGTCCAATGGCAAAGTTAGGCAACTTCAGGAACAACTTTTCATTACAAGTGTCTTTGAGTTGCTCTATTATGGGATGCAACAAACAGATATCTATTGTGTCAAGAAATGTTTCATTCATATTCCTAATGACTTTTTTTTTTAGACTTAATATCACTTGGCAAGAAATCTTAGCTCTAATCCTTGATTTTTCGAATATTACTATTAATGATCAGTAATTTATGTTCCATATCTATTTATAATCTGTAGACTTTGTTATTTCATTTAATATCATTGTCTTTTTTTTAAAAAAAACAATAATCTATTAAGTTCATAAAATGTATTTAATGATAATAATCTGATCTTTAAAATTTGTTTATATATGTAAATTTGATATTTTATTTTGTCACAAATTTAGCCCCAGCTAATTTTTTTTATCTTTTTTGTAAGAATAATGTTTGTTTTATTATTCATTGGGCTGTGAGAGGAAAGTAAAATTCTTGTTTGAGATACCAAAAAGATTAATATCATTTTATATATTGTTTTGATTTATATATCGGTTATTATTTGTTTGTATTTTCCAGGTTATTTGATACTATTTAATAAATATTTCCTCTGGTCCTTACTTAAAGAACCAATTAACAATTCTCACAAGTCAATAAAAACAGTTAAAGTCATTAAATTTGTCCTAAAATTTAAGTAATTTTCAATATTATCCTTATTAATTACACTAAACTCTAATATCATATTAATTATTACTCTCTTTTTTTACTAAAAAAAAAGAGTAATAATTAATTTTTATTAATTATTACTCTTAATCACTACTTTTTAATTATGAGTATACATAGAAAAAATTATTCAATGCTATTTGGAAACAAGCAAGTATTTTATAAAAAGAACCAAATATACTTGTTAGTTCGTACTTTATAATAAGAATTAAATGGAGTAGTTCAATATGTTTATTTTTTTAGCCCAGGCTAAAAAATTTTCTAGTTCCTTTGTTTCCAATCCTTCAATAATAATATACTATTAGTCTCATTAATGAAAAATATTGGCTCTCTAATGTAAATAATGACTTTTAAATGCTAACGTATCCATTGTTTTCCTTTGACCCTATCAGGAGTTGAATGGGACAACTATGTGTTCAAAGTTGTGTAAAATGGCACAGGTTGTGTTTTGACTTGTGTAATGGATATTCTGAATAATGATGATACCACTTTGTTCCTATTTATAAGTTCAGTTTGACTAAATCTCACATACCAAAGGAGAGATAATTGACTCAATGATTATGGAGGTAAATTTTTTTAACTTATTTATGATTAGGTATTTTTCAATTGTTTCTTCTCTCTTTTACTTTATGAAAACAATTAATATGGGGTAAAACTATCACCATCTTATTTATTACATGAAACTGGACTTATAAATAAGACCAATTTTTTTTGGTCAAAATAAACTTATAAATAGGATCAGAGTGGTAATTCTTGTTTGGTTGCAGAAACTTGAAGTGTTGGTTTATTGTAAAGGGTGAAAGAAATTACCATAACATGAAAAAAAATACTGACAACTTCACCTGAGCGCTACTACATGACTGGAAACAAAATACAATATCATACTTGAGGAATATAATCTTTTCCCTTCTATTGCAGTAGCCATTCTCCTATGTTTTTCTCTCATGTATTATTGATATGAAACTAAAATAGACATTGAACTTTTGATGGCTATTCTTTTTAGATGCACTAACACAGCACAGATTGGTACACACCTTTTAGAGTTTAGAAGTGCACGTAAAAAATTAAATTTTTTTTTTTTTTTGGGAAAATGACATTAACGTCCCAATTAAAGAAAAATAATATCATAAAAGTCCCAAAATTTGTTAACGATAGCTCCTCCATAGTCAATGGTTAACATTTCTTTATTTCTTTTTTTTTTTTGTTATTGACAAGCTATAAGACATTTCTGATATTATTTCTTTTAATTGGGATCTTGATGTCATTTTCCCCCTTTTTTTGGATTCTTCAACTATATAATTTTACTATATAATTTTATTCCCCTTTTGCATTAATATCCGGTCAAATCTATATAATAAACCCTAATAACTTCCCCTTTATTTTTTTATATATATTTTTGAGAATCTCCGGTCAAATAAACCTGTATCCGAATCAATGTTCATAACATTACAAATAATTTAAAATCATATTGTTTAATATCTCTTCATTTATGTTATGGTTACAATAATTTAAAATCATATTGTTTAAACTCATTTAATATGTGATTAACATTCAAATTAAAAACAAACATATATGTAATGAGTTGGTATATAGAGTTGTTATATAGAGTTTTTATACCCCAAAAAATATGCATACCAAATCAAAAGCTAATTTTACAATATTAGAATTCTTAATTGTATAATATTTTTTTCTTAATACTCAAATATTAATAGAATGCTTTATCTTTACAGAATTTACATTTAAAAGGGTTAAATAATGAAGTAATGACTTTGATTTCATTCACTGTCAAAATAAAAAATAAATGCTAAAATGATGGGTTGACAATTTCACTTCCAGCAACAACACATCCCTTAAATTTGGGTGATGTAGTTTATGTCTGTACTTAACTATATTATGTCTATACTCAATTAATAATTGAAGGGGTTTGCATTATCGAGGATAGTGTAAATCACTTATCCCAAATGCATTCACTGAATGTATCAATAAAAGATGTTTTCTAGAAGTTCTTATGGATGTTAAAACATCCATAAACAATTGCTCTTTATTTGGAAGCTTGTATATGATATTGTGCCCTTTAATGACATTTTAAATCAGCATCATCTCCCCTTTCACACTCTGTGCTTATTTGGATGTGATATTGGAACATCTTTTCATTTCCAGTTATTTTACCAGAAGCTTATGATTTTGGTGTCTTAATATTACATCAGCCAACTTTACCTTTTATGAATTTAAGAGCTAGTTACAGGACACCTTGATGAATAATGGTCATACTCATTTGGTGAATGATGTGATTTGTCTCTTGAATTTCATTTGGAGAGAGTGAAATCTAGCCTTTCATCAACAAGTATAAACATCTAGGGAAAAACTATTGGCATGGAATTATTTGACACTAGGATTCTCCCATTAAGGAATTTCTATGAGAGTTCGGCCACTCCAGAACAACTTTTCATTCTAATTCTATTCTGGGTTGCAACAAACATATTGCAAGTATTAACTGGTCATCTATTAAGAAATGTTTCATTCTTATTCCTAATGACTTATTTTTGGAACTTAATATCACTAGGCAGAAAATCTTGACACTAATCCTTGATTTTTCAAATGTTATTATTAGGACCCTTTATAAGTTGTTTATTTCAATTTTATAGGCAGTAATTTATGTTCCATATTTATTTATAATCAATAGAGTAATGTTATTTTATTTAATATTATACTGCTCTGGTCTTATTTATAAGTCCATTTTAACCAAAAAAAATTTGGTCCTATTTATAAGTCCAGTTTCATGTAATAAATGAGATTGTGATAATTTTACCTATATTAATTATACCTATAAAAAGATAAAGAGAGAAGAAAACAATTGAAAAATACTCAATCATAAAAAGGACAAAGTTGAAAATTTACACCCATAATCATTGTGTCAACTACCTCTTTTTGGTATGTGAGATTTAATCAAAATTAACTTATAAATAGGACCAGAATGGTATTGTCTTTCTATATAAAGAAATCCATTAAGTTTATAAACGTATTTCCGGTCCTTCAGTGATAATATTATTATTAGTACCATTAATGAAAAATTCTTGCCCTATGAATGTAAACAATGACTTCTAAATGCTACGTATCAATCACTTTCCTTTGACGCTGTTAAAAGTTGAATGGGACTACTGTGTGTTCAAAGCTTTGTAAAATAACAATGGCTGTTCTGACTTGAGTAATGGATAGTCAGCCAGGAGGATAATGATGATAGTTTTTTTTTTTTTTTTGCCTGCTATGATAGTTCTTGTTTGGTTGCCGGAACTTCAAGAGTTGGTTTATTCTCAAGGGTGAAAGAAATTACCAGAACTTTAAATATAAAAAAAATACAATATCATACTTTTAGACAGGAATATAATCCTGTCCCTTCTATTGCTTCTCTGAAAAATACAGGGGCAATTCTCTTGTGTCTTCTCTCTTGTGTATTATCGTATCAAACTGACACGGGAAACTAAAATAGACATTGGACTTTCAGTGGCTATTCCTTTTAGATGCACTAACACAGCACTAGAGCCGTCAATCAGGGCCGGCCCGGCCCATCGGGCCGACCCGCGATGGGCCGGCCCATCGGGAGCCGGCCCTCCGGGGCCGGAGTAAGAAAAACACTGTTTTTCAAAGCCCGGCCCGAGAGCACCCGGGGCTAGGCCGGCCCGCAGGGCTGGAAATTATTATTCCAAATTTTAATTATTTTTTCTCCGTGTTTTTCACACAAATATAATTAGTAAATTACAACAATTAAAGCTCTAAATTACAACATAAATCATCTAATTTATCAAATAAATGTTGTCAACATTTATATCCAAAAAACACAATCATCCAACAAATAAGCATTCACGAATTCATAATAAAAAACAAATTATGTTCTAAAATAACTTACATAATATATAAAAAGCATACCACTAATATACATAAATTATGGTCAGTGAGATGCGAGAGCCGTGAGAAGAGTTGCGATAGAGGAGGAGACGAGGAGTGGAAGGGACATGAACATAGTTTACGGTGTAAGGATCATAGGAGTAGTCAATAACGATATTAATATATTAGTTTAAAATTTTTAAGACTCTACATTGTTATAAGACATAAACATTATATTCCAACTCGGTTCGGGATTTTGTTAGGAAAATATATCAAAGAAATTTTTTAAGACTCAACATTTTTTTTTTAAAAAAAAAAAAAAAAATATATGACGGGCTAAACGGCCGACCAGAAGCCCGCATGGCCGGCCGTAAAAGCCCGTGGCGTCGGCCCGACCCTGCAGGGCGACTTCATCCTTTTCTTCTATTTTTGAGGCCCGGCCCGTAACGGGCCGGGGCTAAACCAAGCCGGCCCGACGGGCCCGGCCCGTTTGACGGCTTTCTACACACCCACACACAGCTTGGCTTGGTACACACCTTTTAGAGCTTAGAAGTGCACAAGAACAATTTTTTTTTTTTTGTTTTGTTTCGGAAAATGACATTAAGGTCCTAATTAAAAAATAATAATAATATCAGAAAAGTGTCAAGACTTATTAATGATAGCTCATCCATTTGTCAATGGTTAATCTTTCACTTGTTATTGACAAGCTATGAGGCTTTTTTGATATTATTTTCTTTAATTGAGATCTTATGTCATTTTTCCTTTTTTTTTTTTTTTTTTTTTTTTTTTTTTTCATTTGGAAGGTTGGGGATTGCTCTGTTTCTCTGGACATTATTCTGATTTGACAAATCTGAATATAGTTCTCTTGTCCAGTCCAAAACTGATTCAAGGGGACTTGCAGCTCGAAAACAATAAGCTTAAAAAGCAATTACAACAAAGTATATTGATCATTACAAACACACAAGAATAAATTCATCAAATCACAGCATCTATATTTTCAAGGAAGAGCATAAGATAACATAGAATTTGCATGGTGAAATCTAAACAGAAAACTCTACACAAATACTGATTCTAATTCACCAATGATCCAAAGAACATACATCAGCTCCTAGTAGGAAAACTGCTTACACAAATCATTTAATTCATTCCTCAACTATAAATGAAATAAAATGCAAACAAACTCAAATTTGCTTCGCTTATATTTGTATAAGCCCCATCTCAAACGACATAACACCAATACATTACATGGACAAGTCCCAAACCATCCTTACACCAGCTGGCAACAATACACACACACACGTTTTCTTTTTAAAAAAACAAAACAATTTGATGCAGTAGAACTGTAGAAGTCTAATAAAACTACTTCCACTAAACACTAAATCAGTTTCGATAAAACAATGACAAAGCATTAACATTGCCACACAAATCACTAAATTTCATAAATTTCCAAACCCATCCACAAGTTAGGGGGAGTGGGCGAGCAGACATATATGAATGACTGAACAAAACTTAAACAAATTGTGACATCTTAATGAAATGTAGCACATAAAGCTGACAATGCCCATTTCCAATAGAAGGTTCCACTACCAAAAATGTACAAGTTTATAATATCAAAAGGTAATGGAAGAGGAGGAAAACTTGAACTCAAGCAAGCAAGGGAAAAAAAAAAAAAGTAAAAATGCATTCATTAATCCAAAATAGAAGAAAACCAAAATAGAGTGCAGTGTGAAAAGATAGAAGAACTAGATAACTCCCATTGATTGTGGATATGTCAAGCAAGATCATCAAGCAAGAAACCCAAACCCAAAACCATAACTAGATAACCCAATCAATTATGCATACAAAAAATGAATATCGAAAGAGCAGGGTAAACTAAGAAAATTGAAAGAAAGAGACTTTAATTTAAAGCAACGAGAGGGAGGGAAGCATTGATTACTCCTGACCTCTCAATCTCATACAATGTAATAAACCAGGGTATAATTTTCACCTAAAAAAGCAGAACATTGGCATAGTAAAGGACAACAAACCCAAATAAGAGGCATGTCTGCTATTAAAGATAATTCTAAATAACATCAAATAGTAGAGGTATATAAGTTGTAAAACATTAGAGATTGCGTTTCACAAAAGTTGTTCAACAATGTAAATCTGCAACATAATAACTTGGAACTATTATCAAGATTCTTCAATGTAGTTAGTTGCCAACTGATACAAGGCTTTCCACATAATTGTAAATACTACGAATAGACTCAGAATAGGGAATAACAGACCTCTTTACTTCATTAGTAGTGAGATTCGTGATAGATAGAACCCTTCTTCTTCTTCCTTTATCATCAGGCTCTTCAGAAATAGGTCTGTAAACAATTTCATTCCTCCAAATAGTCATCGGAATTAACGGAAATACAAAGTTCCAGCTCCATGTCTGCCCAGATGCAGTATATCTTTTAGTCCAGCTCCATGTCTGCCCAGATGCACATGTACCCTCATTTAACACCCACAAATCAATCACATAAGGTATTTCATCATCTACATCACATTCACAAAGTAAGGCAAGTTTGTTCTCATAAACAGTAAGATTTACATCAACATAATAGTCTAATTTGGGGCTTGGTATCATGGTAAACACTTCCTTTGCTATGTCAAATGAAACTATCGCATCAACTTTATCTTCAGCCTCCTCAATATAATCTTCATCTTCATGGAAATCAATATTGTCTTCACCCTCCTTCTTTTGACCTAGGTTTAACTCAGACCAAAATAAGGCTCCATTGGCCGTGACAGTTTCGGATTTAAGTCTCACCCCTTTCAAGTTCCCAATATCTTTTGCCTTCCATGTCCCCCTATTTAACGAAAACACTTCCACCTGAGTAACCCCATCATAAAACAAAGAAAAAGTTCTAACTATCTTGTAATCATTATCAATCGGACTGAACCCAAATCCTGTCACGCAGTAATCAAAGTAAGAAATGTCAGTTCTTATCCTAGGAACATGTCTGACTGCTGTAGTAGCAGGATTCCACAATGAAAGCGAACTAGGAAATTGTTTAAACTGATAGATTTCAAGACAAAGGAGGCCATTGCAGGAACCCATGATACGAGCATTACATAAGGAATCGTTCGAAGGCGAATTCTGAACTCCACGGACTTGCAGCCCGCAATCCAGCAGAATCAAGCGCCCGACCAAAGGAATATTAATTCCATAACATTCCAAAAGGAGAGAAGGGTTTTGATGAGTAGGCTGTTCAAGGTGTTCCGCGATGAAAGATGGATTTTGTATAAGATTTTTCCAATCTTTACACACACATTGAAATCGGATGAGAGATTTTACCGGAAGTCGTTTGAGAATGTTTCTGATGATTTCGTGAGGAAGAAAGAGCACGTCACTATCCATTGCCGTCTGCTTCATGATGCTTGGCTCGAACTAATTTCTCAGAAGAAAGCCATTGCAATCAACAAAGTCATTAGGGATCCCATCCCAGATTACCACTAGCGAAAAAGTTGAAAGAAGATAGTCGGATCGCTGGGTTATGTACTCTCATTTTATTTTACTGAACCAAGTCCAAAACCATTGGACCAAAGACTTTGGTTTGGGCCACGAACCCAAACCTTAAGTAAATGAGAACCACCGTACTTATTACCCAAAAAAAAGAGGGAAAATCACGTGCAATCTCAAGCAAGAGAAATAAACACAATTAGGTCCCTTAAAATCACTAAATTATACTAAAGTCTCAAGGGACTTTAGTGATACTAAATCTAATTGTGAAATGAATATTTTGCCCTCATTCAATCTTCCCACCTTCCATGAACCAGCTCACATCCCCATTCATGACAGTTGCAAATGGAGCTGGAAACAGAGTTGAGCATCGCGGACACAATTGACACACCTCTGGACCTTAACCTTCACTCCCTTCAGTCATTAACTTCCTGGAGAGAGTCTCCTTGATTCACAAGGTCGAGCGTAGAAGGAGTTAAGGCGCAAGGGTTCTGTTCAATTTTCATCTTCGTCTCCAAAGAACCAGCAGTGAAGAATAGAGGAGAGGTCAACCACCACACTGTTCACAATCTCTATCATCTTCTTCTATGATCTTGAACGAAAGAAGTAGACGATCAACAAGAACTAGAGGGAACGACGTCTCTACTCAACTTGTGGCTTTTTCTATTATAAATTTGGTTTTTTCTGTTGTAAATGTCTTTTATAAGGTTAGGACTTAAGTTTGAAGGAAAATCCAAGTTTTTAAATTTTGTTGTGAATGTGGCTTTTTGTGTTGTAAATATGGCTTGTTCTATTGTAAATTCCCTCTGTAAGCTCAAAACTTGAGTTTAAAGGAAAATCCAGGTTTTTAAATTTTATTGTAAATGTAGCTTTTTCTATTGTAAATTTGGTTTTTTTCTATAGTAAATGCCTTCTATAAGCTTAGGACTTGAGTTTGAACGAAAATCCAGGGTTTTAAATTTTGTTGTAAATGTGGTTTTTTTTTTTTTTTTTTTTGTAAATGCCCTCTGTACGCTCAGGACTTGAGTTTGAACGAAAATCTAAGTTTTTAAATTTTGTTGTAAATGTGGCTTTTTCTGTTGTAAATTTGGATTTTTTTGTTGTTGTAAATGCCCTATGTAAGCTTAGGACTTGAGTTTGAACGAAAATCCAGATTTTTAAATTTGTTGTAAATGTGGATTTTTCTGTTGTAGATGTGGCTTGACGATTGTTTTTAAAAAAACAGTCATCCAAAGTAATGTTTTAACGACTGTTTTTAAGAAAACTGTTGTTGAAAGTTTTTTATTTGTTGAAAAGCTTGTTGTTGAAAGTTCTTTTAACGATTTTTTTTCAAAAACAATCGTAAAAAACAGTACTTTTGATTACTATTTTTAAGAAAACAGTCATTAAAAGTATTGTTTTTTATGACTGTTTTTGAAAAAACAGTTGTCAAACATACTGTTTTTGAAGAAGAGCAACATCAAAAAAATCAAAATCTTATCAAAATCAAAAAATCACAAAGCGACACTCAAAATAAAGAGATAAATCCATAATTAAGAGGCAAACTTCAAAATCAAAATAATTGAAATCCAAAATCAACCAACCAGCTCATGCCAACAATAAATGATATCAACAAATTCATGAACCCATAAGCATAATTCGGATAAAACCCAGAAAAATAAAAGAAACTACAGTCGAATTTCTTGAGACAAAAAGTTTTAGATCGTCAATTAAACAAGAATAAAGACCTAAACTCCCACCATAGTCAGTAGATAAAGCTACTCCCAAAACGCAAATCTGGTCCTCTTGATCGTTTCAGCTCATGGTGCCTCCAATCGATCTCCTCAGCGTCACTACTCTCAACCACAAGTTGAGTAGAGACGACGTTCCCTCTAGTTCATGCTGACCGTCTACTTCTTTCGTTCAAGATCACAGAAGAAGATGATAGAGATTGTGAATAGTGCAGTGGTTGACCTCTCCTTTATTCTTCACTACTACTTCTCTGGAGACGAAGATGAAAACTGAACAGAACCCGTGCGCCTCAACTCCTTCTACGTTCGACCTTGTGCAACTTGTCGTCGGCGTCCCCATTCAATCCCATCGGAATATCTACGAAGATGAGGGAGAGAAAGTGAGAAAGATGGCTGATGATGAATATTGAGTGAGCAATTCATTTATTTTCTTGGGTATATCAGTAATTTTACTTTCACAATTAATAACAAAAAAGTCCCTAAGGACTTCTTTGGGATTTTTTTGTAATGTAAATTTCTATTGGAACATTTTTGCTATTTTTTATGATTATTAGGACGTCATTTTCCCAAAAAAAAAAATGCAAGTCATTCTGTTTGAAAAAGTTTGCTTTAACATGTAAGTAGGGTAGTTATTGATATTTTTTTTAAAATTTTACTCCTATTTAATTTTTATTGGGAAAATAGAAGTATGAAAATCATTTGTAAAGAAAAGGAGACAAAAATTTGATAAGGGAGAATATTGAAATTTAATACATTACATAGTATGCGAGAATGAGGCATAAGTCACTTATATTTAGGTATAAAGTGATATAATACCTTCGATCTTATTTATAAAAGCCGATAACTGAATTGCACGACTTAAGAAAATAGTTAAAATTAGTTAAAAATAATAAATATGTATTGAAATATTTTTTTTTTTCAAGTATGCCCTTATTGAAAGAGAAATAGAGTAAAAATATGTATGGTCAACCCTTTAATTAATGCAATATACATAATTAATAAGAGGCACAAATGAACAAAAAAAAAAAAACTCATTAAATGATGAGACAATTCTTGTTAGATTTTTATAAAATAGATTAAGACAATTCAGATTTTAGGCTTTTATAACAAGATGGAATGGTGTATATTACAAAGAAAATTAATATTTTTTCCTTAAAGTTTTGAGTCTAAGTTTCTATATTTTATATTGATACAATTTAATCCCTATAATTATAAATCAATTGCAACGTAGTTCTTAAATTTTAACTTTTTTGTTGTTGCCCAAATCTTAAACTTTAACTGTTACAACATAATTCTTATAATTTAATTTAGGGTTAAGGTATAAAAATACACATGTGCTTTAGTTAGAGGGGCGCCCAGCAACAAGTGTTTTTTTAAGGTGTAAAAGGGACTACATAGTTACAAATTCTATGCAAAAATACCGTTTGACTGTTAAGTTTGACATTTTTTTGTTGGATGATAACGTAGCTTTCAAATGTGCAAAAATGCACATGTGGTTTGTCCAATAAGACGTTTTACACCAAGTGAATTTTTTAGATGTAAAAATACTAGTTGGACCGTTAGTTTGACTTTTTTTGTTGGCGGGACAATGTTGTAGCTTTCTTTTGTTTCTTTTCTTTGTTTGAATTTTTTTTATTAACAATATTTATTATTATAATATAATATAATTAATATAGATAGAATATAATTATATAATTATTTTTTATTTCTTTTTCATTTATGAAATATTGAAAATAGAATATAAATATTGATTTCTAATTTATTTATATTTATAATTTATATATTTAATATATTTCTATATTGAATTTAATAAATTTAGAAATATCTACAATTGGATTCAAAAAAGCATAGGCTTCAGCTAATTTCACAAAGAAAAAACTACTTGAATAAAGAGCTTGAGTTAATACAAATACAGACCAAACTAAAGATATTAAGCATAACAAACATTTTGTTTTTTAAGATAATTTTTCTTTTTCTTTTTGTGAATTCAATTAAAAAATTCAAATTAAGTTAATATTATTAAGTATTAAGATTAAATTTATATTTTAAGTTTATATTATTATTATAAAAATAAAAAATAATGAATTTTTTATTTAATTAATATTAATAAGTTAATAAGAAATCAAAAAAATAAAATAAAAAAAATAAAAAAAAATATTTAGTGTTAAGCGCTCTTTTGGCCAAACACATGTGTATTTTTGTATATTGAAAGCCACGGCATCATCTAGTCAGCTGTCAAAGTCAAACTTAAACTTGGTCATTGATTGTTAAGAAAAACGGTATTTTTACATATAATTTGTTACTACATTGTCACTTTTGCAACTCAAAAAAACATTTACTACTAGGCACTCCTTTAACCAAAACACATGTATATTTTTGCACCTTAACCCTTTACTTTAATCATTACAAACTCTAGCTTTTATGTTTTTTTTTTTTAAAAAAAGATATATTTCATAAAACTTTGGGGTCTAGAATTTGAAATTTTTAAAATTAGAAAGACTGACTTGCATTGTTTCAAAGTTTAATAACTAGATTATAACCCAATCAAAATTAAAAATATCAAAATATCAATTTTCCCTATATTTTATATATTAAATGATACTGATTTTGTCCAAACAAGAATCACAATTTTAAATTAACTATTTTTTTTAATTTATCATGACTTATCAAAACATTTATAGTAAAATTTTCAACTTGTTAAATTCTCCCCTTCTCGAATTATTAAACTTGTTGAATTTTAAAAATAAATTTCAACTAGATTAATATTTATTGAATTTAAAAGACTGACATTTTGAAACAATACAAAATTCCAAGGATCATCATTTCAAAGAGAAGATTATTTACTACTTAAAGCATATATTTGTAACTGTAAATGGCAAAGGATGAGGTGAAAAAAATATGTTTGCAATAAATAAAAGGCTAATATATATGTATAATCCTTTCATAGGAAGTAATATTTGGTTTAAAAAAAACTTTCATTAATTTTATTTTGTAATCTAAAATAAATTGTAAAAGTATAATAATACCCTTCTCACCCATCACCGTCGTATGACTCTCGTGTTTGGCGTCAAAAGCTTGCTGAAAAGATGACCCAAATTATAAAATTGTCCATGGTATACCGCCTTTTGATGGACTTTATGCATACATACTTTTCAAAAGAAAACAATCACCTTTGATTTGGGCTCCAAACCAAAGGCTTGAGTGAATATTAGTAATTCAAAATGTAAATAATTATACCCCTATCACATATTTAAATAATTAATTTTGGTCATAATTATAAGATATGATTTTTATATTTATCAATATTTTTTAATTTATCCTTATTGATACTCTCTCAACAATAATCAAGCAGGAGAGGGAAGGGGGAAATGAAAGAAGATGATTTGGGGTATTTTAGAAAATACATGTCACATTAAATAAATTTTTTAATCTAATTAGATTAAGTAAATATGTCTTATAGTAAGGACCAGAAGAAGTATATTATAGAGAAAATTAATCCTTTTTTCCTTCTTATTTTGAGTTAATTGTAACTCAATTTCTAAACTTTATCTTGATCCAATTTAATCCATACAGTTTTAACCAAGGCTATCAAACTCGAACCGACATCCGAACTAGTCGAGGCAATAGGCCAACTCAGAGTCAGCCTGTGGCAAGACATGTGGGCAATAAAAAATTAAAAAATAATTTAAATTATCATCATGATATCATATCATCTAAAATCAATTCAATACATTGAATCATTTACAAAATAATCATATACCTTTCAAACATTCTTTACAAAGTTATTTAACATATTGACATATAGTACAATCGATCATCTAATGACACTATAATCAATAATCATAAACATTTTTCTTAGCAAGTTATCAAAATGGATAGATGATAACAAAATATTCTTACGTACAGTCCTTTAATCATTAAATTAATAGTCATTAATATAAAAATTATCATTAATTTTGACTAATATTGTCATCTACCCCAAAAAAACTATTTTTTTTTTTTTTTTTTTGGTTGAAAAGGGCAATCAAGTTAACCTAGCAACTCGCTAGGGTTGACCAAGTTACCCAGGTTGGAACATGGTCACCTGGGTTGTATAGAATTTTGGGTCGGGGACCCCGGGACCGGTTTCATGGTCGAGTCTTTGGTTTTCGGGCTAACCCCAATTTGACAACCCTCGTCTTAACTTATTTATAACTCGGTTCTTGAACTTTGACTTATTAAAATTCAATCCATATAATTTAACCATTTAAAAATTTTGTTCTTATATTTTTTTGAAAAAATGTATTTCATAAAACTTAAGGCCTTGAATTTTAAATTGTTAAAATTATAAAGACCAAGTTGCAAGTACTCAAAGTTTAATAAATGAATTACAACCGAAACAAAATTATAAAGATCAAAGATTAATTTTCCCTATGTTTATGTATATATTGAGTTCCAGCTCTAACAAAATTATTTGTTCCACTAATTAAGTCAAAACAATAATTCAATCTCGATTCTGTTCAAACACAAATGTCATAGAGTTTGAATAATATGAAGTAAATAAAAGGAAACACAAACATACCAACGCGAAACTCCAGTTTAAAATTTTTTCCAAGTATGAGTGGTGACAATGGCGGACCTAGGTACATGATTTGGGGGTAAGTGCCCACCCTTTGAATTGGAGAATTCTTTTTTAAAAAATTAATACATGTTTGAATGATTGTTCACCCTTAAATTAAATGCTCACCCTTAATATATCAAGACTGCACTTCGTAATCGGATGTGGGATGAATGGTTAAATAATTATTTAGTGCCTTATATTGAAAAAGATGTATTTGATAACATTGATAATAAGACAATTATGATGGAATTCCAAAAAAAATAAAGCTTATAAGGATGACATTGTAATTATTTTTATTGTAATATACTTTTGTTATTAAAATATATACACTTGAACTTATTGAGTGCACACCCTTCATTATAATTTATGTAACTGCATTTCTAATAGCCCTTAGCCTTGCTTTTCTAAATGACAGGTTTGTAAAATAACGGGCCTCTCTTATTATATTATTAGTATTCACTTGATTTTATGAATATTTTTTCAATATTTTTTTTTTTTTTGTCTATATTCCTTTTATTTTTTAATACATTTAAAATTTTTCTTAAAAAAAATCGGGAGCAGCCCCACCATTGGTGCCCACCCTTCATACATTTTCTACATCCATCCCTGATTGGTGACAAATGTCAATAGGACAGTGACTAATAACTTGTTTCTTTTTTTGGTGAGCCTAAGGGCTAAGACCAAGTAGGACCATGATTTTCTCGGGCAACAATTTATTTATTTATTGTTATGAATATTCCAATATTGGTGTGAATGTCCACAACCTTTTCAAGAAGAGTCTTTTGGAGTTTCTAAAGCCATGTAACCTATGACATGAATGGCATGGGAGTTTTATATGACTAATGTTAAAAACTTACAAAACCTCATAATATACCATTATGTAGATTTATTCTTTTGTAACTCTTGTAATAGAATTCCTTGCCTATATATAGTAGGCATGTATCAAAGGTTAAAGAAGAATACAATAGAAAGAAGAAGCACTCTCACTTTGCTCTCCATTTCTCTCTTGCATTTCTTCATCTCCCTTATCTTAATCTCTCTTGTATTTTACTTAGTTTCATAACATGTTATCAGCACGATTGCTATAACGAAGGTATAATTTCTTTAACGATTTCATTTACTTTCTCTAATGATTTTATTATATGTTTATTTGTATATGCGGGATAATCTAAACCACTATATGGAATTAAAAATACTCTTTTACCGATTGTTTTTATACATCGGGTTCCATGGTTAAGATTGGAGATTATTTAATATTTTATATAGTAATTTTACTATTTATCATTATTCATCCATCAATTTTATTTATGCACAGTAATTGCATAGTAATTTACGATTGTTTTACTATTTATATTATTATTACTAACATAACATTTAAATTAAGCATTTTACTTTTATGTTACTAACATAACATTTAAATTAAGCATTTACTTTTATGTTACTAACATAACATTTATATTATTGTTACTAACATAACATTTAAATTAAGCATTTTACTTTTATTGTTGCTAACATAACAACTAACTTTTAATATTATGTTATTATGACTAACTTTTAATATTATGTTATTTTATACAAACTCTTTATGTTATTAATATTATGGCTTGAGCAAAAAAAAAATTTATGGCGGAAGCCATACATCTCGATTTCATATTCTGAAATTATATGACCATAAGTCATATTGTTCTGATTTCCTATTACATGGCCAGAAGCCATAAAGTTTTAATTTCAATATCTTTAATTTTATTGTTTTTTTTTCATATTCTTTGATTCATTATTATATGACCAGATGCCCTATATATATATATATATATAATTTTTATTTATCCTAAAAATAAATGGTGGAAGCCATATTGATTTAATTTCTTATGAAACAAATTGGCACGGAAGCCATGAGAACACACAAATTGGCTTAGCTCTATGAGGAAACGATTTGATGGAAGCAATGTGATGATTTGGCCTGAAGCCATAAGACAAATTGAAGTAAAGCTAGATAATTTGGCTTGAAGCAATGTGATAATATACTATATTATATTATTATTACTATTTACATACTATTTTACTACGCACACCAACTTTTTAAGAATTTTCATTTGAACTTTATGAGATATTTGGTCTTTAGTCTTCTATATCTACGAAAGAGGTATGGGAGCTTGTTCACATCTAGAGATGAATGGTGGACAAGAAAGTAATATTTGTTTGTTATTAATATCAATGCCCGAAGACTTATGTTTCAAATATTGTATAAAAAGATTTTGATAGCCTTGGAAAAATATTGTCTAAAAGACAATAACTTACAGAGATTTATGTCGTAATAAGTTTAAAGGCTAATAGTCACGGAGACTAATTAGCATATTTTGTCCAATGTTATAAGAGAGGCTAATGTTAGACAATATATGGTAGTATAAATTTGTTTAAAAGCTCGAGGAAGAGCTAATATTTTGTTACTGAAGGAACAAAATTATGCATTAATTATTCTACGAGTATAAAAGAAACTTATTAAGTTTCAAAGATATCTAGAAATGAATATCATAAAAAACACGCTATTGTAAACCAGGAGTTTACTAATAATAATGCAAGAAATTGTAATTGTAAACTAGAAGTTTACAAATATAGCAAATGAAATGTTTGCTAATGCTGCCAATGGGATATCAAAGAGGCAAAGAGCTGTAGAGAAATATCTCTAGATTTATTTTGAAGCCAAGATAAATAACAAATAAGCCCATAAGGTAATACGATGTTTAGTTTCTGTTCTTATTAAAAAAATTATTATTATTTACATTTATTGTGATCCCATCTTATAAATCTGTTGCCATGACAATTTTCTGCTGGAGAATTCTCATATGTGTGATTCTAAATCTGTGAGATTCTGAGTTATTTTGATCATAAATATCTTCATATGTAGTGGACTGTATATATTTTGCATATATAAGTAAATTGAAGTATATTATTAAAGAGTAATGAGATTATCTAGTGATGTAGTCTTATATGTTTGTTTCTGATGAATCAACATAGATTTTTATTTCTAGCTTCAAAGGGTTTTAAAGTGATTTTGAAATGCATATATATAGAAAGTATGTTTATATGACTCACACTTGAGGGGAGATTGTTAGAAAACAAGTGTGAGTTCAAATACAAGTATGAACTAATTTTTGAAAAGTTATATACTTCTCACATAAAGCTTAATATATCTCCCAAAATGGATGTCGATTATGTTTCAAAAGTTTATGATTGATTGAGACATATGTCACGATGAAACCGAAGTTTTGATCCAAAGAAATTTATTGTTGGCATGACTTGTTTGATCATCGAGTCATATAATACAAATAAGATTACATTTTGATATCCATCGAAGAACGAGAAGATTCTTCAAGAATAACCAACATATTATTTATGAATTATGTCTTTGCTTGTTCTCAAAACAAATTGTCCATGAGAATATCATTGATCATGTAAAGCCTCCATAAATAGCTAGATCAATTCTTATGAGAACAAAATTTTTATGTTGGTATGTTTGATCTTACATATTGCAGCACTTATAAGCCAACAAAATTCTCCCGATATAATTGGCTTTAGGTCAGGAGCCAGACAAATTCCATCTTATAAAGTTTGTATGTGCGATGATTATTAATCCACCATAATGCACATAGATGGATATGAAAAGAAAGTTGAGATAAATGTTGTATAAGGACCTACTTCTTCTTGTTTGTCTCTATATGAAACAAAATGATGTTTCTAAAGGAAACAAATGGATTAAAGAAACTTATCTTGTATGATTAGTCGATTGATATTTGACATTATTTTCTCAACATAAAGGGGAGAAATTGAATAGTTTGGACAAGAGAATACATGAAATGCATTATAGCAAAGTATATATCCTCGAATAAAGAAGTATGAACCAGAAGTTCATCAGGTTATGCATTCATGATATATTTGCTAGATAGAATTACTGACCTAAATGAGATTTATTAAATCTCATATTCCAGCTAAAAATGCTCCAATTAGTAACATGCACGAAGCATGAGTAAGTATTCGGTTTCAAATATAAATATTATGGACAAATTGGAGCATATGATTAAGATGATCATATTAAGGAGGCAAGTACTCCTTTAAGAGTACGAGACATAACTTATTGGAAAACCTCAAGAGAGGTTCAGGTACTTGAGTAATATTGATATTGTTATGTCGAATTGGAAAAATAGAACCGAAAAGATAAAGTTGTCGACAACAATTTTGATGATGATATCACGTGATCAAATGAGGATATTATATAAAGATTATTGGCCAAGAGGATAAGTAAAATTGAGAGTGACGCAAATATAATCATATTATAATAGTTAAAGACCAAGTCCAAATTGGAAAATATGATTTTGTGGTGGATACGATAAATCTGGCGGTTTATGAATGATAAATTATGCGTCTATTAGATATTGTTATATAGCATATGCATATGGCTTATTAAATTATGAAGATTGCATAAGAATCTTCAAAGGATCCAAGAGTGCTAGTAGCACATGTCCACGAAGGACTCAAGATGCCGAAGCATCTAATTCAAAGTTCTCGAGAACAATACTTAAGAAGTTTTGTAAGACTTAAAACTATTAGAGCATGTATGATATAATCATTTTAATGAATATCTGTTGATATGCATCTAGATATATCTTATAAGAATGCCTAAAAATCATGTTAGTATTATTATGATTTTTCTTTGGAAATATTTAGTTCTTGCAGTACACAATAGAATGTTTGATGACAAAAAGGATGATATGCTCAAAAGACATTGAAAGTAATGTAGTCATCAGGGGGAGTAATACTGATGTTGTCAAAAAGGGGAGTCGATACACGCTGTACTCTTTTTCCCTTATCTAGGTTTTGTCCCACTGGGTTTTCCTAGATTGGTTTTTAATGAGGCAGCATTGGACAGTGTATCAATGGATGTTGTACTCTTTTTTTTTCTTTGGCTAGGTTTTTATCCTCTTGGGTTTTTCCTAGTTAAAGTTTTTAATGAGGCACATTCATAATGGACATTCAAGGGGAGTGTTATGAATATTCCAATATTGGTGTGAATGTCCACAACCTTTTCAAGAAGAGTCTTTTGGAGTTTCTAAAGCCATGTAACCTATGACATGAATGACATAGGAGTTTTATATGACTAATGTTAAAAACTTACAAAACCTCATAATATACCATTATGTAGATTTATTCTTTTGTAACTCTTGTAATAGAATTCCTTGCCTATATATAGTAGGCATGTATCAAAGGTTAAAGAAGAATACAATAGAAAGAAGAAGCACTCTCACTTTGCTCTCCATTTCTCTCTTGCATTTCTTCATCTCCCTTATCTTAATCTCTCTTATATTTTACTTAGTTTCATAACATTTATTTTATTGTTGCAAAGTTTATTCCAATATAATGCATTTTGACTGTAATTACAATTATTATTATAAAAATCATCAGGAAATGTCAAGATTTATAATTTATACATT
This sequence comes from Acacia acuminata, assembly GCA_019022655.1. Lineage (NCBI taxonomy): Eukaryota > Viridiplantae > Streptophyta > Magnoliopsida > Fabales > Fabaceae > Acacia > Acacia acuminata. The sequence continues at coordinate 766,155 of JAFJYI010000064.1, forward strand.
ATTTAAGACATTAATATTGAATTTTATATAATTAATACATCTCGATTCTGTTCAAAAAGCTCTGAATGGATTCATTTTCTTAAAATAATCATAAATACTGAAGATGACGACGGTAGATGGCGGAATAACTTCCAAATTTGTAATTTGAACCCCTAAACTATCCACTTGATCACACATTAAATGAGCGTCCATTAATGAATAATTTTAATACAAATCATTATAAAGAGGGTTAAAGTATACTTTTAGTCCTTTAAGTTTTACATAAGGTATACTTTTGGTCCCTTAACTTCATAAAGTATACTTTTGGTCCTAAAATTCTAACACCGTTAACGTTGCTAACGGAAAATGCTAATGCAGCGAGCTCAAGTGATGACTAATAGCACTTAATTACACAAATTTTACATATTCTTTAATTTCCCCATATTTTAAATTTAAGCCTAGTAGTATTTAATTACAAAATCATCACTTAAATTTACACCGTTATCACTTGAGTTTGTATTTTCCGTTAGCAAAACTAACGGTGTTAAAATCTTAGAACCAAAAGTATACTTTATGAAGTTAAGGGACCAAAAGTATACTTCATGTAAATTTAGAGGACTAAAAGTATACTTTAGCCTATAAAGAGAGTTATTTTAAAAAAAACTAATGGCACATTTTTTTTTACTAGTAACTAACTCAACTTTTTTTTTTTTTATTTGATAAAGAGTTTTTCCTATCAAACTTGTGTTCTCCTTTTTATAGGAGTGATGCTGCTTCCCATTTCAACCAACAACTTGTTGGTAATTTATCTAATTTTTTCTGCTATGATGTGATGTAATATTTTATGTTTTGTAATGGTTTATAGCATTTATTCAAAAAAATAATCGTAAATACTAAAGATGACGACAGTAGATCACAAAATATCTTCCAAATTTATAATTTTAACCCCTAAACTATCCACTTGATTGCACATTAAATGTGTGTTGATTAATGAATAATTTTTCAATACAAATGATTATAAAGAGGTTTTTTTTTTTAAAAAAAAAAAAAAAAAAAAAAAACTAACACATTTTTTGACAAATAACTATCTCAACTATTTTTTTTTTTTTTTTTTAAATTTGATAAAGAGTTTTCCCTTTCGAACTTGTGTTCTTCCCATTACGAGAATGAGGCCGTTTTACTACCTCACCTAACAACTTATTGGTAGTTTATCTAATTTTTTCTGCTATGATGTGATGTAGTATTTTCTGTTTTGTAATGGTTCATAACATTTATTCAAAAATAAAAATAAAAATAAGCATTGCCACTTTCTGTATGAGATTAATTCATAAGTATATATTATTAGCCAAGAGTACAACCATAGCAAAATTTGGAGTTTTCAATGTTAAGTATGAAACTCTAAAAATCTATTAAAAAAATTCATATTCTTAACTAAATACATCATGTTCAACAAAAATAAATGAACTAATAACTCATGAATTAATATTTTTCTTTCCTAATGACATGCCAAATAAAAATAGGGAAAATTACATGCAGGTCCCAAAGACCAAAAATAATTACAAAAAAGTCTTTTGAAATCACAAAATTACATAGAAGTCCCAAAGGACTTTTTTGATATTATTTGTATGGGAAAAAATCCATGTTTTTAAATTTTATTGTAAATATGACTTTTTTTGTTGTAAATGGTCAGATTTTAAATTTTGTTTCCATATAGTACTTCCTGTTGTAAATCTAACATTTTTCTCATTTGTAAATGACCTCTCCACGTTCAAAATCCAGGTGTTTAAATATTGTTGTAAATATGGCACTTCTGTTATAAATATGACTTTTGTTGTTGTAAATGACCAGATTTTAAATTTTGTTGCAAATATAGCACCTCCTGTTGTAAATCTAGCCTTTTTGTTGTTGTTGTAAGTGACCTCTCTACATTCAAAATCCAGGTGTCTAAATGTTATTGTAAATATATTACTTTTGTTATAAATATGAATTTGTCTGTTGTAAATGGTTAGGTGTTTAAATTTTGTTGTAAATATGGCACTTTCTGTTGTAAATATGTCATTTCCTGTTGTTAATACAAATAATATTAAAAAAGTCCCTTAGGACTTTTGTGTAATTTGGTGATTTCAAGAGACTTTTTTGTAATTATTTCTAGTCCTTGGGACCTACACATAATTTTCCCATAAAAATAACAATCCAACCCAACATACTTAATCCCAACCTTCTTCCTGTCATGCTTAGGGTTTTTCTGATTATGATTGAGAATAGGATAAGATAACAGATAATTCGTATAGTAAAATCTAAACAGAAGAAGACTCTAAATTAAACAAATATATTGATTCTAACTAATCAATGATCCAAAGAACACACACCAGCTCCTAGTAAAGTGGAAAACTGCTTATACAAATCAACTTAATTGTTTTCTCAACTACAAATGAAATAAATGGAAATTTAAAAAATGTAGAAATTTAAAATATCAAACCGAAGAAATAAAAAATATTTAATGCAGGTTAAACAAATAGAAGAACTAGATAAACTCCCATCAATTATGGTGTATTTGCTTTTTTGGGATTGTGGTGGCAAAAGTTACTTTTTTCCATATAGGATTTTGTAAATGGAGGATAGGATAAAAATCATATTGTAAATGTGATTTGTGTTTGGGATAACGGTGACAAAAGTGACAAATAGCATTTGAAAGTCAGTTGATATGGAAAATGACATGAATCTTATTGAATACCATATATATATATATTAGTTGTATATATTGTGATAATTGAAGATAAAAATCTAAATTTAAATTTGATTAAAAATTAAATTATTATTAAAAAATTAAAAAACTCTAAAGTACTTAATTAAATAAATTTTAATAGATAAATTAGAGTATATATAAAAATATATTTAATAATACATTACTTATTGAATCACCTACCCCTACCATTTTTCTATAGAAGCTAAAAGAAGTGACTTCTATCAGAAGTGGCTTTTTTTACCAAAGCTCTTCAACCATTAAAGCCATCTTAAACATTCAAGCTTAAGTTTTTTTCCCTCTGCTGGGTTTATTTCACTATTTGATTGACTTTTTGGATGTTGCACAACTATTCCTAACAGACCTGGCTACAAGGGTAAATTTGGATAACCCCCATCAAGCAAGAACAATGGGGAAGGTGCAGAGTAAACAAAGAAAACGGCAAAGAAAGAGGTTTTAATTTGAAGTAACGAGAGGTGAAAAACATTAATTGATTTTATGACCTCTCAATCTCATACAATATAATAGACCAGTGGTATATTTTTCACCTTAAAAAAAGACTGTTGGCTAAGGCACCTTTGCTACGTATTTCATTATACATAACTCTAAATAACATCAAATAATATATATAGAATGATCTTAAAAGTAGTTCAACAATGTAAATCTTCCATGGAATAATTTAGATCTAGGATCAAGATTCTTCTAAGTAGTTGTTGCCAACCGATACAAGGCTTTCACATAATTATAAATATTAAGAATAGAGCCACAATAGGGAATAACAGACCTCTTTACTTCATTAGTAGTTGAAGATGGAATATCACCTAGGGGGTGAATAGGTGATCTAAAATTTTTTCGCACAAATACACTTAAACAAAGATAGAGAATGAGAGTAGACACATAATGATTTATACTGATTCGGTCTAACTCTTCGACCTATATCCAGTCTCCAAACACACATTGGGATTTTCACTAACTTTTCAAACACACGAATAATTACACACTCTGTAAACGAAGGAAGATTCTTTCACTCTTGGACTTACTCCCCCTTACAAGTTATAATTAATAAACCCACACTTAAGGTTCCTTAACCTTAAGATTTTAATATCTGAATGAAATGAATAAGTGTTTAATAACTCCTTACGAGTGGATAATAGATGAACATTGAAGTACAAAAGAATATCCGAAGATATTAATGATACAGTTGAAACAGCGATTAACAATAGGTTCGAATTGAATGCACATCGTTTCGGTAGTTGAGAATTCAAAGCTTCAAGTATTTATAGATGTTGCATTTAATGACCGTTATTGAAGCTTGAATATAGCCATTGGGTCTTCTTCAATTTGCCGTTTGGAGTTGAAGCGAGAGAAAAGCTCTGTGTATAATGGCAGCTGTAATATTCATTAATTCCTTTTGTTCCAGCAATTATGACTGTTGAGAACTTCGTAGAAGGAATGAAACTTTCTTGCCCAAAATGTATTTCGAATGTTCAGAGATTTGTCTATTGGTTAAGGTCTCAAATAGGCAACCGCATTTAAAGCGTTCTGACAGTTGTCTGCTTTATTCAAAATCTTGAGATAACGTGTGTTCTAATTAGCTAAAACTCACTAACAAACTTATTAAATCAAGTTAAGAGTATCAATATATAATAATATGATGAATCCATAATCATACTCAAATATCTTAGATTTTTAGATAAACAATCGTTAAAACAGAGACAGGCCAGGCTCGAGGCACCAGTCTCACAAGCTCGAGTCAAAGAAGCGGGAAAGACAGAAACATTTGAAAAAGCATATTTGACTCGAGGCAGACAATATCTTGGCTCGAGTCTAGTTACAGACTCGAGGCACCATTCTTCCAGGCTCGAGTTAAAGCATCGTGAAAGCAAGAAGAACATTTAAAAGAAATGTTCTTGACTCGAGGTAGAAACTTCCTTGGCTCGAGTCTAGCCATAGACTCGAGTTGCATATATGCCAGGCTCGAGGCAATCATTGAAGGCTAGTGAATGATATTGATGAATGATGACTCGAGGCAATATGTAAGGCTCAAGTAAGCCTTTACACTCGAGGCTTATATATAGGCTCGAGTTACCTGAGAAGAAGAGAACTTTCATCGCATGTTTACAAGTTTGGGACTCGAGGCATATAGATCTAGGCTCGAGTTAGAGAGTTCTTGTATTAAAATTCATTCTTAAAATTTAAACACACTGGCTCGAGTTGCTCATGGTTCTGGCTCGAGTCTAGCTTCACACTCGAGGTGAACTTTTAGTAGGCTCGAGTCAGATGATAAACACTTTGAAGATGTTTTAAGATTTTGCAAACACAGACTCGAGACTTCGAATTGCTAGGCTCGAGTCTAGAGCGGGACTCGAGGCAACCTTTTGATAGGCTTGAGTCAAAGAAAGATTTCAACGTTGGATGTTTGTGTGCTTGGCTCGAGTCTGCAATATTGGCTCGAGCCAATATGACAACAAAATCCTTTCTTCTGATAAAACGTGTTTTTCACTGTGTTAAAGTTATTTTGCTTATCTTTCTTGATCATACATTCTTTTTCAATCTTATTCATCGTCAAAACATCAAAAAGGAACTAACAGTAGTGATATTCATTATACATAGAACATCTCTTCTTTCTTTTTCATTATCCTTCTTTCTTTTTCATTATCCTCATTGAAATCAAGTTGGTACATAACTTCATTCATCCAAATTGTCATGCAACCTAACATGCACGATTTCACATATGGTACCCTCATCTAACACCCACAATTGAATCAAATAAGGTGTTTCATCATCATTTTTTCTAATGGCATAGAATATAGCAAGTTTGTTCTCATAAACAGTAAGCTTTTTCAACAGCATTATAGTCTAAATTGGGCATTGGTATCATCACTATAAACACTTCCTTTTTTATGTCAAATCAAACTATCAACTCAGCCAAGCGCTTTTATGCCCCCCCCCCCCCACCTTGATGTATCAAAAAAAAAAAAAAAAACTATCAACTCAACATCATTGTCAATCTCAACGACTTCACCTAGCTTTACTACAAACAAAAATATGACTCCATTTTTTGAGAATTAAGTTTCACTTCCTTTTGGTTTCCAATATCTATCACTTTCCATTTCCCACCATTTAACAAAAACACTTTTGCCTGATTAACAACACGTTCAAAATCAGCACCAGTTCTTACTATCTTGTAATAATTAAGAATTGGATTGAAACCAAATCCCAAGTTAGTCAAAAAAATCTGTTGTGACATGTCTGATTGATTGTTGTAGGGTTTCACATTAGGTGCTTGTCCTAATGTGCTTCTTATGTGCTTGTCCCTCATATTTTATTTTATTTATTTTTAATTTTTTTATAAATTTTATTTTTTTAGATTAAATTATATGTTAGTTTCTAATTTTTTTTTTTACACCCAAGATCTCAAATTAATTAATTTTCCGGATAATTGGTGTTACATGATAGATATTTTTGTATGCAAAACTGAAAACTAATTAATTTGAGATATTTGGATGTAAAAAGATTTTCAGGAAGCAGATATAATTTGATCAAAATATATAAAATATATAAAAAAATTTAAAAAAATAAAAAAATTTGCTTAGAGGGACACACATATAAGAAGCTCTGCGTCAGTATTCTCTTGGTAGGTGACCGGGCCGTGCATGTGTCTGGATCCAGCGTGTGGTGCTACTCCTCGCTTCTCAAGTTCTCATGTGTATGAGTGAAAACGGCGTCGTATTCGAGGCTTCGAGGAGCAAGTCCGCTCTGGATTTAAACATTTCTTTTTCCCGGTTCTTCGGGTTCTTCATGCCTCTAATTGCAATCTCTTGCGGTTAATGTTATGATCAAACAATGAAGAGAATTGTTCCATGGATAGTTCAGATCCGTTGGCCCGTTCAGAGACTGAGATCGATGGAGAATGGAGAAACGACGTCGTAATGGTGGCGTGTGAGGACTTCCTCTGCGCACTGAATCTGGACTCGTCGTGTGTTCAAATTTAATATGAGAATCTCAGTTTTATTTAAACCAAGTGAAGTCGTGCGTTGATTTGCTTTCATATGGTCAGAAACAGAAGCAGTTAGATACGGACGATACTGGTCGTTTCGTGCAGAAATGGCTGGTAAAGCTCATGTTATTCCTCTGCTCACACCTTACAAGATGGGCAAATTCAATCTATCCCATAGCTACTCACAACTTCTAACCAGTTTCTTCTATTTCTCTGCTTTAAAATCCATGCGGATGAGATGTTTGTGGAAAGTCCCAGCTGAGAATTGATCTGGATCATACATAGGTCACTTTAAATTTTGAGATTTCGTATCTTAGGATAGAAAAAATGAATCATTTTGAAAATATGGATGGCTTATAGTTTTATAATTCAAAATAAAATTTTATTTTAGAACTGTTTCCTTTTTGTTTTAGGATTTACGTCTATTTATAGCAACTTGAATTTTCTTTGTTTAAGGTGAAAAATAAATTATTTTGAGTATTGTTCAGTTAATTTGAATAGTTTCTTTTATTAAAGACAAAAAAAGTTCTTAATAAATGTAGACTATCTAAATTAACTGAATGATCAGTGTGCACTTGAAACGACTATCCTTTTTCCACGTATGGATTGCTTCTATTTTAGTGTGAGAATGGCCATTCTCTTTACCAAAATAAATATTCACGGCTTTCCTCATGAAATTTACCTCAACAGAGCAATAATTGAAGGAAATCAACTTTCTTATGGAAATATGCCTTGAGAAATACCTTTCGTTGGGAAGATGGGAAATTTATCACCCAGTAAATCTGAAAGGCAACATCTGTGGGGATTCATTTTTCATTTGAATAAAAGAAGAAATTTAAACCATCTAGAAGGAATAGGAAACAAGAACTTTTCCAAAACAAATTATTTTTCTTAAAAAAGGTTAGGAAATCTGAATTCAAGAACTAGGATAGCAAGGTGTTGATAATTTTAACCTGTTTGTGGATACATCTTCCTTGCTTGTGTGCTATGAAAGTCACAGGCATTGTGGTAGAACTAACAGATTTAGAGGTATAGGAATAGAAATAAAAGGCAATTCTAGAATCAGGATCTAATTCTAGCCAACACAACACTTTCTGAAATATTACTTCATTCATAATCTGATCAAACACAATACAAGAATATATAAAAGAAGTTGCCTACACAACTGCATCTATAACTGCCTATACAACAGATAATATAACTTCTTCTAACTGACAACATAACTGATCCTAAATGACAACATAACTGATAATACTTATCCTATTTCTTACGCCTAGAATAAACCAACAAAGGCAGAGGGTTATTCTTCCTTGAGACTTGTCGGGGTAATTGCGCGAGTTGGTCGACTGAATTAATTTTGGAAAATTTGAATTTCCAAAATTTGAATTTTGTGAAGAAACCGTCGACATCGCTCCCTGATTATTTGCACCGAATGGAGTAGTCGGTGCATAATTCCTTGAATTTGTGGACTAGGTGTAACCGACTAGATTGCGTGAGTAAAATTTGGAGTCACGGTTGAGATTTTCCGCGCCACGTGTGTTAGTGTACCGTGAAAAGGGTTTCTGAATATTATGGGAATTTAATTTGGACTCAAATTCTAAGGCAAGACTTATGGCCTTATACACTGTGCATGGTTTATGGATTTTAACATCTGCTTGCAACTCCTCTTTGAGACCATTGATGAAAACTCCTACTAAGCAATGCTCCGGCCACCCCTTCACTTGTGCTTGCCTTCTAACGAACTCCTGTTTATACTCAGTCACAGAGTATAATTGCTTTATACCACATAAATGAGCATCACGGTTTTGAAATTCAGCGGGTCCAAATTGTTCCTGAAATATTTGAACTAGTTCCTCCCAATATTGGATGGTTCTTCCAGAAGATACCTAGGTAAACGTATCTAACGCATCTCCCTTAAGATTGATCGCAGCAACATCAACTTTTAAATCCTCAGGCGTCTGGTAGTATCTGAAATACTTTTCTGCCCTTAAAATCCACCCTCTTGGATCTCCTCCTTCGTACTTCGGAAATTCGATTTTTGAATAAGGGCGACGCTAATTACTTCTGGGCCAATAAGGATCTTCACCATCATCGTTCTCGTTGTAAGTTTCTCTGTTAACTTGGCTGGATTCTCCTTGGGCAAATATAGGTGCTTTCTGTTTCCTCAAATTGTTGATTTCCGCATTCATCTGTCCCAGTTGCGCCATAATTGCTGTTAATTGTGGATTTCCAATTTCTGATGGTACTTGAGAATGTGTTTGCAACAGAATCGCGGTCGGTTCGACATGGGGATTGGACGTGGGATGGGTTTCTGGTTGTTGGGAAGGTTGCTGTGAAGGATTGTCCTCATAGGAGGAGTTTCTAGTGTTCACCATTGTTCTGTGCAGGCCCTAAGATCTTCTGCTCTGATACCAAGTTGGTAGAACTAACAGATTCAGAGGTATAGGAACAGAAATAAAAGGCAATTCTAGAATCAGGATCTAATTCTAGCCAACACAACACTTTCGAAATATTACTTCATTCATAATCGATCAAACACAATACAGAATATATAAAAGAAGTTACCTACATAATCGCATCTATAAGCGCCTATACAACGAGATAATATAACTTCTTCTAACGGTAAAGATAACTGATCCTAAATGACAACATAACTGATAATACTTATCCTATTTCTTACGCCTAGAATAAACCAACAAAGGCAGAGGGTTATTCTTCCTATTATTCCTATCACATTGACTACATGTAGAGTTGTTTTGGCACCACTGACTAGACAGAGATGTTACAACTATGTTCCTTAGCCTCACGTTATCTTATTTTACTCTCAACGAACTACCAAGGGTGGCCTTCTGATAGTTGAAGCTACTGGTGTGTCAGACACTGCTCAAGGGTGATTTGCACTTATTTCAATATTTTCATGTTAATCTTATCCTCTGTTACATCAACAAACATATACATATTAGACATGATATATTATTGTATCTAAAGATGGAGCAACATCTTCTAGTTAATAATATATCAAAAGATCTAGATTTTGATAGAGCATAATGATGTCGTATGATCTATGTAGCTGACCCCACCTCGTAAGCTAAGGCTTTGTTGTTATTGTTGTTGTTGTGTATATTATGATATCTAAGATATGATAGAATTTGAAATTTTAGAATGAGTACAGGGATGCATACACATTTGTATAACTTTTTATATACATAATCAACATATCTGCTCTTCAAAAAGTAAAAATAAGTATTGCATATTCTAAAAATTATATGATAAATGTTCAAACAAACTATATGCAGGGATAAATATCCATGAAAATTTACAAATAAAATATTTATTGTTTATCACAAAAAAAATACTATTATTTATTTTTAAATGAAAAACATCATTTGATAAAAAAAATGCAGAAGCATCACATTACTATTTACACTTATGAGATCTTTTTGCTATCACACATTAAAAATACAAAAGGGTCCTATTTTACAGTGAAGATTTGAAGCAATATGGATGAATATATTGCAGCACAGCCGTTGTGTGCGTCCACAAGTACTACACACATATGGTGTCATATCATGTATCCGATATAGATTTTTTAAAGTATCAGTGAATTATAGATTTTACATCTTTTCGCTAGGTGTTTTAAAAAGATACGTTTCCCTTTGGTTTTTTCGTTTCAATGTAAAGCTTTGAGCATACACCAGGCATCTGGACACAAGAACAGGTGGAAGCATGGAAACCCGTTGTGGATGCTGTTCATGCCAAAGGTGGTATCTTCTTTTGTCAGATTTGGCATGTTGGAAGGGTTTCAAATACAGGTATTCTTTGAACTATAATAATGGATCCAAATCTTAGAACTTTTATTAAGAAATCTCTCAGATTAAAATTCTTTGTCGAAACCAAAGGATCAAATTGGACAAAGGACGGAATACCCTTAGTTTATTACCAAGGTTATACAAACATTTCTGGCATTTTCTTAAAAAAAAAAAAAAAATTACTGCAAAGTGCAAAGTTATAGGAACGTTAGAATCAGGGCTTAGGAAATTAACCACAAAGTTTGAGCGTGTTATTTGCCAGTTATACAAGGTTACTTGTATTATATAAATAAATCACTCCCTCCAATTCCAAATGTAGGAGTTTGTTAACTAATTTACATAGATTAGGAAAATTTGGTAAGTTAGTTATTCATAAAAAAATTGTGTGTTGGTTTTCTTAAAATTCCCCATCTCTTAATTGTTTACATTGGAGTATTATTAACATAACTTATATAATCTCTCTGGCCCTTGATATAAAACTTAATTTTGGAGTTGACCTTGGTCTTAAATATAGGACATATTTCTCATATTTGTTAATCTTTTCTCAATTTACCTCTATTGATGTTCCTTTAATTATAATCAAGTAAGAGAAAGGTGGAGGAAATTAAGTAAGATGATTAGGGTGTTTTAGAAAAAAATATGTCATATTAACTAAATTAACTAAATTCCTTAGTCGAATCAAATTAGATAAATATGTTTTATATTAAGGACCGGAGGGAGTATCATATAAAAGTCTAACTATAAGGGTAGTTTGGTAAAAATAATAAAGATGGGAGGCAAAGGAGTTTGAAATCTTACATTTAGGATCTAAACGAACTCTTTAACTAACTCCTGCATTTAGGACTAGAGGAAGTATTGATAAACTCCTACATTTAGGACCAGAGGAAGTATTGATAAATTTTAAAGATGTTACCATAATATTTGAGGAAGTTATCACAAGATCATGGAGAAGTTGCTGCTAGGACTTAGGTATTACATTCAAAACCTGGTGTTTCATTACCTAAATCCTGGTGTTAAATTTCTTATTAGTTTGTGTCATTTTTATTAGACATGATGATAACATGTTTAATATAGTTTGGTTCTAACTTACAACATGGAGCTAAAATTCCTATCATTTTGAAACAACTCATTCAATACATTGCAGTTAATCACTTCAACTATGGAAAAAGGCACAAACTTCCAAAAACTTTAGCTATTGTTCTGTCTTGTGCATTATATGGGAGAAAGATACTTTTAAGTTTTATGCTTTTGTCTGGAATGTATCCCCATCTTACATACATTATTATGTAAAAAAGGTTACCAGCCAAATGGACAAGCTCCAATATCTAGTTCAGACAAGGGAATGACAGACCGTGCACGATTTACACCACCTAGAAGGCTGCGAACAGATGAAATTCCTCAAATTGCCAATGATTTCAGAGTTGCAGCCAGAAATGCTATGGAAGCTGGTAACTGTACTATATATTGTTTTGAGAAGTCAGTCTATTTCCTGCATAATCGATATAAGTCAGACTATTTCTCCAGTATGAGGCCCAACCTAACTTTAATTTGGTTCAGTCAATAGCACATTTTGGATACAAGATGATTTGTCACCTAAAAATAAAGTATAAATAATTTCTACTTTTACGGCAGAGCACGTGAGGATTTTTCACAATTTTATTCTTACAAAACTATATTATTTCTTGTTTTAATACTTTGATTGTAGTTATAAACAACAAGCTTAAATACAATTTGGGTTCTTGTTTGATTGAAGGTTCAATTTAGTAATTCTCATTGCAAACTAGCAGTGTTGCTCCTATTTTGTGAAATGATTACATGTTGCCGCTTTGCCACATCTTTTGCCAAGATTTAGCTTCAAACCTAATAATTGGTGATCTTATACACAAAAAATGATTGTAAGTTTACTGTCAGCAGCACACTGCTGAGTTTGACATCTATTTTCTTCTGAACAATTTGACAAAATGATAACTTTTTTCATTTTAAAACAGGGCAACCTTGCCTGCTTTTGAACTAAGAATAACCAGTTTTGAATTTTTTACAAACTTGCAGGAGTAACAAGTTTATATGTGCAAACCTAACCATATGGGGTAAAAATGTAACTTGAATCTGACTTGAGAATTTAACTTCATGCAAGTTTAATATGATTATAAATGTTTAATTGTAGGGTTTGATGGTGTTGAGATCCATGGCGCCTATGGTTATCTTCTTGACCATTTTTGAAAGACCAAGTCAATGACCGAACAGATGAATATGGTGGATCACTAGAGAACTGTTGTCGGTTTCCTTTGGAAGTTGTTGAAGCAGTTGCTGACGAGATAGGACCAGATCGAGTGGGAATTAGGCTATCACCTTTTACAAATTTTGAGGAATGCGTGGACTCCAATCCAAAAGAGCTTGCCTTATACATGGCAACTGCTCTAAACAAATATGGCATTCTATACTTGCACATGGTAGAGCCAAAATGGAAGAATGATAAAGAAAAAGCTAAGGGCCCTAATACTGACAGTCTTGTGCCCATAAGAAAAGGCATTCAATGGCACTTTCATTACTGCTGGAGGGTATAATCGTGAAGAACCAAGCAATTGCTGAGAACAGAGCAGATCTTGTGGCATATGGTCGATGGTTTTTGTCGAATCCAGATTTGCCAGAGATTTGAGATTGATGCTCCTCTCAATAAGTACCACATAGAGACGTATTATACTCCGGATCCAGTTATTGGTTATCTTGACTACCCATTTCTTGAAGACAATTCTTAATATATTTGCTATATTTAAACAGTTGAACCACAGGTAGACCATTCAATGTCTTAACCAGTTCAATAATGGATCTGGCTTTTAATACTTTAACAGCCACGCATTGTCTGCTTCATTTGGGTTATTATTTTATTAGTTGAACGTCTAAGGTACTTCTACTTCCAATTGAATTTATCTTTAGCCAACAAACCCATGCTAGTTCCAATCCATGTAAGATTATCATTGCCTGAGCTTGTTACATGGAAAAGGGATTCGAGGGAAGGGAAAATGTATGAAAAAAGTGTTATTATGAGATTTAGTTCACGATGGTAAAGTGGTTTTTGTTGGAAAGGGAGCTTCTCATGTATTTATGAAAGGAGTGTTCTCATTGCCATTCTCATTCATTTTTCAATTTTAATTTTGTCCTGTATCAACACCATAGTTCAAAAGAAACGATTATGCGTTTTTTCCTTGGGAGTTGGGACAATTTAGTCATTTCACATTGACAGCTAATCACAAAAAAAGTCCCCAATAATTTTTATGAGACTTTTTTATGGTTATATTTGTATCTTGGGATCTGATGGTAATTTTCCCTTGTTTTACTTTTATATTGAATTATAATCTTCTTGCTCAACGCTTGATATAAATGCTTGTTTATAGTAAAATTGTGTGACAAATAAATTTTGAATTCTCCCTTTCTCTAATTATTAAAACGGTTGAATTTCAAAAATAAATTTGAAGTATATTTTGAGGCATGTTCCTTAATCTTAGAATTCTGATAGATGAAACCATCAAAATAATTACTTGAATTCCTATACTTGTCAACCATTGCTAAGGTCATTATGGACACGCATGTTTCTGTTACAAATTTACTGTCCGAATTAATAGTGAAGGGGTCTATATTGTCAAGGATAGTGTAAATCACTTATCACACTCACTGAATGTTGCAGTAAAAGATGTTTTTCTAGAGGTTCTTATAGTTATGGAGGCTAAAACTTCCATATAAACAATTGCTCTTTATTTGAAAGTTATACATGATATTGTGCCGTTTAATAACATTTTAAATCGGCATCATCTTTCCTCTCATACTTTGTGCTTATTCGGATGTGATATTGGAGCACCTTTTAATTTCTAGACCTTTTACAAGAAGCTTATGGTTTGGATGTCTTAATATTGAATTGCCCAACTTTACCTTTTTTGAATTTAAGAGCCGTTTACAAGACACTTTCTTGACCTTGATGAATGATGGTCATACTCATTTGGTGAATCATGTGATTTCTCTCTTGAATTTCATTTGGAGAAAGCAAAATCTAGCCTTACATCAACGAAAAACGAAATAGTCCAATGTCAATTATTAAGAAAATTCAACAAGCAATTTGCTAGTCTAGCCTTCTCTACTAATACACTGGTTCGTCCTAGCCTTTTAAAGGATATTAATAAATGATGATGGTTAGGATATTATATCCCATGTTGGATAATATTTTAGAGGATTTCATATTATTTAGGTTAATTATTAGGTTTAATTTCATTATTTAATATTTATTATATCTTATGATTAGATATAGAATTAATATCTTAATATTATATCTTATTTATTTTGATTTATTTTTTATTTGATTAAATTAAATTAGATTATAAGTTTGTCTATATAAAGACACATATGTTTTCTCTTTTATTCAATGACTCCTAATAATATTTCAAAGGTTTTTATTCCCTCTGCATCTATATATTCTTTCAAATTTCAACAAGTATAAAAAACTTGGGAAACACAACTGCCATGGAATCATTTGCCACTAGGGTTCTCCCATTAATGAGTTTCTACAACAAAGTTAGGCAACTCCAAGAACAACTTTTCATTACAAGTGTCTTTGAGCTGCTCTATTCTAGGTTGCAACAAACAGATTGTAAGCATCAACTGGTCATCTATTGTGTCAAGAAATGTTTCATTCATATTCCTAATGACTTATTTTTGGGACTTAATACATGAGCATGTAAAAGTCATTATTTACATCATAGAGCTAGTATTTTTCATTATTGAGACTAATAGTATATTATTATTGAAGGACAGGAAATGCATTTTATTACTTTCCTTTGACCCTATCAGGAGTTGAATGGGACTACTGTGTGTTTAAAGTTGTGTGAAATAGCACTGGTTGTGTTTTGACTTGTGTAATGGATATTCAAGCGAGGAGAATAACAATGATAGTTCTTATTTGGTTGCCGAAACTTGAAGTGTTGGTTTATTCTCAAGGGTGAAAGAAATTACCAGAACATGAAAAAAGATACTGAAAACTTTACCTGTGTCTTTTTAGATGCACTAACACAGCACAACGTGGTACACACCTTTTAGAGCTTTGAAGTGCACAGAACAATTTTCTCTCCTTTTTTGGGAAAATGACATTAACGTCTCAATTAAAGAAAAAAAATATCAAAAAATTCTGTTAACAATAGCTCCTCCACTTCTCAAGGGTTAATATTTCACTTGTTATTGACAAGTTATGAGACATTTCTCATATTATTTCCCTTAATTGGAATCATGATGTCATTTTCCCCCTTTTTTTCCTTGGAAGGATGGTGATTGCTCTGTTTCTCTGGACATTATTCTGATTTGACAAATCTGAATCTAGTTCTCTTGTCCAGTCCAAAACTGATTCAAGGGGACTCAACTCAAAAACAATAGGTTTAAAAAGCAAGTACAATAAAGTATATTGATCATTACAAACACACAAGAATAGATTCATCAAATCACAGCATCTATATTTTCAAGGATGAGCATAAGATAACACAGAATTTGCATGGTGAAACCTAAACAGAAAACTCTACACAAATACTGATTCTAATTCACCAATGATCCAAAGAACGCACATCAGCTCCTAGTAGGAAAACTGCTTACACAAATCAGTTTAATTCATTCCTCAACTATAAATGAAATAAAATGCAAACAAACTCAAATTTGCTTCGCTTATTTTTGTCCCCTCTCAAACGATATAACACCAATACATTACATGGACAAGTCCCAAACCATCCTTACACCAGCAGGCAGCAATTAATTACACACACACACACATGCGTGTGTGTGTGTATTTTCTTTTTAACAAAACAAAACAAAACAAAACAATTTGATGCAGTAGAACTGTAGAAGTCTAATAAAACTACTTCCACTAAACACTAAATCAGTTTCAATAAAACAATGACAAAGCATTAACATTGCCACACAAATAACTAAATTTCAAGAATTTCCAACCCCATCCACAGTTAGGGGGAGTGGGCGTGCAGACAAATATGAATGAGCAAACAAAACTTAAACAAATTGTGATATTTTAATGAAATGTAGCACATAAAGCTGACAATGCCTATTTCCAATGGAAGATTCCACTACAAAAAATTTAAAAGTTTATAATATCAAAAGGTAATGGAAGAGGAGGAAAACTTGAACTCAAGCAAAGCAAAAAAGGGAAAATGCATTCGTTAATCCAAAAAAGAAGAAAACCAAAATTGATTGCAATGTGAAAAGATAGAAGAACTAGATAACTCACATTGATTGTGGATATGTCAAGCAATATCATCAAGCAAGAAACCCAAAACCATAAGTAGATAATCCCATCAATTATGCCGACAGAAGATGAATATGGAAAGAGCAGAGTAAACAAAGAAAATTGAAAGAAAGAGGCTTTAATTTAAAGCAATGAGAGGGAGGGAAGCATTGATTGCTGTTTGCTCCTGACCTCTCAATCTCATACGATGTAATAAACCGGTCTATAATTTTCACCTAAAAAAGCAGAACATTGGCATAGTAAAGGACAACAAAATCCAAATAAGAGGCATGTCTGGTATTAAATATCTGCATTCTGGATAATTCTAAATAACATCAAATAGTAGAGGTATATAAGTTCTAAAACATTAGAGATTCCGTTTCGCAAAAGTTGTTCAACAATGTAAATCTGCAACGTAATAACTTGGACCTATTATCAAGATTCTTCAATGTAGTTGTTGCCAACTGATACAAGGCTTTCCACATAAATGTAAATACTACGAATAATCTCATGATAGGGAATAACAGACCTTTTTACTTCATTAGTAGTGAGATTCGTCATATATAGAACACTTCTTCTTCCTCCATCATCATGCACTTCAGAAATAGGTTTGTGAACAATTTCATTCCTCCAAATAGTCCTTGGATCTAACGTACATGAATGGGGGCTGCTAGTATATCTTTTAGTCCAGCTCCATGTCTGCCCAGATGCACATGTACCCTCATACAACACCCACAAATCAATCACATAAGGTATTTCATCATCATCACTTTTCCAAGTGTGACAAAGTAAGGCAAGTTTGTTCTCATAAAGAGTAAGCATTACATCAGCATGATAGTCTATTTTGGGCCTTGGTATCACGGTAAACACTTCCTTTGCTATGTCAAATGAAACTATCACATCAACCATATCTTCAGCCTCCACAATATAATCTTCATCCTCCAGCAGATCAATATTGTCTTCACCCTCCTCCTTTTCATCAACTAGCTTTACCCCAGACCAAAATATGGCTCCATTGGCCGTGACAGTTTCGGATTTTTAAGTCTCACCCCTTTCAAGTTCACCATATCTATTGCCTTCCATGTCCCCCTATTTAACGAAAACACTTCCACCTGAGTAACATCATAAAACACAGCAAAAGTTCTAACTATCTTGTAATCATTAACAATCGGACTGAACCCAAATCCTGTCACGCATTTATCAGAGTAAGGAATGTCAGTTCTTGTCCTAGGAATATGTCTGACTGCTGTAGTCGCAGGATTCCACAATGAAAGCGAATGAGGAAATTGTTTAAACTGACGGATTTCAAGACAAAGGAGGCCATTGCAGGAACCCACTATACTAGCATTCCAAGGAAAATTCTGAACTCCACGGACTTGCAACCTGCAATCCAACAGAATCAAGCGCCGGAGCAAAGGAATATTCATTCCCATACATTCCAAAAGAAGAGAAGGGTTTTGATGAGTAGACTGTTGAAGGTGGTCCGCGATAAAGGATGGAATTTGCATGAGATTTTTCCAATCTTTACACACACATTGAAATCGGATGAGAGATTTTACCGGAAGTCGTTTGAGAATGTTTCTGACGATTTCGTGAGGAAGAAAGAGCACGTTGCTATACGTTGCCGTCTCCTTCATGATGTTTGGCTCGAACTAATTTCTCAGAAGAAAGCCACTGCAATCAACAAAGCCATTCGGGATTTCATCCCAGATTACTACTGGTGACAAAGTTGAAATAAGATAGTCGGATCGCTGGGTTTTGTACTCTCATTTTATTTTACTGAACCAAGTCCAAAACCATTGGACCAAATGCTTTGGTTTGGGCCACGAACCAAAACCTTAAGTATATATATTACCACTTTGTACCCAAAAAAAATAAATGACAACCACCCTACTTAAATACAAGTCATCTTTGTGTGAAAAAGTTTGGTTTAACGTGTTAGTAGAGAAGTTATTGGTATTTTTTTAATTTTAGTCTTATTTAAATTTTATTGGGAAAATAGAAGTGTGAAAATCATTTGTAAAGAAAAAGAGACAAAAATTTGATAAGGGAAAAGATTGAAATTTAATACATTATTTAGTATACAAGAATAAGGTATAAGTGACTTACATTTAGGTATAAAGTGATATACTATCTCCAATCTAATTTATAAAATCCTGATAACTGAATTGTGTGGCTTAAGAAAATAGTTAAAATTAATAAATATGTCTTGAAATAATTTTTTTTCAAGTATGCCCTTATTGAAAGAGAAATAGAGTAAAAATAAGTATCATCAACCCTTTAAATAATGCAATATACATAATTAATGAGGGACACAAATGGAAAAAATAAAGAAAGAAAGAAAGAAAGAAAGAAAGAAACTCATTAAACGATGAGACAACTCTCGTCGGAATTTTATAAAACGGAATAAGATAATTCAAATTTTGGCCTTTTATAACAAGATGAAATGGAGTAATAACAAATAAAATTAATATTTTTTCCTTAAATTTTTGAGTCTAAGTTTCTATATTTTATATTCATACAATTTAATCCCTATAATTATAACTCAATTGCAACGTAGTTCTTAAATTTTAATTTTTTTTTTTTGCCCAAATCTTAAACTTTAACTCATTACAATTTAATCCTTATAATTTAATTTAATCATTACAAACCATAGACTTTATGGTTTTTTTTTTTTTAAAAAAAGATATATTTCATAAAACTTTGGAGTCTAGAATTTTAAAATTATAAAGACTGACATGCATTGTCTCAAAGTTTAATAACTGAATTACAACCCAATCAAAATTATAGAAATCAAAATATCAATTTTCCCTATATTTTATATATTAAATTATACTGATTTAGTCCAAACAAGAATCACAATTTTAAATTAACTACCTTTTTTTTAAAAAAAATTTTGTTACTTATCAAAACATTGATAGTAAAATTTTCAACTTAAATTCTCCCTTCCTCGAATTATTAAACTTGTTGAATTTTAAAAATAAATTTTAAGTAGATTAATATTTATTGAATTTAAAAGTGACTAACATTTTGAAACAATACAAAATTCCAAGGATCATCATTTCAAAGAGAAGATTATTTACTACTTAAAGCATATATTTGGAACTGTAAATGGCAAAGGATGAGGTGAAAAAATATGTTTGCAATAAATAAAAGGCTAATATATATGTATAATCCTTTCACTCTATTTGGTGAGTGGGTTTGAGTTCTATGGATTGGGATTGAAATTGGGTGTGAGACTGTGATTGATGTTTTAAAGTCATGTTTCATAGGAAGTAATATTTGATTAAAAAAAAAAAACTTTCATTAATTTTATTTTATAATCTAAAATAAATTATAAAAGTATAATAATACCCTTTTCGCCCATCACTATGTATGACTCTTGCTACCTATGTTTGTCGTCAAAAGCTTGCTGAAAAGATGACCCAGATTATAAAACTGTCCAGGGTATTCCACCTGTTGTTGTACTTTATGCATAAATACTTTTCAAAGAGAACAATCACCTTTGGTTTGGGCCCTGAACCAAAACCTTAAGTAAATATTAGCAATTCAAAATGTAAATAATTATACCCCTCGTTCTTGGGCTCAACTGGCAAAGGGGTCGAACACTTTCATCAAAGGGAGGAGGCTCGATCCTGGAGTTGGTCAAGGTGCTGGGGAGAGGCAATTTAGCTCCTAGGTGCCTAGGTAAACGCCTGAAGGTAATAGACATCTTGCCCTTCCCAACATCAGTATGACCTAGGAGGAAGGGAGATTTTGCCTTGCCCTTGGATCGTGGGTGAACCCAACCCATTTCCTAAAATTTTTCATATAAAAAAATGTAAATAATTATGCCACTACCTTCTATTCTTAATATAAGATATATTTAAAGGGAAAAACAATTCTCATGGTGTAGGTAGGAGAAGTGTATTCTATATATATATATAAGTGTGTGTGGGTCCCACCATTTCATGTGTGTAGGAATTAGGGGTGGAAATAGGCCAGGCCAAACCAGGCTGTTATGTAGGGAAGTGGCCCGAGCCGGCTGTGGCTTATTCTGGAGCTTATATTTTGGTCTACGAGCGGCTCGTGGCTGTTAAGAGGCCTCGCATTTTTAAAAATCCCGTATCTAGGCCATCTTGGCCCCGACGAAAATAGGCCTCTTGTAAACATGCCGAAAACAAGCATTCCTTAAATAGGCCAAAAACAAGCCTTCCTTAAGGTGGCTTGTTTTTCTAAATAAAATAAAATAAAAAAATAAGCAGCCTAACAGGCCACAGGCTTCACCGCAAAACAGGCCAAAAACAGGCCTACTTCAAACAGGCCTTCTTATATAAATTAATATTAATGATGTAAATTATATCATAAAATATAAGACCAAATAAAACAACATAACAATTTTTGTTATAAGCTCACCAATTTAAACTGAATCAATTTAAACTCGTTGGACATTCATATTAAATCTTCAATATAATCAAAATTCTCATATCTCAATCAAGCTTACTTCTACAATTACTAATGAAAAAATAATCTCCAATATTCAATTTTTTAAGCCCAGAACAAATAGCATATTAGAGTGCAAAGTTCAAGTGTACAGGAATTCAGTTTTCACAATAATGCAATCAGAACAGCACACACACTCAAATCCATTCTTCCTGCACACTTGTAGTCAATGCAAGTGTGTATTATCAATGTAGATCAAACATGTAGCAAGGATAAGGAATAAGGCTACTACCATAACAGTGGAGCAAAACGATTTTTTCTACCTTTCACTGCCAGATTAGTCCCCTCTCCCACACTTATTCTAAACAATCAATCCAACATATGATTTTACAAACAATTCAAGAAAGTAAGGAGAGGAAAGGGACAACCATGTGAAACTCTGATAGCAAAAATTCTTATTAACTGGTACATGGCTCTTCTCCTTGATAGTTCTTCCTTGGCGGTGGTTCTGATCAATTGGTAAGGCTCAAAGATACGACAAGGTACGGATTGATTTCCATGAAATTCTTTCCCATCAAGTTCCTACAAGGTATGGATTGATTTACAATGTCATACCGCTGCATCCATTCATTACATGTCAATATGTGTATCAAATGTTTGATTACAATTCAGAAAGATTATGCACTAAACTGAGATGTACACCATTTATATCAGGTGCTCATGTAATTAACATACATGAAAGATGTAACATGCGGCAAGACAGATATTTTAAACAAGAAAAGAAATAAAGTGGTAAGTCAAAAGAAGACTATCTTAATTCCCATTCCAAATTTCAACGAAGTTTGAATTTCTCAACTTGGAAATAAAATGGAAACAAAAAATCAGAAAGCCAGAGAACACTGACCTCCATACAGATAGGGACATAATCCTTTTGCAACTTTAGTACAACACTCTTGTTACTTGTATCAATACAAAATGTCACCCACGTCAAGGTTAAAGATCGCACAAGAGGAACTTTGTTTTTTGAGGCTGTCTTGACATCTGCATATATCCAACCAAAGACTATTAAGTGGTCCTTTACTCTCCCTCAAGACTATTAAGTAGTTCCTGGTAAAGGAAAAAAGTATTGTGTATTGAAAAAATTTCAGAAATAGCTTGAGTCATGTTCTGTTAAAAATTATTTTGTGCCAATAGAACCAATAGCACAAGCCTTGCATTCAGCTCCAAAAATGAAATGACCTTATGATCAAAAATATTTTTTTAAGCACCCAAGTCTCTCAAACATGGCAAACATAATAAGCATTTATTACAAGATAGAACTTACAAGTAGAACAAGCAATAGAAAACGAGAACTTGCAGAAAAGTGGGTTCTTAGTCCCAGAGCAAGATTGCCTATAGCCTGGATTGCTTCAATAGCAACTGCAATAAACTACAGATGAAAGCTCAGGTTATTGCTCATTCATTGCAAATGTCATAGTTTTTAACGAAAACGCAAGCAGCAAAATTGAGACCCAAACGCGAACACAGAAAAAGAGGTGAAGGGGCAATAAGATTACTAACAGTGTTGGAGGGCTGGACCACGATTTCAAAAAAATTTCCTTTCGAAGTCTTCACTATGAGCTTCATGTCGGCGAGTTATGAGAATAACTCCAACAATCGTAGAAATCCGACTCAACAAGGTACACTCTGGTTTAGAGGGAAACCCTAGAAATCAATTACCCAGTTGTAGCATTTCATTAAAATCAGGGAACGACTTAGACTGGGAAAGCCGTCGACTTCGATGAAGGACGGATCGAAACAAACAAATGAGGGATCGACTTTACCTGGTGTGGCATCGGAGACAAGGGAGTGACGATTGCCGGAAGACGGAAGTGCTTTCCAGAGAATCATACAGTTCTGGAAGATAGAAGACGGAAGACGGAAGTGCTTTCCAGAATCCGAAAGACGATTTGACGGCAAGCTGAGTTGAGAATCTGAGATTGCAAAGAGAGGATTTCGATTAAGAAGAGAGAAGTGTCGAGGTTGAGAGATGCGAATGAGCGGCCGAAAGAATGAATCAGAGGTGTTAGGGTTTTTTCAAACAACCACCCCATATATGTCTGGGCAGAGAGTTTTAATTATTAATATATATATATATATATATATATATGTAATTACACTTTTAACCTCCTTAATAACGAGCGGCGAAAGAATGAATCGGAGGTGTTAGGGTTTTTTCAAACAACCACCCCATATGACGGGCAAAGAGTTTTAATTATTAAATAAATATATATATATATATATATATGCTCCTTAACAAAGCCGGCGACAGGCTTTTCGTGCTGTTACTCGGAGGCTTGGGCTGGCTCGTTAAAGCAAACAGGCCTGAAATTAGGCCTTGGCGCGGCTGTTAGCTTGACAGGCCAGCCGATCAAGCTTTTAGCGAGGCGCAGTCCCTGGTTTGGTTTTTTCCACCTTTTTAGTAGGAATCTTCTTCTTCTCATGTAACATGAGAAGTTTAAACTCCATATTTAAATAGTTGATTTTGGTCATAAATATAAGACTTGATTTTCATATTTGTCAATATTTTTCTAATTTATTCCTATTGATACTCTCTCAACAAAATTAAGCAGGAGAGGGATGGGGGAAATGAAAGAAGATGACCGGGGTATTTTAGAAAATACATGTCATATTAACTATCTTTATCAATCTAATCAAATTAAGTAAATATGTCTTATAGTAAGGACTAGAAGAAGTATATTATAGAGAAAATTTAATGTTTTTTTCTTCTTATTTTGAGTTAATTGTAACTCAATTTCTAAATTTTATATTGATGCAATTTAATCTATGCAGTTTTAACTAAGGCTATCAAACTCGAACCAACATCTAAATCGGTCAAGGTAGTGGGTCAACTAGGAGTCAGCCTGTGGCAAGACATGTCGGGAATAAAAAATTTAAAAATAATTTAAATTATCATCATAATATCATATCATCCAAAATCAATTCAATAAGTTGAATTACTAACAAAATAATCATCTACATTTCAAACATTCTTTACAAAGTTATTTAACATATTGACATATAGTACAATCGATCATCTAATGATAATATAATCAATAATCATAAATATTTTTCCCAAACCAAGTTATCAAAATAGATAAATGATAACAAAATATTCCTACGTACAATCCTTTAATCATTAAATTAATAGATATTAACATAAAAATTATCATTAACTTTGACTAATATTGTCATCCTACCCCCAAAAAAAAAATATTAGTTTTTTTTTTTTAAAAAAAAGGCAATCGGGTTAACCTAGCAACTTTTTAGGGTTGACCAGGTTACCTGGGTTGGGACATGGTCACCTAGGTTGCATAGAATTTCGGGTCAAGTACCTGCCAGGACCTTTTTGAAAGATGGAATATCACAAAAAGGGGGGGGTGAATTGGGGATATAAAATTTTCTTCAAAAATACTCTGAAACTGACTGAATAAAACAGAGCGAAACATAGAGGAATAGAAGAAAGATGAACACCGACAATTTATACTGGTTCGGTCTAAATCCTCAACTTACGTCCAGTCCCCAGACTCTATTGGAAATTATGCCCTAGGAGCAAGTCATTGTTCTCCATTTAGTTATCATTTTGCCTCGCATGTTTACATTGATAACTGTATCCCTGGATATATCTCAAAGATTATCCTAAATGTCCCTGGTCAGTCATCTACGTGGGAGCGAAGATGAGATAAGACCAGTGTGACTTTAATGAGGTATGGAGATATGAATTAAAGTCATGGGCACTTGTAAGAGTACAAGTGTAACACCCCTACTTTTGTAATGCATGTATCAATGTAATCTTGTACAGTGATAAGAAGCCCTAAGTAATTATGGAGTATTTATTTCCTATAATTTATGGCGTAGAATTATTTCAAAGGCCCTAAGATGAAAACCATTGGTTAAGAGTAAGTAGCGAAGGTACTAAGTTAAAATAAGAAGAAAACCCTGATCAACAGTAAGGTAACTTGTGCACGAAGAAATCCCGAAGATATAAACCAGTATAGTAAAGAAGTGACAATAGGCATTGTGGGCCCAGGGTATGCGTGTTAAACCAAGAGAGAGAGAGAGAGAGAGAACATGGCTTGGATCCAGTGTAGAAGGAAAAGTCAATGGTAAGTGGTGCTACGTTGGACACGTGGCATATCGGGACCAAAAGTCAGATTGTCGGATGGCACGCATTTCGAGGTGGATCTGAAGTATGAGGATACAAGTTTCTTACCCTCCAAGGCACTAAAATTTGAATCCCTTGTGGTCTGGGAAAAATGACTGATGAATCCAGGCCCACACAAGTCCAGTTGAAGGACACGCATTATGAGGTAAGGTGGGACCGGCAAAAGGGAGCTGAGCGGGACTAGTTAGGATTGCGGAGATTCGGGCCCGCATTTTTTTCATCTTTCTTAATTATGTTCGGCAAAGCCAAGGGCATCGATACTCGTTTGTGTATCCCTTAATCAGATTTGATTTTTGGTTCGGATTGGGTTTTTGGGGGCGAATTCTAGTGGGCCCAGAGGAGAGAGAAAATATCTTGCCATGTAATTATGAAGAGAGAGATTGTCACATCAAAGTTTTCTATTCAATTCGTGTTATTTCGTTTTGTCTGTTACTTCGTCTTTAATATTATTACGAATAATGAAGAGAGAAAGAATAAAATAATCCTTTTCTAGGTTTAATAATCCGACCACACAATTCAAACCAGGATATGATATTAAAGTGACATGTAATTATGACTTGGAAAGAGCATTTATGGCATATTTAGGGGTAGATTTCGTGGACATGTAATTATGACTTGGAAAGAGCATTTTGCTTTGGAAGAAGAAACGACGCAAAATGACCATTTTGCCCCTACACCTTAAACCTACAACTAAGACCACCTAGGGGCAAATCTGGAACTCTATTTTTGGCCTAAGAATGCGCCATTTTCTGCCCATGGAGGACTCTAGAAGGCTTCTAGAAGGTTTGATCTGCAAGCAAGGGAAAAATTAATTTAATTTGAAGCACTCTTTTACTCGTTGGACGATAACCAAAGTTGGATTTTGAGCTCTATAAATAGGACACTTTCCCCCTCCATTTTTCCACACAAGCCACGAGCTCAAGGAGTGTAGGAGAGTGCTCAGCTGAGGTCTTTGGTCCAGAAGGTGAAGAAGCTCATACGCAACCGACATCTGGAGGATATTATCACATGTAGAGCGCATCCCCATCACTAAGAGGAAAGTTCATCGATTTCAAGAAGTGCCAGGTAGTAACTGTAAACTTGCATACTCTATGTGGCTCTTGTATGTTCTGTGTTATCATGATTGTGGATGTAGGGTAGGTAGCATCTATGGGACTTCGTGTTCTATGATTGCTACTGAGGCCCAAGCTATACGGGGTAGGTAGTACCCTGTATAGGTTAACATCCCAATTTTCGGAAGCGTTTTCAGAAATATTTGATCGAGTAGAGCATCGGAAGTAAATAGTATTTAGAAAGTAAGCGATAAACATCCATTGTAGTGTAAGAGTTGGTAAGTTAACAGCGGTACAAAATTTTCAAATGTTATCATTGTTCAGCACAAATCAAAAAGGCTTCCTCCGGCCGTCTCCTACATCGGCTGCTTACCTCTGTCCTTAGTCCTGTTCACTCCGGAACCTGAAGCTAAGGTGAGAGCTGAGGTTCAATACCCATTGAACCTCAGGTAACGGTTAACCTCATGTTCATGTACAGTTATGTATGACGGTTATCTCATAACATCACAGCTATATTCACATATAAAAAAAGTAATAACAACACGGCCACCGCATATGAATGTTATTATGAATGTGCCACGATGGCCTATCGTGTCCTCGGCGCTAGGAAAACTCAACGGCGTTATCATCTATCACGTATAAAGGTATACGTGTATGAACAATTCTTTTAAAAATAGAGAGTTATGAACATATCTATCACATATAGGTATACGGTAAACATCGAGTTAGTGTTACGACGCGTCCGTACCTTAGTCGTTGATGTTGGTACGTTGGCGTACGTCTGCGTGATCACGTTTGTCCTATAATGGTAATACCGCATTTATTAACTCAACAATGATATTCTAGAGGGTATCCTAGTCACTAGAGACCCTTTTTCCCTTGGTAGGTTGATTTTTCACTTATCTCCTTCAATTTTCTCAAAAACGCAGGCCCAGCAATTCTGATCAGATTTTAATCGATCTTTGAAAATTCATAACTAATTCTAAAAACATCAAAACGAGGATCCGTAAAATTTCTTGGAATCCTTAGGATGTCTATTTTCAATTAAAAATAACCACCCTTGCCCAGATTTCATGTATCATTCCCAGATTTAAAGTTTTGAGCCTCTGCCCAGCATTTTTCCAGAAATTCGTAGCCTAACTTTGAGGATTTTTATCTCTCTGTACAGAAATCATTTTGACATGTTCTTGACATATTTAAAAATCCCTATATGTCTAATTTATCCATGAATTTTCCCAGAATTTTTTGATCATGTTTTCAATATGAAATTCTGGCGTTTTCATGGCTGACTCCAGAATTTCCGAAACCGATGAAATTTCGCCAGAACTTCGTTACTTTGATGATTTTCTTCTAAAAATTTTGCTATAACTTCCTCTTTATCAATTTTTCAAAATAAAGCCAATTTTAACCATAAAAACATCTAAATAAAATTATCCTAGCATATTTAAGATCTAAGCTACTTCTATCTAAGAATTTAAGAACTAAAACTAAAGAACTTAAAGCTAGAACTAGAAAACTTACCAAGAACTTTGCTCCTTCTTTCTTCAGGGCTCTCACTCTCACTTTCTCTCTAGATTTCAGATGTTGTTGCTTTGTGAATTGGTGAAGAATTATGAAGCCCAAGGACCCCTATTTATAGTAGTTTGGGGTGGCAATTTGGCAATTAATTCAAACTTAATTCATCTTGAATATTAGCCCTTGGATCTAAGTCATTTTGGAAGCTCAAATCCTCACCCTTTAGACCCCAAAACCGTGCTCCCCCTTTCTCTCTCCCTATCCTCTTCCATTTTTACTTTTTGCAAACTATCCCATGTGCTCTTGCTTTCTTTCCAAGCCACAAGTTGTTTCTTCTAATTTTTGTGTTGCACTTCACTAGATAAAAATTCATTTGAGGGTCTAAATGAAGTTTGATTCAAATTTTTTTTTTGGTTTTGAACTCTTGGAACTTTTAGCTTTAATTAGAGACCATAATCACCTATTTTCTCAATTGGGCAAAATCCTCAAAAGTTGAGGAAATAGCTTTGGCTATAGTCAACTTCAAGCTTGAATTATGCTTGTTAATAATCTCTTCTTAGATTTAAGTTATGGTTAAGGGATTTCAAGATACAATTTATTTTGTATAGGTTTCCATTTGCTTATGTCTTAAATTAATTCCATGGATTAATCTAATCACTTTATGCTTTATTCTCCCATTGGCTTATCCTCTTCCACTTCACTTTATATCCTCTTCCAAATGCCCCAAAAGTCTTCATGTTATTAATGTTTGCTTTATGACTCAACTTGCATGTGTGTATTTGATAATTTAAACAATTCATTCTTCCTTTTTCTCTTGTCACAACCGCACCCCCCTTGCTTCATCTTTTTTGAGTTTTGATGCATTTAATTAATTGCATGTGGGGACTATCTCATTGGCTATCCACTTATTCACATGGATTAGGCTTTATTAGAATTGATTAGGGCCTTTGGATAAGCTTTATGAGATTAATTCTTAGCCTTTAGATTATAGTTGAAATGGTTGACTTTTTTCTTGATTAACATTTGATTAACATCTTAATCACAAGCTTAATTATCTCTTGGTTGTTGTATCATTGGTTCATGGAGTGACTTATGGTTGTTAACCATTCATTTAGTGCTAATCCTAATCCCTTATTGGTTTCTTGACTTTTAATTAGTTAATTCACCTCTAATTAATGGCTATTAATATTAATTGTTAAAGAATTACCTAAATATTCCATTAGTGTAATTTTAATTGCTCATTAATTGTTGGTAATTGTCCCTTAATTGTTTCAAGTGTTTTGATAATTCTTTATGGCCTTTTGTGACTTAAATATGATCTAAATATTAATGATAAGGTATTAGAAAATTTAGTCTCCTAATAAATTATGAACATGGGTGTTTAAGACCCTTTGATTAATTATGAAGATTTGCACAATTTATTTAATTTAGTGAAGGTTTGGTTGGTCTTTAATTGTCATTAATTTCTCTTAAATATACTTAAGTATTTTCATCTCCATATGAACCATAATTTAAATATGGTGTTTGTTGCATTTATGGTATTTTATGATGCCTAATAAAATTCCTTAAATTATTGGCTACTCTAATTCTAGGGAAAAATTGCCTAAAGAATAAAATAAACATGTCTCAAAATTTGAGACCACATATTCACCTATTTTAAATAGGCTTTAATTATCAAAAATATTGTATTTAAGATACATGAAAATTTTGGGTATTACGTGAGAAAGTAGCGGTCGGAAGCACGAAGAAAGTAGGGCGTGAAGTGGTGCATTAAAGAAATAGGGGATGCCCTATCTCATTTTGTATTCTACTTTTTGGATAACTGTTGTTTATAAACTAGTACTCTTTTTGGATGACTGTATTAACCCTTTGGGGACCTATTTGACACTTGACTTATAAATGTTTATCAATATGTTTAAACTTGTCCAACCAGATCCTGTGCTCTATTGTGCTAACTTTGTATTAAATTAATAAGACTAAGCAATAAGGGAAGATGGATAAGGACAAGGAATCCCTCTAACCCGCCACCCGAAAGGGCGAGGCCGGCAGAGGTGTAACAACAAGGTGCTGGACCGACCCACTATGAGAAAGCTGCATGGATTAAGTCATAAGCTTATCTCATGTATAACCGCGTCACGACGCCTTATGACCTGAGATCATCATGGATTCCTACATGATGAGTCACTGACCTTTGACCTAGTCAAAAGTCACCTTTGAATAGGAGTGATGATAAAGGCTGGGATCGGGATCGAGTGGTTTTCATGCGGAGGAATGTGAATGGTCAAGATGGAATTTGTCCCTCACATTTGTAGAGATAATCTTTGGGCCCCTTGATGAGTGAGTCTAAGATGAAGAACATTTGAACCCAAGAGGGGGGTGAATTAGGTAAAGATTAAAAACTTGAAACTTTGAAAATCTTTTCGTGTCTTTTAAATCAACAGTTAGATATTTGAATAAACATATATTGGAAATATAAGAAATAAGGGAAGAGAATATGCAAACTGTGATTTATACTGGTTCGGCCCAATCCTTAACCTACGTCCAGTCCCAAGCTCCACTTGAGATTTTCAATCCACTCTCGTCTTGTTTAACCGGGCACAAGAGAAAAGCCTTTACAACTTCATAAGTTTAGTCGGGCACTTGTGCAGCCTTTACAATCTCTTATCGAGATACTCTCCTTACACACGGTAAGGATACAATTACACACTCTGTAAACAAAGGATTGTCCTCTCACTCTCGGACCCAACTCCCCCTTACAGGTTGTAATTGATACACCCTCACTTAAGGTTCCTTAGCCTTAAGATTCAATATCTGAATGAAATAAATAAGAGTTTGATAACTCCTCACGAGTGGATAACAGATGAACATTGAAGTACAAAATCGATCATCTCACTTTCTAGTGTAGACTATATAAACATGGAGAACCAGAGTGTATGATCTATCGATGGTGAAGTAGTAAAATCATTTCATTGGCTTCGTTGATTTCGGTTTGAAAACAAATGCTGACGTATTTGATTAACAAAATGAGTACCAGGATCCATGAATAATGAAACACATACTCATTAGTCCAAATGACTAGAGTTTCAGAAAATCATCCTAGTAAGTTATTCCACTAATGGTTAATGCATTAACATTCAATGTATTAACGAACATTCATAAAGTTCGGAATAACTCAGCCAACTAAGAATTTATCCAATAAGCATAAGTTTTTCACAAATTGAATTCTTTTCTGGAGATAAGCTTGAAACTCATATATGATCAACTTGTTAGACATGAGGTCCAACTAGTTAGAGAATGAAACAAAATAGTTCAAGCAACACATTGAATTCCAAAGATTAATATGTGAAATGACAGGGAAAATTCTACTGGAAAGATTTGAAGTTATATGACATTCAACAAACAAAGATTTAACTTCCAATTTTTAAAAATCATTTGAATGCAATCAAGATATTTCTCAAAAGCATTTGTATGCATTTTTACAAAAGCGAGTGAGTTGAAATCCAAACAGATTTTAGAATTGTGCATTTAAAAAACATAAACTTAGAAAGTTTTGCACAAATTTACTTATGCTCCATTTAGCAATCTGAAAACATTTTGAAAACCATAAATGATTGATTGCTAATGAAATGCAATAATGAACAAGTATTCATTACCTACATATGTAATTCATTTAAATGCAAAATAGGGTAAAAATTAGATATCACCGTAACTCCTCTTGTCCTTGTTGAAGCTTGTTTGGTTGAGATGGATCAATGTAGATAAATTCTTTACTTGAGAGTCCCTTTTATCATTCTCGAGTATACCTTAGCAAGAAGGCTTTACGGATGCTATCTCTCGATAATATTCGAGAGCCAAGAATATTCATACTCGAGAATACCATGAACATAGAGCTTCTAAAACATATGGAATTAAGCATACTCGAGAATCATCTTTGTTGGATATGATTAGTTTTGATGATGTCTTATATAGATACCATTATTAAGAGCAAAAATTTTGCATACTACATTTATTTTCTACTTTGACTAAGTCTTATATTTAATGTAGATGTGAAGTTCAATATTGAAGAATGATCAAGAAAGCAGATTGAAGAAAGAATTCTTGCACACACTATAATGGGAATATCAAAATGTCAAGGAAGCAAGAAGTTATCAAAGGATTTTGGGAATAGTCAAGAAGAAGAGGAAATATTGAATAAGGTAGAACTTGCAGAGAATGATGAGTCCAAGTTGAATGACGGAGAACGATCAACAAGAAGATCAATAAAGAAGCGTTGAATTAGAGAAAGAAATTGAATCAAAGAAGATGTGAAGTAAAATGATAAAGAATGATCAAGAGAAGAGAAGAAAGAAAGAGTTGAGTCATGGAGAATGATCAAGAGAAGAAGAAAGAAAGAAGAACTTGTTGAATGAAATGAAGATATCATTATTCAAGTTTCTAGATTGATACTAGAAGTATCCAAGAACATATGGAAATTGGAATGGCTCAATTTAGAGTTAAAACAAGCGAATATGAGGTTCAGGATGAGGGAACCCGAGTCATTGTGTTTAAACTCGAGTTTACTACCTTGCTACAATGATTTGCTTCTTGGATATGAGAAAACTTGACTTTAGGACTCAAAACTCGAGTTTGGGACTCAAAACTCGAGTTTGTCACTAACTAACTCAAGTTAGTAGTGTCTTCAGTATCTCTGACGTCTCTGGACTAGGAAAACTCAAGTTTCCAAGTACAAACTCAAGTTTACAGCGCTGATCAGCAACTCTGCTCTACTTTGTTTCACGTTCAGCTTGGGCGAGGTCTAATAATTTGATGATATCTCCCAAACCAGAGATCCGATTGAGGTGAAACTAGTGGCATATGAAAATAGACTTCCAATGCATCATTTTGATATAAAATTCAAGCTCAAATAAGTTCAGGTCAATGAGCTATGAATTGTGGAAGTTGACAGTGAAATTCACGCCACACAGCAGACCAAGCTTCAATGTTTTGAGTGTATCTCACAAACTACAAGTCCATTTGAGCTGAAATTAGTGGTATATGAAAGTAGACTCAAAATTATTTTTATCAAGATTTGAACCAACCAAAACGGAGTTCATACCAGGGAGATATGACCTTCAAAATTTGACAGTCAATTCAGGACATTGCAAAAACGTTGGTCAGGAACAACCTTCATTAATCGGATCATAACGGACTGAATACAATGAGTTTAGAGCTGATTCTTCTTGCATTGGATTTTTACCTCGAGCTTGGACATGTAAACTTGAGTTTGAGATTGGCCAAGAGTTTTGAAAGTTTTCCATAGTTTGGGAAAACTCGAGTTTGACATTGCAAACTCCAGTTTGCGCTTGACAAAGAGCTTTCAAAGTTTTCCATGTTTTAAGCAAACTTGAGTTTGACTTAGCAAACTCCAGTTTGTGTCAAACAGAGAACCTCCAATGTTTTAAGCTTAAGAAAACTCCAGTTTTGATATGGAAACTCCAGTTTGCACTTAGGCAAGAGTTTTCTAAGTTTTCTAAAGTTTTGAGAAAACTCTAGTTTGGATTTAGAAACTCGAGTTTGCGCTTGTGAAAAGATTTCATGTTTTACTCACCTTGAGAAAACTCCTAGTTTGCGTAGAAAACTCCAGTTTTCACTTGGCATAGCTTTTCAAAGGTTTTCAAATTTAATTGAAAACTTGAGTTTAGATTTGGAAACTCCAGTTTAGGCCAAGCTGAGAGCTTTGCTCATTTCAATATTTTTGAAAACTCCAGTTTGCATTTGAGCTTTTATGAACTTAAACTGAACTTAAACTCTTTTTTTTTTAGTATGAATAGTGTCAAACTCGAGTTTGCTCCTATTTCAAAGTATTCTTCAAAGCTCAATCGTGATACCTTCCTGTCAAAGAACAAAACTCGAGTTTGTGTTTCAAAACTCCAGTTTTGCTTTTGAGAAAATACTGCAAACTCCAGTTTGCTTGAACAAACTCTAGTTCTCAGCGCTCTGTTTGAAAATCAGCTTTCACGAATTTGTGAAATCTTCATGTATGATCTAGATACTTCTTATCATCACTCATTACTATTCCTAGCTATGTTTAATCAATTTGTTAGTGAGTTTTAGATGATCAAAAGTTGTTAAACTGAAAATCAAGGGTAAAGTAAATGTTGATGTCATAGCTAGTTTAGGAAACAAAGTTCTAACGGCTAGTTCCATCTAAGTCTAATGGCTATATTTCTTTATCCAACAGTCATTGAATCTTCAAACGGTCATATATTGATCTCTACCTATAAAAGAAGAAGCATTCAAGGTTGATAAGAGAGAGCTTGCACTGTCAAGATGCCAACATTCTGAATCCAACATCTATCTCATACACACTCTGTTTTCAATGCTCACATAGTTCATCATAGTGAAATTATTTATAATGTACTTCAGTGTTTATCTTATTTACTTTTGAGAGAGAAGATTCATTATAAACATTATATCTGTTTATCTGAGAGTTACTCAAGATTGGGTGATCTTGAGTGAGAAACCCATTGTATTGATTACAGCTTGTAAGAGGAAGTGAATCATAGTGAGAGGATTACTTCGAGTACAAAGTGTGTAATCAAGTGGGAGTATTGATTACAGCTTGTAAGGAGGAGTGAATCCTAGTGAGAGGATTACTTCGACTACAAAGTGTGTAATCAAGTGGGAGTATTGATTACAACTTGTAAAGGGGAGTAAATCCTAGTGAGAGGATTACTTCAAGTACAGAGCGTGTAATCAAGTTGAAAGAAGATAGCGGATTGAAAATCTTAAGTGGAGCTTGGGGACTGGACGTAGGTCAAGGATTGGCCAAACCAGTATAAATCTCAGTTTGCATATTTTCTTCCCTTATCTCTTATATTTCCAGTATATACTTTGAATATCTAACTGTTGTTTAGAAGATGCGAAAAGTTTATTAAAGTTCCAAGTTTTTAATCTTCACCCAATTCACCCCTCTTGAGTTCAGCCGGTTCTTACCATCTTACCAATATTTGAGAACCATACTCGAGAATCAAAATATTGATACTCGAGAATTCCATAACCCGAGAGCATTTTGTTGGAAATTATGCCCTAGGGCAAGTCATTGTTCTCCATTAAGTTATCACTTCATTCACATGTTTACAGTGATAACTGATCCCTCGGATATATCTTATAGATGATATCCTAAATGTCCCTGATTGGTCATCTACACAGGAGCGAAGATGAGGTAAGACCAGTATAACTTTGATGACGTATGGAGATACGAATCAAAGTCATGGGCACTTGTAAGAGTACAAGGTGCTGGACCGACCCACTATGAGAAAGCTGCATGGATCTAGTCATAAGCTTATCTCATGTATAACCGCGTCATGACACCCTATGACCTGAGATCATCATGGATTCCTACATGATGAGTCACTGGTCTTTGACCTAGTCAAAAGTCACCTTTGACCGGGTAATGATAAAGGCTGGGATCGGGATCGTGATTTTCATGCGGAGGAATGTGAATGGTCAAGATGGAATTTGTCCCTCACATTTGTAGAGAGATAATCTTTGGGCCCTCGATGAGTGAGTCTAAGAAATGTACGGCCGTACTGTGATGGAAAGGAGTTTCCATTTTCACTTATTAGACTACTCAAGAATCGAGAAAGTAGTGGTCAAGAAAAGAAAGTTGACATTATCCATGCCTCATCCTTGACCAAATTATCGCGTGACAAAAGGGACGAGACATGGTTGTACGATAGGTTGTATCGTGTCATCGATCCCCATGTGAATTGGGTAGTCGCAATGTCTTGCTAGAGGCCGCTTGCGACTTGTGGGTGGCAAAGTGTTGGCCCACTGCCAATCTCATATGGGCTTGCAGAGTCGCACACAAGAATAACTCAACACGAGCAAATGTGTCCGATTCATTGAATCTTAGATACGTCTAAGATTTAATGAATATTTAATTTAATCTAGGATATATATATATATGTATATATATATATATATGTATATATGTATATATATATATATATATATTAAATTCAAAATTAATATATGTTAATATTATTAATAGAGATTATAATATTAATATATATAATATTTGTTTTGTATTTAATTTATTTGATAAATTAAATATCTAAAACAAATTGAGATATTGTATCTCATTTAAATTTTCGAATAAAGATATCGTATATCGTTTAATATTAAATTGAGATATGGTATCTCAAATTTAAATTAAATAGATAGATATTATTTCTGATTTAATTTATAGAGATAAATTAAATCAGAAGGCTTTTAATTTGGATTAAATAAATGGATTTGATTAGATCTATTAGATGGATTTAATTAATATATTTATTTTAATTTGATTCCAAATTCGAATTTCAAATCGGCTTTTAATGCGGATTAAATACGTTACATCGATTTGATTGATGTAATTAATGTATATTAATCCATATTTGAAATTTGAATTTCAAAATTAATGAGGATTAATTTTATATAATGCGCTGAACGGGTTTAGAAAACTCACGGGACATTTTGTCGAGCGCATTCAGAAAGCCGCGAGAAAAACCCTAGAGTGGAAAATCAAGAAAGACGCACAAGAGGCGCTACCACGCGCGTAGCCGTGTTCGGGAGTTGTTCGTGTGGATACGGTGGAGGAAGACGATCCTACGAGTCGTCTTTCGCGATCGAGGAGGTAGCCCTTTGTTCAACGAAGAACAAGCCACAAACGAATTCTCCTAAGGTAATTTCGATTCCCTAGCCTTGTTTAAACGCACTGAGTGATCCTCGGGATTGGATCCGTAAGTTTTTTTAATCCACTTTGCGTTGTACGGATTCCAACACATTTTACCAAATTAAGCTCAACATACTCGAGAATTAACTTACCTATTTTCGAGTACCATACTCGAGAATCAATTTGCTAGTACTTGAGAATTGCTCTGATAGAAGAACAACAATGTCATTGATAAAACTATATACTTGAGAATCCAGAACTCATACTCGAGAATCTTATCAGAAGGATAACAAATTTGACAAAGCATACTCAAGAATACTTAACCCATTCTCGAGTATAGCTACCGGAAACACTTAAGCAAAAAGATTAGATTAACTATTCTCGAGTACTACTTCATAATACTTGAGAACACATCAAAGCAATTATTTAATCCTGATTCAAAACCTTAAAATCTTTCAAGTCTTGTTATCATCAAAACATTGGAGCTAACAGTTTTCATGGCTGAGTCACCGGTTTTCGAGCTAACCTCAATTTGACAACCCTCGTCGTAACTTATTTATAACTCGGTTCTTAAACTTTGACTTGTTGCAATTCAATCCTTATAATTTAACCATTTAAAACTTTTGTTCTTATATATATATGTTATAAAAATATATTAAAAAAAATGTATTTCATAAAACATAAGGCCTAGAATTTTAAATTGTTAAAATTATAAAGAACAAGTTGCAAGGACTCAAAGTTTAATAAATGAATTACAACTGAAACAAAATTATAAAGATCAAAGATTAATTTTCCTTATATATATATTGAGTTCCAGCACAAAAAAAATTATTTGTTCTACTAATTAAGTCAAAACAATAATTCAATCTTTACTTTAATTTTAGGAGATTTTTATTTTTATTTTTTAATTTACCATTACTTACCAAAATATTTATTGCAAAATTTTGATGCAAATAAATTTTAAATTCTCCCTTTCTCGAATTATTAAACTTGTTGAATTTCAAAATTAAATTATAAATAAATTAAAATTTTTTGAATTTAAAGTGACGAACATTTTGAAACAAAACCAAAATTTCGATGATCGTCATTTTGAAAGAGAAGATTATTTACTACTTAAAAAGCATATATTTCGAACTGTAAATTGCAAAGGATGAAAGGGAAAAATTTGTTCACAGTAAATAAAACACTAATGCATATGCCCTTTTTTTTATAACCAAAACTAATACATATGTCCAATCCTCTAAGTTGACACCAAATTTAAATTTAATCTTTTTCAGTCCTTTAATTTTAATACTATTAGTCTCATTAAGGAAAAATACTAGCTATGCGAAAATAAATGATGACTTTGTAATTAAATAGCAACATGTTAGTATTTTATCTAAAATTTGTATATTGAAAAATATTCAAAATAGAACCTAATGAACTGCCTAGTTTAACTTTCAACTTTGACAACTAATCCTTGAAAAATTAATATGTTATATTAAAATATTAAATTTGAAGCATGTTTTATCATCATTTAATTGTAGAATCATTGTTTAAATTCATTATGTCAATATTTTACATTGACGAAACCAGCATTATTAACATTAAATCAAAATACATTTTATAACCTTATCATATATAGATTAAAGGGTCAAGATGCAGATTTGCCAAACAACTATTACCCAAGGAGCGTCTAGGCCAAATAACTATTGAGGGGACAAAAATTGCCAATCAACAATTAAAAAGTGGAAAAAAACACAATTTGGAGCAGATTCGCCAACGAACTATTACCCCGTCATTTGTCTTGGTGTCTCCGTCTTCCATTGATCGTCATAGTGTCAATGACGTCGGCATTTCCAAAGCTTCTATTGTTCTTTGGGTGTTCCACTTACTCTCTTGAACTCATCCAGTAGTCCACAACGTTCGACTAGCACACACCTTACACCCTGGTTCCATCCCTCCGATACCACAAGCAAGAACAGCCGCGCCGCAATGCATGCTCCCATGGATCCCATCTCGTTGATGTTTTTCTTTTCCAACAAGAAGGCTTAACCGCTCTTTTCTCCGATGCGTTTTTGCCACCATCCTACGCTAGTGTCTCACATTTTAACTTAATTGTTATAGTTGTTTTTTTTTTTCTAATAGTTATTTGG
Organism: Acacia acuminata; assembly: GCA_019022655.1. Lineage (NCBI taxonomy): Eukaryota > Viridiplantae > Streptophyta > Magnoliopsida > Fabales > Fabaceae > Acacia > Acacia acuminata. Next base: position 804,977 of record JAFJYI010000064.1, read on the forward strand.
TGTTTTTTTTCCACTTTTAATAGTTATTTGGTTTTTTTTTTTTTTTCACTTTTTAATTATTGATTGGCAATTTTGGTCTCTTCAATAGTTATTTGGCCCAAACGCTCTTTGGGTAATAATTGTTTGGCAAATTTGCATCTTCACCCTAGATTAAAATGTCTGCAACCAAACCATACATAACCTTGACATATATAAGCAAGCCGAATCACAATTTATTTGCATTTGAGAAGAGCTTGAGGGTTTGTGGTTTGCCCATGCCCTCTTTCATTGCCATAGAGTTTGAAAAATATGAAGTAAATAAAAGGAAACACAAACATATGTGTGTGTATATAAAAGAAGTATGTTTTAGTTAAAAACAAAAACTTAAACCTTTATTAACTACGCCTTAAAATTTAATAAAATTTTACTATCTCTAGTCTTAATTATAGGAACACTTTTGTAGTGTAATTTGCACTATAAAAATGTTCATATAATTAGAACCGAAGATAGTAACTTTTAAGGGAAAAAACAAACAACTTGTTTTTACCATTGAAGTAACACCTTTATACAGTTTTGGGCTCCTTAACTCCAATTGTTAGCTTTTAAGGTGTGATTGCCAAAAACTTGTTTTGACCATTAAGAGTGTTGTGATTGTCATGAGTCCCATATCAGAAAGGTCAACTTGTGCAATGGTTATCTTTAATTTTTTTAATTACTAAAAGGGTAAAGTATATTTTTAATTAGTTAACTATAAAAGAGGTTTTATTTTAGTCTTTTAACTTTTTAAAAAAATTATGTTTTTCGTCCCTTTAATTAATAGGGTTAACTTCATTAAATGAAAATTGTTGAGTCACCACGCTATAAAATGTCAACATATCTTTCTAGAATATTTATTTTAAAATTTAAATATAAAAGTAACTATATATTAAAGAATTAAAATTTGTTGAAAAGTAGTGAATGAATATTAAAAAATGTTGAAAAGATGAAAATTGAGTATTGGAGTAGTGAATTAATTATGCTCTTAATTGTAATTGATTAGGTGCCCTTTCAGATTTACATTTTATATGCAACGCAATGTATGTGTGAACGTTTCTAAAAGCCAAATGATAATTGAGTTAGATCAAGTGATGTGATTTATTAATATAATGAATTGAATATGTGGTGATATATAATGTTAAAAATATTATATAATCTTACAAATACGTTAAGATGAAAATTATATAGAGAAACATTTTTTAATTTTGGCATGAATAGTCATGCGTGCCTGTCAAAAAAATTATATAAGACTTGAAAATCTAAACTTTGAAGTTCCATTTTTCCGGAAAAAAAAGTTATATTAATTCATTTTTATATTTTATTTAAATTGGACCCTTTTGAATACCTTTTAAAAGCATCAATAATAAACTTAGTGTTAGACGCTATTTTTGTAATTACATATTCTTAACTTCATGTTACCTCAAATTCTAAACGTAAGACCTGATTTGTAGTTTAAAATATAGGGTTAAGAGGCAATAATAATGCCCCGAAAATTTCTATTGAAGAATATTAGGTGTCTAAAAGTTTTCGAAAGGTCAACGTGTTGCCCCGAAAATTAAAAAAATGGGGCAATATTGATGTGCTATTTCTTTCATAATTCGAGGGTAGAAGCCTCTTCTGAAGTGATATTGCTCATTTGAAAACTTGCAAACACCCAATGCTCCCCGGTGGAAACTTCTGGAGTATGTTTGCTCTTTAATCCTAAAATGTAACATAGACTAGGTAATAAAGGAATATTGTCTTTTCAAACTTTCACGATATGCTCCACTTAAATATTTAAGTTTTTTCTGTTAGGATAGTAATGCCACATAAATGTCTCTATGTGTTATCCAAATGGCAAACAGATCAACTTGCATCAATATACAATTTTTTATTTTCCCTAAAATAAATTTTTCTATTGATAAAAAAAAAAATTTGATGTTTGAAAAAAAAAAATCGAGTTTCTTAATATTCCAGCGAATACTCTGCCTCCAGCCCCTCCACCAAGAGTCAGCTTCTTTTTTTTTTTTTTTTTTTTTTTTTATGGGAAAATTACATATAGGTCCCAAGGAAGAAAGATATTTACATTTAGGTCCCTTGAAATTACGAAATTACTCGAAGTCCCAAGAGACTTCGAGTAATTATTTCAGAATGTAAAACTATTTTGCTGCCCATAGTGCATATTTCACACGAAGCGATTAACAACACAAAATGCATAAATTAACCACAACTTCTGAAAACCTTCAATTTGTCATGTCTCACTTCCAGAAGTTGTGGTTAATTTATGCATTTTGTGTTGTTAATTTATGCATTTTGTATTGTTAATCGCCTCTGGAAGTGAGACATGACAGATTGAAGGTTTTCAGAAGTTGTGGTTAATTTATGCATTTTGTGTTGTTAATTTATACATTTTGTGTTGTTAATCGCCTCTGGAAGTGAGACATGACACATTAAATGTTTTCAGAAGTTGTGGTTAATTTATGCATTTTGTGTTGTTAATCGCCTCTGAAAGTGAGACATGACAAATTGAAGGTTTTCAGGAGTTGTAGTTAATTTATGCATTTTGTGTTGTTAATTTATGCATTTTGTGTTGTTAATAGCTTCTGTGTGAAATATGCACTATGGGCAGCAAAATAATTTTACATTCTGAAATAATTACTCAGAAGTCCCTTGGGACTTCTGAGTAATTTCGTAATTTCAAGGGACCTAAATGTAAATATCTCTCTTCCTTGGGACCTATATGTAATTTTCCCTTTTTTTGGGTACTCCCACCAAGAGTCAGTTTTAATATATGACGATGCGTCATCCATCATGTATGCTCTCCATTTCTTTTTATTTATTTATTTATTTATGTATGCTTTCAAGTCTCTATATTTCTACCAAACTAAATTTACTTGTAAGGACATTAAAATTAATACTCCCTCCGGTCCTAATTATAAAAACAAAAGTATTCATATAATTAGGATCGGAGGTAGTAGTAGTTTAATATAAAGTATTATAAGGGTAAGTTTGGTTTTCAGTTTGACAAAGATCCATTTTCCACACAAATTCATTTAGCAAAAGTCAGTTTGGTAAGAGTTTGTCATTGTAAGGAAATTTATGTTTGGATATATTTTACTCAATAGTTTAGTGAGTTTAAAAAATTGAAAGTTGGTTGAACGATATATAATTAATTATACTTTTAAATGTATGATAATTACTAAAAGAGACGTGGATTTTATGATATGTAATTTTTGTTAGGTAAAAATTGATTTATTGGTCAATGTGAATATAATCTAATGACATGTAAGCTCTTTTGTAAGTAGAAAGTCGTAGATTTGATCCACACGGTCAAGACTCCTTCTATTAAGACCAACCCCATATTACGTTTTGTAAATTTTCACCCCAAATCGGAAGTCATGTATTCGACCTGCAGAGCTAAAGCTCGTTCCATTAAGATCAATATATGTTGGTTATATTTTGTAACTTTTCACTCTGGTGTATTTTAGCATTTTAAGTAAACATTAGTCAAGGAATTTGTTTAGGTTCTAAATAAAAATCCTTAATCTACCTAACTTTCCAAAGTTATAAATTTTTTCCTTTAATTGGGATCTTGAGATCGTTTGTATGTAAACAAAAACAATTAGGAGTGTTCAGTGACCTTTAATCTTGGAAATTCATTAATACATTCCTTTCTGAAAGTTTTCTTTTGACCTAAACACATTGAAGTGTTTGTTCTTTTCAGAATATGTTTTGTAATTGTAAAACTAATTAAAATTTTCCAATATAACACTTGTTTAGTTACCAATGGAATGGCCTAGAGTTCAGGTTAAAAAGGGATAAAATTTATGGGATCATCAAAAAAAGTCTCAGTGACAAGGAAGTAACATTTTCTTGGAAGGGTGGGGATTGCTTTGTTTCTCTGGACATTATTCTAATTTGACAAATCTGAATCTAGTTCTCTTGTCCAGTCCAAAACTGATTCAGGGGACTCGCAGCTCTCAAAAACAATATGTTTTTAAAGGCAAGTACAACAAAGTATATTGATCATTACAAACACACAAGAATAAATTCATCAAATAACAACATCTATATTTTCAAGGAAGAGCATAAGATAACATAGAATTTGCATGGTGAAATCTAAACAGAAAATTCTAAACAAATACTGATTCTAATTCACCAATGATCCAAAGAACACACATCAGCTCCTAGTAGGAAAACTGCTTACACAAATCAATTTAATTCTTTCCTCAACTATAAATGAAATAAATTGCAAACGAACTCAAATTTGCTTTGCTTATTTTTGTCCCCTCTTGAATGATATAACACCAATACATTACATGGACAAGTCCCAAACCATCCTTACACCAGAAGGCAACAATTAATTACACGCGCGCATGTGTGTGTTTTTTTCTTTTTAAAAAGGCAAAACAATTTGATGCAGTAGAACTATAGAAGTCTAATAAAACTACTTCCACCGAAGACTAAATCAATTTCAATAAATCAATGACAAAGCATTAAAATTGCCACACAAATAACTAAATTTCAAGAATTTCCACTCCGATCCACAAGTTAGGGGGAGGGGGCGAGCAGACATATATGAATGACTGAACAAAACTTAAACAAATTGTGACATCTTAATGAAATGTAGCACATAAAGCGAACAATGCCCACTTCCAATGGAAGGTTCCACAACAAAAAATGTACAAGTTTATAATATCAAAAGGTAATGGAAGAGGAGGAAAACTTGAACTCAAGCAAAGAAAAAAGGGAAAATGCATTCATTAATCGAAAATAGAGGAAAACCAAAATTGAGTGCAATGTAAATAGATAGAAGAACTAGATAACTCCCATTGATTGTCGATATGTCAAGCAATATCGTCAAGCAAGAAACCCAAAACCATAACTAGATAACCCTATAAAATATTCCTACAGAAAATGAATATGGAAAGAGCAGAGTAAACAAAGTAAATTGAAAGAAAGAGGCTTTAATTTAAAGCAACGAGAGGGAGGGAAGCATTGATTACTCCTGACCTCTCAATCTCATACAATATAATAAACCAGGTTATAATTTTCACCGAAAAAAGCAGAAAATTGGCATAGTAAAGGACAAAAAAACCCAAATTAGAGGAATGTCTACTATTAAATATCAACATTCTGGATAATTCTAAAAAACATCAAATAGTATAGTTATATAAGTTCTAAAACATTAGAGATTACATGTCACCAAAAGTTGTTCAACAATGTAAATCTCCAACGTAATAAATTGGACCTATTACCAATATTCTTCAATGTAGTTGTTGCCAACTGATACAAGGCTTTTTACATAATTGTAAATACCATGAACAGCACCCTCACAATGGGGAATATCGGACCACTTTTCTTCATCAGTAGTGGGATTCATCATATATAGAACATCACTTCTTTCTGGATCACCATGCCTTTTTCTTCATCATCATGCTCTTCAGAATCAGGTTTGCAAACAATTTCATTCCTCCAAATAGTCATTGAATCTGACTTACATGGAAGTGGGATCCCAGGATATCTTTTAGTCCACATCCATGTCTGCCCAGATGCACATGTACCCTCATCTAACACCCACAAATCAATATATAAGGTATTTGACCATCATATTCCCATTTGTAACAAAGTATGGCAAGTTTGTTCTCATAAAAAGTAAGCATTTTAACAGCATAATAGTCTATTTCGGGCCCTAGTATCACTGTAAAAACTTCCTTTGCTATGTCAAATGAAACTATCACATCAACCTTCTAAATATAATCTTCAGCCCCCCAAATATAATCTTCAGCCCCTGGAACTCAATACTGTCTTCACCCTCCTTCTTTTCACCAACTAGCTTTAGCCCAGACCAAAATATGGCTCCATTAGCCGTGACAGTTTCAGGATTAAGGGTGCATTTGGTTCAACGGAGGGGAGGGGGAGGGGGGATTTTAATGGAGGGAGGGGGAGGGAGGGGAAAGGAGGGATTTTAATATTACCTTGTTTGGATTGATCGAAGGAAGCGGAGGGGAGAGATTTTAATGTTACCTTGTTTGGTTTAGAAGGGGAGGAGAGGGAATTTTTTTAACATTGACAACTTTACCCTTATAATGGAAGAGGGGTTTAATGTTACTTTATTTAATTCGAGAAGGGGAGGGGAAGAAAATTATCTTCACACGTACAACTTTACTTATATTATAAGTGATTTTTTTTTTTCAAATTTTATTAAATGTATTGTAACGTTTAATTATAAATAACATTTTTATGCCCCAAAATGAAAATTAACATTTAAAACATATATATATGTATATATTGAAAATCAAGACAATATTTTATCAAGCTATACAAATCAACCACCAAGCTAAGCAGTGGCATGCATATGATACCATAATTTTGACAAATTAAGTGTAGAGATAAAATATGCACGGGTTTTTTTAAATGGGTAAAAAATGTTCTTCATACCAAAATAAAATCAAACACTATCATTTACCAAAATAAGAAGTTCTTCATACCAAAAAATGAATAGTGGCATCAAATGCCATAAAAAAGCATATTAAAATAAGTAAGGTAGCACCAAAATCTAACAAAAGACATCCGCAAAATAAAATGTCCTCAAATTTATTTTCTAAGCAAATGAGCTAATCTAATCACTGAAAACCATTCGCATAATGACTTTTTTGCGCCGATGAGTGGGGCATTGAATCACTGCTCTCATGGCAGGTCAGTCTCATCAGTTGCTTAAGATATATGAATTCATTCTTCAGAATGATCTCTCAAGAGTAGTAGTATATTGTGAATGCTAGAAATTGCTAAAATAGTCTTTGCATCTTTTGCTCAGATGAAAAACATTTTGGCGCCAGGTGTTGCTGATCCCCACGGCCGGTGGCATAGCTGCAAGCTTGATATAAACAAGTGCTCACGGGATCAACTTGATGTAATGCAAGGTAAATAACATAACAGTACTATCAGAAATCCTTTAAACAATAAATACTTGAATTATAACTTTCCAAGACCTCATTCTTGTGCATTTTCTGGTTTTCAGGTTTCTGGTCAGACTTTTTGAGGGCATTGGCTGTGGTGGGCAACACTTCGTCAAAGGGAATGTTTATAGACTCTTCCTATGCCCACTGCCAAACAGGAACACAGGAGAGATGGTTAAGAAGTGACTCTCCAGTGCTGCAAAAGACAGTGAGAGACTAACAAATACAAATACTTCTTGATTTTTTGTCTGGATATTTGGTTCATTATTTGTTTTTCCCTTTATGTCCACTTGAAAACATAACCTTTATCTAAATATAAAAATCTGCAGACAATTGCAAAAGCAATAGGAGACTGGTACTTTGACCGAAGTCCTTTCCATCAGATTGATTGCCCCTACGCTTGCAACCCCACTTGTCACAACCGTGTTTTCGAGCCGGATGAACTTACAGTATAGATTCATTTCCATGTCATAGTATAATATCATTCTCATGAATTGTGCTCATTGGCTAATTAGCTTGATCTTGAATAAGGAAAAAACATGTGATTTATAATTTATTGTGTCATCATCAAGATATGTAGAGGCTGCCGCTGCACTAAGCTTGAGTGCTGGGTGCCCTCCAATCATTATTCAATGTTACAACTGTATTGTATTCTTAAATCTTAATAGAATCTGTTCGTTCTAATCTAGTTACCATTACTTGAACATCTGCTTTACCTTGTAATGCCATTAAGAGGATGATATGTTCTGTGAATGTTAGAAAAATGCTACGAATGCACCAAATAATGCAACAAATAAAACTTCTAATACATCATCATCAGCTGCGGGGGCCAGCCTTCCAAATTTATCAATGGAGGTGAGCTGAATTGCTTATCTTGCAATTAGACAATAGTACTGATGCCACAACACAAGAAATTGAAGAATTAATGCTTTGACTCCAAGTAATTGTTTTGTTCTTCTCCAAATATGTTTGAAAGCAGTATTAAACTTTGCCTGGGTACTCTTTTTTTGTTCGGGGGAGGAATGTTTTAGCTGCCGTAGTGCTGTGTGAGTTTGCCACTAGAAAAACAGGACTTGGCTCGCCAAAATTCAAAAGAAGAAAAGGGGAAAAAAACAGAACTTTAAGCAAGATGATGATGGACAGCAAATAAATGCAGCCACATACATCTTTAATATGGAACAAAATCTGCAAATTTTCCCATGAATATAAATATTGAAGGACCCGAAACAGACATGAAACTTGCCTATCAATAATCGTTTTGGGTTTTGGACGGCAAATTGCTCTGTAGAAAACCGAAGGTTGCAACGCCAGAATCTGATTCTTCTTAGGCTTAGCTTTCAAGAATCCTTATAAAGAAATGAGCCAATTCAGCTTCCTTCGCACCAAATGAAGTTTCAGTTTTTCTGCTTTAGGTCTCAACCTGGTTGCCTTTTTATTCATCGCCTCTTATCTGCTTTTCTTTTGCATCCCATATGACCGATTCATTTCTTAAGGAGGAAGATGAAGAACGAACCAACAAACACCAGCAACGATAGAAACAAAGCACGACGACAGACACACTGCAGGGACAAGACAAACATACCAGCATAAGGGTATGTTAGGAATAATAAAAAAATTGCAGGGGCATCTTTGTCCACTGACACACTAATTTTAATAATCCCTCCGAATCCGTCCGATTTGGGGGGTGACATTTTTTAGGGGAGGGAGGGGAAAATTTTAAAAAATTTCCCCTCCCCTCCTAAAAAATATCATCAGCCAAACGAGGGGAGGGGGCTAAAATCCCTCCATCCTCCTCCCCTCCCCTCCGATCCCCTCAAACCAAACAGACCCTAAGTCTCACCCCTCTCAAGTTCCCAATATCAATTGCTTTCCAAGTCCCCCTATTTAACGAAAACACTTCCACCTGAGTAACCACATCATAAGACTTAGCATAAGTTCTTACTATCTCGTAATCATTAATAATCGAACTAAACCCAAATCCTGTTACGCAGTCATTAAAGTTAGAAAAGTCACTTCTATTCCAAAGAACATGTCTCACTGCTGTAGTCGCAGGATTCCACAATCTAAGCGAATAAGGAGATTCGAACGGATAAATTTCAAGACAAAGGAGGCCATTGCAGGAACCCACAATACGAGCAGTCCTTAAGGAATTGTTCGAAGGTGGTCGAACCTCACGGACTTGCAGCCCGCAATCCAACAGAATCAAGCGCGGGAGCAAAGGAAAAACAACTCCATAATATTCCAAAAGAAGAGAAGGGTTTTGATGAGTAGACTGTTGAAGGTGGTCCACGATGAAAGACGGATTTTGTATAAGATTTTTCCAATCTTTACACACACATTGAAATCGGATGAGAGATTTTACCGAAGTCGTTTGAGAATGTTTCGATGATGTGTGAGGAAGAAACAGCACGTCGGGATCCATTGCCGTCTGATTCATGATGCTCGGCTCGATCTAATTGCTCGAGAAGAAAGCCCTTGCAATCAACAAAGCCTTTAGGAGTTGTCAGTTATTTTACTCATCAACTAATTTCTCGAAGAAAGCCCTGGCAATCAACTAAGAAAATACTCCTTAGAAATTCAAAATGTCAGATACCACTTCATAATAATAAAAGCAATTGTAAATTATTTTATTATTCTTCTTAATCTTGTTATTATCATTTTGAAATTCAAATAGTATTTTGAGTAAATACCCTTTCTAATCCCGGAAAAAAACACAGACCCGATTTTGAAATCACACAAAGAAAACCCATTTTTAGTCCCTGAAAAGGACGAATAAAGATTGATTGGTGAACATTTTGATCCTCGCAAATTTCCAAAAACCCATTTTTAGTCCATAAAAATGTCATATTTTAGTCCCTAGGGATAAAAATAGGGTTTGTATTTTTTTCCAAGGTCGAGTAAAGGATATTTACTCTAGTATTTTTATGTCACTCTCCCTTGTCACTTTGTACCCAAAAAAATGATAACCACTCTCAACTTAAATACAAGTCATATGTATGAAAAAAGTTTCGGTCTAACGTGGAAGTTATTTGTAGGGCAATTATTGATATTTTTAAGAGTATATACCCTTTTGGTCCCTAAAAAAGAAACATGGTCCCTCAAACAACGAAAACCCCTTTTTAGTCTTTGAAAAAGACGAATAAGGGTTAATTGGTGAACATTTTGGTCCCTTGAAAATTTCTCAAAACCCCTTTTTAGTCATAAAAAAGTCTCATTTTAGTCCCGGGGACGAAAAATGGGGTCCGTGTTTTTTTTAGGGACCCAAAAGAGTATTTACTCTATTTTTAAATTATTGATAACCACCTGCATGGCGTAGCTAAAGCTTTCTTCTTCGTCTTCTTCTTTGGGGTTGAGTTTTGATGTGCCGTTCGATTTCTGTGTGAGCTTTGGGGCCATTTTTGGTTTGAATTCAAGCTCACCTGTGAATCTAGTTGTGAGATTTCCATGTGTGTATAAAAGTAGTATGTTTTACTTAAACCAAAAACTTAAATCTTATTAATTATATCTTAAAATTTAATAATTTTTTAACTTTTGAGGAAAAAACAAACAACTTGTTTTTGCCGTTGAAGCAATGACTTTATATGGTCTTGGGCTCCTTGACTCCAAGGTATGTTTGGTTTGAGTTTGAGGGAAGGGGAGGGGGGGAGGGGGGGGGACTTTTAGGAGGACATTGACCATTTTGCCATTAATGAGAGGAATATTCTTTTTTTGTGAGAGTATATATTAGAAATATTAAAAATTATCTGTGGGCAATTTTATAAAGATGAGAGAAAAAATTTCTCCCTCAACTTTCCCCCCCCTCCCCTCAAACCACAGACCCCAAATATTAGCGCTTGAGGTGTGATTGCCAAAAACTTGTTTTGACGATCAAGAGTGTTGTTATTATCATGAGTCTCATATTAGAAAGGTTAACTTGTGCAATGGTTATCTTTAATTTTTTTTAATTACTAAAAGGGTAAAGTATACTTTTAATCATTTAACTATAACAAAGGTTTTATTTTTAAAAAAAAAAAAAAAAATCTGTTTTTAGTCCTTTTAATTAATATGGTTAACTTCACTGAATGGAAAATGTTGAGTCACCACGCTTTAAAATACCAACACTAAAATATTTATCTTATAATTAAAATATAAAAGTAACCGTATATTAAAGATTTAAAAAGTGTTGAAAAGTAGTGAATCAATATTAAAAATGTGTTGAAAAGATGAAAATTGAGTATTGGAGTAGTGAATCAATTATGCTCCTAATTGTTATTGATTAGGTGCCCTTTCAGATTTTACATTTTATATGCAACGCCATGTATGTGTGAACGTTTCTAAAAGCCAAATGATAATTGAGTTAGATCAAGTGATGTGATTTATTAATATAATGAATTGAACATGTGGTAATATATAATGTTAAAAATATTATATAATCTTACAAATACGTTAATTAAGATGAAAATTATATAGAGAAAATTTTCAATTTTGGCATGAATAGTCATGCGTACGTCCCCGTCAAAAAAAAAAAAAAAAAAAAAAAATTATACAAGACTTGAACATCTGAACTTTGACGTTCCATTTTTCCACCAAAAAAAAAAGAACAGTTATATTAATTCATATTTATATTTTATTTAAATTGGACCCTTTTTAACACCTTTTAAAAGCATCAATAATAAACTTGGAGTTAGAACCCTATTTTGGACATATTTTTAACTTCATGTCACCACAAATCCTAAAAGTATGAAATATAGGGTTAGGAGGCATTAATAATGCCCCAGAAGTTTTTATTGAGGAATATTGGGTGTCTGAAACTTTTCGAAAGGTCAATGTTGTCCCAAAAATTAAAAAAATGGGGTAATGTTGAGGTGCTATTTCTTTCCTAATGCAGGACAGATGAGGATAGAAGCCTCTTCATTGCTTCCAAACATGGTGAGAGGTGGAAGAATGAAATGAGGAGGAGGAAGTTTGAATGAGGCAGCAGGGAAGATGGTGACATGGCATAATTTTAGAATAACATGCGGCATAACACACAAAGCCAACACAACATAGATTGATTCACCTCGTTTAGGTTTCTTAACGGAGAGGTAACATTGCCTCATTTTTAAAACTTCCGTTGTAATATTGCCCCTTCAAAAACTTGCAAACACCCAATGTTCTTCAGTGGAAACTTCTAGGGCATGTTTGTCATTTAACCCTAAAATGTAATACTACCTCCAATCCTAATTATAAAAACACTTTTGTAGTGTAATTTGTACTATAAAAGTGTTCATATAATTAGGACCGGAAGGAGTATAAACTAGGTAATAATAAAGAAATGTTATCTTTTCAAACTTTGACGATATGCTCCACTTAAATATTCAAGGTTTTTTCTTTTAAGATAGTAGGGCAACGTATATGTCTCTCTGTGTTATCCAAATGGCCAACAGATAAACTTGCATCAATATACAATTTTTAATTTTTTTTTCCTAAAATAATTTTTGCTATTGATCAAAGAATTGAAGTTTGAAAAAGAAAAATCGAGTTTCTTATTACTCCAGAGAATACTCCATGCCTCCAGTCCCTCCACCAAGAGTCAGTTTTAATATATGACGATGCATCATCCATCATGTCTGGCTCTACATTTCTTTTTCTTTTTTCTTTTATTTATTACACACACACACACCCCCATGTGTGTGTGTGTGTACGCGCGTGCGCGCGTGTGCGTGTGAGTGTGTGTGTGGTGTGCGCGCGCACACGTGTGTGTGTGTGTGGTGTGTGTGTGTGTGTGCACGCGCGCGCGCGTGTGTGAGCGTATGTGTGTGTGCGCGTGCGTGTGTGTGTGTGCGTGTGTGTGTGTGTGTTTTCTTTTTAGAAAAACAAAACAACTTGATGCAGTAGAACTGTAGAAGTCTAAAAAAACTACTTCCATTGAAGAGTGAAGACTAAATCAGTTTCAATAAATCAATGACAAAGCATTAAAATTGCCACACAAATAACTAAATTTCAAAAATTTCCAATCCCATCCACAACTTTGCAGAGTGGGCGAGCAGACATATATGAATGACTGAACAAAAAAAAAATTGTGACATCTTAATGAAATGTAGCGCATAAAGTTGACAATGCTCATTTCCAATGGAACGTTCCACTACCAAAAATGTACAAGTTTAAAATATCAAAAGGTAATGGAAGAGGAGGAAAACTTCAACTCAAGCAAAGAAAAAACGGAAAATGCATTCATTAATCCAAAATAGAAGAAACCAATGTTAGTTCTCTATGTGTTTTGATGATAACTGACAATTGCAAACGGGTTTGAATATTTTTGGCAAGTTAAAATAAGCTTTGAAGCTTGCAAATTTCATTTCAAAAATGTTCGTAAGTGTCGAACTCGAGCCTAGACAGCGAACTCGAGTTCGTTGCACAGAAGAAGCCAAACTTGCCGAGTTCAACGTTTGAACCCGAGACATGACCAAAGGTTTATATATGTGAGTCTTGGATGAACTCGAGCCCATGAGTATGAACTCGAGTTCATGAGAGTCGAAGAGCATTTAGAGTTTAAAACATTTCTGAACTCGTGACTTCATTTTCCAAACCTCCGTTCACACCTCCGAGAGAATATTTTCAATGAGTTTACAAATATGTGAACTCGAGTTCATAATGATGAACTCGAGCTTACCTCTCGGGGAAGAAATTTTCAAATGAGATTTTCATGAACCTCGGTTTACCTCTATGAACCTCGGGTTTGCTTCAAGCTAAAAGCTTTCTTGAAGTTTTTCCTAAGTTAAGCAAACTCGAGTTTAAACTTATGAACTCGAGTTTGTGGCTTACAGAAAGCCTTTATCATTTTTCAAATGGACAAACCTGAGACACGTTCTATAAACCTCCGGTTTGCCTCGGACCAAAAGCACTCCTTGAGTTCACTTAAGTAGGTGAACTCGAGTTCACACCGCGAACTCGAGTTCATGCCTCAGAGAGCAAAATGATTTTTCAACACAAGAGAACTCTAGAGTGTGTCCAGGGAACCTCCAGTTCATGTTTTAAACATTACAACTTATTTTGTCATGAACAGTGTTAAACTCGAGCATGCTCACTTATAGGCTCGAGTCTAAGTCTTGAGCAAATTGTATGTTTAGGTGAACCCCCGATGGTTTCCTCGACAAAAGTCTGAACTCGAGTTCAGACATGCAAGCTCGAGTTCAGTCCTGAACAAAGATTTCAAACCTCAAACATATTTTACAAACCTCCGGTTCATGTCTTACAGAGACAAATCTTTTGTACAAAATAAAGAGCAAACTCGAGCCTAGTTATGCGAACTCGAGTTCGTGGCTTGGGAACAGATGAACGCATTTTTGTTGAAAAGTTCAGTCTTCAATTTCACTTAGGATTTAATCGCAAAATGGTTGTATATGATTTATATGATTCTTATTTATATTTCTAACCAATCTTAACCAGTTTGCTTGTGAGATTTCAGAAGATATGAATTTAATTTGAAAATCAAGAAAGCAATATGCAAGTTGCAATATTTTAACATATACTTCAAAGACAAAAGCAAATGGAAGACAGGCTGGCAAGATGGGCAACCATTTCTCAATGCGGCATAACGTAGCCTCCACCAACTAAAGCTGAACTTCACCACTCTACCAACAAGACAATATGGGAGACAACATTGAAGAGCCAAACCTCATCATATTCAAATCTGAAATTGGCTCCAGCTGCAATATTCAAATGGCAACAACTACAACAGCTAGATTCTTAAAGAAACAACCATAACAGCTATATTTTCGAATGGGTTTGTTTCACAACGGATCTATAACGTTCATCCACTTCAAATCACTATAAATGCATGAAGATTTGAAGTCCGGAAGGAAGAGAAGACATACACGTAAAAACGCACACAAGAACATCAGTCTTTTACTGCTATATTACTTTCATCTGTATCTTTGATACATTGTGCTTCAGTGCTCATTCTTATTCACTCTTTGAGAGAGTTCATTTCTGTAAATCATTCATTGTAAGAATCTCAAAGTTGTGGGACTTTGAGGTTGGGTTATCGATTACAACTTGTAAGGGGAGTGTATCCAGAGAGAGGATAACTCTTGAGTGCGAGTGTGTAACTCGATTTGAGTGATAGTAGAAAAACCGAGAGTCTGGGACGGACGTAGGTCAAGAGTTTAGACCGAACCAAGTATAAATCTTTCGTGTCAAGCTCTTCTTCTCTAGCTCCACTTTACTTCCATATTTATCTGTTGAGTGGGTGACTGCAAAAGAATTTTAAAATCCCCAATTCACCCCCCTCTTGGTGATTTCCTTCACTTTCAACCAAAAGTGAGTGCAATGTGAAAAGATAGAAGACCTAGATAACTCCCATTGATTGTGGATAGTTAAGTAAGATAATCAAGCAAGAAACCCAAAACCTAAACTAGATAACCCCATCAATTATGCCTACAGAAAATGAATATGGAAAGAGCATAGTAAACAAAGAAAATTGAAAGAAAGAGGCTTTAATTTAAAGCAAAGAGAGGAAGGGAAGCATTGACAACTCCTGACCTCTCAATCTCATACAATGTAATAAACCAGGGTATAATTTTCACCTAAAAAGCAGAACATTGGCATATCAACGGACAACAAAATCCAAATAAGAGGCATGCCTGCTATTAAATATCTGCATTCTGGAAAATTCTAAATAACATCAAATAGTAGAGGTATATAAGTTCTAAAACATTAGAGATTCCGTTTCACCAAAAGTTGTTCAAAAATGTAAATCTGCAACATAATAACTTGGACCAGTTATCAAGATTATTCAATGTAGTTGTTGCCAACTGATACAAGGCTTTCCACATAATTGTAAATACTACGAATAATCTCATAATAGGGAATAACAGACCTTTTTACTTCATTCGTAGTGAGATTCGTCATATATAGAACATTTCTTCCTCCTCCATCATCATGCTCTTCAGAAATAGATTTGTAAACAATTTCATTCCTCCAAATAGTCATTGGATGTAACGTACATGAAAGGGGGCTGCTAGTATATCTTTTAGTCCAGCTCCATGTCTGCCCAGATGCACATGTACCCTCATATAACACCCACAATTCAATCACATAAGGTATTTCATCATCATCTTCCCAAGTGTCACAAAGTATGGCAAGTTTGTTCTCATAAACAGTAAGCTTTACATGAGCATCATAGTCTAATTCGGGCCTTGGTATCACGGTAAACACTTCCTTTGCTATGTCAAATGAAACTATCACATCAACCTTATATTCAGCCTCCGCAATATAATCTTCATCCTCCTGGAAATCAATATTGTCTTCACCCTCCTTCTTTTCACCAACTAGCTTTACCCCAGACCAAAATATGGCTCCATTGGCCGTGACAGTTTCGGATTTAAGTCTCACCCCTTTCAAGTTCCCAATATCTATTGCCTTCCATGTTCCCCTATTTAACGAAAACACTTCCACCTTAGGAACCATGTCATAAAACTTAGCATAAGTTCTTACTATCTTGTAATCATTAACAATCAGACTGAATCCAAATCCTTTCACGCAGTCAGCAGGGTAAGAAATGCCAGTTCTTGTCCTAGGAACATGTCTGATTGCTCTAGTCGCAGGATTCCACAATATAAGCGAATGAGTAGGTGTAGGTTTGATAAACTGATGGATTTCAAGACAAACGAGGCCATTGCAGGAACCCACGATACTAGCATTCAGGAAGGGATTGTTCGAAGGCGATTCATGAACTCCACGGGCTTGCGACCGAATCCAGCGAATCAAGCACCGAGACCAAAGGAAAACGAATTTCAATACATTCCAAAAGAAAGAAGGGTTTTGATGAGTAGATACGAAGGTGGTCCGCGATGAAAGATGGATTTTGTATGAGATTTTTCCAATCTTTACACACACACTGAAATCGGATGAGAGATTTTACCGAAAGTCGTTTGAGAATGTTTCTGATGATTTCGTGAGGAAGAAAGAGCACGTCGCTATCCATTGCCGTCTGCTTCATGATGCTTGGCTCGAACTAATTTCTCAGAAGAAAGCCCTCGCAATCAACAAAGCCATTAGGATTTCATCCCGGATCGCTGGGTTATGTACTCTAATTTTATTTTACTGAACCAAGTCCAAAACCATTGGACCAAAGGCTTTGGTTTGGGCCACGAACCAAAAACTTAAGTATATATTAATTCAAAATATAAATGATTACTACTTTGTACCCAAAAAAATAAATGAGAACCACCCTACTTAAATAGGACTAGGTTTCAGTCCACTGCTCATTGCTATCCTCGAGGTCCACTTCTTGAAATAGCGCCTTTTTGGCCTAAAAACAACACTGATGCTCCTTTTTTTTTTTATACATATTTTAGGGTACCGTAGGTACTAAAAAGATACTTCAGGATATAGATCGGTACTAAAAAAATTACTTCATGATGTTGAAAAAATATTTTAGAATGTTGAAAAAATATTTTAAGGTAATCGACCGGGTACTAAAAAGATATTTCAGATCTTGACTTATACTAAAAAATACTTCATGATCTTGAAAAATTATTTCAGGATTTTAAAAAATTATTTTAGATCACAAAATAATTTTTCAAGATCATGAAGTATTTTTTCATTACTACCACTATCCTGAAGTATCTTTCTAGTATTAGTCAAGTATCCTAAAATATTTTTTCAACATCCTAAAAAAAAATTTCAACATCATGAAGTACCAATCATTATTTTTTTAGTACCGGTCATTATTCTAAAGTATCTTTTTAGTACCTACAGTACCCTGAAATATGTATTAAAAAAAGGAGCATCGATGTTGTTTTTGCGCCAAAAGGGTGATATTTCAAGAAGTGGACCATAGAGGATAGCAAGTAGAAGTGGACTGAAGCCAGGTCCGCTTTAATACAAGTCATCTTTGCGTGAAAAAGTTTGATTGGTAGTTATTGATATTTTTTTAATTTTACTCTTAATTAATTTTTATTGGGAAAATAGAAGTGTGAAAATCATTTGTAAAGAAAAGGAGACAAAATTTTGGTAAGGGAAGATATTGAAATTTAATACATTACTTAGTATGCGAGAATGAGGTATAAGTTACTTATATTTATGTATAAAGTGATATACTACCTCCAATCTTATTTATAAGAACCTGATGACTGAATTGTGCGGCCTAAAAAAATAGTTAAAAATAATAAATATGTCTTGAAATATTTTTTTTCCAAGTATGCCCTTGTTGAAAGAAAAATAGAGTAAAAATAAGTATCATCAACCCTTTAATTAATGCAATATAAATAATGGGGATATCATTCCTGCATTTGATGTAGATAAATATATCTGCGGCGACCAAAACGACATCGTTTTACTCTTCTTTTTTTTTTAATTAATTAATGTGAAAACCAAGAGGAACATAGGACTTGACCCAAAAAAAAAAAAAAAGGATAGAGGACCCACCATGAAATAATTGTGTCTTTGAATCCGGCCACCGACGCCCTCATCTTCTCCAACACCTCATCTGGCAATGCCTCCACCACCCTGTACAAAACACCTTCAACTCCTTCCACCCCATCCACACCCTTCTTCATCCTTCGAGCCAGAAGACACAGCTCATTGCTAATTATTAGTTCTGAATTGCAATTTAACCAAATTTTATTTGTAGTGTACCCCAATTCAAAATTTGAATTCGACAAGGGATTTTCTCGAGTATTGCCGCCCCTACCTCCCGCATTGAGGAATTTCTAGCTCGTGATGGGCAAAGGAAGAGGTTGCATTCCCAACAAGAAGAATGCGCCAATCTCTATTGAGGAGAGCTGTGCGAGTATGATAAGATCTAAGAGGGATGTTATCGAGGTGCCGAGAATTGGGAGAGATCGCTCCATGGGGTTTCGATCGACTTTGCCGCCTCTTGTGGCGAGGCCGGGAGGCTTATTATTGTTGCGGGGATTATTTCCGTTAACTCTAGCCACATGACCAATTCTATCGGCCAAGAAGCTGCGAATCCTTCGGATTTCCAAATTGGACGCACACCTGCCGAAATCGGGCGGCGGCAGCCGGAGAATGGTCGGGAATGAAGCAAGACACCGTGGCGGCGCAAAGTGTTTAATGGGCACACTTCGGGCCGAGATCTAGTGGATGGAAGCGAGGAAGACCGGGATCCTCTATTCTTTTTTTTTTTTTTTTGTCAAGTCCTCTGTCCTTCTCGGTTTTCACATTATTTAAAGCAAAAAAAAAAAGAGTAAAACGATATCATTTTGGGCATTTGTAGATATATTTATCCGCATTAGATGCGTAAATGATATCCCCATAAATAATTAATGAGGGGCACAATTTTTTTTTTTTTTAAAAGCTCATTAAATGATGAGATAACCGTCATTGGACTTTTATAAAACAAACTAAGAAAATTTGAATTTTGGGCTTTTGAAACAAGATGGAATGGAGTATATTACAAAGAAAATTAATATTTTTTCCTCGTAATTTTGAGTGTAAGTTTCTATTTTTATATTGATACAATTTAATCCCTATAATTATAACTCAGTTGCAACGCAGATTCTTAAATTTTAACTTCTTTTTTTTTTTTTTACCAAATCTTAAACTTTACCTCATTCCAACTTTATCCTTATAATTTAATTTAATCATTATAAACTATAGCCTTTATGTTTTTTTAAAAATGATATATTTCATAAAACTTTGGGGTGTAGAATTTTAAATTTTAAAATTATAAAGACGAATTTGCATTGTCTCGAAGTTTAATAATTGAATTACAATCCAAACAAAATTAAAGAAATCAAAATATCAATTTTCCCTATATTTTCTATATTAAATTATACTGATTTGGTCCAAACAAGAATCACAATTTTAAATTAAATATTTTTAATTTATTGTTACTTATCAAAACATTTATATGAAATTTTCAACTTGTTAAATTCTCCCTTTCTCGAATTATTAAGCTTGTTGGATTTTAAAAATAAATTTTATGTAAATTAATATTTATTGAATTTAAAAGTGACTAACATTTTCAAACAAAACGAAATTCCAAGGATCATCATTTAAAAGTACTTAAAGCATATATTTGGAACTGTAAATGGCAAAGGATAAGGAGAAAAAAAAATGTTTGCAATAAATAAAAAGCTAATATATATGTATAATCCTTTCACTCTGTTTGGGGCATGGGTTTAAGTTATGATAGATTGGGATTAAAATTGGGTGTGAGACTTGATTGATCTTTTAAAGTCATGTATGTTAGGAAGTAATATTTGATAATAAAAAAAGACTTTCGTTAATTTTCTTTTGTAATCTAAAATAAATTATAAAAGTATAATAATACCCTTCTCACGTACACATCACCATCGTATGGCTCTCTTGCTACCTGTGTTTATCGTCAAAAGCTTATTGAAAAGATGACCCAGATTATAAAATTGTCTATGGTATACCGCCTTTTAATGTACTTTATGCATAAATACATTTTAAAGAGAACAATCATCTTTGGTTTGGCCCTGAACCAAAACCTTAAGTAAATATTAGTATTTCAAAATGTAAATAATTATGCCCCTACTTTTTGTTCTTAATATAAGGCATATTTAAATAGTTGATTTTAGTCATAAATATAAGATATAATTTTTATATTTGTCAACATTTTTTTAATACACCCATATTGATACTTTCTCAACAATAATCAAACAAGAGAGGAAAGGGGAAAATTAAATAAGATGACTGGGCATTTTAGAAAATACATGTCATCTTAACTAACTTTCTTAATTTAATCGATTAGGTAAATATATATTATACTAAGGATCAGAAGGAGTGTATTATAGAGAAAATTAATGTTTTTTCCCCTTAGTTTTGAGTCAGTTGTAACTCAATTTCTAAACTTTATCTTGATGCAATTTAATCCATACAGTTTTAAGGTAGCTATCAAACTCGAACCGACATTTGAATAGGTCGAGGTAGTGGGTCAACTCAAAGTCAACCTGTAGCGAGACATGTGGGGGATAAGAAATTTAAAAAAAATTTAAATTATCATCATAATTGATTAGCACTAATTATGCCATGTTTTCCTTGTATTTTATGACTGAATTGTATGGTGAATATGAGCTTAACTGTAGTCAATCTAAGCAAAAAGACATTAATTCATGATATAGGGAACTGAAGGATAAGAACCACTTATATCCTAAACATTTGCTAAGAAAGAATGAGTTTTGAGGCTTTATAAGAAAGTCGCATAACATAGTCGATGCCATGCTATAGCATCAGGACAACTTTACCGAAGTGCAATACAATGCATCCATGAAGCTATGGCAGAGTAAATGACGTAGTGCTATGCGGCATATGTCCTGATCTTTTGTCAAGGTTGTTTCAGAAAATATATTGCAGGGTGAGAATAGTGATTAGATTGTTGATGTATTGAAATAGAACATACGGAGGATCGAAACTGAAGATTTGAAGAATCTCGCAGTATCAGCAGAATCAATCTACCGAGATTGGAAAGAAAGATACAATTGGACCTCAACAGATTAGGAAAGGCCCAGATCAGTGAACGTACGCTGCAAGTAAGACCAGACTATTTAAGGAAACAACATTCAACCTTAAAAGGAGTCGAGTCGTCGAGAGTCAAAGACCAATCCTATATGGCCAGACTCGAAAGAAGAGTGAGAGAAGTTGCAAAGCACGAGGACTCCAAGAGAACCCAACATCCTTCCTTCCAGTGAGATGGAGTGAAGAAGACGTGGAGTGGTGATGTGACAGAGCTTCTTCCACGCTGTCGGAACCTCCATCAAGATTTCTATTTCTTTATTTTAATCTTTTATCATGGGCTATTCGTAGTACTGTTTTTGTGATTCCCTCGTCGGGTCATGAACTAATTTCTTAAGGCTGAACGAGGATAATTTTCCAAGTATAGAATGAACTCAGTTGCTAGTTTTTAATTTAATATATTCAGTTGCCTATTAGTGATTTAATTTCTTGTCGATTGGCAAGATCGAGCTAAAGCCTAGATCAGTGGCTTCGGCTTATTGAGAGGGAGTCGGGGTTAGACATATGAGAAGCAGTGATTGCTAGGCGGGTTGGTGCAAGGCTTGACCTATTATTGTAAACTTCAGAAATGGGTCTACCGCTCATGACTATACACCTTAATTTGTATTGATAATCCAACTAGAAAAATCTCCATAGACATATGGGAGAAGTACATAATAGGATTGTATGTATCGAACGCGAGAGCTTCGGTAGATTAGCGTGGTGTGGTTATCTGAATAAGTTTGCTTAAGGTGTTCATGCTGTAGCATTTGCAAGAGCTGTATAGTATGAATGCTACAACATTGCGTATAGGCAACTGGGGGAATGATATGCTTAGAAAGGATTCCAAGTTCAGTCTATCTTCTCATTGATATCTTCTTACGACTACGATCATTTAGTTAGTTTTTCCTGTTTATTAGTATAGCTATCAAAACTCCCAAACAAATCAAAGTTATTTTCTTTTTAACACAACTAATTCTGCAATTCGGTGCCATCATTTGGTATCCAGTCTCTGTGGGAGAATACTCTACTTACTCTTTATTACTTGTTTGACTGGTTCACTTGCCATCAAGGCAATCGACCAACAATAATATCATATCATCCAAAATCCATTCGATACATTGAATCACTAACAAAATAATTATATACCTATCAAACATTCTTTACAAAGTTATTTAACATATTGACATATAGTACAATTGATCCTCTAATGACACTCTAATCAATAATCATAAATATTTTTCCTAGCAAGTTCTCAAAATAGATAGATGGTAAAAAAATATTCCTATGTACAATCCTTTAATCATTAAATTAATAGTTATTAACACAAAAATTATCATTAACTTTGATTAATATTGTCATCTACCCCCATTATATATATATATATATATATATATATATATATAAGGCAATTGGGTTAACCAAGCAACTTCCTAGGGTTGACTAGGTTACCCAGGTTGGGACATGGTCACTTGGGTTGCATATAATTCTAGGTCAGGGACCTTCCATGACCGGTTTCATGGCCGAAGTCATCGATTTTCGGGCTAACCTGGGCGGTTTGACAACCCTCATCTTAACTTATTTATAAATCAGTTTTTGAACTTTGACTTGTTGCAATTCAATCCTTATCATTTAACCATTTAAAATTTTTGTTCTTATATTTTAAAAAATAAAACAATGTATTTCATAAAACTTAAGGCCTAGAATTTTAAATTGTTAAAATTATAGACTGAGTTGCAAGGCTCAAAGTTTAATAAATGAATTACAACCGAAACAAAATTATAAAGATGAAGGATTAATTTTCCCAAAACAAATTATCTTTCTTAAAAAAGGTTAGAAAATCTGAATTCAAGAAATATAGGACAGCAAGGTGTTGATAATTTTAATCTGTTTGTGCATACTTCTTCTTTGCTTGTGTGCTATGAAAGTCACATGCATCAACAACATACAAGAGTTGTTTTGACACCACTGACTAGATAGAACTATGTTCCTCAGCCTCATGTTATCTTATTTTACTCTCAACGAACTACCAAGGGTGGCCTTCGATAGCTAAAGCTACCGGTGCTTCGACACTTTGCTCAAGGGTAATTTGCACTTTTTCATTATTTTCATGTTAATCTTATCCTCTGTTACATCAACACACATATACATATTAGACATGATATAGTATGATACCGAAAAAATAGAACAACATCTTTTGGTTAATAATATATCAAAAGATATAGCTTTTGATAGAACATAATGATGTCGTATAATCCATGTAGCCGCCTCATCTAGTGGGATAATGCTTTATTGTTATTGTGTATAGTGTGATATCTAAGATATGATAATTTGAAATTTTAGAATGAGTATAGGGGATGCATACACATTTGTATAAACTATTTATATACATAATAAACATATCTACTCATCAAAAAGTAAAATAAGTATTGCATATTCTAAAAATTATATGATAAATGTTCAAACAAACTATATGCACGGATAAATGTCCATGATAATTTACAAATAAAATATTTATTGTATATCACACAAAAAAAAATTGTTATTTATTTTTTAAATGAAAAACATCATTTGATTAAAAAAATAATAATAATAATGCAGTAGCATCACATTATCATTACACTCATGAAATCCTTTTGCTATTACACATTAAAAATACAAAAAGGTCCTATTTTACTTTGAAGCAATATGGATGAATATACAGTACAGCCGTTGTGTGCGTCCACAAGTGCAGCACACATATGGTGTCATTTCATGTATCTGATATAGATTAGTATCAGTGAATTATAGATTTTACATCTTTTTGCTAGGTGTTTTAAGAAAATATGTTTGCCTTTGGTGTTTTGGTTTCAATGTAAAGCTTTAAGCATACACCAGGCATCTGGATACAAGAGCAGGTGGAAGCATGGAAACCCATTGTGGATGCTGTTCATGCCAAAGGTGGTATCTTCTTTTGTCAGATTTGCCACGTGAGAAATTTTATTAAGATATCTTAGATTAAAATTATTTGTAAAAACCAAAGGATCAAATTGGACAGGACGAAATACCCTTAATTTAATATTTCTGGCATTTTTTTATTAAAAAAAAAAATTACTGCAAAGTTATAGGAAAGTTAGCATCAGGGCTTAGGAAATTAACCACAAAGTTTGAGCGTGTTATTCGCCAGTTATACAAGGTTACTTATATGATATAAATAAGCCACTCCCTCCAATTCCGAATGTTGGAGTTTGGAACTAATTTACAGAGATTAGGAAAATTTGGTAAATTGGTTCTTTATAAAACGAATGTGTGTTGGCTTTTTTTTATTCTTATTTAAATGCCCCATCTATTAATTGTTTACATTGGAGTATTATTAACAAAACTTATATTTGTAAAAAAAAAAAAAAAAAAAAAAAAAACTTGTATAATCTCTCCGGTCCTTGATATAAGACTCTATTTTGGAGTTGATTAAGTCCGAAATATAAGACCTAGTTCTCATATTTGTCAATCTTTTCTCAATTTGCCTCTATTGATGTTCCCTCAACAATAATCAAGTAAGAGAGAGGTGAAGGAAATTAAGTAAGATGATTAGAGTATTTTAGAAAAAATATGTCTTATTAGCTAACTTTCTTAATCTAATCAAATTAGGTAAATATGTTTTATATTAAGGACCGGAGGGAGTATCATATAAAAATCTAACTATAAGGGTAGTTTGGTAAGAATAATAAATATGGGAGGCAAAGGAGTTTGAAATCTTACATTTATGATCAAAACAAACTCTCTAATTAACTCCAACATTTAGGACTAGAGGAAGTACTTTTAAATCTTAAAGATGCTACCATGATATTTAAGAAAGTTGCTGCTAGGATTTAGGTATTCCATTCAAAACCTGGTGATTAATTACCTAAATCCTGGTGTTAAATTTCTTATTAGTTTGAACTACTTTTATTAAACGTGATGACAGCATTTTTAATATAGTTTGGTTCTAACTTACAACATGGAGGTAAAATTCCTATCATTTTGAAACAACTCATTCAATACATTGCAGTTAATCACTTCAACTGTGGAATAAGGCATAATCTTGCAAAAACTTTTTAGTTATTGCTCTGTGTTGTGCATTATATGGGAGAAAGATACTTAAGTTTTATGCATATGTCTGGAATGCATCCCCATCTTACATACATTATTATGTGAAGAAAGTTACCAGCCAAATGGACAAGCTCCAATATCTAGTACAGACAAGGGAATGACTGACCATGCAGGATTTACACCACCTAGAAGGCTGAGAACAGATGAAATTCCTCAAATTGTCAATGATTTCCGAGTTGCAACCAGAAATGCTATGAAAGCTGGTAACTCTACTAACTATAAAATGTTTTGATAAGTCAGTCTATTTCCTCCATAATCGATATAAGTCAGACTATTTATCCAGTATGAGGCCCAACCTAACATAAATCTGGTTCAGTCAATAGTACATTTTGGATACAAGATAATATGTCACCTAAAAATTAACTATAAATAATTTCTACTTTTACGCACGTGAGGACCTTCCACAATTTGATTTTTACAGAACTATATTATTTCTTGTTTCACTACATTGATTGTAGTTATAAACAACAAGCTTAAATACAATTTTGGTTCTTGTTTGAATTCAATTTAGTAATTCCCATTGCAAACTAGCAATGTTGCTCCTATTTTGTGAAATGATTACATGTTGCCACTTTGCCACATCTTTTGCCAAGATTTAGCTTCAAACTTGATAATTTGTGATCTTATACACAAAAAATGAGTGTACGTTCACTGTCAGCAGCACACTGCTGAGTTTGACATCTATTTTCTTGTGAACAATTTGACAAAACGATAACTTATTTCACTTTAAAACAGGGCAACCTTGCTTGCTTTTGAACTAAGAATAACCAGTTTGAATTTTTTGCGAACTTACAGGAGCTAACAAGTTTATATGTTCAAACCTAATCCTGCAGGCACCATATGGTGTAAAAATGTAACTTGAATCTGACTTGAGAATTTAACTTCATGCAAGTTTAATATGATTATAACTGTTTGATTGCAGGGTTTGATGGTGTTGAGATCCATGGCGCCTATGGTTATCTTCTTCACCAATTTTTGAAAGACCAAATCAATGACTGAACAGATGAATATGGTGGATCACTAGAGAACCGTTGTCGGTTTCCTTTGGAAGTTGTTGAAGCAGTTGCTGACGAGATAGGACCAGATCGAGTGGGAATTAGGCTATCACCTTTTACAGATTCTGAGGAATGCGTGGACTCTATCCAAAAGAGCTTGCCTTATACATGGCAACTGCTCTAAACAAATATGGCATTCTATACTTGCACATGGTAGAGTCAAAACGTAAGAATGATAGAGAAAAAGATGAGGGCCCTAATAGTCTTGTGCCCATAAGAAAGGCCTTTAATGGCACTTTCATTACTGCTGAAGGGTATAAACGCGAAGATAACTAAGCAATTGCTGAGAACAGAGCAGATCTTGTGGCATATGGTCGATGGTTTTTGTCGAATCCATATTTGCCAAAGAGATTTGAGATTGATGCTCCTCTGAATAAGTACCACATAGAGACATTTTATACTCTGGATCTAGTTATTGGCTATACTGACTACCCATTTCTTGAAGACAATTCTTAATATATTTATTATATCTAAACAGTTGAACCACAGTTAGACCATTCAATGTCTTAACCAGTTCAATAATGGAGGTGGCTTTTAATATTTTAATAGCCATGCATTGTCCGCTTCATTTGGGTTATTATTTTTGTTAAGAGAGTCAAGGTCATTATGTAAGGGTCTATTTTGTTAATGGTAATGACAGTGATTTGGGTCAATGTATTATATATAGGTGCAGATATGACTTTTTTTTTTTGTTTACATAGGTGCAGATATGACTTTAGTTGTGTGGTTTGCAAACAATTGTTTTCTATGAAATAATATAGATATTATTTTATTTACATGGTATCAAAGCCCATGTGGCATATTTCTTTGTCTTTTGCCTGATCCTTTACGGTGGCCACAGGTTCTTTTTCAAGATCCACCGTCTCTTTTTTTTTTTCATCTTCCAAGATTTTGATTCTTACACCATTTTTCACCACCACGCTGGCCCACAAGTCTCGGTTTTGCACCCACTGTCTTTTCCTCATTTTCGTTTGCACTAAACGACAGTAACTCACGGTGTTTATTCAAGATTCCCCTTTCCCAGTTCACAGATTGTGGTCTCGAGTCGCGACTGTGTTTCTCCGGGTCTATTCCAGAGGTACAGTGGACTCGCGATCACGTTCTCACGGTGTTTATTTGCGATCTTGCCGCCGTCTGCCTGGATTTCGCCAGCGGCTCTGTTTCTTGTGCTCTGCTCTTGGCGCCTCGGCTTTCTTGCTTATTCCACCCATCATCGACGTGCTTTTCCTTTGGATTTTCCAGATCCAGCTGCATTGATTCAGGCGCTGATTCTTCCTTCAGTCCGTCACATTCTTGTTGCGACTCTGAACGGCGGTATCCCAATTTCTTCCGCCATTGTGATCCAGGTTTCCTGCTCTTATTTTTCTCTAGTTTTTCTTTT
Organism: Acacia acuminata; assembly: GCA_019022655.1. Lineage (NCBI taxonomy): Eukaryota > Viridiplantae > Streptophyta > Magnoliopsida > Fabales > Fabaceae > Acacia > Acacia acuminata. The sequence goes on from JAFJYI010000064.1 coordinate 832,939, forward strand.
ATTAATTCATCAATCATGAGCAAAGAGACCGACACTTCTGCTGCTGCCGCCTCCACCATTGATTTCTCTCATCCATTATATCTCTATGCCTCTGACACACAAGCCACAATACTGGTTTCTCAAGTCCTCCGTGGTTCAGAAAATTATGAAGTATGGAGTCATTCCATGTGTATTGCCCTTTCTGCCAAAAATAAATTGGGCATCATTGATGGGGCGTATACTCATGAGGGCCAACCAGCTGCTCTCCATGGCTTATGGGATTGTTGTAATTCTGTGATCCTTTCCTGGCTTATCAATTCGGTGGATAAGCAAATTGCTACTAGTATCGTCTTCTCAACCAGTGCTCGTTCTGTGTGGTTGGAGCTCAAAGAGCATTTTCATAAGGCTGATGGCACTCAGATTTTTTCCCTACACAAGGCTATTGGTGGATTGGAGCAAGGGGCGATGGCTGTGTGTGAATATTACACAACTTTAAAAGATTTATGGGACCAATATGATTCCTTGGTTCCCTTTCCAACCTGTCAGTGTTCAACTACTCAGGAATATACTAAGGTCTTGCAACAACAACGTCTCCTCCAGTTTCTTATGGGACTTAATGATGACCACCACTATGCTAGAACCCAAATATTACTTCAAGCGCCTCTCCCGTCAGTGAACCAAGTGTACTCCATCATTTCTCAAGATGAGTCTCATAGAGTGATTTCCTCTCACTCTACTTTACCGACTGATGGGATTACTATGGCTGCCAGGGGGGCCGCACTAACCAGGGGAGAGGGAGAGGACGGTTCTCTCCGGATTTATGTTCTTACTGTAACAAGCGCGGTCACAAGAAGGAGCGTTGTTATCAACTGATTGGCTTTCCTCCCAATTTCAGAGCTCTGACCCTCCAGCCTGCTTCAGTCAATCATCTTTCTTCTTCTAGGACATCCTCCACATCATCCCAGCCACCGCCTTCGTCCTTACTACCTTCTGGTTCGCCTCCAATTACGCAGGCCCAATATGATCAGATTCTCCAAATTCTCAAACAAGACTCCAATGACATTGTTGTTACTATTATTGATCACATTGACGAATCCTTTTCAGGTCAGGTTGCTACCTTACCTTCTGTACTGTCTAGTTCTCTTTGGATAATTGATTATGGAGCCACATGTCATGTAGCTTAAATATGTTAGATTCCGTCCGCTTTTATGTTGGTCCTCCTAGGAGAATTAAAATGCCTAATGGTGAGCACATGCATGTTACCCATAGTGGTACTGTTAAACTTTTTGATGCTATCACTTTGATTGATGTTTATTATGAACCTATCGAGATAGATTGTCACTTCGTGAGGGAAAAATTGCAACAAGGATTGATTAGCGCAACATGTCCGGAGTAAAGAACAACAAGCAGATATTCTCACCAAGGGCCTCGGCAAAGAGAGTCATGATAGCCTTATGGGCAAGTTAGGAACTATAAATGTTTATAGCCCCCAACTTGAGGGACTTGGCTCCCATCCACTTCACTTCCATCCACTTCCCATCATCTTCTTCATCTCAATAGTTGGATTCAAATCTCGCGGTTTAGATTTAATATTTTATAAAAATATTATTTTAAAATATTTTATTAATATTTTTTAATAATTTAATTTTTTATTAATATTTTTTATAAAAGATTAAATCTAAATAGTTGAGATTTGAATCCAACGGTTGAGATGAATGAAGAGGATTGGAAGAGGATGGTAAGGAAAGTGGATGGGAGCCAAATCCCAACTTGAGGGGGGGTGTTAAGAGAGTCAAGGTCATTATGTAAGGGTCTATTTTGTAAATGGTAATGACAGTGATTTGGGTCAATGTATTATATATAGGTGCAGATATGACTTTTTTTTTTTTATTTACAAAGGGCTGATCAATAGCAGATCAGTAAACTCTAGCACAGACTCTCGGTCTTGCAACGCCCATAGCATCCTCTCTGAGAAGGCTACCGATGCCTTCTAGTGGCTCCACCAAGACATGCAATCCTACCTCCTGGGTCACAGCATAAGTAGCTAAAAAATCTGCACAGTGATTACCTTCGCGGTAAACGTGGTTAACCGTTATCCGCCATTCTTTTGACAGCAGAGTCTGAATCCGGCATATAATACTCGAGTTCGGGTGGGAGGACCCCTCACTGCTCCTAACAAGGGTGAACACGGTCATACAATCAAGCTGTACCATGACCTCTCTGAATCCCGCATCCCATGCGAGTTCCAAGCAATCCATTAGAGCCCATAGTTCAGCTTGGAGGGATGTACAAACGCCAATGTTGCGACAGCATCCCATGAGCCATCGCCCTTCATAATCCCTAAGTAGGCATCCAGCCCTTGCACACCGAGGCTTTGTTTTCTGCGCACCGTCACAATCCAAAGTAACACTTCCCGAGATCGGTTTAATCCATGCAATCTGGCAGGTCTGCTTCATAGGCGTTCTCCCATGCGCGTCACACCCTGTTGCCGTGGCTTGTAAGTAGAAATATGCAAACAAGCGCACCTCACGTACTATGTCAGAAGCAGTTGAGTGTTTTTGTTGGAAAATCTCCTTGTTCCTGGCTTCCCATAGTTTCCAGCATGTAAGTCCGAATAAACTCGCCCAGGTAGCAGTGCCCTCACTGCTTGGCCTCGTTGCGGTAAGACTTTCCATTAGCCATCCTCTAAAGTCCCTTTGCAGGAAACCTTGTAGCTGAGAGAGCGGTAAGAAATGCCTCCACACCTCCTTCGCATGTTTGCAATGCCTCAACACGTGTTCCGAGTCTTCGGCCGCCACCCCACATCGTGCACACATATCTGCAGCTGTCATATGCCGTCTTTAGGTGCAGATATATAGGTGCATATATGACTTTAGTTGTGTGGTTTGTAAACAATTGTTTTCTATGAAATAATATAGATATTATTTTATTTACAATTTTATTAGTTGGACGCTTAAGGTAACTACTTCCAATTGAATTTGTCTTTAGCCAACAAACCCACGTTAATTCCAATCCGTGTAAGATTTATCATAGCCTGCACTTGTTGCATGGAAAAGGGATTCAAGGGAAGGGGAAATGTAAGAAAAAAGTCTTATTATGATATTAAGTTAATGATGGTAAAGTGGTTTTTATTGGAAAGGGAGCTTCTCATTTATTTATGAAAGGTAGTGTTCTCATTGCCATTCTCATTCATTTTTCAATTTTAATTTTGTCCCATGTCAGCCCCAAAGTTCAAAACAAGTGATTATGCGTTTTTTTCTTAGGATAATTTAGTCATTTCATATTGACAACTAATCACAAAAAAAATCCCTAATAATTTTTATGACACTTTTTTATGGTTATATTTGTATCTTGGGACCTGACAGTAATTTTCCCTTATTTTACTTTTACATTGAATTATAATCTTCTCGTTCAACGCAGGATATAAATGCTTGTTTATAGCAAAATTTGTGGCAAATAAATTTTGAATTCTCCCTTTCTCTAATTATTAAAACTGTTGAATTTCAAAAATAAATTTGAAGTAAATTTTGAGGCATGTTCCTTAATCTTAGAATTCTGATAGATGAAACCATCAATATGATTACTTCAATTCCTATACTTGCCAACCAAGCTAAGGCCATTATGGACACGCATGTTTCTATTATAAATTTACTGTCCAAATTAATATTGAAGGGTCTATATTGTCAAGGATGGTGTAAATCACTTATCATAAAATGCATTCACTGAATGTTGCATTAAAAGATGTTTTTTTAGAAGTTCTTATAGTTATGGAGGCTAAAACTTCCATATAAACAATTGCTCTTTATTTGGAAGCTTTTACATGATATTGTGCCCTTTAATGACATTTTAAATCAGCATCATCTCCCCTCTCATACTATTGCTTATTTGGATGTGATATTGGAGCATCTTTTAATTCTCAGACCTTTTACAAGAAGCTTGTGGTTTGATGTCTTAATATTGAATAGCCCAACTTTACCTTTTTTGAATTTAAGAACTGGTTACAAGACACTTTGTTGACCTTGATGGATGATGGTCATACTCATTTGGTGAATCATGTGATTTGTCTCTTGAATTTCATTTGGAGAAAGTGAAACCTAGACTTACATCAAGGGAAAAAGAAATAGTCCAATGTCAATTATTAAGAAAATTCAACAAGCAATTCACCAGTCTAGCCTTCTCTACTAATACACTGGTTCGTCCTAGCTATTTAAAGAATATTAATAAATGACGATGGTTAGGATATTATATTCCATAAGCATTGTTGGATAATATTTTAGAATATTTCATATTATTTAGGTTAATTATTATTTTATTATTAGGTTTAATTTCATTATTTAATATTTATTATAGATTTAATATCTTAATATTATATCTTATTTATTTTAATTTATTTTTTATTTGATTAAACTAAATTAGATTATAGGTTTGTCTATATAAAAGCACATATGTTTTCTCTTTTATTCAATAATTCATAACAATATTTCAAAGGTTTTTATTCCCTCTGCGTCTTTATACTCCTTCAAATTTAACAATTATAAAAAACTTGGGAAACACTACCATCATGAAATCATTTGCCACTAGAGTTCTCCCATTAGGGAGTTTCTACGACAAAGTTAGGCAACTCCAAGAACAACTTTTCATTACAAGTGTCTGAGCTACTCTATTCTGGGTTACAACAAATAGATTGTACCATTCTGGTCCTATTTATAAGTTCATTTTGACCAAAAAAATTTGGTCCCATTTATAAGTCCTCTTTGACCAAATAAATGAGATTGTGACACTTTTACCCATATTAATTTTACTAATAAAAATAGAGAGAGAAGAAAAAGTTGAAGGTAACCAATCACAAATGAAGGTAAAGTTGAAAATTCACCTAATAATCATTAAGCTAACTACCTCTCCTTGGTATGTGTAATTTGGTCAAAAGGAGATTTATAAATAGGACTTAGAGTGGTAAGTATCAACTGGACATCTATTGTGTCGAGAAATGTTTCATTCATATTCCTAATGATTTATTTTTAGGACTTAATATCACTTGGTTGGAAATATTGCTGCTAATCCTTGATTTTTCTAGGACCCTTTTTAAAAAAAGTTGTTTATTTCAATTTTATAGCTAGTAATTTATATTCCATATCTATTTATAATCTGTAGACTGTTATTTCATTTAATATCATTGTCTTTTTATAGTTAAAAAAAAAAAAAAAAAAAAACCTATTAAGTTAATAAAATGCATTTCCAGTCCTTCAATAATAATATACTATTAGTTTCATTAATGAAAAATACTGGCTCTATGACGTAAATAATGAATCAATTACTTTCCTTTGACCCTATCAGGAGTTGAATGGGACAACTGTGTTCAACATTGTGTAAATTAACACTAGTTGTGTTTTGACTCGTGTAATTGATATTCAGGCGAGGGGAATAAAAAAACTTGGAAGTGTTGGTTTATTCACAAGGGTGAAAGAAATTACCAGAACATGGAAAAAGATACTAAAAACTTTACCTGAGCGCTACTACATGACTGAAAACAAAATACAATATCATACTTAAGGAATATAATCCTGTCCCTTCTATTGCACTGGCAATTCTCCTGTCTTTTTAGACGCACTAACACAGCACAACTTGGTACACACCTTTTAGAGCTTAGAAGTGCACAGAACAATTTTCTTTTTCTTTTTTGGAAAATGACTTTAATGTCCCAATAAAAGAAAAATAATATCGGAAAAGTCTCAAAGCTTGTTAACGATAGCTCAACCACTTGTCAATAGTTAATATTTCACTTGTTATTGACAAGCTATGAGACATTTATGATACTATTTCCCTTAATTGGGATCTTGATGTCATTTTCCCAGTTTTTTTTTCTTGAAGGGATGGGGATTGCTCTGTTTCTCTGGACATTATTCTGATATGACAAATCTGAATCTAGTTCTCTTGTCCAGTCCAAAACTGATTCAAGGGGACTTCAGCTCAAAAACAACAAGTTTTAAAAAGCAATTACAACAAAGTATATTGATCATTACAAACACACAAGAAAATATTCATCAAACCACGGCATCTATATTTTCAAGGACGAGCATAAGATAACATAGAATTTGCATAGTGAAATCTAAACAGAAAACTCTAAACAAATACTGATTCCAATTCACCAATGATACGAAGAACACACATCAGCTCCTAGTAGGAAAACTGCTTACACAAATCAATTTAATTCATTCATCAAGTATAAATGAAATAAAATGCAAAGAAACTCCAATTTGCTTTGCTTATTTTTGTCCCCTCTCAAACGACATAACACCAATACATTACATGGACAAGTCCCAAACCATCCTTGCACCAAAGAAAGCAATTAATCACACACACACACACACGTGTGTGTGTGTTTTCTTTTTTAAAAAACAAAACAACTTGATGCAGTAGAACTGTAGAAGTCTAATAAAACTACTTTCACTGAAGACTATATCAGTTTCAATAAATCAATGACAAAGCATTGCCACACAAATGACTAAATTCTCAAGAATTTCCAATCCCATCCACAAGTTAGGGGGAGTGGGCGAGGACATATATGAATGACTGAACAAAACTTAAGCAAATTGTGACATCTTAATGAAATGTAGCACATAAAGCTAACAATGCCCATTTCCAATGGAAGGTTGTACAAGTTTATAATATCAAAAGGTAATGGAAGAGGAGGAAAACTTGAACTCAAGCATAGAAAAAAAGGGGAAAATGCATTCATTTTGAAAATGAGAAGAAAACCAAAATAGAGTGCAACGTAAACAGCTAGAAAACTAGATAACTCCCATTGATTGTGGATACGTCAAACAATATCATCAAGCAAGAAACCCAAAACCATAACTAGATAAACCCATCAATTATGCCTACAGAAAATGAATATGGAAAGAGCAGAGTAGACAAAGAAAATTGATAGAGAGAGGTTTTAATTTAAAGCAACGAGAGGGAGGGAAGCATTGATTACCCCTGACCTCTCAATCTCATACAATATAATAAACCAGGGTATAATTTTCACCTAAAAAAGCAGAACATTGGCATGGTAAAGGACACAAAACCCAAATAGGCATGTCTGCTATTAAATATCTGCATTCTGGATAATTCTAAATAAAATCAAATAGTATAGGCATACAAGCTCTAAAACATTAGAGATTCCATTGCACCAAAAGTTGTTCAACAATGTAAATCCACTTGGACCTATTATCAAGATTCTTCAATGTAGTCGTTGGCAACTGATACAAGGCTTTCCACATAATTGTAAATATTAAGAATAGAGTCATAATAGGGAATATCAGACCTCTTTACTTCATTAGTAGTGAGGTTCATCATATATAGAACATTTCTTCTTCCTCCATCATCATGCTCTTCAGAAATAGATTCGTAAACAATTTCATTCCTCCAAATAGTCATTGGATCTAACGTACATGAGAGGGGGATCCTAGTATATCTTTTAGTCCAGCTCCATGTCTGCCCAGATGCACATGTACCCCCATCTAACACCCACAAATCAACCATATAAGGTATTTCATCATCATCTTCCCCAGTGTCACAAAGCATGGCAAGTTTGTTCTCATAAACTGTAAGCTTTTCATCAGCATTATAGTCTACTTTAGGCCGTGGTATCATGGTAAATACTTCCTTTGCTATGTCAAATGAAACTATCACCTCAACCTTATCTTCAGCCTCTATTTTACCAACTAGCTTTACCCCAGACCAAAATATGGCTCCATTGGCCGTGACAGTCTCATATTTAAGTCTCACCCGTTTTAAGTTCTTCCCAATATCTATTGTCTTCCATGTCCCCCTAATTAACGAAAACACTTCCACCTTAGTAACCACACCACAAGGCACAGCATAAGTTCTTACAATCTTGTAATCATTAACAATCGGACTGAACCCAAATCCTGTCACGCAGTGACCACAGTAAGGAAAGTCAGTTCTTGTCCCAGGAACACGTCTGACTGCTGTAGTCGCAGGATTCCACAATGAAAGCGAACGAAGACATCGGTTAGGGGTTTCAAGACAAAGGAGGCCATTGCAGGAACCCACGATACTAGCATTCCAAAGGGGATGGGTCGAAGGCGGATTCGGAACCCCACGGACTTGCAGCCCGCAGTCCAGCAGAATCAAGCGCCAGGGTAAAGGAATATCATCTTCCTCCCATTCCAAAAGAAGAGGAGGGTTTTGATGAGTAGACTGTTGAAGGTGGTCCGCGATGAAAGATGGATTTTGTATGAGATTTTTCCAATCTTTACGCACACATTGAAATCGGATGAGAGATTTTACCTAAGTCGTTTGAGAATGTTCCGATGATTTCGTGAGGAAGAAAGAGCACGTCGCTATCCCTTGCCGTCCGCTTCATGATGCTTGGCTCGAAGCGATTTCTCCCAAGAAAGCCCTTGCAATCGACAAAGCCATTAGGGCTTTCAATTCAGATTACTACGGTGACAAAGTTGAAACAAGATAGTCGGATCGATGGCTTATGTACGCCCATTTTATTTTATCGAACCCAGGTCCAAAACCATTGGACCAAGGCTTTGGTTTGGGCCATGAACTAAAACCTAAAGGCTATGTTTGGTTTGAGGGTAAGGTAAAGGAGGGGAGGGAGGGGAGGGTGCCTTACCTAATTTGGTTTGAATTTTAGGAGGGGAGGGACCAAACTAGGTAAGGCACCCCCTCCCCCGCCCTCCCCTACCTTACCCTCAAACCAAGCATAGCCTAAGTATATACTAATTCAAAGTATAAATGATTATCACATGAGGAAATTTTAAAAAAATATCACTTAAAATTTAAAATATTAAATAGACGATTTCATATTTAAATGAGTAAAATGAGTTGCCGATTACTTTATCACTTTTGTTAATCCTTTTCTTGGTTTTGTGAACGAATTTTGAAATTTAGATTGTATTTTTCTGTCATTTTTCCTTATCACTTTGTACCAAAAAAAAAAAAAATTTAATAACCACTCTCTACTTAAATACAAGTCATATGTATGGAAAAATTTTGGTTTAATGTTTAAGTCATTTTTAGGGTAATTATTGATATTTTTTTCAATTTAGTCAATTTAATTTCTATTAGAAAGATAGAAGTGTGAAAATCATTCGTAAAGTAGAGGAGATGAAAACTTTGATAAGGGAAAATGTTAAATTTATTGCATTTCTTGGTATGCAAGAATATGGTATAAGTGACTTACATTTAGGTATAAAGTGATATACTACCTTCGGCCTTATTTATAAAAGCCTAATAACTAAATTATGCGGTTTAAGAAAATAGTTAAAATTAGTTAAAAATAATAAATATTTCTTGAAATAAACTTGTTTTTTCAAGTATGCCCCTTATTGAGAAAGAAATAGAGTAAAAATTGTTAGACTTGGTTTGTCACCCAAATTTGGGGGTGAATTGGGTGTCGATAAAAACTTATCGAACTTTGAAAATCTTTTCGCAACTTATTGAAAGTAATTTGTATGACGTAGTGATTTATAAAGCCATAAACTATCATTCAAATATGTATCTGAAATATAAGAGATAAGGGAAGATAATATGCAAACAGAGATTTATACTAGTTCGGTGTAATATCTTGAATTTTTAGGCCTAAAGACTTAAGAATAAGCCTATTTTGGAAAGACTACCAGACCCTATTTTTGAAAGTGACAAATTTGGAATCGGTATTTTATGGGAATGAATAGTATTTACTATTCACAATTACGTATTTACTATTCACGCGGGAACCATAGCAAAATATTTCATTCTGCCGACACATTCTTGGAAAAAATGTCGCGGGACCCACATAATAGTAATTTACTATTTGCATAGTAATTACTATTTGAAAATAATATAATATATAAAGGTGTGGGACCCATGGGCAATATTTTTCTTCTCAACCATGCGCATTCATGTGAAGTGTTTGAAACTGGTGAGGGGAAAATTACATAAAATGACCTAGAGAGGAAAATTACACTTAAGGACCCATTTTCCTTATCTTTATAAACACACGCACGCAATTCTTCGCGGGATGAAGAACGATGCAGAAGGGAGAGGGAGAGAGGAAGCAAGAAGAAAAGAGAAAAGAAAGGAAAGAAGGAAGAAGAAGGCTATGTGGAAGAAGATGATGCACAATATCTGAGAAGATAGAGGTAATCTCTTAAGCTACGGATTTATAATCCCTAGTCCTTCTCTATTTCTACTCCCTAAGGGTGAAAAACTCTTCTTTTTAGTGTTTTGAGAGATTTAGTAGAAGGTTATGGAAGAGGGGGATCTATAGGATTTACTGAAGAATGATTAAGGTAAAGCTTACAATCCTCTTTCTAGCTTAGTATTATGCATTTTTCTGAGGATTTGAGAGAATATATGATGGAAATTGGACGGAAAATGCAAGTCATTATTCATAAAAATAGGTTGCTACAATAATTTACTTGTTTGAAAATAATAGTAATTTGCTTCACTGAATTTATTTACCAATGCAAAGTAAATATTTATTTACGTCGTCATAGTAAATATTATTTACTGGCACAGTAAATACTATTTATCGGAGTAGTGAAAATTATTTACCGGCGCAGTAAAAATTATTTACCGATACAATAAATATTATCTACTAGGGCAGTAAATCAATAGTAAAAGTACAGTAAATTTTTTTTTACCAATACGGTAAATATTATCTACCAAGGCAGTAAATCAATAGTAAAAGTACTATTCATGAATATGGTACTATTCATGGATACGGTACTATTCATGAATACAATACTATTCATGTATACAAAGTATTGTAGCAATATACCGTAACATCCGAACATATTTGGTTGGAAAAGAGAGGTTTTGGATAAGTAATAATCCGCAGTCTATAAATGTATGTTTATAGGACTTGACAATTGTCCTGAACAACTAAAGTGTTGGGGAGTTGTATTAAGGATTGGTAAAGCGTTCAAGTAGTAACTCTAATCTTGCATTCTTTGTATGTCTTTATATGATTGTACGTACCATTCAATATATATAAATATGTATTGAATGAATTGTTTGTGCTGTATCTGCTGAATGTATAATTGATGGTTATCTGTCATATATTGATCTATACTTAGAATGTAAGATTAACATGTTACTCTAGGAACCTTCGGGGTCCCAGTATTTGTTGCTACCTGTGGATTGTTCAGTTTAGTGGACGTGGCTCACAAGGCAAGGTGGTATTCACTGTTGAATAGTGATGCTGGGACGGGTCGAGAGATGCTATAGGTTATTTTATTTGCCTATTTTGGGATTTTAAAAGTTATTTGTATAACTCTATGGGGACTTTGTTATGTAATCAGAATTTAATATCAAGTATTACTATGCTAGAACGACTATGCCCATTAAGTGTGCACTACAACTCTGATAATAGTTGATATACCAGGGGGTGTTACATTCGGTCAATCCTTGACCTACATCCAGTCCCCAAGCTTCACTTGAAATTTTCAATCCACTATTTTCTTTCAACTTGATTACATGCTCAGATCAAGTAATTCTCTCATTAGGATTCACTCCCCTTACAAGTTTGTAATTGATGTGTTACTTTTGTCGCTAAAGGAATTAATTAAACTATGTCCTAATTAATTATGCAGTTTAGGGTTAACCTAGGTCATTCTCCCAATGAGCAATTTGTGGGTTTTTCTTTAGGTTGAATTTAGGCGATAAAAAAAATGCAATGAAATGAAACTAAACTAACTAAATGCAAAGAATGCAAATGACTCTAAAACCTAAATGAGAATGAAATTAATCTAGATGCAAATGCAATTCGGGGGTTTTTTGTTAAAAGAGAACTAAAATCCTAAGAAGAGAAATTACTAATAAATAAGAAAATCAAATAAGAAACGATAGGATGGTTTACTTTAGGTACGAAGAAGGGAACAACTCGGGATTTACATGGAGTTAACTTTCTTAGCCCAAATTCATTAGTTAGGCGAAAGGGAGATTAATAAAAGATTGGAATTAATAAATTTATTTACCTAATTAAACTTGGGAAACCCTCAAGTTTAATAACACATATTCCACTAGAAAACTCATAGTGAAATAAGCGGTGGCTAATTAAACTCATTAAAAATCAATACAGTTAATTTCTAATTAATTTTAGAATCTTATTTACGATCATCCAATTGAACAACTAGATAATTTATCAACCTGAATTAAACAATTAAATCGATAAACCCAATTGACAATTAAATTAATAACGAAAACTCAATTATTAATTCAATTGACAATCCAAAGGTTGCAAAGAAGACTCCAACAATTTTCTCAAGCATAAAAACTTCAAATCATCAATCCAATTCAAAAGAAATATGTTTACAATCTAAAACTAGATTGTTCTCAATTGACTCAACTCGAAATCCTTTAAAACTAAATAACCTCAAGTTTGAATTAAAAAAATAAAAAGAAAGACACTCCCTTATAATCTTCAAGTGTAAGTTCTAGGCTCTAGCTTGCTTCATGCTCATCCTAAGTTGCCTTCCCAAGAATTTAAGCTTCCATGATGCTATTTCCTCCTTCACGCCCCAAGCAGTAATTCACAACCAGCATATTAAATCGTGAAATAGTAGTTGATGGTTGTTTGATGACCGTGGGACCCTATGGAGAATTAGCAATAATTGAATGATCTCAAATCTTCAATCTGTGGTGTTCCTTATGTGTGCGGCTGCGTCTTTGTGCGTCTGTCCTCGCAGCTCTCAATGAGAGCGTCCCCTTATTAGGCGGCAGCTAGGTTAATTTTATGGGAGGAAAAGAGGGCTTTTTGAGTACCAACTTGAGCCCATTAAAATATAATAAGCCTAATAAAATTCCACCATTGGATCTTCTTTTAGCTTCATTGAAAAATTCTGCATCATAGGATCTTCTAATTTGATAAAATCGTAATCCATCATATCTTAAGAAATATTATTTAATCGAGAAGATAACAATTATGATATTAATAATTTAAGCTCAATAATTTCATAATTAGTTTAGATTTATATTATTTCCTAAAATTGGCTAACAATTCAAATATTATCTAATAAATCCAAATTAGTCTAAAATAATCCCCAAAATAAATTATTAATGTGGGATAAAATATAGTAAAATTGGGATTTATCAGTAATCAATACACCCACTTGATTACACACTATGTACTTGAAGTAATCCTCTCACTAGGACTCACTCCCTTACAAGTGTAATCAAGACGGGTTTCCCACCCAAGATCACCCAATCTTGAGTAACTCTTAGATAAAATAATTACAATGAATCTTCTCTCTCAGAAGTGAATGAATAAACACTGAAGAACAATACAAATCATTTCACTCTCTATAAAAGTTTATATGATCATTGAGATAATCGGAGAGTAGGTGATATGAATATCGAGTATTGGCATTTTGAAGATGTAAGCTTGTGTCTCCAACCTCTTCTATCTTAAAGGCTTCTCCTTTTATAGTTGATGTAGAGTATTCGACCGTTTGAGCAATTCTTCGCATTTAGCATATGACCGTTGGAAGAAATAAATATAGTCGTTGGAGCTTCTGATGTCATCATTTGCTTTTTGGTAATTTGATGTTAATCCTTCATTTGATCATCTGAAACTTGCTAACAAACATAATTAATAGTATTGAGAAGGATATCAAGTAGAAATCAATTGATAACAATCATTTCGAAATCTCGAACATTTCAAGTATTCGAGCTTTGTCGGATCGATAAATTGTGTGCCTTCATATAATCATCGAAACTTAAAACAAAAATGATATAAGTAATGTTAAGAAGTAGCATAAGTTCTTTTGGAATTCATCTGGATGTTCTTGATGAGAAGCCAAGATTTCGGACACGGTGATTTACAATCAGAGAAATATTGGCTCAAGTCAAAGATATCACTGGCTCAAGTTAATCCATCGTTCAAAACCGAGAAGACTAATCACAACACCGTTTGACTCGAGGCGGAAAAATCCTTGGCTCGAGTTTGTGCCTAACCTCGAGGCAACCAAAATCTTTGCTCAAGTCAATCATCAATCGATCTATTAGCTTCAGAAGCATTTGACTCGAGGCACAAAAAACCTTGGCTCGAGTCTGTATCCAAACTCGAGGCAACCAAAATCCTGGCTGGAGTAGATACAACAAAACACTTTGGGATTTCTGAAAAATGATCCTTCTAACTCGAGGTGCGCTCTTTGGCTCGAGGTAAAAACCTCTCTCAAAATGTCTAACTCCCTACCTTCACTTAGACTCGAGGTGGAACTTCTGGCTCGAGGCAACTTCCTCCCTTTCTGAATTCTTTATTCCTTGACTTAAACTTGACTCGAGGAGGCTGTTAGTTTTCAATGTGTTTTGATGATAACTAACAATTGTAAACACAAGTTGAAGTTTGTCTTTGGTAAGTTGAAAAACTTACTGTCAAAGACAAACTCGAGTTTTGGTTTCAAAACTCGAGTTTTGGATTTGATTGAGAGTAGCTCAATTTTTATGAACTAAAGAAAACTCCAGTTTGCGTAGGTAAACTCGACTTTTGGTCTTATAGAGAGCACTCCAAGTTTTTCACATTTAGACAAACTCTAGTTTTCACCATATAAAGACTCTACAATATTTTCTAAAGAAAAACAAAACTCCAATTTTCAATTGCAAACTCGAGTTTTGGGCATACAGAGAGCCTCTGATGTTTTAGGCATAAGAAAACTCCAGTTTTGTTATAAAACTCCAGTTTACACTTAACCATGAGTTTTCAAAAGTTTTTGAGAAAACTCGAGTTTACATATGAAAACTCGAGTTTACATATGAAAACTCGAGTTTAGGTTTGACATAAAGCTTACATGTTTTAACCGCTTTGAGAAAACTCCGGTTTGTGTAGAAAACTTCAGTTTTTACTTGGATAGAGTTTTCAAAGGTTTTTCATCTTTAAATGAAAACTCGAATTTATGTTTGAAAACTCGAGTTTTGGCCAAGCCGAGAGCTTTGCTCATTTCAATGTTTTTGAAAACTCCGAGTTTTGAGCTTTTGGACTTAAACATGTTTTCACTATAAAAGTCCAAAACTCAAGGTTGTCATTAATTAATGAACTCGAGTTTTGCTGGTATCCCAAAATGTGCTTCAAAGATAAAATCACGATGTTTGTCTCGGAAGAAGAAAACTCGAGTCTCGATTGGAAACTCCAGGTTCTGTCTTCTGAGCATAGTTACAAACTCCAGTTTTGAAACACAAACTCGAGTTTGTGTCGCTGAGTTTGAAAATCAAATTGCTCGAATTTGTGAAATCTTCCCATTTGATCTTAATACTTCTTATCATCACTCATTACTAATTCTAGATATGTTTAATCAGTTTGCTAATGAGATTCAGATGGTTTAGAGAACTTTAAATGAAGATTTAAACAAAAGCAAAAAGTGATGTCAACACATTAAATGCAGAGTCAGAAACTTGTATCCTTTTGGACAATCATTCTACACACACTGCAAAGGGATTAATGTTTCCTTTCCACATCCAGTAGCTGCTCTTCCAACGGATTAAAAGTTAGGAAGTCAACCATAAACATCTGTGCCACTGGATTAACCAAAGAATAGAGAGAGAAGAAGACTAAAGCCTAACCTAATCCTTGTCTAATGAAGGCAACGGTTATATTGAAGATTACAATGGTCATTTAATGCTTTGTTTGTATAAATAGAGCTGCATTCAATTCTTCTCAACAACCAATCTGCTGAAAATGAATTGCATTCAAGTTTACCAACTACTCTTTCAGTTTTCACTTGTAAAGTATCTTTTGATACATTGATCTTTAGTGTTTATCTTATTCTACTCTTAGAGAGAGTTTATTTATTGTAAATCATTTATTGTGAGCATCTCAAGTCTGGGGACTTGGAGATTGGGTTATTGATTGCAACTTGTAAGGGGGAGTAAGTTCTAGTGAGAGAATTACTCTTGAGTTATAGAGTGTGTAATCAATTGATATAGTGAAATCCCAGAGTATTTGGGGACCGGACGTAGGTCAATAGGTTGGACTGAACCCGTATAAATCCTTTGTGTCTTGCTTCTTCTTTCATACTCTGCTTTCGCTTTCTGTTTTAGTGTTCACAAACAGAGTAATTAGGAAAGAATTTTAAAATCCCCAATTCACCCCCTCTTGGTGATTAATCTCCACTTTCATTTGGTATTAGAGCAAGGTCTTCTCTAAAGAGCTTAACATCTCGAGAAGGATCACTATGGATGGTATTCTACCTGATGGAGCTTTGATCAACTAACCACGGGATTTAATGGAGAGCATTATTCCTTCTGGAAAGCCAAGTTCAAAGTCTTTGTGATAGCTACGAATATGGCCTCTGCAGAGTATTCGAGAGAGAAGACTACAATCCAACTTTCTTATAAATGGTCTCAGAGAGCCAAAGCCTGAAGAAGACTATGATGAGAATGACAAAAGGAACATCATATTCAACAGTAAAGCTGTTCTTTTGCTACAAAGTGCTCTAAGTCAACAAGAGTATTTTTGTGTCTGCACATTATCTTCTGCTAAAGCTATGCAGGATGCATTGGAAATAGCTCATGAAGGAACAATTGGAGTCAAGCAAAATAGAGTCAATACTCTCATGACCGAGTACGATCTTGTTCGTATGAAGCCTGGTGAATCCATTAGCGAATTCCAACTAAGGTTCACTCATCTGATCAACCAGCTTGCTGCATTGGGCAAAGAGTATGAGCAACCTGTCCAAGTGAGGAAAATTCTCAATATCCTTAATAAGGAATGGGAAGCCAAGGTTACTGCTATTGAAGAAGCTCATGGAGAATCAATGGCATCTATAGCAGTCCTCTTTGGCAACCTCTCTGAATATGAAGCAAAACTCAAGTTCAAAAAGGGACTTGATGAAGCAACTGGGAAGAACAAGGGAATTGCCCTCAAAGTTGTCAAAGAAACTAATGAATTAAATGATGAAGAAGATGAAGATGAAGATGAAGAGCTAGGCATGATGGTCCGGATATTCAAGAAATTCTACAAGAAGGACCAAGGTTATAAGAAGTTTCACAAGAGTAGCTCCAACGTTGAGGCAAAGAAACCGATTATATGCTACAAATATGAAAAGCCTGGCCACATTAAGTCAGAGTGCCCCTAGCTGAAGAACAAGGATAAAGAAAAGAAGAAGTTCAATAAATACAAGAAAAAAGCTTATGTCTCAGCTCCATGGAGAGATAGTTCATCTAATGAAGATGAAGTTGATGAGGAAGAAAAAGCCGACATCTGTTTAGTTGCTGAAGAAGAAGAGCAAAATAACAACAATGATGAGGTATATGATTCGAAACCATCTTGTGATGAATTATTTGATGAGTACATTGTTGTTCAATCTGAATTTGAAAAACTTGTTGAAAAATATATATCTTTGAAAAAGAAGAATATGACTCTTGAACTTCAAATTAAAAATCTTTCTTCTAAAAATGTTGCTTATGAGGATTGTATTGATTTAGAGAAAAAGAATTTACACCTCACAAAGGCACTTGAGAAATTCACTAGAGGTAGTGAAATGCTCAATGTCATTTTGAAACAAACAAAGATTTACAAATGACAGATCGAATTGGTTACGAGACCTGATTTTGATAAAAAGAAAGGCAAAAAGAAGTTTAGAGAAAAATCTTATATGAATTACTTTAGAAAATCTGTTCATTCTTCAAATCCTTTTGCTCATTGCAATTATTGCAATCGTAAAGGTCATACTACTTCTTCCTGTTTTCATAAAAAGGAAAGAAAGAGTAAACCTATAGGAAACTATCAATGGGTGCCTAAGGGATCTTACAAGGTTCCTAAAACACAAACTAACCCCAAAGGACCCAAGAAAAGATGGGTACCTAAAACCCGATTTGTTGTGTCTTGCAAGTTTGTCTAAGAGCATAAAAATCCAACAAGTGGTACATTAATAGTGGATGCTCTAGACCTATGATGAGAGGCCAATCCAAATTTGCTTCAATCAAGCTCAAGGATGGTGGCAAGGTGACCTTTGGTGGAAACCAATTTGGAAAGATTGCGGGTATTGGTGAAATTGGTAACAATGAAGGACCACAAATCAAAGATGTCTCGCCTTGTGGAAGGACTTTGCCTCAATCTCCTCAGTGTAAGCCAAAGCAAATCGATAAAGGTAACTTAGTTATTTTTTATTCTGAGGAGTGGTTGATTGTAAGTAAGGATGTTCTCCCTCTGGAAAATATTAAATCTAAAGCTTTATTCAGTGGCCCTAGAGAAAGCAATTGTTATACACTTAATCTCTTTGGAAATGGGTCTGTTTCTGAAAAATGTTTTGTTAGTAATTTGGATGAGAGTTGGTTATGGCACAACCGATTAGCTCATGTCAATATGATTCAACTTGACAGATTACTTAAAAAGGATTTGGTGATTGGTGTTCCAAAACTTCGATTTAAAAATGACATGATTTGTGATGCTTGTCAAAAAGGAAAGCAAACCAAATCGTCTTTCAAATCTAAAAATAAAATTTCAACTAATAGACCTCTCCAACTATTTCACATGGATCTAGTTGGACCAGCTAGAGTAAAAAGCCTTTATGGCAATCTTTATACTATGGTCATAGTTGATGATTTTTCTAGATTCGCTTGGACCATATTTTTATCTTCTAAAGATGAAACACTTGATCAGTTTGTTGTTTTTGAAAAGAAGGTTCAAAATGAGAAAGGTTTTTCTATTTCAGGAATTCGAACTAATCATGGTGGAGAATTCGAAAACTACGCATTTGCTGAGTTTTGTGACAACATGGGAATTGACCACAACTTCTCAACCCGAGGACTCCTCAACAAAATGGTGTTGTGGAGAGAAAGAATCGAGTTCTCACTGAGATGACAAGAGCTATGTTGAATGAGCACAATACTTCTCAAGTGTTCTGGGCTGATGCAATGAATACTGCTTGCTACATCTCAAATCGGGCATACCTCCGGAAGAAGTTGAACAAAACTCCCTATGAGCAGTACAAAGGAAGAAAGCTAAATTTGGCTCCTCTGCATGTTTTCGGATGTAAGTGTTTCGTCCATAATAATGGTAAGGATAATCTTGGAAAGTTCGATCCCAAAGCTGATGAAGTTATATTTTTGGGTTATTCGAATAGAAGTAAAGCTTATAGAGTCTTTAATACTCATACTCGTATTGTTAAAGAGTCTATGCATGTTGTCTTGTGAATCCCGTTAGTTCTTTATGTGTTTTGATGATAACTGACAATTGTAAACATATATGGACATTTCTGGATGAGTTAAAAGAGTGATAAAACTTCTGTTTTCAATCAAAAATATTATGTCAGTGCCAAACTCGAGCCTAGTTTAGCAAACTCGAGTTTGCCATTGACAAAGGGCAACACTTGCCAGTTTGCACTTTCAACTCGAGACTGGATCAGAAGTTTAAACTTGAGAGTTTTTAAGTAAACTCGAGGTTACACTTGTGAACTCGAGTTTGTGAGAGACCGAGAGCATTTTGATTTGAAAACATTTCTAAACTCGAGACCTCAATTTCTAAACCTCAGGTTTGCACCTCCAGAGAAAATCTACAAAGAGTTTACAAATATGTAAACTCGAGTTTGCATGTGACAAACTCGAGTTTGCATCTGGCGGGAAGAATTTTTCAAATGAGAAATTTCATAAACTCGAGACTACATCATTTTGTGTAGAGTTTATCATCTGTTGAAAAATCCGTAAGAGTTTACAAAACTTGTAAACTCGAGTTTGCAGTTGACAAACTCGAGTTTACTCTTGGCCGAGAGCTTTCAATATTTTAACTTAAGCAAACTCGAGACTATACATATAAATTTGTTTTGTGTCCGGCCAAGAGTTTTTCCAAAAGTTTTCTTAGTTAAGAAAACTCGAGTTTAAAATGTTAAACTTGAGCTTGCGCCTTACAAAGAGCAATGTGATTTAGTTTTAAGAAAACTCTAGAGTTTGTTTTGAAAACCTTCGGTTTACACTTTGAGAATTAAAACAAATTTTTGACATAAATAGTGACAAACTCAAGGCTACTCACTAATAGACTCGAGTTTACATTTCACTCAAAATGTGTTCCAAAACTCAGAATCGCGACTTTCCTCTCGGATGGAGGAAACTCGAGTTCCTAATTTAGAAACTCGAGTTTTACCCAACCCGAGAGCATTGCAGTTTTTAATGAGTTGAAAACCTCCGGTTTTGGAAGAAAACCTCCAATTTAGATGTTTTGGACTTAAATCGTTTTTACATGCCAAAGTCCTAAACTTGAGTTTAGATAAACCAAACTCAAGTTTACATCGCTGATTCTGAATTTCAGATTCTACGAATTTGTAAAACTTTCTTGTTAGATCTTAATACTTCCTATCATTATTCTCTAATGTTCCTAGACATGTTTAAACCACTTTGTTAGTGAGTTTCGGATAAGTTAGAGAATGGTTATTGAAGGTCTAAAGCAAAAGCAAAAAGTGATGTCAGCACATTAAATGCAAAACCCAGAAAGTTGCATACTTTTGGGTAATCCGTCTGCACACGCTTGCAAAGAATTAAAGAATGATTTCCACATCTAGCAGCTGCTACTCCAACGGATTTATTGGCAGGAAGTCAACTCGAACTTATGCACGCCTAGATTAAGTGGAGATTAGAGAGAGAAGAAGACCCAAGCTTAACCAGAACTTTGTCTAATGAAGAGAATGGTTATAATCAAGATTACAATGGTCATTTAATGCTCTCTTAGTATAAATAGAGGAGCATTCAATTCTTCTCAACAACTACATCTGAAAACGAATTGCATTCAAGTCTTACATTCATTCTTTCAGTTTTCACTTATATTGTATTTTTTGATACACAAGCTTCAGTGTTTATCTTTATCTACTCTTAGAGAGAGTTTTTATTTGTAAATCATTTATTGTAAAGAATCACAAGTCTGAGGATTTGGTGATTGGGTTCATTGATTGCAACTTGTAAGGGGAGTAAGTTCTAGTGAGAGAATTGCTCTTGAGTGCAGAGTATGTAATCAATTGTGATAGTGGAAATCCCAGAGAGTCTGGGGACTGGACGTAGGTCAAGAGATTAGACCGAACCAGTATAATTCTCTGTGTCTAGCTGTTCTACTCTCTACTCTGTCCATCTCTATTTTCATTGCTTTAAAACGGAGTAATTTTTAAAAGTTTTAGAAATCCCCAATTCACCCCCCTCTTGGTGATTTTGCTCCATCTTCAAATCCAAATCGATAAACCTTTGGATGATGATGAGGAAAATGTTTTCAAAAATCAATTCTTTTCAAATAATACTCCTGTTTCTATTCAAAATCCTGAAAATGTTTTTGAGGCTGATCCTCAAAATAATTTTGAAAACCCTGATCAATCTCAGCCTAGAGCTTGGAAGTTCATTAAGAATCATCCTTTGAACCAAGTAATAGGTGATATAAATCAAGGTGTAAGGACCAGAAAAAGTACTTTGAATGAAGTTACCTTTTCTGCCTTTATATTAGAGATTGAGCCCTCTAAGATTGATGAAGCCCTTTCAAACAATGATTAGGTGATAGCAATGCAAGAGGAGTTACACCAATTTGACAGAAATCAAGTTTAGGATTTGGTACCTAGGCCTAAGGATCATCTGGTCATTGGCACTAAATGGGTATTCAAGAACAAACGAGATGAATCTGCAATCATTGTCCATAACAAGGCAAGATTGGTTGCAAAATGCTATAATCAAGAAGAAGGAATTGATTATGAAGAAACTTATGCTCCAGTGGCAAGATTGGAAGCCATAAGAGTTCTTCTAGCCTTTACTTGTGTCAAAGGATTCAAGCTCTATCAAATGGATGTAAAAAGTGCTTTCTTAAATGGTTTTATTCAAGAGGAAGTTTATGTTGAACAACCTCCTAGTTTTCAAGATGATCATCATCCAGATCATGTTTATTGCCTCAAGAAAGCCCTTTATGGCCTTAAGCAAACTCCTAGAGCTTGATATGAGTGATTAAGCAAATTCCTTCTAGATTAAGGATTTATTAGAGGAAAAGTAGATACAACTCTCTTCATAAAGAGTAATAAGATTGGAGAAATTTTAATTGTTCAAATATATGTTGATGACATTATATTTGGTGCTTTTAATGATGCTTTGTGTGAAGAGTTTGTTAAGAGTATACGAGGGAGAGTTTGAGATGTCCATGATGAGAGAACTCAACTATTTCCTTGGTTTGCAAATCAAGCAAAGGAATGATGGAATCTGCATATCTCAGACCAAGTATCTCAATGATTTGTTGAAGAAGTTTGGGATAGATCAATGCAATGGAGCTGACACTCTAATGAGCTCAACCACTTCATTGGATGCTGATGAAAAGGGCAAGGACTTCAACATTACAAAATATAGAGGAATGATTGGATCATTGCTCTACCTTACTACAAGTTGTCTTGACATCCAATTCAGTGTGGGGATGTGTGCAAGGTTCCAGTCTACTCCCAAGGAGTCTCATGCTGAGAATGTGAAGAGAATCTTCAGATACCTTGCTGACACAAAATGTAATATCCAAAATTTTGGGCCTAAAGATATGAAAATAAGCCTATTTTTGGAAGACTACTAGGCCCTATTTTTGGAAGTGACACATTTGGAATAAGTATTTTTGGGACCCATGAATAGCATTTACTATTCACAAAATACCTATTTACTATTCACAAGTACGTATTTACTATTCACGCGGGACCCACGACAAAATATTTCATTCTTCCAACATATTCACGTGTGATGTTCGAAATGTCATGTGGGGCCCACGTAATAGTAATGTACTATTTGCATAGTAATCACTATTTGAGAATATTATTATATAAAGGTACGGGACCTACGGGCAATATTTTTCTTCTCGGTCGCCGCGCATTCACGTGAAGTGTTTGAAATTGGTGAGGAAAAAATTACATAAAATGACCTAGAGAGGAAAATTACACTTAAGGACCCATTTTCCTTTTCTTTAAAAACGCACGACGCGTTCCTTTATTCATTTCGTTCCTTCGAGGAACGATGAGGAAGAGAGAGAGAGAGTGTGTGTGTGTGTGAGAGGCCATATGGAGGAACAAGAAGGCTAAATGGAAGGAGATGAAGCAAAGATCCATGAAAAGTAAGGTAATCTCTTAAGCTATGGATTTGTAGTCCTTAGTCCTTCTCTATTTCTACTCCCTAATGGCTCCTGTTTAGTGTTTTTGAGAGATGCGGTAGAAGGTTAAAGAGGTTATGGAAGAGGAAAATCTAGAGGATTTACTGAAAAATGACTAAGGTAGAGCTTTTAATCCTCTTTATAATTTAGTATTATGCATTTTTCTGAGGATTTGAGAGCATATATGATGGAAATTGGACGGAAAATGCAAGTTATTGTTCATAAAAATCGATTGCTACAGTAATTTAAGTGTTTGGAAATAATAGTAATTTGCTAAATGAATTTATTTACTAACGCAGTAAATATTCATTTACCGTCACAGTAAATATTATTTACCGATACAGTAAATATTATTTACCAGGACAGTAAATGAATAGTAAAGGTACTATTCATGAATACGGTACCATTTATGTATACAAAGTACTGTAGCAATATACCGTAGCCTCCAAACATATTTGGTTGGAAAAGAGAGGTTTTGGATAAGTAATAATCCGCCTATAAATGTATGTTCATAGGACTTGACAGTTGTCCGGAATGACTAAAGTGTTGGGGAGTCGTATTAAGGATTGGTAAAGCATCCAGTTTGTAACTCTAATCTTGCATTCTTTGTATGTCTTTATATGATTATATGTACCATTCTGTATATAAATATGTATTGAATGAGTGGATTGTGCTGTATGTGTTGAATGTATAAATGATAGTTAACTATCATATACTGTTTTATACTTTGAATGTGAGATTAACATGTTACTCTGGGAACCTTCGGGGTCCCAGTATTTGTTGCTACCTGTGAATTGTTCAGTTTAGTGGATATGGCTTACAAGGCAAGGCGGTATTCACTGTTGAATAGAGATGCTGGGACGGATTGAGGGATGCTATAGGTTATTTTATTAGCCTACTTAGGGGTTTTAAAAGTTATTTGTACAACCCTGTGGGAATTTTGTTATGTAATCAGAATTTAATATCAGTTTTACTATGCTAGAATGGTTATGCTCATTAAGCTGTGCACTACAACTCTGATAATAGTTGATATACCATGGGGTGTTACAACCCTTGGTTTGTGGTTTCCCAAAGGTCAACCTGAACATCTAGTGGCATATTCAGATTCAGATCATGCCGAATACAAGAAAGATAGGAAGAGCACAAGTGGCCAATGTTAATTCCTTGGTGGTTCATTTGTTTCCTGGTTCAGCAAGAAGCAAACCAGTGTGGCTGTATCCTTTACTGAAGCTAAATATGTGGCTGCTTCAAGTTGTTGTGCTCAAGTCCTATGGCTCAAGTAACAACTATCTGACTTGGGAATCAACCTGAAGGAGATCCCAATATTGTGTGACAACACTAGCACAATAAGCTTGGCAAAGAATCCAGTTCAACACACTCAGACCAAGCATATTGATGTGAGGCATCACTTCATAAGGGATCATGTTCAAAAAAAGGATGTCAAAGTTATGTTCATCCCTACTCATCTTCAACTTACTGACATCTTCACCAAACCATTGGCTAAGGAACAATTTAATTTCATAAGAAGAGAATTGGGAATGGTAAATCCCAATGAGTTGTAAGTATTTCTTACTCAATGTTAGTTATGGTTTTGATGATTATTAATTGCTAACTTAATCATCGAAGTATCTAGTTGTATTTTATGCAAGATGTTGAAATACTAATGTTTGTTGTTGAAGGAAGCAAACTTGAGTTTTGGAAACAAAACACGAGTTTATCGGGGTCAAAGAGGAATCCCTGGTTTTGAAGAAGTTCAAAACTCAAGTCATTAAGTGAGAAACTCGAGTTTCTATCCAACAGAGCAACGATGATTGAAGAGTTGTGAAAACTCGAGTTTTGGTCGTGGAAGTTCAAAGGTTCACACATACACCTTTGAAGTCCAGATAAGTATGAGTTTATGAAAACTCGAGTTTATTAGTGAAAACTCAAATTTGTCACGATCTATATATATATATGAGTTACTGTGCCTGTTCGTCTAAACTCTTCTCAAAACTCTAGTTTGCCCTAGAGTTTTCTCTCATCTCTTCATCTCTTTCACATTATCGACCAAACCTCTCACTCAGAAACCCTAAATGGCCTCTAAATCTTCAACCCAAACGATTCATGACACTGGATCAGACCAAGAAGACTTGAAATCCCCTTCGCCACCTCCTCTCCAGTGACTTAAGAGGATGAAGTCGACTCCTAGACGCTACCACTCGGGCGTTGATTGATCAATCAAGGGCGTTAGCGAAAATATTCCCTCTTCCTCTCCTAAATTGAAGGGCTCGCCTCAATCAAAGGGTGTTCCTGTCTCCTCGCCCCAATCAAAAGGAGTCTCATTCAAGGAACCCTCTGAGGTGTGCACCAAGAAACGTCATGTGAAGATGGAATATCACCTAGAGGGGGTGAATAGGTGAACTCAAAAATCTTTTTGTTAATAGCACACAGGGACAAATCACGATGGGAAACAGAGGGATAAGTTAAAAGAGAAATAGACACAAGACAATATATACTGGTTCAGTCCGAAATCTCTGACCTACATCCAGTCCCCAGAACACCTGGGATTTCACTATCTTTCAAGAACAACTACAAACTCTGTAAACGAAGGATGGTCCTCCCACTCTCAAACTCCACTCCCCCTTACAAGTTGTAATTGATACATCCTCTCTTAAGGTTCCTCAACCTTAAGGTACAACTGATAATGAAATTAATGTTTAAGAACTCCTCACTGAGTAAATAAGATATTGAACACTGAAGCACTAATTAATGAAACAGTTGAAACAATGAATAACAATAACTTGAATTGATTGCACAACATTTCAGTAGGTGGCGGAATTGAATGTGATGGGCTTTTATAGTGTTTTTCATTAATCTAGTCGACTACTTTTGTGAACTAGCCGTTGTGACTCCTTAGTTTTCCGTTAGGCACGCTCACTCGTTTGTAAATAGTCGAACGTTGAATCATGAAATGCACCTGTTAATGTTTCGTGCATAAAGTAGTTCAGATAATTAGCCGGAATAGGTAAGCCTCAAAGGAATTACTTCGCCGCTATGAAATCTAATTCCGATTATTGTTCGCTTTTCGAATCAAAGCATTTAATGCATTTGCCACGTTGGACTGCCCTTCATTTAAATGCTTGGGTCAAACTGTTTAATCAACTGAAACTTATCAAAGAAATTGATTAAATGCAATAGAAATAATTTCAGACATGATTAAATATAGGTTCAAACATGGTTAAACAAGGTTGAGCTATGACACAGTGAATCCATGAAATTGATCCGAAAGATTTAAAGTGACAGAGATAGCTATGACACATTCTCGAGAATTCCTTAACAGGAATTCACAGTAAACTGAATGTCTTTGGTAATACTCGAGTGCACTTGTTTATACTTAAGAATCAACCTTTCAAAAGCCAGTGAATTCTCGGGAATTAGATATGTATTCTCGAGAACTGGATTAGAAGGAAACATTAGTGAATGAAGAAGAATTCTCGAGAATTATCAAGGGAATTCTCGAGAATTACCAAACTGAAGTTACATTGGAACAGAGAACTGAATTCTCAAGAATTAAGCTGGCTGTTCTCGAGAATTAATTCATTAAAAAATGTTTCACGTTTGGACCTTATTCTCGAGAATCAAGTTTTCATACTCGAGAATTAGATAGCTTCAGAGAAAAGGATAATGTAAGATTGTTTGACTTATTCTCGAGAACCAGGACATCATTCTCGAGAATTGGTTCTGCACATTGACAAGCTACATATCTTGTTAGAGATGATATGTATTCTCGAGAACTCGAGAATCCTAGTATGTGAAGATATGTAAATTTTCAATGCTTCATTCTCGAGAGTCCATAATGTATACTCGAGAATTGTTCTCCAAAAAGAAAACTTCTCTTAGTTCATTCATTCAAAAACTTTTAGATCATTGTTATCATCAAAACAATATTTGAGAACTAACATCATAAACCAGAACTAGTTGAGCGAAAAGGGAAGAAGAAGGCGTTTGAAACCTCTAAGCCTCCCAAGCTGAAGAAATCGAAGAGTGTTCCTGAGACACAAGGCACAACAACTGGGCACGCATCTACTGCTACTTAATCTGAGAAAGTGCCACCCATTGTCCCCAATGCCATCGAAGAAATTTACAACCATAAGGTTCCTCCTTAAGGGTTTGTCTCTGCAACTTCTGTCCTTCCAAACGAACTAACTAACAAATTTAAAGAATCCTTTCTTGCAAAAGAATTCTGTCCTTTGGTCTATGTCAATTTATCTACATTAAGAGAGGGGTGCAATTTGGATTTGGCTTTATGGTTGAAAGACTATGAAACCTTCCTATCTATCTCTGCTTCATATACCCCCAACATCGTTAAAGTCTTTTATTTCAATATGGTGTATGATAACCTTGTTAATTCTGAAAGAGAATTAGTTGAAGAGAGAGTCTCAACAACAGTGAAAGGGATGACATTCACTATTTTTGCTTCTATCATCAACATCATCTTAAAAATTATCAACCCTCGTCCTGTTCCTACCATTGAGTTTAGCAATGAGAAATCTTCAAGATTCTCGACCTAATGAACCTGTTCAAGATCAGCTACACCCTCTTACCTTTACTCCTATATCTATGCCTCCAATCAATCGGGTTCTTTGGTATATCTATTCTCGAAACCTTATCCGAGAAAGGTGGCAATTTCACCCATTTTGCCAAGAAAGACTACCCTCTTTTTGCTACTCTTGTCAAAAAGGTCCCTTTAAATCTCGGGCACTTGATCTTTCAGGAGATGGTTAGATTCAAGTTTGCCTCTCGCGACCTTCCCACATTCCCTTTCCACATCTTATCTCTGTGATTCTCTTTTATCACAAGATTTGGTATGTTGGTGCCACTGAGACCATGAAGACTCCTCCAATTTTTGGCAAATCTCAGTTGAATATGATAAGGATCACTTTTGAAGGTGAGGGTTCTGGCCAATCAAGGGCTCCCTCTCGATCTCGAGCCTCACATGCCAGAGCTTCTCAGGCACAAGCTCAAGAAGCACAATCGGCTCCTCCACCCTTTCAGCCCTGCTCGTGCCTACCGATTTTGACTCCAGAGTCAAGGCAATTGTAGATGCTGCCATCGCTACCATGTCCATCAGAATTGAGTTTGAGGTAGGAAAGCTAGTTACCGAGGTAACCCGTGGCAACAATGAGATGATTGATGCTCAGGATGAGTTGAAAGAGAAGGTTGAAACGCTTTCTGGTCACATGGTAGATCAGGATGCTCAGATGTCCACTCTAATGGTAAACAATGTCATTTTCGGAGATAAGGTGCACAAGATCCTGAAGATTCTTCAACTAGCTGGCCCACGTACCTCTAGCTTCGACTTTAGTTCTCCTTCTGCCTTTAAGCCTGACCCTGAACCTTCATCTTCCCCCTCTACCTCACCCTCATTTGCCTTCACCACTTCTCCTATAGCTACCTCTCCACCTGAAGCCTCTACTCCTGTCTTCGCCACTTCTCCTATTCCAGCCTCCACTCCTACCACAGAGGTCCTGTATACCTCCTCACCCATTACTCCAATCACTAAAGTTCTTCAATCCCCGCATACTCCTACTACTGAAGTACTTCCCCAATCTTCTACCTCTACAGTTCATCTAGACTCACCTCCAGCTACCCTACTGATTAATCCTCTCCATGAACCCTCTATCTCAGCTCCACCCTCTTTTGAAGATGACAAAAGGGGAGAGAAAAGCGCATATTAGGTTTTAGGAAGAGTTTGAGGTTGTAAAGAGTCTATTTTAGGTTCTATGTCTTGTGTGTTTTAGTTTCTGTGTTTAGCTTGGTAAAGAGTTTGTTTTAGGTTCTATGTCTTTTGTGTTTTAGTTTCTGTGTTTAGGTTGGGCACTTCCAACTAATGTAATATCTTGCACTTTAATAGATGAATGAATGTTTACTTCATTTTACTTCTGTTGCTTATCTCTGATAATTGCGTTCTGTGCAAATTCATTTTATTTCAAAATGACCAAATGTTTCAAAATGGAATCCTTGAAGCTTAGCCTACTATCCATTGCAAAACTTCGTTTCAAAATGCAAAATCTGTCAAACTCTTGAAAATTTGGTTTACAAGTGTTGTCATCATCAAAAAGGGGAGAATGTTAGTTCTCAATGTGTTTTGATGATAATCGACAATTGTAAACACAAATTGAAGTTTTTCTTTGGTAAGTTGAAAAACTTCTTTGTCAAAGACAAACTCGAGTTTTGGTTTCAAAACTTGAGTTTTGGATTTGACAGAGAGTAGCTCAATTTTTATGAACTAAAGAAAACTCCAGTTTGCATAGGAAAACTTGAGTTTTGGTCTTACAGAAAGCACTCCAAGTTTTTCACATTTAGACAAACTTCAGTTTTCACCATACGAGTCTCTACAATATTTTCTAAAGAAAACAAAACTCCGAGTTTTTTCACTTGAAACTCGAGTTTTGGGCATACGAGAGCCTCGATGTTTTAAGCATAAGAAAACTCCAGTTTTTCTATAAAACTCTAGTTTACATTTAACCAAGAGTTTCGAGTTTTTCAAAGTTTTGAGAAAACTCGAGTTTAGGTTTGATTTAAAGCTTACATGTTTTAACTACTTTGAGAAAACTCCAGTTTTTACTTAGATAGAGTTTTCAAAGGTTAGATAGAGTTTTCAAAGGTTTTTCATCTTTAAATGAAAACTCAAGTTTATGTTTGGAAACTCGAATTTTGGCCAAGCCGAGAACTTTGCTCATTTCAGTGTTTTTGAAAACTCCAGTTTTGAGCTTTTGGACTTAAACATGTTTTTCACTATAAAAGTCCAAAACTCGAGGTTGCCATTAATGAACTCGAGTTTTGCTCGTATCCCAAAATGTGCATCAAAGATAAAATCGCGATGTTTGTCTCTCGGAAGAAGAAAACTTGAGTCTCGTTGGAAACTCCAGTTTTATCTTCGAGCATAGTTACAAACTCCAGTTTAGAAACAAAAACTCTAGTTTGTGTCGCTGAGTTTGAAAATCAAATTGCTCGAATTTGTGAAATCTTCCCGTTTGATCTTAATACTTCTTATCATCACTCAGTACTAATTCTAGATATGTTTAATCAGTTTGCTAATGAGTTTCAGATGGTTTAAAGAACTTTAAATGAAGATTTGAACAAAAGCAAAAAGTGATGTCAGCACATTAAATGCAGAGTTCAGAAAACTTGTATCCTTTTGGACAATCATTCTACACATGCTGCGAAGGGATTTATGTTTCCTTTCTACATCCAGTAGCTGCTCTTCCAATGGATTAAAAGTCAGGAAGTCAACCACAAACATCTGTGCCCCTGGATTAACCAAAGAGTAGAGAAAGAAGACTAAAGCCTAACCTAATCCTTGTCTAATGAAGGCAACGGTTATATTGAAGATTACAACAGTTATTTAATGCTCTGTTTGTATAAATAGAGCTGCATTCAATTCGTCTCAACAACCAATCTGCTGAAAACGAATTGCATTCAAGTTTACCAACTACTCTTTCAGTTTTCACTTGTAAAGTATCTTTTGATACATTGATCTTTAGTGTTTATCTTATTCTACTCTTAGAGAGATTTCATTTATTGTGAGTATCTCAAGTCTGGGGACTTGGAGATTGGGTTATTGATTGCAACTTATAAGGGGGAGTAAGTTCTAGTGAGAGAATTACTGTTGAGTTACATAGTGTGTAATCAATCGATATAGTGAAATTCCAGAGTGTTTGGGGATTGGACGAAGGTCAAGAGATTGGACCGAACCAGTATAAATCCTTTGTGTCTTGCTTCTTCTTTCATACTCTGCTCTGCTCTATTTTAGTGTTCACAAACAGAGTAATTAGAAAAGAATTTTAAAATCCACAATTCACCACCTTGGTGATTAAGCTCCACTTTCAGAGGCGCTCATCAAAATTAGTTGCTTCCAAATTCTATAAAGCACTTGTTGAGTCTAGATTCATATGGAATTGGTTTCACTTCATTTGGTTGTGTATAGTGTGAGCCATATCCAGAAAACCGAGCCTATGCTGAAATGAATCTAGAATTTTGAGTGTCAACTTTCGAAGGCCAATTTTCCCTGGTCTAAGCTTTGTTTTGGTTGGTTCAAATCTTGATGGAACTCATTTTGAGTCTACTTTCATATGTCATTAGTTTCAACTCAATTGGATGTATAAATTGTGAGATACAGCCAAATTACCGAAGCTTGGTATGCTAGGTGGCGTGAATTGATGGTCCAACTTGTACAATTCATAGCTCCTTGATCTAAACTCCTTTAGGCTTAAATTTTATATCAAAATGATGAATTGAAAGTCTAGTTTCATATGCCATGAGTTTCACCTCAATCCGATCTCTGGTTTGAGAGATATCATCAAATTACCGAGACCTCGCCGAGCCGAACGTGAAACAGTAGAATAGAGTTGCCTGAAAACACACGACTCGAGTCAACTAAAGCTTGACTCGAGTCAACTCATTCCAGAGAGCGAAAATAGCTTGAAAATCACTATTGGCTCGAGTCAATAATATGGCTGACTCGAGTTTAGACCCGCACTCGAGTCTATGAGTTTCTTGGCTCAAGTCAAACCTATCGATGTGCAAAACACTCGTAGAAAAAGTTTTTAGACATCCTGGCTCGAGTTAGTTCACCCTTAAGCTTGATTTTGCTTATTTTGACTACAATTTGAACCATACCAACTTCCATATCATGGTGGAGACTTCTAGAATCAATCTAAGAACCTGTATAATGATTTTCTCATTGCATCGAGTGAGTTCTTCTTTCTTTCTTCTCTTCTCTTGATCATTCTTCATAATTCAATTCTTTCTTTCTTCTCTTCTCTTTTGTCTTGATCATTCTTCATAATTCAACTCTTTCTTTCTTCTCTTGATCATTCTCTATCATGAAACTTGGACTCATCATTCTCAAGCAAGTTCTACCTTTTTCAATATCTCCTCTTCTTCTTGATTATTCCCCAAATACTTTGATAACTTCTTACTTCTTTGACATTTTCTGCAAGTTCTTCTTTCTGTAATCTCTTATCTCCTTCTTGATTAATCTCTATAATTCAATTTGGACTAATCTACATTAAATATCTAGTAGTTAGTCAATGTAGGATATAAATATAGTATACAAGCTTTTCGCTCTTAATAATGACATCTATATAAGACATCATCGAAACTAATCATATCCAAAAAAAAAAAAAGTATCATCAACCCTTTAATTAATGCAATTTAAATAATTAATGAGGGACACAAATTTTAAAAAAAAATTCTTTAAATGATGAAACGGTTATTGTTGGATTCTTATAAAAAGTACTAAGACAATTTAAATTTTTGGCTTTTATAAAAATGATTGAATGGAGTATATTACAAGAAAAATTACTATTTTTGTCCTTATAGTTTTGAGTCTAATTATAAAAAGTTTCTATATTTTCTATTGATACTATTTAATCTCTATAATTAGAACTCAATTGCAACCCAGTTCTTAAATTATAACTCATTACAACTTAATCCTTTTAATTCAATTTAATCATTAAGAACTTTAGCCCTTACGTTTTTTTAAAAATGATATATTTTATAAAACTTTAGGATTTGGAATTTTAAATGCTTAAAATTATGTACACTAACGTGCATTGCCTCAAAGTTTAATAAATGAATTACAACCCAAAATTATAGAAATCAAAATATTAATTTTTCCTATATTTTATATATTAAGTTATACTAATTAAGTCCAAATAAGAATCCAGTTTTAAATCAACTATTTTTTAATTTTGAAGATGGAATATCACCTAGAAGGGGAGTAAATAGGTGATCTGAAATTCTTTTCGCAAGACTCACACGGGACCAAGTAAAACAAAAACAGAGAAATAAAGCATAGAAGTAAAATAAACGCGAGGCAATTTATACCGATTCAGTCCAAAACTCTAACTTACATCCAGTCCCTAGAACACCAAGGATTTCACTATCTTTCAAAGACAATTACACTATACTCAGATGATCCTCTCACTAGGACTCACTCCCCCTTACAAGTTGTAATTGTACACCCACACTTAAGGTTCCACAACCTTAAGATTTAAACCGAAAATGAGATAAGTGTTTAAATAACTCCTCACGAATAGATAAATGTTAATCACTGAAGTACAGTTTATCCAAAGACATTAATGAAACAGGTGAAATAGCAAATTGCAATAAGTTCAAATTGTATGCACAGCGTTTCGGTAGAAGAAAATTTGAATGCTTCTTGATTTTATAGATGATAGCAATTAATGACCATTGAGGAGAGATTAATGAGCCGTTGAGAGTAATAAATATATTCGTTGCTCTGTCTCTTCGTAATCTTCTGACGTTGATCAAAATACTTCATTGACATTCTTTGTTCGATTTATCCATTGAGACTCAAATAAAATGTTGATTGGAAATGGCTGGAATGCTTTACGGTTGTTCAGAGGCTTAATTTCCATTTTTGTGCTTCGTCATTTAATGTGTCAGACACATTTATGCTTTATGAAAATTTGATGATTTAAACATGTTAATCATATCGAAAAGCACTAGCAAACCGATTAATCTTGGTTAGAAGTATAAACCAATAACATGAAACACCCAAGCCATGATCAATGATTTACAGTTTATGAGGTTGGAGAATTAAAAACCCAAAATGTATTCTCGAGTATTGTTCAGCTCATTCTCGAGAATTATCAAGAACAGTTTAATTTTAGAAGGCATGACTCGCGATACTCGAGAGTTATGTTTAAGGTTCTCAAGAATTGTTTAATCGAGTGTTTCACAAATGAAAAGAATTGAGCATTCTCGAGAATCCCCGTGTTGATTCTCGAGAATTATGTTTTGGTTTAAGCCGAGGAAAAACAAGATCGCTTGAGAATACTTACCATCCATTCTCGAGAATCACCGATTGATTCTCGAGAGACATTCTCGAGAATTGGTTTCTAATTCTCAAGAACTACATAAGGTAGATTTGCTTCAGTGGAGATTCAGATGAGGCAATCGATCATTCTCGAGAATCACTATTCGATTCTCGAGAGCCATTCTTGAGAATTGATTTCCAATTCTCGAGAATCACATCGCCTTATGTTTTTCGATATATGTTTCGAC
The DNA here is from genome assembly GCA_019022655.1 of Acacia acuminata. NCBI lineage: Eukaryota > Viridiplantae > Streptophyta > Magnoliopsida > Fabales > Fabaceae > Acacia > Acacia acuminata. Next base: position 867,065 of record JAFJYI010000064.1, read on the forward strand.
TAGGAATTCTCTAGAACTCTTCACCTATTCTCGAGAATTGTTCTTGAGAACTATTTGTGTATTCTCGAGAGCTACAAACTTTCGATGGCCAATTTGACATAGAATTCTCGAGAATCATCGACCTATTCTCAAGAATTACTTCGAGTACTTAAGTGCAAAATGCTAGAACAAGTGGTAATTCTCGAGAATCACTTGTATGCTCTTAAGAATTGATTTTAAGAGCAATTAAGCCTGATTCAAAATCTTTCAATTCTTAAGTCCTTGTTATCATCAAAACACTAGGAGCTAACAAATTTATTGTTACTTATTAAAATATTTATAGTAAAATTTTGAACTTTTTAAATTCTCTCTTTCTCAATTATTAAACTTGTTGAATATTAAAAAATAAATTTTAAGTAAATTAATATTCATTGAATTTAAAAGTGACCAACATTTTGAACAAACCAAAATTCCAAGGATCATCATTTTAGTTATTCAAAAATATACATGCAAACCAATATAAAAAAAACATAAGGTTCAAAAATTGGGTCTTGTGAATGACTAATCCCTTGTAGGGGACTGTGAATCCTTTCGACATGTCCATTTATACTCATGTATTCGAGTTACACCCAAGAGTACATTGTTCTCCTCATTCTGAGGGGGATAAAGTTGTACAATCAAAGTAGAACTCTAAGACATAGTGTTCAATGATATCTTCAAGTCTACCGCATTACCAAACGATGAGATACTTTAAATATCCATTGATACTCTCTACAATGAATCTTTGTGGAGTCTCTAGACTGGTCAGTTCAATACTATCTGTTCTCCAACAGATCCATCCGCAACATCAACTAAGGCATCATCATTGATGAAGGCCTTTTGTCATTAGCCTTGGGGTCCACAATCAAAATTTAACTAAGGATTGTGTATATGTAAATCTAGAATCGTTCTCTCTTCTCAAGGAGCCTTTTATTGATTCCTAGGTAATCTAAATGCCATGAAAATGCAATGAAAACAATGGAAAAATTGGTTTTGGCTTTTCAAATTAATAAACTAAATTATGAATGCAATTTAATTAAATGTTAACTATTGTTTTTGGTATTTTTAGAAAATGGTGAATGAGTGAATGAAATGTTATGGTATGGTATGGAATTGAAAATATGAATCATGAATCTTCTTGGTAGTGAAGAAATGGCTATCCTTGCTCAAAGAGTATGGGAGTTAAAATTCATTAAGTTTTAATGAAAACTTCAAGATAACACTTGAATCCAATATTCTCGATTAATAATAGCTTCTACAAACTTAGCTAACCACTACCTCTTGAAATATTGTTTAAAACCACTTAATATGCAATTAATATAGTCCAATCTCATTAAATAGTCCCTCAAAGGCATAAATCAACCACATTAACTAGACAATAACACGCTAATTAATATACTCTCATTGCAACCACAAAGAAATTCAAACATATAATTTTCGCGCTACAAAATCCAATCTCAACTACAAATATCAAATCAACAAAGACAATTAACATCAATCTCAGTTCCAGAATCATATATAATAATTCCTAAAACTAGGCAATTTAAATATATGACTCTAGACTAATGGAAAGATAGAAAAACCCCCCTATGTAGTCTATTGAGCTCAAGCACACATCTCCATCACCAAGAAGTAAAGGGAATTAGCTACACACAGCAATCAGAGAACCCACACAATTTGCAAAAAAGAGATCACCAGAATTTGGAAAGCTTCTCGCTGGAAAATAGGGAAATACACCAGAAAATACAAAAACCTTAGGCGACTATAAAGAAGAAGACGAAGGTGAGAGATCGAAGCAAGATGCAGGTATTCCTCCTTGAAACTCTCCTGCGGTGCTATCCATCCGTTCACAAGTCTGTTATTTTCATTTTTGTGTGTCTCACATCTGTGCTACTTATGTCTCCCTCCAAGTCACAAATCTGAAGCTCCCTTCCCCATGACATTAACAATGATGGAGTTAAGAGCAGAGATCACCGGTGACCGAGGTCAACTCAAGTGGAGGGAGAAAGTGTTCAGATCGATCCCCTCTAGGTCTTGCCGCGCTCTACTTGCTCTCAGGTCTCCTCCTTTACACGTTTGCTAGGTCTGATAAGTCTCTAGTCAAAACGCAAGTTTTGACTAGGGACCTAAGTGCAAATTTGGAAGTTTTCTAGGAGGGACTAAAATGAAATGTTTATGGAATGTAATTCATAACAATTATGGGTACTTTTCTGTAATTTTCTCTGGATCTTTTCCTTCATAGATTTGTAATTTCTAGGAATTTTAGGGCTCTTATATGTAATTTTCCCCTATCCTAAAAAATATTAATTCCAACCCCAATTGACATTTTCCAAAATCTTGAATTTTCTTCTTAAACACCTACAATACAAGATTAAGCATAATGTAGCATTAAAAGTTCAAGAAATCATTTTGCATGAATAATTAATACATTATGACCATTTTGCCCCTAATTTCACTCAATTCAATACAAATGTCCATACCTCAAATTAGTGTTTAATCATGCAATAATATTTCAGAAAATGCATTAAGAATCCCAATTTTATTATGAAAAATCATATAAAAATATGGTTTGATCAATCATGCATGTATTCCATGAGGTCCCTACCTTGTATCTCTATACAAGTAGATGATGTCATGCTAGTCTTATTAATACTTGCCAATGTCTTTTCTTAGTGATTCAAGACTAGAACAAGTTTCGTGCAATAAATATACGGTGTCCTCGAGTCCTCATGATCATGATCCCTATCATAGATCCTTGAGTGAACACATGTTCTATTCCTAGAGCTTTTATCTTTAAAAGCATATTGACCTTAAAATAAAGACGAGACATAAATATGATAAAAGTAAAATGTGCTCAAATACATAAATCATAAAATACTAAAGAGAAAAAAGGTGTTCCTCTGTCAAAACAAATTGTCTCTAGGATATCTATATACTAACAATCTCCCACTTGGCCTAGAGCCAATTAGGTCGACATGTTAAACCTTACGACTCATAATGACTATGATGTTTTCTCTGAGAAATTCCCTTTGTCAAAGAATCAATCAAGTTATCATCAGTGGGAATATAATCCATCTTTATATCCTATCTTTCAACAATCTCTCAGACAAGGTGATACTTGCAAAGCACATACTTGGATCTCTGATGAGACCTAAATTCCTTGCCCTAAGCTATAACTCCGGTGTTGTTGTGATACCAAGGTATTGGATCAACAATAATAGGAACCACTTCAAGTTCATTAATGAACTTCTTGATCCATACTGCCTCCTTTACCTCTTCTAAAGCCACTATGTATTCTGCCTCAGTAGCAAAGTTTGTCGTAGTCTCTTGCTTAGAACTCTTCCAACAAATTGCTCCACCATTTAAGGTATAAACGACGCCTGACAGGGATTTATAGTCATCTCTATCACTCTAGAAATTGGGATCAATGAACCCTTTCACTTTTAGCTCACCACTACCACTATAAACAAGAAACAAACTCTTAGTCCTTCTTAAGTACTTTAGGATTTTCTTTACGACTATCTAGTGACCTTCTCTAGGGTCAACCTGGTATCGGCTCATAATGCTCGAAGCATAAGAGACGTCTGGTCTCGTACATAGCATGACATACATGACGGGTCCAATTACTGATGGATATGGAATCATCTCCATGCTTCCCTTTTAGCCAGTTTCTTAGGACATATAGCCTTAGAAAGATGAATGCCATGACTGACAGGAAGAAAACCCCTTTTGACTCATCCATGCTAAACCTTTTTAGCATTTTGTCTATGTATGTGGATTGAGATAATCTCAGCAACCTTTTGGATCTATCTCTATAGATCCTTATACCAAGTATATAGGTCGCCTCTCCCATATTCTTCATGGTGAAGTTCTCTAATAACCATTTATGCATGGAAATGTCATTTCCAATGAGCAATATGTCATCCACATAAAGGACAAGGAAAACAACAACACTCCCACTGACCTTCTTGTAAACACATGGTTCATCTTCATTCTTGATAAATTCGTTACCTTTAATAACTTAATCAAAATGAAGATTCTAGCTCTTGGATGCTCGTTTAAGCCCATATATTGATTTTTGAAATTTGCATACCATACACTTTTGGTCTTTGGATTTAAAACCTTTAGGTTGTGTTATATACACTTCCTCCTTCAAGAAACCATTCAGGAAGGTGGTTTTGACATTCATTTTTCAAACCTCGTAATCATGACATATGGCTATAACTAGCATGATCTTGATAGATTTGATCATAGCAACAAGTGAGAAGGTTTTCTCAAAGTCAATTCCTTGCTTTTGATGATAAACCTTCGCAACCAACCTAGCTTTATAGGTTTGAATATTGCCATCTTCATGAGTCTTCTTTTTGAAGACCCACTTGCACCCAATATGAATTATTCTCTCAAGTGGTAGAACCAAGGTCCACACCTTGTTCTGATGCATCGATTCTATCTCAGATTCCATGGCTTGAAGCCATTCTGAGGAGTCAACATCCTTTTTCGCCTTAGTGTAAGAAGCATGTTCGTCATCTTTAATAGTCTGTTGATTCTCAATCACAAAATCGTACCTTCAAGTTGACGACTAACCCTTAGAAGTCCTATAGGATTGGGTGTCTATTGCCTCTACTTGAGGCATTGCCTGATCAACAGACTCGATCTTTGTTATCTGCTCATGTTGGTCTTAAATTTCTTCAAGTTCTACCTTACTCCTACTATTCACTTGAGAGAGTATATCCTCCTTAAGAAAGGTAGCATTATTGGAAACAAACACCTTTTAGTCCTTATAGTGATAAAAGTATTATCCCTTAGTTTCCTTGGGTAGCCTAAAAAGTAGCACAGAGTGCTCCTAGCTCCTTATTTATCTGGTGCTAGGGTCTTGACATAAGCTAGACAGCCCCATACCTTGAGGTAACTCAAGTTGGGCTTCCGGCCCCTCCATATCTCATACGGAGTAGTTTGAACAAATTTTGATGGAATCCTATTAAGAAGGTTTTTGGGAGCTTCGTGTCACTCGTAATTGATTATACCATGTCATATATATTGTGTGTGTGTGTGTGTATCTATTTGTGTGAATGTATGTTAGATAATTCAGACTTATCTTTTATAACCTAACCTCTTGAATTTAAAATTCAAATTTGAAACTTAAATTCAAAATTCAAATTGGCCTAAAACCCTGTTTAGTCTTCTAACACATTTAGGCTTTTTTTGTGGAGAAACTGATTTCCCACTAAGGGCTCAAATATGGCGTCATTTTGCTATTGGGTTTAGAGTCTCACTCCAACCCAATTACACCTTTATCTTAACAAAGCCCAATAACAATTATTGGCACAAACTTGCTGATTTTGAGCAATCAAGAATAACTTTTGTGTGTGACCCATTAGGCTCAATCAGTCACTGACATAAATAAACTTGGATCAATTAAACTCCTTTAATGGGCCCAATTTATTTGATGACCACATAAGACACTAGCAATGCTCTACGGCCCTAGAATTATTAAGTTGATCAAGTGATCTACCGTTTTAATTTGGATATCGTGCCGGCATCATCTCTCACATCGTCATTCACATTTAGTTGAGAGCAAAGATAGAGTATCATTTCTCTTGGTTGACTAAATATAGCTTTTCATAGAACAAGGAATCTTCTTCTATTGACACTTAGACGGATCATGACTCTTCATGATCACTTGCTGTGTGTACAGACTCTCGAGTCAACTAAAAGCTATCAAAGCTCTACCAATGTTGTGAATGACTAATCCTTTGTAAGGGATTGTGAGTCCTTTTCGACATGTCCATCTATACTCATGTATTCGAGTTACACCCAAGAGTATACTGTTCTCCCCATTTTTAGGCTAATAGAGTTGTAAAGTCAAAGTATAACTCTAGGACATAATGTTCGATGACATCCTCAAGTCCAAGACAATCCGCACTACCAAATAATGAGAGACTTTACATATTCAATGATACTTTTTACAATGAATCTTTGTGGAGTGTCTCAGCTAGTTGGTTCAGTGCTATCTGTTCTCCAATAGATCTACCCACGACATCAGCTAAGACATTATCATGCTTGTATTCCATAAGGTCCCTACCTTATATCTCTATATAAGTAGATGACGTCATGCTAGTCTTACTGATATCACCAATGCCATTTCTTGGTGATTTAAGACTAGGAACAAGTTTCCAGCAATAGATATGCAGTGTCCTTGAGTCCTTATGATCGTGATCCCTATTATAGATCCTCGAGTGAACACATGTTCTATTCCTAAGGCTTTTATTGTTAAACTTATATTGACCTCAAAATAAATGTGAGACATAAATATGATAAAGATAAAATGTGCTCAAATACACAAATCATAAAATACTAAATAACAAAAGGTGTTTCTCTGTCAAACAGACTGTCTCTAGGACACCTATATACTAACAAGTGGGTCAACGGTTAGTGTGTCAACTCAGGTCCAAACAGGTGGGGGAAAAAGTTAAAAATTAATTTAAATTCTCATCATAGTACCATAACATCCAAAATCAATTCAATACATTGAGTCACTAACAAAATAAGCATATATCTTTCCAACATTCTTTACAAGTTCTTTAACATATTGACATATAGTATCGATCGATCATCTAATGACGTTATAATCAATTATCATAAATATTTTCCTAACAAGCTATTAAAATAGATAGATGATAACAAAATATTCCTACATACAAACCATTAATCATTTACTAATAGTCGTTAACACAAAAATTATCATTGCTTTAACTAATATTGTCATCTACTCCCATTTTTTAAAAGGTAATCGATTTAATCTAGCAACTCGCTAGGGTTGACCAGGTTACTGAGTTGGAACAATGTCACCTGAGTTGCTTAAAATTCTAGGTTATGGACCTACCATGACGAGTTTCATGGCCAAGTCACCGATTTTTGGCTAACCTAGCCGGTTCAGTCTAGGTTTAATAACCCCCATTTTAACTTATTTGTAACTCGGTTCTTGAACTTTGACATGTTGTAATTCAATCCTATAATTCAACCTTTTAAAACTTTAGTAGTTATATTTTGAAAAATAAAAAAAATGTTTCATAAAACTTAAGGCCTAGAATTTTAAATTGTTAAAATTTAAAGACCAAGTTTGTAATACCCCTCAATATACCGTTATTCAATAGAGTATTGATATGTAGTTTAGTACGCCAAATAGAAATGGTATAATAAACTAATATAAAACTCTTGATTACAATATTGGAATACCTACAAGGTTCGTACTTTTCACAAAATAAAATTATATAACTATGAATTTCGAAAGTCAACAAGGCTCTTGGTCCAATCTAACAACCCTTTCATAGTCACGCATGACCTTGGCCTGGAGCCCATTCAATGCGGTGCTCATATCACCAATATTGACAAGAACGGGATTCGAAGAATCCCAAAGTAATAGTTAATCTAACATAATATGCATGCAACATACTTTGATAAGAAACCAACAAATAAATCCTGCAAAGATTCGAGATTATAAAACACGTGCAACACTGACTCATATCCATTGAATGCAAATAGGGTTTGCGATCTAAGGACCACTAGGCCGCCAGGCCCTACCCCTAACATAGCTCACAACACATATCACAAAAATAGTTCAAACATAGTATGTGAGAGAAGAGTTACTATCCTGATACTTTACCAATACCTAAATTGGCTCCCAATCCTTTCGTTGCCTTGGGCAATCATCACCTCGTCAACTCCTATAAACATATATTTATAGACAGCGGGTTATTATTTATTCAAACTCTTCATAAAGCTTAAGGGCCCATACTAACTTCAACATTTTAGCTTAACCCTTAAAAGTTTACTTAATTATCATTTTGCCCTTATATTTCTCATTTCTGCACAAGTAGTCAAAACTGGTAGAATTTCCACCTAACTTTGAAATTTCATATCTCATTGTACAAATGTGCAATTGAGATTATTCTGAAGCTTATCGACTCCTTATTAAGTTCAGGTTCAAAAAAAAAAATAGTTCCAATAGCTAAGTACACGCATACTATTCCCAATTCAATAAAACAATGACCTCTCGTTGAGATTTCATTCCAGAATTGTAGGGCATTTTCAAAAATTCATAACTCAATGTAAACAAATCCAAATTCGACAAATGACCTATCAAATTAAAGCTCATTATGTCTACTTTTTTATTTTAAATTTCATTGCAATTGAACATCATTCACTATCCCAAAAATGCGTTGCAAAATGACTATTCAAACTGGACTTTCCAGAACAAATTTCAGGTTTCGATACAATTCAAGCTCAGAGCTTCCAAAATTCCTACCGAGCTTTTATCTTACACAATTTCACGTTTTGAACACAATGGAACTCTCAAAATGACCAAATTCCATATCCTTAGGTCAGCCCTATACCCAACCGTAACCAAGATCATTTATTGTTTTTTAATTTTTACTTCGCAAGCACCCTAATTTCGGTTCCTAACCACATTTTATCTTGTTATTAAGACTATATACATACCTTAGCTTCTTGTGGTCAATTGGGAAGAACCTCCCCTTAGGGTTCCAGCCACCAAATTTCCAAGAACATCACACAAAACCACCAACCAGTTCCAGAATATCACATGAGAGCATAGAATCACTCATCTTGAGCTCTGTTCGATGTTCTGTTACTAGAACTCCTTCCTTCTTGGTTCTTTTAGAGATTTAAGACAGCACTCTAAGAAGCCATACGAGAGTGTTTCAAGGGTTAGGAAGTAGGAGGAGGGAAGAATGAGGGAAGACAAGATCATAGCACTAGATCTTACCTTGGTTCTTTAAGCTTCTTCTTCCTCCTCTTCTTCCCCTTCACCCTTCGATTAGAGCTCTCCTTGGTGTGTGTTGATGTGAGACCGAAATAAATGAGTAAGGAGAAAAGCAAAATTTGATTATGAGAGGGCCAAAGTCGGTTTGGAGGTAAGGATTACTAGATTACCCTACAACTATGACGTATTTACCAGTTTTCTATCGGTTAGAAATTTAGTTGATATCCAATTATCTTTGACTTGATTTTTTGGTTTTCCCTTCTTTTTTGGCGTGCAATCTGACTTGAATGAAGAAAGAGGAAGGTTTTAGTGAATTATAAATAATCCAAGTTGGTTTAGGGAAGATAAATGACCATTTTGTCCTTCAACCGCTGCGTATTTACCAATCATGCCATTAGTTACAACTTAGTTACAATCCAACTTTGAAATTCATATCTCTTGGTACAAATATCCAATTATGATGATTCCAAAGGCTATGTGACCACTGAAAAGTCTATTTTCAATAAGATATGGTTCCAACTACAAAATATATTTGCTTTGTTAATTAAGTCCAAGCAATTATGTTTAAGTAAAAAAAACAAGGAAAATGACAGAAAAATATCACTTAAACTTCAAAATCATGTTACCCACAAGAGTAATGGGATCAACAATAACAATAATACAATTAACAACCTGTTTTAATGGGAAATCACCTATTTGAGATTTTGAAATTCAAGTGGCATTTTTTTAGGATTTTTCTCCAAAAAAAAAAAAAAAAATCCATACAAGAGTTCAAGCTTTAATGATTATATATAGGGAAATTAATTAGGTAGTCCTTATAGTTTCATCCCATTTTGAATTAGGTCTCTCTAGTTTTATTTCTTTTAATTGGATCCTCATAGTTTACTTTGTTAAGCCGTAGGTCTTTTTGTTAATAAATGGGATGAAACTATAAGGCCTACCAAATTAATTTTCCCTTAAGAGATATTTATTTAATTTTAATATAATGTTATTTGTCGTCAAAATGTTTATTATAAACTTTTGAGACGGAGGAAATTAAATTTTTTCTTTCTTGAATTATTGACCTTGTTTTCATAAAATAATTTGAAGTAAATAATACACCCAATTTAATGAATTTAAAGAGACCAATATTTTCCAGGTCAAAAAAAGAGTGACCAATACTTTGAAACGAAACCAAAATTCCAAGTGCATTCTATTTTGAAAAATATTGTGCATGTTTGATATGATTTTAGGAGAGTTCTTATGCACTTTTGGAATCAGACTTATAGAAAAATGCATGTTTGATTGAGAAATTGTTCCAATCGGACTTATGAACTAAAAGTAACTTATTTGAAAAGTTACTTTGTGGAGCTTTTGTTCCAATCGGACTTATGGACCAAGATTATGAGGTATTTTTTTTAGTACCATTCAAGACCTAAAAAATATTTTAGGGAATTGACGGGTACTAAAAATAATTTTTTAAGATCATGAGGTATTTTTTCAATACCATTCAAGTATCTGAAGTATATTTTTAGTATCAATCAATACCTTAAAAAATATTTTAGGGTATTGGTACTAAAAATAATTTTTTTCAAGATCATAAATAATGTTTTAAGGTCATAAAGTATTTTTTTTAGTACCGTTCAATATCTTAAAATATATTTTTAGTATGAGTTCGTACCCTCAAAAATATTTCAAACTAACTATAAATTTAATTACAAAAGCTAACTAATGTCAATCTAAACATAAATTACATTTCGCAATTGACTTTTAGAATTGACTACAAGACCCCCCCCCCCCCCAAAAAAAAAAAAAATCCCAAACACCTTTATAAAATAAGCATTCATTACACTTGGGTTTCCCAGATTTTGTCTTGATTTTCCAAATTTCTCTGGGAAGTAATGCTTTGCAAAATATTCTTTCTTTGCCTAAAATTTGTTTCACAGGTTTTGAAGCTCATGTATCAAGCTCCTGTAATTGCTCCATACCATCGAAGTGTTTGGGCTAAAATCGGGAGGACTGTGACCCCATTCATCCACCGCCATGCTCTGGCGTTGAATACTCCTTTATCGGCGGTCCAAAGATGGTGGTTCAGGTAGAAGACGCTTGGGAAGATACACAGGCAATTTGAAATGTTACTCATTCTCATCTTCAAATAGAAGGGACTCCATATCAATGACTTTGTAGCCAGTAGAACTGAAGCTTGGATAATGATCCATTGATGGAGATTTTAATTTTGTGAGTAGTGTGTCTGCTCTTCAGGATGGCATATTCCAAATAGTTAATGCATTTGACGTCAAGGTGATGAAAATCTTATTTGGATTTTCACATGTTGCTGAGAACCTGTATAACAATATTTGTGTTGTTTAAATGCTTTTTAAAGTTCATATTGAAAGCAGAGTACTTGTTCTGTAATTGTTGATGTCTCTACCTTTCATAAATTTGATTTGACCAAGTACATTGATAGCTTAAGTTTCAAATTGATTATTTGAGTATGAACTATGAATTCTATTTAGTGTGTCAAAAAGATTTTTCCTCCTCTGCACACACTTGTTTTTTTCTTTTTTCTTTCTTTTTTTCTTTTTTTTTGGTTCTTGATATGTTAGTTTTGCTTGAAAAAACCACCAAAACCGATTTTGATGAGAGCAGTAACTACCTAATTAAATAAAAAAAACTTTGAGTTTGATGGTTGTTAACTTTAAATTAATTATAGAAAGCGAGGTTTTAAAAAAAGAAATAAAAAGTAAAAATTCATCTGGAATTGAATAAGAAATCTGTTAGAATACATATAGAGATATGTGTGACACATGACACTTTGAGCATCATCGTTCAAATAATGGGAATTCAAAATGATGATTTCTGAGTTCTAATCACAAGTCGGGTGCTTCTATCCTCTTGGGAAAAGAAAAACAAAGTAAAAAAGGGATTAAAAGAAAGAAGAAAAGATACAGCAATGTCCAATATAAGATGCCTTCAAAACACTGCTTATATTGCTTCCAAAATGCGCTTTCATTTCAGAATTCACCATGCTATTACAGACTTCTTCACCCTCATTTTCTATCAGCGTGCTGTCTTTAAATTAATGATAAACCATTAATCCCATGGTTGGAAATAAATTTTCTGTTCTACCTCCAGATCCCTTTTGTGCATGGGTATCATACTCTTGATACAAGTTTCTATATATCTTCATCCCCATAATTGCATAAGCTTACATTTCGTGCTGGTTAGAAATTTCAGAACTCAAACTAGGACGGGCCACTTCAAGTTAAGATTCTCCCACTGTTAGAAGTTTCTCTTTAAATGCTGCTCAAAGTACAACTTCAACACTTTGAGCTCCTCGCCATCTAGCAATAACATAGAATTGAAGCATGTCAACACAGCAATAACATTAGTTGGGACAGCAGCAGCTAGAACTGGGTTTGGCAGGATAATTATATTCTGCCTTCATGTTCTATATTCATTTCCCAAAAGCACAATCAGTAATGAAGTTGCTGCTACTCGTCCATGTGATTCCATGAATATAATATAATGAAGCCAAGTAAGAAGTTAGATGACAAATTAAACCTGACATGTCTTCATCCACAACCTCCCTCTGTTCCGCCCTCCATTGGAAGCAATTTCCTCAGAAGCAACATTCCAGTTATAGGCATCCCCGAGGTCCAACCACATTTAACTACTGCCATCCAAAAAACAAGCGCACACAGATCAAACTGGAAAATACTACAATTGAACAGAGAAACCAACAAAAACAAGAAAATCTTACGCGTTAGCCCATTCTCTTCAGTAGATCGGAAAAAGATAAAAATATTTGGGGGAACTTGTCAGACAACTAAGTGACCATCCCACACGGAGCTGCCTGGGAACAATCCTCTGCGGCCAAGAGGAGCCATTCTCAAAACACACACACTTGCTGCCTCCCTACAACAAACACGTATTTCCCTCTCCAATTTGCATGTGTGTCGTCTGTCATCCTCCAGCCAATCACATATACACACACATACACTTCAGCCACTCCCTCTCCTTCCTGTAGAGACTCCCACTTCATTTTATTTCTCCAAACTCTCTCAAGTCTCAACCCTCTCCATCCGACACTCCTCCCTCAACGTTTCATTTCTCCAGTTCAGCCTGTACACACACCATCTGAACCCTCCTCCTCTCCTTAAACCTTCGTTCCATTCCCTCCTTACCCAGAAAACTGAGATCACAGCCGAGAGAAAGAGAGAGAGAGGGCGTGAGACAAAAAAACAGAGGCAGAAACGCTGAAGACAAAAGAATGACTGAACATTGCGTGCATGTGTGAGTGTCGACCAAGGTGAGCCTTTGAAACTCTTCCCATCTAGCTGCTACATGTCTGAATGTTGGGTTTTTGATTTGAGGCTTAAGATCACATGGTTTAGCTTCTGCACATTCAACTCCATTTTCTTGTCCGAAAACAGAACCTTTTTGTGTCTAACGTTTTTGTAAGTTAAATGTTGACTTTTTCTCTGAAAATTTTACAGGAGATATGACACTCCTTAACCTTTAAAATGAACTTTGGATCACCCAAAAAGGAGGTTTATAACTCTAGTTATGATTTTTGGAAGTTGAGCTATAAATATGGAAATTTTTGGTATGCTTCTGGAGCAGTAAAATGACATTGTATTTCGTACCAAGTAAAAAAACTCCAATTATTGTGAAATTTTTCAGATATGTAGTAGACACATAGAGGTTTAATTGGATAGGTAATTTGTCAAATTTGAATAAGTATTGAAAGAGTTATGATTTTTTAAAGATTGGTCAAGAAATCTAGAAAATTCTGGACATTATTTACTTTTTTGAAATTTGAGAATTTTCTCAGCCATAAATCAACTTGATGACTTTAATTTATGAAAATGGACTTATCAAGGTTTAAGGAGAAACTGGAATAACTTCATTTGGAGTTGTATCGGTCAAATTATGAATTTTCCAAATTCTCATAGAAGTTAAATGCTGATTTTTTGATAAGTCTTAAAATAGTTATAAAAGTTGTTAATTGTGCATAACCTTCAAAGTAAAGGTTTCTTTGGATATATTGAAAGGTTAAATGGCTGAGATGATATTTATTCCATAGTGAATAGTATTTAATTAAATAATTCCAATTGCTATACATCCTAGTCATAAGGATACTAAAGGATAACTATTTTGGGGTAGGTCTAAAGGAGCTAAATCTTAATTATGTTATTAAGATTGGATTAATTAATGACCTGTTCTCCATATCGTGATAATTATAAAAAAGATAACTACCCAAGCTTGAAAGACAAGTAGATTAAAAAGAACTTTGCGGAAGGTGATTTGTCGGTAAGACCAACATGTAGTAACTTTAATATCACATTCTTTATATAACTATATATATATTTGTTTATACCATATTTATGTGTCCTTTGTATGGGGTTAGCACCACTCGTGGCTTGATTGAGCGGAAGGGCCGACCATGGGGCTAGCTTCCCTGTGGCTAGGTAGGGCCTAGTGCATTCAGTTATTTTTGGTTTACCCAAAATGTATTTCCTATCGCTAAGGTATTTTGAAATCGTTTAATGATTACTTGTATTACAAGTCGAATATGGAAATAAGGAAATACTTTGATAAACTCTAATGAGGAAATACTCGATAAAATCTAATAAGGTTTCAAGATTGATGTATTTTTAATGATAAGTTTGAACCATACGACAAAGTGTTTTCAAATATTTTAAATGTTTGAGAAAAGCTCATTCGAACTATAATGCTAGTTTGAACTCTTTATAAGAAGAGCTTTCATTTCCAGGATCAAACCTGACCCAGTGATTTAAATTTTTATTAAATAATACGTCAAAATGCATCATAGGTGAAGATGCCGCTCTGTTCTGGACTCAGAGCAGTGGGGTGTTGTGGAAACAAGAAAGAACAAACAAATTAAAAATGGAGAAGAGTTTTTGAAGAAAATGAGAAAGAATGATATTAAAATAACATATTTCAATTACCAAGCACAATCGCCGATGGTGAAAACATCAGAATAGTGTGGGACATTAGTCTTCAATGTACTGAAGTTTGTTATAGTCCATGCTATTTTCTTGCATGCTATATCCTTCGCACTCACATCGTACAATCAACTAACAACGTCTATATGTATACCTAAACACAATGAAACTCGAAAACCAACGGGTCAATAAGAGTAAGATAAAAAAAAAAACCAAACACCCCTTAATTAACGTAGAAGGAAACGGACCATAAGAAACATGAAAAAGGGATATTCCTTTCTTGTTGTGGATAGGGAAGAGATTCCAAGATTTCATTATTCTTGAGAATCAGAAATATTCCAAATGCAGAGTAGGTACTAGGTAATTCTTTACCATCATGCCAAAGTTTGTTCATTGACTTGCACAACCTAAGATGCAACTCAATCATAAAGCACGAAATTTACCCCCCCAAAAAAAAGGCAATATAGTTCTATCACAATGCACCCAATGTGATTGATGAGCAATATTTATTGTTGGGATCCGTACACGCAGCGGAAGGAATTAAAACATAAATTCTACGAATTCCATAGAGAGGATTGTTAGTTCTCTATGTGTTTTGATGATAACTGACAATTATAAACACAAGTTGTAGTTTGTCTTTGGTAAGTTGAAAAACTTATTGTCAAAGACAAAGTTGTAGTTTGTCTTTGGTAAGTTGAAAAACTTATTGTCAAAGACAAACTCGAGTTTTGATTTCAAAACTCGAGTTTTGGCTTTGACAGAGCCGCTTTATTTCAATTATCAAAGCAAAACTCAAGTTTTCATTTGAAAACTCGAGTTTTGGACTTACAGAGAGCACTCAGTTTTTCACTTAAAAACAAACTCGAGTTTTGACCAGAAAACTCAAGTTTAGCATTACACGAGACTTCTCACTATTTTCAAATAAAGACAAACTCGAGTCTTGGTTTGGAAACTCGAGTTTTGGCCAGACAGTAAAGTCTCAAACATTTTGAACATATGCAAACTCGGTTTCGACTTAAAACTCCAGGATCTTACTTTGCCATAAATTTTCTAAGTTTTCTCGAGAATGAGAAAACTCGAGTTTTGATCCCAAAACACAAGTTTTCACTTTGGCAAAGAGTTTTCAAATTCTCACTTAGTTTTGAAAACTCGAGTCTTCTGAAGACTCCAATTTTGACTTGGCCCAGCTTTCCTCAAGGTTTTCATAATTTTATAGAAACTCGAGTTTTGAAAATGGAAACTCGAATTTTGATTTCAAAACTCGAGTTTTGGCCAAGTCGAGAGCAATACATTTTTCAATGTTTTGAAAACTCCAGTTTCTCTCAAGAAACTCGAGTTTTGATTTGGCTCAGATTTCTCAATGTTTTCAAACTTAAATGAAAACTCGAGTTTTGTTTTGGAAACTCGAGTTTTGGGCAACCCGAGAGCTTTGAGCTTTTTCAATGTTTTGAAAACTCTAGTTTTGAATGAAAACTCTAGTTTTGATGTTTTGGACTAAGACACATACCTTTCATTAAAAGTCCAAAACTCGAGTTTTGTTTTGGAAATTCAAGTTTTCGAGTTTTTAGTCAAAAATGTGTCCAAAGCTAAAATCGTGACTTTCCCTCTCGGATGGAGGAAACTCGAGTCTTGATATTGAAACTTGAGTTTTGCCTTAAGTGTACGATTGAAAACTCGAGTTTAGAAGAACAAACTCTAGTTTGCATCGAGTCTCGAAATTCAAATCGACGAATTTGCAAAACCTTCTTGTTTGATTTTAATACTTCCTATTATCATTCTTATATATTCCTGGCTATGTTTAACCACTTTGTTAGTGAGTTTCAGATACTTTAAAGAATGTTTATTGAAGGTTTAAAACAAAAGCAAAAAGTGATGTCAGCACATTAAATGCTAAACCCAGAAAGTTGCATACTTTTGGGTAATCCGTCTGCACACGTTTGCAAAGAATTAAAGAATGTTTTCCACATCTAGCAGCTGCTACTCCAACGGATTAATTCATAGGAAGTCAACTCTGAACTTCTGCACAGCTGGATTAAGTGGAGATTAGAGAGAGAAGAAGACCAAAGCTTAACCAGAACTTTGTCTAATGGAGGCAACGATTATAATGAAGATTACAACGATCATTTAATGCTCTCTTAGTATAAATAGAGCAGCATTCAAGTCTTCTCAACTAACACAGCTGCTGAAAACGAATTGCATTCAAAGTTCTTCAACTACTTTCAGTTTTCACTTGTAAAAGTATATTTTGATACATTGATCTTGAGTGTTTATTCTTATATACTCTTAGAGAGAGTTATTTGATTGTAAATCATTCATTGTAAAGAATCACAAGTCAAGGGACTTGGTGATTGGGTTCATTGATTACAACTTGTAAGGGGGAGTAAGTTCTAGTGAGAGAATTACTCTTGAGTACAGAGTGTGTAATCATTTGAGATAGTGGAAATTTCAGAGAGTCTGGGGACTGGACGTAGATCAAGAGGTTGGACCGAACCAGTATAAATTCGTGTGTCTTGCTCTTCTCCTTTCTACTCTGTTCATCTCTGTTTTTCTGTTCAAAACGAGCTACTTCAAAAAGATTTTAAAATCCCCAATTCACCCCCCTCTTGGTGATTTCGCTCAATTTTCAAGGATCTATCAATGACGTTTAAATCAAGTTCGTTAGAAACCGTACCTCTATGAACTCGTCGGCTTCTCATTTAAATTTGATTTCGTGGGCTACCTAATCGATCAACAGGAGCCGACTCTGCGAATCCACTTCCTCTACCGGTATCCACACCGAACAGCTTCCAACACCGACGACAACATGCTAGCGCCTTCGTATTTTCGCGTCTCTTCTTTTCACCTCTAGGGTTTCTCGCGGCTTTTCTAATACGTCGACAAAATGTCCCTTAGGTTTTTCAAAACCCCCATATTATATTCAAAATTAATCCTTATTAATCTTGAAATTTGAATTTGGATTAAAATAATATATTAATTAAATCTATCCAATAAATCTAATCTATCTATTTATTTAATCCGAATTAAAAGCCTACTTTTAATTTATCTCTATAAATTAAATTTGAGATATGATATCTATCTATTTAATTAAATCGAGATACTATATCTCAATTCAAATTAAATCGATATATGATATCTCTATTCGAAAATTAAATCGAGATACAATATCTCTATTTATTTTAGATATTTAATTTATCAAATAAATTAAATACAAAACAATATTATATAATAATATTATAATCTATATTAATAATATCATTATTATTTAATTTTGAATTTATATTATATTATAATATAATATAATATATATTTATAATATATATATATATATATACACATCCTAGATTAAAGTTGTATTCATTAAATCTTAGACATATCTAAGATTCAATAAATCTAGACACTATTGCTCATGTTGGGCTATTCTTGTGTGCGACCCTGCAGACCCACATGAGATTAGCAGTGGGCCAATACTATACTAGCCCACAAGTCGCAAACGGCCTCTAGTAAAACATTACGACTACCCAATTCATATAGGGATCGATGATACAATATAACCTATCGTACAACCATGTCACGTCCCTTTTGTCACGCGATAATTTGGTCAAGGATAAGGCATGGATAATGTCAACTTCTTGTTTTTGACAATTACTTTCTCGATTCTTGAGTAGTCTAATAATTGAAATGGAAACTCCTTTCCATCGTAGTATGGCCATACATTTCTCAGACTCACTCATCGAGGAGCCTAGTATTATCTCTATACAAATGTGAGGGACAAATTCCATCTTGACCATTCATATTCCTCTACATGAAAACCACTGATCCTGATCCAAGCCTTTATCATCACCTGGTCAAAGGTGACTTTTGACTAGGTCAAAGATCAGTGACTTATCATGTAGGAATCCATGATGATCTCAGGTCAAAGGGCGTTGTGACGCAGTTATACATGAGAAAAGCTTATGACTTAATCCATGCAGCTTTCTCATAGTGGGTCGCCCAAAGACCTTGTACTCTTACAAGTGCCTATGACTTTGATTTGTATCTCCATACCTCATCAAAGTCATACTGGTCTTATTTCATCTTCGCTCCCGCATAGATGACCAACCAGGGACATTTAGGATAATCTATAAGATATATCCAGGGATACAGTTATCACTATAAACATGCAAATGAAATGATAACGAAATGGAGAATACTTTAAATTGTTGGATATGATTAGTTTTGGTGATGCCTTATATAGATGTTATTCTTAATCATTCTTAATAGCAAAAAGTTTGTATAATGTATTTATCTCCTACATTGACTAACTACTATAATTAATGTAGATTAGTCCAAGTTGAATTATAGAACAAGAAGGAGATAAGAGATTTCTGAAAGAAGAAATTGGAGAAAATGTTAAGTTCAAGAAGAAGAGGAAATATTGAAGAATGTATAAGTTGCAGAGAATGATGAAGTCCATGTTATACAATGAAGAATGATCAAGAATGGATATTGAAAGAAAGAAGAACTTGTTAAATATCATGAGAATATCAATATTCAAGTCTCTGTGATCAAATAAAAGTTGGAATGGCTCAATTTGGAGTCAAAATAAGCAAGTTCAAGCTTCGGATGAATACTAGTTTGTTGAGGGCATTAATGTAATTTCAGCTCTTTTTCTCACATGAACAGTGCCTTGCTCGAGCATGAAAAAGTCCTTGCTCGAGCATGAAAAACGACCTTGCTCGAGCAACAACGTGGTTCAGCAACTCTGTTCAGCTCTGTTTCAGGCGACCCTTGGTAATTCAATGATATCTCTCAAAACAGAAGTCCGATTGAGGTGAAACCAATTTTGTATAAAACTAGACTCCCAATGCGTCATTTTGATATATAATTCAAGTCAAAAGCAGTTCAGACCAAGGCGCTATGATTTTTTCAATTTTCCACAAAAATCACCATCACAATCAGGACCAAGCTTCGGTATTTTGAGCATATCTCACAAACGACAAATTCAAATGAGCTGAAACTGGTGCCATTTGAAACTAGACTCAAATACATTTTCAAAAACATCAAGATCACAAAAAAAAAGATCCCATGAAGGAGATATGATGTTTTGAAGTTGACAGTTAGTTCAGAATGTTGCGAAAAACGCTGATCAAGAACAACCTTCATTCATTTGATGATAACGGACGAACCACAATGAGTTTGGAGCTGGTTCTTCTTGCATTGGAAAGAAGAATCAAAGAACTATATGGGGATAAGTGGTTTGACAAATTTGGAGCCATATCAAGACAACACGTTTTGGAAATTACCATTGTCCGCCATATTTTGAAGTTGATTGCTTATTCACGACATGGTTAGAAGTCTCAAGAAGTGAAGAAGTGACAAATTGAAGATAATTACTCAAGCAAAGAACATGATGCCCAAGCATAATTTCAAAGAAACATGATGGGGAGTCATGCTCGAGTAGAGGAAGAATCATGCTCGAGCATCAACGTATCAAGCCGAAAAATGACGAAGTAGAAGAGGCTTGCCCGAGCAAGAGAAAGGAGTTGTTCGAGCACCATGATCGAGCAGAGGTAAATATATGCTCGAGCAGGATCATTCTATCTATATTTATCGCCTCCGAATGAAGTATGCCCGAGCATGCAAAATGGCTTGATGCTCGAGCAGAAGAAAAATCATGCTCGAGCAACGTCGGTAAAATGACTATCCTCGTCTATGTCTGGGGCTTACTCGAGCAAGACTTTTGGCTTGCTTGAGCATAAGAGATAAACCATTATATTTCAAAATGCTTCAAAATTGCTTGCCCGAGCATATCCTTGAGTGGTGCTCGAGCATTGACCGGTCTTAGGAAATGGACTTGCTCGCACCGTGCAATTCCAATATTTTTCAAACTCATTTGGCATATTTGGGCTTGTCGAGCATAGGACTTGGCTTGCTGAAATCGATAAATTCCTTTTCAAAGTCTTTCAAAAGCCATTTACAAAAGTTGTAGAGCAAACCTTTCTCTCTTGCTTGAGCATCAGTGAAATGCTTGCTCAAGCATAAAACGCACCTACTCGAGCAAAAGGGTTGAAGCACATTCTCTGAAGCTACCAGAGATGCTTGCCCGAGCAAAGATAGATTTTTGCTCAAGCACTGGGCAATCATAAGATACATGTCTTTCATTGTTGCTCGAGCACACATATGATCTTACTTGAGCAAAGACATCTCTGTTTTCAAATCACCGTCTTTCGGAAAACTTGAATCATCAAATGTAATCTCATCTTTTCATATTATTACTCATTACTATTGACAAATGCTTTTAATGAGTTTGCTTATGAGTTTCAGATTATTTAAACATGGATTAATAACAGATTTGAATAAAGCAAATCGTGTGTCAGAAGCATTAAATGTAGCTACCTAAACCGGTGATAATCTCGGAAACCAATACTCTGATCGAAATAAAGCTAGCACTGATATTCCGACTGCGCATTGAATGCTATCTCTCAATGGACAAAACAAAAGGAATGAAGAATGCTTGCAAAGACCAAATCCACGACGAATATTCAAATGGCGAAAGTCTTGACGCTTCAACTCTAACGGACATTTTCAAGTGACTCTCAATGACTACTTCCAACTGGTCTCCAACGGTCGGATGCTCGCAATGGTCAAAACACAATAACCTATAAATTGCGAAGTCTTCAAATTGGACGAAGTGACGATAATTGATGAATGACTCAACGAACCCAATGAAATGATTTTACTACTTCACCGTCGATAGTTCAATAACTCATACACTCTATTTCTCAATGTTTATATAGTTTACGGTAGAGAGTGAGATGATCAATTATGTACCTTGATTATTATTCATCTAATCTATGAGAAGAGTTATTAAACACTTATTTGATTTCACGTTTAGTGATCAAATCTCAAGGTTGTGGAACCTTTGAGTGTGGGTGTATAGTTACAACTTGTAAGGGGGAGTGAGTCCGAGAGTGAAAGGATCATCCTTTGTTTACAGAGTGTGTAATTGTATCCTTACAGTGTGTAAGGGGGAGTATCTCGGTAAGAGATTGTAAAGGCTGCACAAGTGCCCGACTAAACTTGTGAGGTTGTAAAGGCTTTTCTCTTGTGCCCGGTTAAATAAGGAGACAGTGGATTGAAAATCTCAAGTGGAGCTTGGGGACTGGATGTAGGTCAAGGATTGGACCGAACCAGTATAAATCACAGTTTGCATATTCTCTTCCCTTATCTTTTACATTTCCAACATATGTGTATATGCTTATTTGAATATCTAATGTCGATTTAGAAGTTGTGAAAAGATTTTCAAAGTTATCTAAAGTTTTATCGACACCCAATTCACCCCCTTCGGTGATAGCCAGGTATTTCATAAATGACATTAATGTTTAAAGTACAATGACTTTCCCCTAGGGCATAATTTCCAACATTTATGCCATGTTTTCCCTATATTTTATGAATGAATTGAATGGTGAATATGAGCTTAACTGCATTTAATCTAAGCAAAAAGGCAGTAATTCATTGTACAGGGAACTTAAGGATAAATCCCACATATATCCTAAACATGTGCTAAGAAAAGAACAAGTTTTGAGGTTTTATGAGAAAGTCGCATAACATAGCCGATACTATGCTACAAAGACGTGACGACTTTATCGAAGTGCAATACAATGCATCCCTGAGGCTATAGCAGAGTAAGTGACGCAATGCTATGTGGCATATGTTCTGATCTTCTATCAAGGTTGTTTCAGGAAATATATTGCAGGCCGAGAACAACAGTTAGATTGCTGACGTATTGGATAGAAGATGCGGAGGATCGAAATTAAAGATTTGAAGAATCCTGCAGAATTAGCAGAATCAATCTATCGAGATTGAAAGAAAGATATGATTGGACCTCGACAGATTAGGAAAGGCCCAGTTCGTTGGACGTACGCTGCAAGTAGACCAGACTATATAAGGAAACGATAGCCAGCCCTAAAAAGGGTCGAAGTCGTCGAGAATCAAAGACCAATCCTATCCGGCTAGACTCGAAAGAAGAGTGAGAGAAGTTACAAAGCACGAGGACTCCAGGAGAACCCAGCATCCTTCCTTGCAATGAGATGAAGTAGAGAAGACGTGGAGTTGTGACGTGACAGGGCTTCTTCCACGTCGTCGGAACCTCCATCAAGCTTTCTATTTTTCTTTACTTTAATTCTAGTTAATCTTTTGTCATGCGCTATTCTGTTGCGCTCTATTTAGTGATCCCTCGTCAGTCATGAACTAAATTTCCTATGGCTGAGCGAGGATGATTTCCTAAGTTTGGAATGAACCCAGTTGCTAGTTCTTAATTTAATACATTCAGTTTGCTTATCAGTAATTTAATTTCTTGTCGATTAGCGAGAGCTAAAGGCTAGATCAGTGGCCTCGGCTTATTGAGAGGGAGTCAGGGTTAGACATCTAAGAAACAATTATTGCTAGGCAAGCTGGTGGAAGGCTTGACCTATTATTGTAGGCTTCAGGAATGGTCTACCGCTCATAACCATAACACCTTGATTTGTAATGATAATCCAACTAGAAAAGTCGCCATAGACATATATGGGAGAAGTACAAATTAGGATTGTACGTATCAGACGCGAGAGCTTCGGTAGATTAGCGTGATGGGTTAACTGAATAACATTGTAAGGGGTGTACAACATAAATGCTATAGCAATGTGCATAGGTAACTGGGGGATTAACATGCTTGGAAGGATTCTGAGCTCAACCTATCTTTTACGGATATCTTCTTACGACTGCGATCATTTGGTTATTTTCCTGTTTATTAGTATAACTATCCAAACTCTACAACCAATCAAATTTATTTTCTTGTCAAACACAACTATTTCTGTAATTCAGAGTGTCATCATTCGGTATCTCAATCTCTATGGGATGATACTATACTTATTCTTTATTTCTTGTTCGACTGGTTCACTTGCCATCAAGGAAATCGACTTACAGTGATTATCCAAAGAATTTTTGTATTGTAACGAAATTAATGATTCTGAATGAACCTGCTATTTCTCAGTTAATTTGAAAGGCAATAAAAAATGTTACTTCTGTCCAAGGATGAAGTGAAGCATGGTGCTTATGATTAGAATACAGGAAAGGTCCTACATTGATTACAAAAACATTATTGGAGTGAAGGTATATAACCCAATGGTAAGTCCTAGTAGATTGACTTAGGTCATTTTGATAGAAAGACCAACCTAATACAGGCCTAAATCACTAAATCTAATACTTATGAGGTTCTTGGCATAAAAGCTAGTGATAACCCTGGTAAATATTTGTGTTTACTCTGCCTCTAGAAGACTAAGGAACTGCATTTGGAGCATCAATATGCCTCCTAATTAGGTTTCACATTTCATTTGGAGAGCTGTGAGTGGTGCTTTGGGCACCAAAGAAGTTCTTTTATTCAGGATTTTCTTAACTTGAATTATTTATATATTCATAGATCTTGACTGAATATGTATTGTAAATATTCATATGAAACTCAAATGTTTTTATTTGTTGTGAATGTCTAAATTAAAATAGCTTAATTAATCCAGTTTTTCATAAATGAGCTCATCTCTAAATCTTTTTTCTCCTTGTATGCTCCTCAATTTTTAATATAAGATTCACTTTAATGAAGAAATTGAACTACAACATGGATTTTATATTAAGAACATAAGGAGTACTATAAATGTTTTGCTGTATATGATATTGGGATATCATTTAATTTTCATTAGAATTGTATAATTTTGTCTGCACTTTAAATTCCAGAAGATCCACATAAACGTAAAGCATGACGAAATGGAGGGCGTACTAAATGAATTTCACATGAAAGCAGATAATATTAATAATAGTCTTAAGAATCCAAAGAACAGATCCATATTTTCCATTATTATTATTATTATTATTATATATATATATATATATATATATATAGGACTAGGGTTTTTTTTTCCACATCCATTTTCTGCATCAAAATCTTTCTCTTCAAAGGCGTCTTCTACGTTCATCAATTCCTTTCTTATACTCTCAACCTTGGGTTCAATGTCAACTAACTTTCCTTTTGTCTCCTTCATTTCTGTCTCCAAGACCATCAACTCTTGCTTCAACCTTTTCACTTTCTTTGCCTTCTCTTCATATCCTCTCATATTTAAAGTTGATTTAATAACAGGCTCCAGCCAACTCAAGTCTAGTTCACTTATCTCAAGTTCTTCTCACAAATGTTGAAGCTGCTCACATGCTCCCTCATTCATATATTTCCACTTCTTGTCCTTCATGAATTGCAGAACTCGACCCAATACAATAAATGCCCATTCAGTAAAATTATGACTTTTGTTCATTTTACAGTCAAGCAATGAAGGATGCCACGAACAAACTTCCTCTAGCAATGGAACAAACGATTTCTCTATTCGTCCCAAATCCTTGAAATCAACGAAACCGTCATCATCACCCTTTAGATGTGCAGGACCTTCTTTGACTTCCTTGAACAAAGAAGGATAAATGGGGTGACTTGTAGGCTTATTAATACCTTCAGATCTTACAGAATAGATTTCAACTTCAACAATACATTCATCCTTTGAAATGTACCGGGTACATGTACCCACTAGGTGGGTCTTCAAGTGTAGTCAGAGATATAAACCGTGAAGAACCCCAACTCACTGAATTTTCATCGAACTCGTTTTCTGCATTATTCAACAAAGGACAAGTATATATATTGTTGCAAGCTTTTAAAAAAACCACTATACCTTCACGCCTTCAATTCATAAAGCATACTTCATTGATACCAAAAATAAATAAATAAATAAAGCATGCTTCGCCTTTCATGGTTAGCTCAAATGATAAGGGCGAGGTGGAGTATGGGTACATAGAAGTCAATCTCTCATATGTAATGAAAAAAAAAGAAGGTTAAGCGTGCTTCATTTGGACCAAACAAGATTAAGTACATCTAAAGTAGGAGAGGTATTGGATTCGAATTTAACCCGATGTTTATCCTAAAACATAAGAGTTAATTAGTCGACTAATTTAAGTAAAGAAGTTAGTTATGTTAGTTATTTGTAATAAATATAGGTTAGTTTTCTTAAAATACCATTTTTCATCGTACATGATTACCCAATAACAACTCCTTAATGTATAAAATCAATAACGGGACTTTATAAAAAAATTATAAATTTAGAAGACAAAGTGGATTAAAATCTTATATATATAACCACATTCAATCACAAATTAACTTTTATAATAAGGATTGGAGATAGTAATTTACTTTTCATAGGCCATCTAAAAGTTTTTCACTCTTCAGATTATATGACAAGTAAAGCCCAATTAAAGTTAGAAAAAATGACTACCAAACCGAAAACAGTTTTGACTCTAACAATAATGAATAAACATGAAGTAATATTTCCTTGTCCTTTTGTAATAGATTCTTCTCTGGCAAGTTGATGGACCACGGTTATGGTGTAATCTGCATATATACACAATCCTTGAGGCAAACTCGAAGCATCAGGCACACGCAAATATATAGCTAGATACTTCTCGTCTTGCCTTCCTCTGTATAAAGCAACTTTCCTACAACAATTCTCCAACCCACCACAAACAATGTTTGACTTAGAATTTAGGCGAATTTAGGAATACAATATCATCCATCGATGGAACCAAAACCAAATACGACAGGTGAAAAGTGCAGAGAAGAAAGAAATGAGGAATAACAATTGTTATATTTAATATTTATAAAAGAAGAGATTTCAAAGAACACGAGAGAAGAAGGATAGACAAGATAGATTTTAATTACCAAGCACGATCCCCTATAGTGAAACCCCAAGAACAGTAGGTTGTATTGGTCTTCAATTTACTGATGCTTCTAATTGTCCATGCTATTTTCTTGCATGATATATCCTTCACTTCCCAATCTTCATCGTACAATCTCCTTTATATATATATATATATATATATATATATATATATATAATCAATTAGTTGAAACTCATTAACGCACAAGACAATAATCGACTTGTAGCTTCTAAAATAGGAACCTATAGTAACATTAATAAAATAGAATTAAGCTGAAACGAAACTTATAATAACAGTGGGTGAGGGATATTATAGGAAATGAAGCTTACAGCCTTTAGAGCCCGTCTGGAAGTTACTTTTGGGATTTACGAGGTAAAAATGACTTTTAGAGAATAGCTTTTAGGATTTACAAGGTAAAAATGATTTTTGTAAAATAGCTTTAGGATAATGAGTGTTTGGATAACTTCAAAACCTAGGTCTTGATAAAAGTTTGCCAAACCCACCAAAATTGTCCAAGCTATTCTGCGTCAAACTTAGGTTTTGCAAAAAAGTTTACCAAACACCCCTATATTTTTTCCAAGCATCGAAACCTATGTTTTGTCATAATCTTATCAAACACCCCTATTTTTAAAAAAAGCTATTCTTCATCAAAACCTAGGTTTTGAGGCCAAAACCTAGGTTTTGTGAAAAGCTATTTTGTCAGCTTTTTCTCTCTTCTCTCACATCATCATTATTTTTCGATCAAGTAGTACCCTTAAAATTTTTTTAGTACCTTTCGTACCTTGAAATATTTTTTCAAGATTAGTCATTACCTGAATTTTTTTTCAATATCCTAATTTTTTTCAAGATTAGGAAATATTTTTTTAGTATCTTTTTTAGTACCCGTTAGTACCATGAATTTTTTTTTTCAAGATTGTCGTACCACTGAAATATTTTTTCAATATCATAAAATAAATTTTTAAGACCATGAGAAGTATCTTTCAAGTACTAGTCAATATTAAATATCTTTTTAGTACCCTTCAATACCTTGAAATATTTTTTCAAGATCAGTTGTTACCCTGAAATATTTTTTTAATATTCTAAAATAAATTTTTAAGATTATGAAATATTTCGAAAGTATCGACTAGTACTAAAAGAATTATTTTCATGATTTACGAGGGAAAATGACTTTTAGAAAATAGCTTTTAGGATTTACGAGGTAAAAATGATTTTTGGAAAATAGCTTTTGGATAAATGGGTGTTTGGCAAACTTTTGCAAAACCTAGGTTTGATGTAGAATATCTTCTGGAAAAAAGATGGGTGTCTGGCGTGACATCCAAAACCTAGGTTTAGGGTGCCCCCTAACAGGCACTTAGACGCTGATAATAATTGTTGCAAGACTCTCACCTATAGACGCAGATAATAATTGCAGCAAGCTAAGACTAATACATACCATTCTCGCCCCATTTATAAGTCCATTTTGACCAAATCTCATATACCAAGGAAAGATAGTTAACTCAATGATTATGGTGTAAATTTTCAACTTTGCCCTCATTTATGATTGAGTATTTTAAAACTATTTAGGCTTTCCTTATCTTCATAAGTACAATTAATATGGGTAAATTGTCACAGCCTCATTTATTACATGAAATATAGACTTATAAATAGGACCAAATATTTTGATCAAAATAGACTTATAAATAAAATCGAGTGGTACATATTAAAAAAACGACCATTATAAAGATAAACAAGAAGAAAACCAAAATGAAGATAGAAAGCGGCCGTAATCCTTTTCTTGCTGCGGGGACCAAGTGTAGGGTAGCTACTAGGTAATTCTTTACCCATGCCCAAGTTCTCTATTGACTTCCATAATCCCAAGATTCGGCTATGTGTGTGGGTGTCAATTCATTATGACAAAGGGAGCATGTGGACAAGAGGGAAAAAAGGGGAAAATCCCTTTAAGGTCTCAAGGGATAAATTTTTTTAAAAGAAAGTCCCAGAAAAAATTCTAATGTCGAGAAGGTTTCAATGAGTTGTCAAAACCCACAGATGGAGTTCTCAATCCCCTACTGAAGGAGTTGTCAATGAGATTTTTTTTAACATTGGAATTTTCTCTACGACTTTTTTTTTGGTCCCTTAGGACCTTAAAAGGGTTTTTAAAAAAAGAAAAAAGAAAAAGAACAAGTCATGGTAATTTTGTAGGGAAAATGACAGCTCCCAAGGACCATAAAAAATTACAAAAAAGTCCCAACAGAAATTTACATGTCAAAAAAGTCTCTAGGGACTTTTTTGATATTATTTATATTGAAACAAAATCTAAGTTTTTAAATTTTGTTGTAAATATAGTACTACATTGTGAATATGACTTTTTTCAAGTTATGAATGGCCAGGTTTAAAATTTTGTTGAGAATATAGCACTTCCTATTGTGAATCTAGCTTTTTTTGTTGTAAATGACCTCATAATGACGCTTAGGGACTTGAATTTAAAACAAAATCTAGGTGTTTAAATTTTGTTGTTAATATATCACTTCTTGTTGTGAATGGTCAGATTTTTAAATTTTATTGTAAATATAGTACTTCCTATTGTTAATAGAAATAATATATGTGAATTTGTTGGGACTTTTTTGCAATTTTTTATGGTCGTTGGAACCTGGTTGTCATTTTCCCATTTTTGTATTCAAGGAATTACTAATCCCAAAGCAACGTTTAATTTTCTTACATTTAGGGATTTAGCTATTTGTATTTATTTTTTTTATTACATATGCTTCCTTTTAAATTTTTGAAATTTGTAAAAGTTTCTCCATTGTTTCGAAAATACGTTACCCTACAGTATATAATACATGGCGGCACGAAATTGAACCAAACAAGATAGCATTGATCCTAAAGAGGAAGGC
This sequence comes from Acacia acuminata, assembly GCA_019022655.1. Classification (NCBI taxonomy): domain Eukaryota; kingdom Viridiplantae; phylum Streptophyta; class Magnoliopsida; order Fabales; family Fabaceae; genus Acacia; species Acacia acuminata. Next base: position 896,446 of record JAFJYI010000064.1, read on the forward strand.
AAAATCTATCAAAAGCCTTTTAAAACAGTCGAATACTTGATTCATAATGCCTGGGATGTTTTAATTAAGGAATCTTGTTCAGAGGTTGTCGAATGGAAACTCGTTTAATTGGCGAAGTCAGAATATTCCTAGATGCGTGCGTGCGTGCTTTCAATTTGTGGTCTATCTGAAGAAAAAATTGGCTATCAAAAGTGGACTAACTGGATATTTGTTTGCAACCAACATGAGGAAGCTATCTATTCGCTGATCGTTGCTTTTACAAAAATGTCTAAAAAAATGTTCCCAAGGGTTCTAGAATTTTTCTAACCCCTGGCCCTTATCTTGTCGTTGGATTATCCATGCAGATCCCACTTTTTACATTTTTCATATATGTATTGCTTATAGTTCATTATTGTCTCTGTATTACCTAGGCTCCTAATTTTTTTGTATTATCTATATGAGTTTCATTGCGTTGTATATTATTATTATGATTTCGGTCCTCGTAGAATAGAATATGTCATCCAATAGCCCTCTGTTTTCTTTATTATTTTCATTTTTATTTTTTCTAATGTAGCTAGGGATAGACCTGATCAATATTTGGTAGGAGGATATACCTGATCAATATATTATTATATAAGATTAAACTGCATTCTGTATTAACTAATTTCTAATAAATGATAAACCACAATAATCAAATGGTAAATCCTTTATTAGATTATTACAGGCTCTATAAAAAACAGTACAACAATGAACCAACTCACTTGGATTTCACAATGATCATCCTTCATTTGAGGGTGATAACCAATAATCTTAACTCTAAGAATTTAGAAGGAGACATATATGTTACCTCCTTTAGAAAAGAAACTTTTCTCAACACTAATCATCCTAACTAATTTAATATTCCAACACGTTTGCTTAAGTTGACACTTCTTACATAAATCAAAATGTCAACTTGTAACATACACAATCAAGGAAAGTTGAAACAAAACACAAGTTTGATCAACTAGACCATAACATTGTAGTCATCTTCTCCATCGATCAACCTCATGAAATGATTGTTTGAACTCTTCATTTTTTTTATTTGTTCTTGCCCTTTTTCTTGACCACTTTTTCAATTGAAATCATGGTTTCAACAAAGTGTGGAACCTTCTCGTCATTATCCTGGTCTCTATTGATAGGTGTTACATAGTAAAACTGTAATTAGTTAATTAGATTATTAATTCGTTACTTGTTGATATATATATAGTTTGTTATGTAATTGTATAGTTTGTTATGTAATTGTATTGCTCCTTGCACATTCATCTTGTATATAAAGCACATTGCTTATCAATAATATTCAAGAAATTATTCTCCCAAATTATTTGGTCACATGGTATCTAGAGCCATCTAATTTTTCTCTCTCCCAATTTCCTTTTTTCTTTCCCGTACATCTCCCATCACTTTCCTTCGTCCTTTCCCTTGACATTTATCCAGTCCATTTCTTGTTTTCTCCTCCATACCCAAATCGAACCCCACCATACCTAAAACAAACCTCGCTGTACCCAACTTGACTCTCATCACCGGCTTCCATGGCCTCCGCCTCTGCTTCTCATCAACCTTCCTCTCATACCTCTCCATCTGTCGTTTCTGCCATCCCTCTTCCGGTGAGTGATCCGTCTTCCCCTTCTATATTCACCCAAACGAGAATCCAACTGTCGTGCTTGTTGCTCCACCTCTCGACGGCGCTGATAATTGAATATTTCATTCTGTTTTTGTCCGAGGAAGGGGTGAAATTCGAAATATCTGGGTTAATCTTCTGTTATTCTGTTTATCGTGGTAATTTCATTCTGTCTGTTATTTCGATGTAATTCTGTTTGAACCAAAAACAAAACCCCCCATTTTACTGTTCTTTGTTTTATTGTTGTTGAATTGAACCAACTGTAATTCGTTGGGAAATGACCCAGGTTACATTATACTGCAAATCCTTTTCTAACTTCCATAGCTGGTCCAAGTCCATGCGATCTGCCCTCCTCTTGAAGAACAAGTTGCGTTTTATTGATAGTTCCATAGTTCCTCCATTGTCGACTGCTCTTGACTTTCCGGCATGGGAATGCTGCAACAATCTAGTTCAAGGTTGGCTTACTCGTTCTCTTTCTCCTACAATTTCCAAAAGCATTTTATGGTTTGATTCTGCTGCTGCCATATGGAGTCACGATTTTCCCAATCTCGATCTCTTCCGTATTGCTGATCTCCAAGAGGAGATTTGCAATCTTTGACAAAGGTAGTTCGAATGTCAATGAGTATTTCACTCGTGTGAAATTTTTTTGGGATGAAATGGCAAATATCTGTCCATTGAAGCCCTATACGTGTGGTTCTATTAGTCAAGCTTTGCTTCATCAAGATGAGGATCAAGTAATTCGTTTCTTGAAAGGCCTGAATGAGTCTTTTGCCTCTGTAAAGTCTCAGATTATGCTATTTGATCCTCTTCCCCCAATTACTCGTGTTTTTTCACTGATTGTTCAACAAGAACGTGAGATGCGTACACCTCTGGTTTCTCCCGAGTCGTATGTTTTAATGGCTAAGGGCTCTCGGTTTCCTAATCACTCTGGTTCAAAGCCGAAACTCTGCTCTTATTGTGGCAAACCACGTCGCATCGAGGAAACTTGCTACAGGAAGCATGGTTTTCCTCCTGGATTCAAGTTCAGGTCTTCTGGTTCTTTGTCTACAATGAATAATCTGTCTACCAAGGATTCTGGTTCTGGTTTTGTTCAAGTACCTTCCCCTGCCAGGGTTTCATCTCGGCGACTTCTCCTTCACAGGCTGCTGTCCTTCCACAGTTGTCTCGTTGCTCAATACACTCACCTCCTCAGTCTTCTCGAATGTCCATCTTCTTCAACACCTTCAGTAAACCAATTATCTGCTTCTCTGTCTGTCCCTACTGAAGGTAATTCTAAGTTCAATTTTCGTATCTTGGATAATTGATTAAATTCTGTGATCATGTATGTTGTTCTTTAGCTTTGTTCTCATGCTATGTGTCTATCTCTCCAATTCATGTTCGTCTACCTACTGCCTCTAAGAATGTAACACAATTCTCTGGCACAGTTCGTATGTCTGATTCTATAATCCTTCATAATGTTCTTTTTCTTCCTCATTTTTCATTTAATATTCTATACGTATCTCGTTAATAAAATCTCATAATTAATTGTTTCCTAACATTTTCTTCCCAATCATGTCAGATTCACTCAACTCATCCTTCACCGATGATTGGCATAGCTAGACTTTTTGAGGGCTTATACTTCCTTACTGCAAATGTGATTTCTCCACAGGCTTCACCTCAGGTTTTCCTGACCAACACTGTCTCCTATTCAAAAGATCATATTTGGCATCTGCGATTGGGTCATCCCTCTGCCAATACACTTTCTATTCTGCATAAACAAGTTTCGATATTCTTTGTATCTTCTATACTTCCTTGTAATGCTTGTCATTTTGCTAAACAGAAACGTTTACCTTTTCCTGTAGGCACAAGTTCATGCAATAAAACTTTTGATTTGATTCATGTTGATATCTGGGGTCCCTTTTCCATTCCTTCTATTCAAGGTTATCATTATTTTCTTACCATTGTTGATGATTTTTCTAGATATACTTGGCTATTTTTATGAAAACCAAATCTAAAACTTAAATGCATATTAAGCAATTTTTCACTCTTATTAAAACTCAATTTTCCACTGCTATAAAGACTCTTCATTCAGATAATCGTACTGAATTTCATATGCCTGATTTTTTTGATTCTCATGGTGTTATTCATCAAAAGTCTTGTGTTGCTAGTCCACAACAAAATGGTTTAGTTGAACAAAAGCACCAATATATTTTAAACGTTGCACGTGCTCTTCTTTTTCAATCTCACATTCCCATTCCTTATTGGTCTTTTTTAGTCCTTCATGCTACTCATATCATTAATTGTTTACCTTCTTTCCTTCTTCAAAACTCTAACCCATTTGAACGTTTATATGGTTTTTCTCCTACTTACTCTCTTTTCAAAGTTTTTGGCTTACTCAGTTTTGCTTCCACCTTAAGTCATAATCGCTCCAAATTTGCTCAACGTGCACATAAATGCATTTTTAGGTATTCCGCATGGTTCCAAGGCTTTTACCCTACTTGATATATCTACGAATCAAATTTTTATCTCTAGAGATGTTATTTTTCATGAACTTGTGTTTCCCTTTAAAACTGACAGCGCTACACTCACCTTGCCTTGGCCTGAACCACAACCTTGTTGCCCCTTATTTGATGACATTTCTCTTGTTTCTTGCCTCATTTACGCTTTCCCGGCCGTCACCTATTTTCTCACCAATATCCTTGCCTTCTAGTTCCATTTCCCCTTCTCCTACTCCATCTCTTCGCAAGTCTACTAGGCTTCACCGTCCACCTTCATATTTGCAGGACTATCATTGTCACCAATCATCATGCAAAGGTAATCCTCGTTATCCCTTATCTTCGGTTCTTTCATATTCTTCACTCTCTCCCTCTATTATTCCTTTGTTAATGTTGTTACTGTTCATCCTGATCCTTCCACCTTTAAACAAGCTGTGAAACTTTGTTGGGAGAGATGCCATGAATGCGAAATCGGTGCCCTTCAACAGAACCAGACTTGGACCCTTACTTGTTTACCACTGGGCAAAAGAACAATTGGATGTAAATAGGTTTTCAGGACCAAATTCAAGGCCAATGGTGATATAGAAAGGTACAAAGCTAGACTTGTAGCAAAGGGATATACCCAAACTGAGGGTGTGGATTATTTTGATACCTTTTCCCCTGTTGCTAAGATGAATTCTCTTCGTTTTTTATTGTCTATTGATGCTGCTAAAAATTGGCATTTACACCAATTAGATGTTAATAATGCTTTCTTACATGGGGATTTACATGAAGAAGTTTATATGGATCTTCCTCAAGGTTATGTTTCCTCTGATTCTACTCTAGTCTGTAAACTGCAAAAGTCCCTTTATGTTTTAAAACAGGCTAGTCGTCAATGGTATTCTAAACTCTCTTCAGCATTGCTGTCCTATGGTTATTTTCAGTCTCTTTCGGATCATTCCTTGTTTTTTTAAAGCATCTTCCACCTCATTTACTGTAATTCTTGTATATGTTGATGATGTGGTGCTTCTGGAAATGATTTGGTGAAATTAACTTCATTAAGCAACGATTACATCTTTGTATTTACCATCAAAGATCTTGGTGAGCTTCGTTATTTCCTTGGACTTGAAATTGCTAGATCCAAAAGTGGCATTTTTTTTTGTCTCAACATAAATTTGCTCTTGAATTACTTGAAGATATTGGATTTTTGGCATGTAAACTGCTTCTTGTCCTATGGATCCTCACCAAAGCTTTGGTGATTCACGGTACTCTTTTGGTTGATCCTCTTCCTTATCGGAGACTCATTGGTCGGTTGCAATACCTCACCACCACTCGCCCAGACTTAAGTTTTGTTACTCAACAACTTAGCCAATTCATGTCTCACCCTCGAGACACTCATTTGGCAACTGCTCATTATGCTCTTGGTACATCAAGTCTTCACCTGGTGTTGGTATTTTCTTTTCGCTAATTTGATTTGCAATTACGAAGTTTTAGTGATTCGATTGGGCTGGTTGTTTAGACACACGTCGTTGGTCACTGGTTTTGCTGTTTTGCTTGGCTCTTCTTTAATTTCTTGAAAAGCCAAGAAGCAAGCAATTGTTTCTAAGTCCTCTTCCAAAGTGAATATCGTGCCTTATATTCTACTACATCTGAATTACAGTGGCTTATTGATAATTGAATATTTCATACACTACTTTTTGTCTCTTGATTTATAATTTAAGACTCTTTAGCTAATAAATAATGGCTTTTATACTTATTTGGGCCTTGGGCCTTTTATTATATTTTAGCCATTATTTAATAATAAATTCCAGTTTTACATTGCTTCACCATTTTTACCATAACTCTTGAACCAGACATCAGATTTGCCTCATTTTTGTCTCATATTTCAGATGATTCAGAGAGCTACAATTGTTATGAAGACATGAAGAGCAAATTCGGACAAGAGGGCGGTTGATTTTGGAGCCGAAGTCATATGTATTTTTGGGCTCGAATTTTGTAATTAAAGCCCATTTTATTTTATTTTCGTTGGGCCCGACTTGTGGATTCGAGCCCCATTTCGTTTTGCCATTTTAGGTTAAGTGAGGCAGCAGCCACAAACACACTCTCATTCACGTTTTTAGAATTCAGAGGATCAAAATAGTAGTTTTCAAATTTCTCGCAATGTTCTTCGTGTTCTTCGCGTTCTTCATCTCATTTTTCGTCTTTCTTAATTATGTTCGGCTAAATTTCTGAGATTGATCCACGATGAGGGTCCCATCCACTATCCGGAGGATTCACGCCTAATCGGTAACCGTTTAACTTGTTTACGTATCCCTTAATCAGATTTGATTTTTGGTTCGGATTGGGTTTTTGATTAAAAACCCAAATCGATATTTCCCAAGGACAAAGTTGATTTGGGTTAAAGTATTTCGTGCGATCGTACGGAGAGGTGCGCCAATGATTTGAACAAATTCTGAACGATTGTTCAGTTGAGGGAATTTCTAGACAAATGCGAGATTTCGGTTTGTCTAGAGTCGATTACGAGTTGAGTTATAAACTGCATTTCGTTCGAGGAAGGGTAGTGGGTGAATCCGAAATCGTGGGTTAATCCTTTAATCCTATGCTTTGTTTAATCTGTGTTATTTCGTTTTGTTTCTGCATATTTCCGTTTTCAATCTCTTTTGAATCAAAAACCCCGATTTTTCTTGTTTTCTATTTTCTTTTTGTTCAAATTAAACCGATTGAAGTCGTTGGGAAACGACCCAGGTTACATTATACGCAAATCCTTTTCTAATCTAGTTATTTTGGGAGATTACGGCAAATCTCATCACTTATCTATCTCTTGAATGATTTTCACATTTCTCATGTTGCTCTGCTTTGCTATCTTGTGATAATCAGTTTGCCATTAAAATAGCTGCAAATCCTACTTTTCATGAAAGAACCAAGCACATAGAGCTTGATTGTCATGTGGTTAGAGAAAAGCTTCAAGCTAAGGTCATTCGTCTTCTCTCGGTTCGGTCTGCTGATCAGCTTGCAGACATTTTTACAAAGCCACTTCATCCTACACAGTTCCATGAGCTTAAATCCAAGCTAGGCATTCAAGACATTCATGCTCTAGCTTGCGGGGGGTGATAGGTGTTACATAGTAAACCGTAATTAGTTAATTAGATTATTAATTTGTTACTTGTTGATATATAGTTTGTTATGTAATTGTATTGCTCCTTGCACATTCATCTTGTATATAAAGCACATTGCTTATCAATAATATTCAAGGAATTATTCTCCCAAATTATTTGGTCACATCTATCTCTCGGACTCTCAGTGCAAGAGTCATAGGTGCCAAGAAGAATGTCACAAAATCCGTCCACTTATCTATGGATTCTTTCCAGAATTGTTCCTTGTTCTTGTAACTCTAAGAAGAAACAAAAAAATGCCATGTGCATGAGACCGGATTGTGCTTCTCTTTTGTATTCCACAATAGCAGTTTTGCCTGACCAGTGACCATACATGTGAAGTAAAAAGTATTTAATAGAGACGTGGTATTGAATCAGCACTAATTCCCACGAACATTCAAGTGATGCCTTGATTTCAATTCTCCACCTACCGTCAATCACTTCACGTTCAAACAAATCATTTGCCTTTAACCCAACAACAAATGACAACCAGTAGTAGGCGGCCTCAATAACCTCTGCTTTAATAAAATCTAGAACGCGCTGCAATCAGGTTCTACCATCATCAAACATTAACCAAATTCCATGTTTGAAGTAATATAACTCTTCTGCACAAATTGGAAAGCACAAAAGGGTACTGATACTGGACCATATGTTGTGCCCATTTGTAAAACGCAGATAGGGACCAACCTTTTGTAGTTCTATGAATACACTTCACTGTCTTGATGCCAACCTTCCCAGCCTCCTCTGAACGTCTTCACTGCCCATAAGAATGACCTAAAGAGAAGAGAAACAAGAGTCCATGTTGCACCATTCTTTTTGTGTGTGTGTGTGTGTGTGTGTGCCACGTTCTGATAGATGGAACCCGAGCTTGATTAACAAAAACCAACTGCATCTTGAATATTAATCGGGCGATGAATATTGTAGTCCCAAGTAACCATGAACAGAGAAACACTCGGGTGAAGGACCAAGAACGATCATGTTTGGAGATTTCAGACCCATCGCTAAAACTCACCAGATCATTCCAGAGAAAGTAAAACCAGATCGATGAAACCTTGTGAAGCTACTCTACTCTGCCTCATCTTCTTGAAAGAGAAATCCCTGAATCGATCTTGACAGACTGTGAAAGCAGTCTTTGAAGCAACCTTCGGTGGTGCTTGAATATTGAAATATTAAGATAATTCAAAGAAACAAGAGTAATCTTGCGGTGTAAACATATATAACGAAGAGACCAATTCAACGCTTGGTATATATTGCTTATAATAAATTTATTTTTCTTCTAAAAAGGGCACAGCATTGTATTGACGAAGTTATAGGAGATCTGTGCTAGAATAAATCATGCAGTACTTGTTGGATTTTTTGTCTAAATCCCATGGGTTATGAATAAGAAGTCGTGTTGGTTCGTCGACGAGACTCCATCTGATCATTACATTGTCTATAAATAGACATGAGTATGACAGAAAAATTAATCTTGTTTTTCTAACACTACGCTCTCATACATATAGTTTAATGTATTTTGCTACAAGTCTTATCCGTGCGATTTTGAAAGTAGACTCGTTGTGTTTGCTTGGACTTCTGATTGAGAGTGCCATCATTCTGAAGACGAAAAATCTGCTCTATCCTGGGAGACAATTCTTCATTAACCTTGGGCATCCGAATAGAGGGAACAAATTGTCTTAAGGAGAAAACGTATGTTGGGCTCAGATTCCATCAAAGTTCATTATCATATTTTGATGTGTAAATTTTCTTGGTTTTTTCTTCTTGTGCAGTAGTATTGTATGTTTATAGATTATGCATATTGATTATACAGATTCTAACCCTTGTGAAAATCTTATTTCTAAAGTATTTTCGCCAACAATATTGTTACATTATCAAATACTCTACTTTTTTTTCAATTAATCTCTTATATTTATCTTTTTTTACATACTAATTTAATTAATTTTTAAACTGATATATAATCTAATATTACACTTAGAAATTTTAGAGCCACATATATTATAGGTAAGTATTTATTAAGATCCCTTAATTAATCTCCCCAAATTAGATTAATAAATCTTAAATTAAAGACATGAGGAGTGTGTAATATTATACAACAAGAGTGCACTGATAATCTTAATATCGAGTATCCATTTATATGTTACATTATATATCCATAATCTATGCATAGACTACTGGGGCTTCCCGTACCCAATTTTGGCTTCCAAATCCTTCTCTTCAAAGTCTTCTACTGCATTAACTAATTCTTTTCTCATCATCTCAATGCTTTGTTCTGTAATGACCATCTTTTCCTTTATCATGATCATTTCTGTCTCGAGCATCACCAAGTTTTGCTTCATCTTCTTCACTTTATCAACCTTCTCATCATATCCTTTCATACTTATAGCAGATTTAACAAAAGGTTCTAGCCAACTCAAGTCTAATCTACTCGTCTCAAGTTCCTCCCACAATTGTTGAAGCTCTTCACATGCCCTCTCGTTCATATCTTTCCACTTCTTATTCTTTAGAAATTGCAGAACTTGACCCAAGGCCGTAAATGCCCACTCATTAAACTTTCGACTTTTCTTTTCTTTACAGTCGAGCAATGAAGGATGCCATGAACATACTTCCTCCAGCAATGGAACAAACGATTTCTCTATTTTCCCCAAATCCTTAAAATCGACAACGTCATCTTCTTCTGCGACCAATGCTTTCTCTATAATTTGTCCCACAACTTGAGTGCCTCTAGAGTTTATCTCAGAAAATTCAACCTCAACAATACAGTTATCATTCAAAATATAGCCCTCGTTCTGAAGCTCATCGAATTCCATTGAATATAGGTAAACCCAGGAACCATCATTTTTACTAAACTTCTTGTTTAAATCTGCATTCAATATCCCAATAGCAAAAGAACATCAATGAAAGACTCCCATCCCATTCCAATATAAAATTATCCACTTGTGCTTATTTAATTATACATTAGTTTGCAGGAGAAAATCGATCAGTTTCCGAGAAAGAAAGGGCATAGCATAAAAATGACACCACCAAAACGAAAGCACCTTTTAGAAGATTAGACAATGAAGCAGCGCAGGGAATGGTACCTCTCTTTTCAGAATTTTCAGGGGAAGCTTGATTGACCACCGTGAATGTGAAGGCTGCATATATACTCCAACCTTGAGGCAAACTCCGGCCACCAGGTACTCCCAAAAATAATTGCACTTGATCTCCTCTGTATAACACAAATCTCCTACGACCATTTGTCCCACCCCAAAGAGAGAGATTACATTCATATGTTAATTTAATCTTATCTGAATGGATAACTATATATTATGTCATCAGAAAAAAAAAAACATAGGATAAGGTATAAAAATACCCATGAATTATATTTAATATGCAAAAATAACAGTTAGAAACTTTTCTTGGACGCAAAAAATACCTATATATCAACTTTAAAAATCAGGGTAAATTTAACACAACCGGTAACGTCGGTTACTGTTTTTTTAGAAGATGGTGAGTCTCATAACAAAAGGTAGTATATTTTTAATTGTGGTGTTATTTTTGCTTTTATTTTAAAGTTTATAGATAGCTTTACATCTAAGAAAAGTTTATCGATATTTTTGTTGATAGTTATATTTACAAATTAACCTCAAAACATATCCATATATGATGACTGAAAAGAATGAGGAAAGAAATGAGCAATCGTGCATTCATACAATAAGAGATGAGAGGATTTGATGAAAACGAGAGATGAAGGACATGTGCATATGATAGATTTTGACTCATACCAAGCACAACCGCCGACAGTGAAAACCTCAGAATAGTGCATGCGATAGGTCTCCAATGTACTAAGGTTTTTGATAGTCCATACTGCTTTCTTGAAAATTATATCTTTCAGTTCCTTATGCTTCATCGTACTATCACCTTATTTGTTATGGGTAAAAACCTGAAAGCTGTCGGTACACAAGACAATTAAACACAAAACTTAAAATTAAATTGAAACCATAGTACGAACGTACGTAACTCCCTTTTTGATGAAGCTCACATGTACTCGTGCGCAGATAGCCCGATCTTTCGGATATTGAATGAATATATAGGAAAACAAAAGGAAACAAAACTGAAGATAGAAAGGGATAATCCTTTTCTTATTGCTGACGACGAAGACACTTGAATGTTCCTAATCTTGAGGATCAGATATTCCAAACACAGATTAGGCACTGGGTAAGGGTAATTCTTTACCGATACAAAGTTCATTAATATTCGGCTATATATCAATTAAGAAAGATCGGCACGTAAATTCAAGATGCTTGTCCTACTAATAGGAATAAAAAATACCTAAACTTGCTTTTGGTTTTTTTTCTCTAATGTTTATAAAGGACATGTTGCCCTAGACGATACCACCTTGGAAATAAGAAATTTAGTATCACAGCATGGCATTAGTCCAAACGAGGAGAACGCCTTATAAAGCAGCTGAATACTTGATTCATAGGATGCTTATCAAAGGTTGTCTAAAAGGGCGATTTGATTTGTTCGATGCATGGAGGGGATTGAGGTAATTAATTTGAGAACTTCAGAAAAAAGAAGGAAAATTGGGATTGAGAAAATGGGAATGAATTTGGGAAGCAAAGGGTAGGGGTTTAGAAACCATGGCCGTTATTTTGTGAGATTTATAGGGTAAGGAGGGGTGTTGATAACTGGGGAAGGGTTTCCGATAGGGAAGGGGGAGGGACTAGAAAAATGGATTAAAAATTGAGAATCTATTATTATTATTATTATTATGTGGGGGCCAGTTCAAAGATTAAAATAATGTGATTTTGATGAGTGGGCATTTTTCTTTAGATGAATTTAACAGTGTTAAACTTGAAGGACTTAAACTCTAACTTAAGGGCCTAAAATGAAACTTAATGCAGATATAAAGTACCAAATGTATATTTTAACCTTAATTAAAAATTTAACAATTTTTCAACTTTATAGCTATTTCATATACAATATGTCATGTTAGAACAAAGTTTACATAATAAAATGAATGCTAGATTAAAACGGTATATTATTCAATGAAGAGACTTATAAATAGGGCACCTAAAATGAGGGATCAATGTTAGTAACTTAGTACTGCGTTGATGTGATTTCATTTGTTATATACTTATATGCCTCACATTTTATAGTACTGCGTTGATGTGATTTCATTCGTTATATGCCTCACATTTTAAAGCACAGGAACGTAACTACACATACGGATATGTATAAAGTATTACGCGTTAAAAAAGCAGGATGAAATTGCACAATTTACCACTTGTTACATCACCACCCATATATAGGTATAGGGTTTTCCATATATGATATATCCTATTTCAATATCTAAACCCAAATCATTAATCTCCTCAAAACCTTCTTCTGGCTTGATCAATTCTTTTCTCGTCATTCTAATACTTTAATTTGCTCTGTGTTAGCCATATTTTCTTTCAATTTTTTCTTCAAAACCACCAACTCTTGCTTCAGATTGTTTACTTTCATTGGCTTTTCCAAATATCCTTTCATATTCAAAGCACATACTTTAACGCGTGGCTCCAACCAATTCAAATATAATTTGTTCATCTTAAGTTCTTCCCACAATATTTGAAGTTGGTCACATGCCTCCTCATTCATATCGTTCTTTCCATTTCTTGTCCTTTGGGATTTCTAAAACTCGATTGAAACATGTGAATGCCATTCTGAGGTCAAGTACAATGTGGTTCGTCGATTAAATGACTCTGGAAGCCTTAGGAAATAAAAAATAAAGGTTGAACTTTGAAGAAAGAGAAGGCAAAATGAGTTAAAAGCGGAGGAAGATGGGAATGATAAATATATATATATTTTTAAAAAAGTACAAATCTGATGAAGGCAAAAAAGATTGGGAAAATTACGTGCAGTGTCCCAAGGAAGAGAATTTATCACAATAAAGTGCCTTGAAATCATGAAATTATAGCGAAGTCCCAAGGGACCTGGTTGTAATTATTTGTGAATGTACAATTACCAATTTGACATTCCCTCTCATGTCTTCCAATTCCTCTCTCTCTCTCGTTCTCCTTCTTCCTTCTCATTTCTCATTTCTCCACTACTATTTAGCAACTTTTGTAGAAAAATTAATATTTTCCACTTGAAGTATTCATATTGAGTCTTTGGCAACTCCAAAAACCATGGCTCTTTCCCCGGTCGTAATCATGTTTATATCTCCAAAAATGAAAAACAGGAACAAAACGATATCCTCAAACCCAAGAATTTCCACTCGACCACAAAAAACACCGAATAATTTCCATATTTTCTTTGGCCGAGAGACTAATTTCCATGATTAAAGGAGTTAGATACTTCCCTAGTATTTCTCAACCTTGATCTGATAGTCGAACTTAACATCCCAGTTCGAGATCTGACTTTTCTGGCGGATCAGAAGGCTTCTCCACGGAATGCTCTAATATCACTCCATGAATCTTCGACGAGTCACCACCTTCGCGTGACTCACGGCTGTAAACCTGGATTTTTTTTTTATTTCTCACGTCCAGAGGCTATTTACAACAACAAATGCTATATTTACAACAGAAAAAACATATATTCACAACATCTTCTGAGAATTTTGACAACTATATAAGGCTAGCTTAAGAAGTGAATATCATTATGTGGCTAGATTCCTCTGTTTACATTACAGAACATTTTATTATCCAAGGTAGCAAAGAGATCAGCGCATCTGATAGCTTTTATGAACCATGAAAGATCTTTGTATTCCCTTATTCATCAACCACTGGATTTGCCTAATCAGGGTGCTAGAGTAAGGAAAGCACGGAGTCATCCTATTTAGAATCATGGCCAGACTATGAGAATGAAGTTTGTACTATTCGAAACCCAAGGTTCCAAGCAAGTTTGAAACCAGACAAATCACCCCAAGCGGAAGCTAACAAGAACCATTGTTTGCAGCAAACCCTCAAACTCCATCTAGACATCTATCGCAAGTTATTGGGCTATGGCAAAATCGCAGATCTGACCACTCTCGGCTTCGTTGGGCTGTGGGTTGAATCAATTCTGAAAGAGAGAAGAAAAAGGGAGAGAGGAGAGAGAGGAGAAGGAAGAAGGAGAACGGAGAGAGAGTGGAATTGGAAGACATGAGAGGGAAGGTCGATTGGTAATTGTACATCACAAATAATTACAACCAGGTCCCTTGGGACTTCGTAATTTCATGATTTCAATGGACTTTATTGTGATAAATTCTCTTCCTTGGGACCTGCGCGTAATCTTCCCAAAAGATTAGCGGAGGTGGCAAAAACTGGAGTGACAGCCTTGGGAAAAGGAGTTCACATTATATGCTTAGAATTAGGTGCTTATACCTCTAATTAGAGGTATAAGCATTTTTTTATATATTGTATGTATTTAGATTTAAATTATATGCTATTTTTTGGGATGTTTTTTGCACCCAGATCTCAAATTAATTAATTTTCATAATACGGTGTGTTGCATAAATGCGAACTGGAAATTAATTAATTTGAGATGCGAGTGCAAAAAAAATCCTTTAAAAAAGATATAATTTAAATCTAAATAAATATAATATAAAAAAAATTACTTATACCTCTAATTAGAAGTATAAGTACCTAATTCTAAGCATATGTTGACCCGGGGAAAAGATATCTAAAACCAAAGTCCATAGTGACAAAAAAGCGACACTGGGGACAAAAACATAAACCCGAAATTTATTTACTCGCTTTTTGGACTTGTTATAAAAAAATATCCAGAGAATGTTAAAATTTTGGGGAAAATATATTTAAATACCACTTCAGTTTTTAAAATTTAGAAAAGACTATTAAAACTTATAAATGAGAGAGAAGGAACGTGGTGGAAATCTAGGGTTTTTTTTTTAATGTTTTAGCTTAAAGACCAAAATAGTCATTTCACACATTTTGTTCAAGATCAAACAATTTTATCAAAATTATTAAGATTTTTTTAATTGAGGATTGAGATTGACTAAACTAGTAACGATTTTAATTTAAAAAAACGTAATGTTTTTAACAAAATCGTTATGTATTGAAAAAATATATGAAATAGGCGTATTAATCTTTAAATCAAAACATAAAAACTCATATTCCCACCATATCCCTTGTCCGTTGGAAGTTTAAATGATGTTTTTCGAGTTTTGGAAGTTGAAGTGGTTTTTAAATATATTTTTCCCTAAAACATTTTGGGTAAGTTTTCTATATTGGTCCCATTTATTTAATTATTTTTTGAATTGATTACTAATTTTAGTATCAATATATTTATTATCATCACGCAGTTTTGTTTTTGAGGTCAAAAGCTATTTATATTATTACTGCAAACCGGTGCTGTTAGTTCTCAATGTGTTTTGATAATTAACAACAATTGTAAACATGTGTTGAAGTTTTTGCAAAATCTGTGTAAAACCATTTATCAGCTTGTTTACTCGAGTAAAGGAATGCTTACTCGAGTATAGGACGTTAAAGGATTGCTCAATTGGTTTTTACATCGTCAATCTTGGAGTATGGATAGCCATACTCGAGTAAAGACGTCTCGGAAGAGCAATCAAGTTTTTGACAAAAGGTACTTACTCGAGTAAAGGGATGATATACTCGAGTAAAGGTCATCCGAGAGAGCAAATGCGTTTTTCAAATTGTAACTTACTCGAGTAAAGGTTTACATACTCGAGTAAAGGCCATCCAGAGAGCAACCAATCTTTTAAAGTTAAATCAATACTGGAGTATAGATCTCTATACTCGAGTATTGGACTTACCGAGAGCAAATGAACTTTTGAACTTGAGTGTATACTCGAGTAGAAACTTGCATACTCGAGTAAAGGGTCTTACAGAGAGCTCCCAAGTTTTTCTAACTCATGCATACTCGAGTAAGGGTTTACATACTCGAGTAAAGAGCTCTTAAACTGATTTTCAACTTGACTCATGTTCGTGCTTACTCCAGTATGAATTTGTTTACTCCAGTATAGAGGCATTTTACACTTAAAATTTTCAAGCAAATAGTTGCTTACTCGAGTACACCACTAACTTACTCGAGTAAAGACTTTGGTTTCAAAAGTTCAAGTCTCGAAGGTTTGCTTCGGAAGTTGCTTACTCGAGTATCCTTTTGATACCGCAAAGAAAGACTCTCTCACACGTTACTTACTCGAGTAACGATGAACTTACTCGAGTAACCAACGCTGAAACCAATTTTTGAATTATACGAATTTGCATATCACTCTTGTTTGTTCTAATTGCTTTCATGAATCATTCACCTATGAACCCAACTATGTTTAACAAGTTTGTTGAGTGAATTTCAGTTAGCACGAGATGAAGATTATTGAAGGTCAAAGCCATAAAGCAAAAAGTGTACAAGTGCATTTAATGCACTTCGCAAATCAACCTTCTTTTGGATAATCCACCGAGCACGCATTCTCAACGGTCAAGAATGCTTTCTTCATCAAGTAAACTCTTCTCCAACGGGCAAATCCTCGAGTTCCACATCGATCATATTAACACCTGGATTAGTTGGAGTTTAGAGAGAGAAGATGACCGGACTTAATGCTAATCACCTACAACGGTTGGATTCATCATTCAACGGTCATTTAATGTTCTCTACCTATAAATAGAGTTCATTAACTTCTTCTCAAGCCGATACACCTACCGAGAGCGAAAATTTACTAAGTGTCATTTATTGTGTTCGGCTTTCACTTGTATTGTATCAATCGATACTTGTACTTCAAAGTGTTCATTTTATCTCGCTCGTGAGAGAGTTCTATCTGTAAATCATTTATTGATTGAGATAACCACAAGTCGGGGACTTGGTGGTTGGGTGTATTGATTGCAACTTGTAAGGGGAGTGAGTTCTAGAGAGAGAACTACTCTTGAGTACGAGTTTGTAATCGGTTTGTGAGTATAGTGGATTGAAAATCCCAAGTGTGGCTTGGGATTTGGATGTAGGTCAAGGATAAGACCGAACCAGGATAATTTCTCTTGTGCAAGCTTTCCTTCCCTTCCTCCTTTGCTATCATCTGTTTTTACTTGGTCAAAACAGAGCACTTTCAGAAAAGTTTTTAAAATACCCAATTCACCCCCCCTCTTGGGTATATAGCTCCATTCACAGGTGCAATACATGAAAACAAACTGAAGATGGAGTTCAAATAAAGCCAAATCAAATACAATAAAATGAGCCAAATACAAGAATAACCAGTCACCGTACATTAAAAATTTAGGAGTAGAAGTAGAAGCATGGACAAAACGGCTTCTTCAATATCCAAGGTTAGGAGTGACGTGAAAGAAAATGTTGGTTGTAAAACCTACTCTAACGGGCACACCTCCTTATAAGCATTAGCTGCAATTAGAGTAACTACACAAATACCCCAACTTGGGGTAACAATCAAAGAAAATCCAATCTCAGAAGGAAGAAAACCTATGATATCCTGAAGAACACTTATGCTCCTCCGTTCAAGCAAATATGGTGACCTCAACCACACACCAAACAACACCTCTTGAAATCTTCCCCTAAGAATGCAGATCCGATCCACCAGGTGATAGTCGAATCTATTAACGTTCAAACAACCATCCAACCAAGAGGATTTATACTCAGATCTCACAGATATGTTTATTTCCTGAGGAAACAAGAACATCACTATAAAATCTAGCACCACAAACAAAAAGAACAAAAGATAGATAGCTCTCACTACCACGTAACAGATCAAAAGAAGGAGAGGAAAAAACTCGCCACAAGGATGAGAGAAGTCCACAACCGCCAAAAATTAGAGGGAGAAGGCCACAGATCAAAGATATGGGAACCAATCTACCACTCTAACGCAGTTGTGGCATAAAATGATACTCGCCGGCGGTTTGTGATGGTGCCACAAGCCGCCGGTGAGAAAGAGATGAAAGGGGGTCGTGAGGCAAAGAAGAGAAAATTCAAATTTTATGGTTACTAGAGAAAGCGGCGAGATCATCGCTCTGGTTAACTCTTAAAAATTTATTAGTATTATAATACATCCCCCAACCCCCTTTTTTTCCTACCTCCTTTTAGATTCAAATTATGTATAAGAAATAATTTTATAAAAAGAAAATTAATTTCGAGTTATTAGGAATGATTAAAGGTGAATTTGGGTTGTCTCCTTTACTTTTGTTATCCGCTACTTTAAAACCGTGCCGTTTTGATTTTTTTTTTTTTTTTTATTAGAATCATATTGAGCTGTTGATTTTAGGGTGCCTTTTGTTTTATCGTTATAAAATTTCATAACATAAAATATAGTAAGACATATATTCAAGGGAGAATTATTGGGAAGGTCATAAGAAAAGTACCGGTTATAAATATAAGATAAATTTGACTTCTTTTAGAGAGATTAAAGAAGTTAATTAAATTACTTTTGAGTATTTTTATTTTTCTCCAAACTAATTAGTTTAACAAATAAACTAAGGGAAAAACACTTCTCATGTTGTAGGAGAAGTGTTTTCTCATGTCACACACACATAAAATGGTGGGACCCACAGATATATATAATTCCATTTTATATATATGTGGGTCCCACTATTTCATGTGTGTGTAGAAATCCTCTTCTTCTCATGCAACATGAGAAGTTTAAACCCCATAAACTAATATATAATCTAAGAATACATAACCTATGATATGATTAAGTAACTAATTTAACTTCTTTGATATCTTAAAAAAAAAAGTCAACTCTCGTCGTATATGTGGACAGATGATATGAGTAATAATTTATTGGATAGGATCTTAAAACTTAAAATTATTTAGAAAGACTAACTATCAAAATTAAAAATACTCTATTACCCCTACTAAACCTCAACATTCTCTCTTACTGTCTCCTCTATTTTTTTCATTATTTAATGAAATAATCATGTTTTATTCAAATAAATTTAAATTTTAAAGTCGAAACTAATTATAAGTAATTAAATTAAATTATTAAGTAGCATTAGTTAATTTACTTTTCACTGTCTTTAAATTAATTAAACTCCTAATTGAATTTTCTTTAACATAGTTAGTTCGATAAAAATACAAAATAATAATAATAATAATGATATCAAAAATAAAAACACAGAACCAACATGTTTGCCACGCCACATTATTAATATATTTAATTGTAAAGTTAAATGTTGAATTATACATGCTTTTTTTTTTTATCAAAGAATTATCAAGGATATGCAAAAGAAAGCTCATAAGTTCAAGCTTGCATGCAAGAAGCCTTATCTCAAGATCAAATGCAAAGACCGAAGGATTGTTATTGTCCTTCAAAGAAGAAGTCTCATTATCGCCAATATTCCCAGCCATTCCAAAAACCTTACAGGAAATCAAGGCGATCAAGATTCAACAAGAAACCTGGATTTTTTAAATCTATCCACACGGGAGGGTGGATGTATCAAGATCCAAATGACTGTGTTGTGTCTTCAAGCCAGGGCCTAGAAGATTTTAGACACAGACACCAACAAAGTCATTGGAACCTTGATCTATCCTATCTAACTGACTGGATATACCACACGAGAGGGTGGATGTATCAAGATCCAAATGACTGTGTTGTGTCTTCAAGCCAAGGGCTAGAAGATTTCAGACACAGACACCAACAAAGTCATTGGGACCTTGATCTATCCTATCTAACTGACTGGATACCCAGAAAGTCTAATAAACTGAAAATTAGTATACTGAATAGTTACCAGGAAACACACACATTGATGGAGAGATGCTCAATCCAGTGGACAGTCCGAGCCTATCCGGGACTTACCTCTTGCCCACGCTCAAGGACACTTTAGGATTCAAGCATCTTCCCAATCAAGGCATACAATCCGGCAAATTCGGTATCCCGATTTTCGCATACTCTCATCTTGGATCGTGATCTTGATTCGTTCGATGCACGGTGGTCCTCATAAAGAGGCAAGTGCAGAGCATACTTAGAATCTAAGGAGCAGATAATACTAACATGGTCAAAGGGCATTATTGATGATGGGCTCGAATATTTTAATCATGGCCTTCTGGAACAGTGAAGTGGCCACTTTGAGGCCAAAGGGCATTACGGTCCACTGATATTGAGCGTTAGGTATACAAAATGTTGTCTTGGGCCGATCTTGTGGTTGGATCCCAAGCTGCCAAAATCCTGCTTTAAGATCAAACTTTGAGAAAACATAGGCCGAGCCTTTCAACTGTGCAAATAAAGTTGTAGGCTTAGGAAGAGGAAATTTGTCATCTTGAAGAAAATGATTAAGAGGCTTATAATCAATGACAAGCCTTTTCTTTCCTCTTTTGATCTCAGATCTTTTTACAACATAGAAAGCTTGACAAGCCCATTCAGATTTTGTTGGTTCAATGAGACCTTGTTTGAGTAGTGCAACACATTCTTCCCGAGCTAGCTTTAAGTCATCGGGATTCATACCTGGATGGGAGGCTTTTGTAGGATTAATATCCTCATTCCTCTTAAAAGGAAGACTAATGAAGAAATCTTGATTTTTCCATAATGGAGAAGGATGTGGGAATTGGTCATCGGCCAAAGACTGATTGTAACAACTGATCTTTTACATCTGAATACTGTGGTGGAGCATTCTGCAATTCATAGAGAGAGGGAATTTCTGTCCAAGGGCTGAAATTGGATTTCCACCTGATTCCCTTGGGAAGTATGTCAAGTTCTTGGTATGATAAAAAGTATCAAAGCCAAGAAGAATATCTTTGCCTGGAAGTTCACTTCCTAGTACCTTGATTTTTAAGGTACATCCTATGAAGAACTTAATGTTGATCTTTCTTCTGGTAATCAAATCAATCTTGAATATCTTTCCATCAGCAGTAAAAAAAGTACTGGTTATGAGGTACCCATTCTTCAGGAGGGAGAATGTGTGGCTTCATCACAGTGTGAGATGAGCCTGTATCAATGAAGGCGATTGCTGTGATGGGTTTTGAATATTTTTCTGGGAGGACTTGGACTTGAATGTTTGGCAATGGGGTCTTTAGATTAACTTGTGGGTTAAAATTTAAAGAGCCAAGACATCCAATGGATGGAGTTTGGGGAGAAGATTGCTGGATTAGATTGATAGTTCCCGGAGAGAAATCTTCTTCTTCTGATTGGTAGTCTTCTTCGGATTCAAAAAAGGATGAGTCTGCTGATTCTTCATAAGAAGGAATGACATATTGAGTTTCATCATTCGTTCATCCCTGTTCTTCAAGATAGTCTTCAATGTTTTTGTGTTGTCTCGAAATCATCAAGATCTTTCGAGTCTCGCATCATCTTAACATCACCTTTTGTCTTTTTAGGACAATTTTTTGCAAAATGTCCTGGTTTTCTCGCAAATAAAACACCTAGAACTTTTAGAGAAAGGTTTTCTAGATTTAAAAAATCTAGGTTTCTTGTTGAATCTTGATCGCCTTGATTTCGTAAGGTTTCTGGAATGGCTGGGAATATTGGCGATAATGAGACTTCTTCTTTGAAGGACAATAACAATTCTTCTGGTCTTTGCATTTGATCTTGAGATAAGGCTTCTTGCATGCAGGATTGAACTTATGAGCTTTCTTTTGCATATCCTTGAAAAACTTATGTTGCTCACAGAGTTTATCAAGGACATTGAGAGCAAGTTGGTACAATTCTCCTATAGAGATATCAGTCATATCCCTTTGAAGAGCATTGATACTTCTATTGAGCTCTGCTTGAAGTTCATCAAGAAGGGAGGCAATAAAAGTATGCCGTAGATTTACATCATTACCACCATTCAACATGTGGTATTTCTCCATCATTCTATGATAATGAGTCTGGAGATCCTTTCTCTTTAAGGAACAACACTTCATCTCAAAGAATTCTTGTTTCTCTCTTTTTTCTGAATAATATTATGATCACCAATAAACTCTTTATGGATAACACCAAGGAGAAGGGCGTGGTCCTCCACTTGACCGCTTGGAGCTTTTGATATGGAGAGAGATTTTGAAACCACACTCTGAGGGTACCAGTGAATCTTGAAACAAACTCCTGTAGTGCTTGTCTAAGGGGGATTTGATTTGCAGTGATATGTAAATCTATCCAAGCACTGAATTCTTCAAGGCGGAATCGCCATTTATCATAAGGAGTATTGTCAAAAGTGAACCATGGACCATTGGTAGGCTTGTAGTCATGGTTCTGTCCCTGAGGTCGATCTTCAGGGTGTTCAACAAATGATTCATCAAATTCTTCTTCTTCGCCTGGTCTGACCATAGCAATTCTTGAGATATCAGCTATTTTAGCTTCAGAGCTACCACTCGGGAGGGTGGATGTATCAAGATCCAAATGACTGTGTTGTGTCTTCAAGCCAAGGGCTCGAAGATTTCAGACACAGACACCAACAAAGTCATTGGGACCTTGATCTATCCTATCTAACTGACTGGATACCCAGAAAGTCTAATAAACTGAAAATTAGTATACTGAACAGTTACCAGGAAACACATACATTGATGGAGAGATGCTCAATCCAGTGGACAGTCCGAGCCTATCCGGGACTTACCTCTTGCCCACGATCAAGGACACTTTAGGATTCAAGCATCTTCCCAATCAAGGCATACAATACTGGCAAATTCAGTATCCTGATTTTTAGTACTCTCTCATACTGGATCGTGATCTTGATTCTTTTCTGATACATAGGGTCCTCATAAAGAGGCAAGTGCAGAGCATACTTATCTCTATAGGAGAATTGTACCAACTTGCTCTCAATTCCCTTGATAAACTCTGTTGATTCAGATGACGAACAAGGTTTATATACTTGTAAATATGCCCACAAGCGAGCATTAAAGAACAAGTCCTCTCCTAGATCTCCTTGTAGATCTCACAAGAACAAGAAGTTTGATGACAATGATGATTATGGCTCTGATACCACACGGGAGGGTGGATGTATCAACATCCAAATGACTGTGTTGTGCAGGGCCATAATCATCATTGTCATCAAACTTCTTGTTCTTGTGAGATCTGCAAGGAGATCTAGGAGAGGACTTGTTCTTTAATGCTCGCTTGTGGGCATATTTACAAGGATACAAACCTTGTTCGTTATCTGAATCTTCCCACCATTCAGGAGTATCACATTCACATTCTGGATCACACATTCCTGATCCTGGGACATCCCATAAAAAGTGACCATTGATATGTGAAACATAGCAAGGCTTGGCATCCTGGTTTATCCAAGCAATTGGCGGGTCTTTTCTGGAAGGTGTGTAAGCAGGTGTAAGTGACAACATTCTTCCACTAGGATGTGGATTATCACCACCAAAATTAACCTCACAAACCAAACCTTAGCCTACACCTCGTTTTATTTATCCCAAACCAAGACCACCATACTTCACCCCTTTTCA
This sequence comes from Acacia acuminata, assembly GCA_019022655.1. Lineage (NCBI taxonomy): Eukaryota > Viridiplantae > Streptophyta > Magnoliopsida > Fabales > Fabaceae > Acacia > Acacia acuminata. The sequence goes on from JAFJYI010000064.1 coordinate 919,962, forward strand.
CACTCATGAACCAGGATCTGGCTCTCAAGGCATTCGGATTAATGAACCATCCCAAGACAAAAACAAACACGCAAAGCAAATCCTCCTCACCTACCCAACCATCTACCTATTCATCATTACTTGACTACATCCTCCTCACAAACTTCCACGCACACTACACCATCCAGTAATCCTCCTCATATAGGAATCCTACAAAGTCCAAACCAATTTGCTCCTTTACAAGACTCATCCAGTTCAGAGCAATCACAGTCAGAAAGTTTTTCTAAAATTAATTCTGATGCTAGCTCTGAATCTGAAATAGCTAATATCTCAAGAATTGCTATGGTCAGACCAGGCGAAGAAGAAGAATTTGATGAATCATTTGTTGAACACCCTGAAGATCGACCTCAAGGACAGAACCATGACTACAAGCCTACCAATGGTCCATGGTTCACTTTTGACAATACTCCTTATGATAAATGGTGATTCCGCCTTGAAGAATTCAGTGCTTGGATAGATTTACATATCACTGCAAATCAAATCCCCCTTAGACAAGCACTACAGGAGTTTGTTTCAAGATTCACTGGTACCCTCAGAGCGTGGTTTCAAAATCTCTCTCCATATCAAAAGCTCCAAGCAGTCCAAGTGGAGGACCCTGCCCTTCTCCTTGGTGTTATCCATAAAGAGTTTATTGGTGATCATAATATTATTCGGAAAAGAGAGAAACAAGAATTCTTTGAGATGAAGTGTTGTTCCTTAAAGAGAAAGGATCTTCAGACTCATTATCATAGAATGATGGAGAAATACCACATGTTGAATGGTGATAATGATGTAAATCTACGGCATACTTTTATTGCCTCCCTTCCTGATGAACTTCAAGCAGAGCTCAATAGAAGTATCAATGCTCTTCAAAGGGATATGACTGATATCTCTATAGGAGAATTGTACCAACTTGCTCTCAATGCCCTTGATAAACTCTGTGAGCAACATAAGTTTTTCAAGGATATGCAAAAGAAAGCTCATAAGTTCAAGCCTGCATGCAAGAAGCCTTATCTCAAGATCAAATTCAAAGACCAAAAGGATTGTTATTGTCCTTCAAAGAAGAAGTCTCATTATCGCCAATATTCCCGACCATTCCGGAAACCTCACGGAAATCAAGGTGATCAAGATTCAACAAGAAACCTAGATTTTTTAAATCTAGAAAACCTTTCTCTAAAAGTTCTAGGTGTTTTATTTGCAGAAAACCAGGACATTTTGCAAAAAATTGTCCTAAAAAGACAAAAGGTGATGTTAAGATGATGCAGAGACTCTAGAAGATCTTGATGATTTCAGACAACACAGCAAACATTGAAGACTATCTTGAAGAACAGGATGAACAGAATGATGAAACTCAATATGTCATTCCTTCTTATGAAGAATCAGCAGACTCATCCTTTTCTGAATCCGAAGAAGACTACCAATCAGAAGAAGAAGATTTCTCTCCGGGAACTATCAATCTAATCCAAAGCAATCTTCTCCCCAAACTCCATCCATTGGATGTCTTGGCTCGATACCACACGGGAGGGTGGATGTATCAAGATCCAAATGACTGTGTTGTGTCTGTGTCTGAAATCTTCTAGCCAAAAGTCTTGAGAGAGAATATAGGGGCTTTTTGTTAAAAAAAATATAAGCATTTTGTTAGGGTAATTTATGAAGATGAAATATCACCTAGAGGGGGTGAATAGGTGATCTCAAAAATTCTTTCGCGATAGAGATAAGGTAGAGAAATAGACACAGGGCAATTTATACTGGTTCGATCGAAAATCACTGACCTACGTCCAGTCCCCAAAACACCTGGGATTCCACTATCTTTCAAGAACAATTACACACTCTGTAAACGAAGGATGGTCCTCTCACTCTTAGACTCCACTCCCCCTTACAAGTTGTAATTAATACACCCACTCTTAAGGTTCCACAACATTAAGAATCAAAACAAGAATGAGAATGATATTTAATGACGCCTCACGAGTAGATACAGTATGAACACTGAAGAACAATTAATATCAAGGATATTAAATGAAACAGTCAATAGCAATAACACAGAATTGAATGCGCAGAGTTTCGCTAGATGGCAGAATTGAATGTGGTGAGCTTTTATAGTGTTCGCCATTAATGCCGTTCGTGGAGCTTTGCAAACTAGCCGTTGAGACTCTCTTAGTTTTCCGTTAGGCACAGCTCACTCTGTTTGTAAATAATCGAACGTTGAATCATTAAATGCACCTGTTGATGATGTCTCTGTGTAGAGAGCAGTCAGGGAATAAGCTAGAATAAGTAAGCCTCGAAAGAGTTACTTCGTCTGCTACGAAATCTAATTCCAATTGTTGCTCTGCTTTTCTGAACGCACATTTAATGCTTCTGCCATGTTGGACTAGCTTTTGTTTAAACGCTTGGTTCAAATTGAATAATCAACTAAAACTTATCGAAGAAATTGATTAAATGCAATAGAGATAATTTCATATATGTTTATACAAGATTAAACAATAACCCAGTGTATTCATGATATTGATCTGCGAGATTTAAGATGTCTGGGATAGCTATCATATGGTCTCGAGAATTTATAATGTCATTCTCAAGAATCCCTCAACAGAGACTGTTAACAAGATGTCCTTGATAATACTCGAGTACAAATGTGTATACTCGAGAATGTTTTTAGACCAGAGAAGAATACTGAAAAGATTAAGATTGAACATTCTCGAGAATTAGGTGACCATTCTCGAGAATCAGAAATAACTGGCAAAATCTTTTATAATGGAATTCTCGAGAGTTAACTTATCATACTCGAGAATTCCTTAGCCATTCTCGAGAGCTATGTACATATTCTCAGGAATTAAGTCTGTAGGAACTTATCACTGAATGAAAGATATTTTCGAGAATCATATTACTCATTCTCGAGAATTACCAAGGTGATATTTCAATGGAACAGCGAATTGAATTCCCGAGAGCTAAGTTGGCATTCTCGAGAATCTTTGAAGCCATACTCGAGAACTATGTGTCTATACTCGAGAATTAGATTCAAGTGATAAATAAGTTCTATTCTCGAGAGTCCTGGCTTTGTGAAATCATTTTGCATTTGTTATTCATTCTCGAGAATCAGTCCCTATTCTCGAGAGTTGTAACTCTAAATGTTTTTTAGAAGAATTTTAATCATAAAAGAAACTTTCAACTTGTTATCATCAAAACACATTTGAGAACCAACAATTTAGTTTTTTTTTTTCAGTTTTTATTGTGATAGTTAGTTCTCCCAAATAATTGCAATTTCAAATACCGTTCGATAAATATACGTCTTAACAATTATTATATTATAAAATTTTATAACTATAAAACGGAAGGCACCCTAAAAATACATCTTTTCTGTTTTTTTACTATTTTTGCACTACTGCTCTCAATATGATTCCAATGAAAAAGCATAAAAATGGCGTGGTCTTAATTCCGTGGATGACAAAAGTATAAGAGACAAGCCCATTAAAGTTCATTTAACCTATATGTATCATAGACTATTTAGTGATGTAACACTTCCCCTAAACATTCCAAAACTTGTGTGTTTTTCTAATAAGATTATTCAAATCTTTTTAGATCCATTTAAGAAGGGGTAAAGTGAAAAAAAAAAATTAGGACATCTTAAATGACTCGGTTGTCATTTCTTGTTTCGTGATATAACCGATATGCCATATATTATGGACGGAGAGAATACGTTATTTAAGAAATTATTTTAAATTAGTTAAAAACAATAAGAGTGTCTAAAATAAACATTTTTTCTTAAGTATACCCTTAAAAATATTATATAATATTGTAGATACGTTAATTAAGATGAAAATTATATAGAGAAACATTTTTCAATTTTGGCATGAATAGTCATGCGTACGTGCCCTCAAAAAAATTATACTACTATAAGACTTGAACATCGAACTTTGAAGTTCCATTTTTCCACCCAAAAAAAGGTTATATTAATTCATTTTTATATTTTATTTCAGTTGGACCCTTTTTAACACCTATTAAAAGCATCAATAATAAACTTGGAGTTAGAACCTGTTCTGTTATAGAACACAGATGTCCAGCCAAGGGCTGGTATGTTGATCTTGGATGGATAGGCTCTGCCTGAATATCTATGGAGGAGATAACCAGGAGAGCGTGGGATCACCATACACGACAAAGGGGTGGTGTGTGTGCACAGTGAGACTGTATATAAATAGTTTAGGTTAGAATGTGTGCACCTTGTTACCTGCCCCCTGTATTTATAGAGGTGTCTGGTGCGATATCCGGGGCACGCCATTAATGGGGCAGATATCCGGGATACGCCATTAATGGGACGTGTCATTAATGGGGCGGGTATCTCGGTAGGCCGTTACGATAGGGGTGGATCTTGCCTAGCCGAGATTTCCGGATCTCTTGCTATGATTAGCGGATTACACCTCCTGGCTTCTCTTGGGCCGCGCTATGGACTTGGGGCTTTTGGGCCTGTCCGTAACAGTTTCCCCCCAGCTTGGCTGTTCAGGCTTCTGGGCGGCCGAGGTATATAATTCCCCCGGCCCCGGTTGTGTCCGGGCCACATGCCGCCACTCCGGCTTCTGACGCCGTGGCTTATCCCTGTTATGACAGTCTGGGTGGTGCCCTGGGTCATGCCTGACCGGGGCGTAGCGAACGGCCTTGGACTTACGTGGTTAGCCCCCTATTCGTGGGTAAGTCGTTTGGTCTTCTTTCCGTAGGCGTCATCATTGCTGCTTTACACCTGGCTTGCCCTGATTGGAAAGAGTCTGCAGCAGTCGTGTCCCTCCGAGTGCCGATTTGCATGGACATTTAATACTCCTACGTCATTCTGTGCATTTCCCATCGTGTCTGGGTTCAAAGACCGAACTGCCCCCGGCATTCCCTATCCTTTTCACTTATATGAAGCATTTGCTTCGTGTTTGCCTCTTTCATTTTTTCCCGCTACAATTTCGCTGTGAACTTGCTCTGGGTTTCCTCTGCCAAAAACTTTGCTGTTCTCCAATTTCATCGTTCGAGTCTCCTTCTTCTTACTTACACAGGTATTTTCTGTCCTTTTCTTTACTCTTTTACGGCGTACTTCGTACCGTTGATATATCCTTTGGTCTCTTATCTACATTTCCCACTCCTTTTTCCTTCTGGTTTTCTGAGTATCCATTTGAGACCATTTTCTGGGTTTTGCCTGCTTTTGACACCTACGCGTCTGTGCTTGCCTTTCTTTCGACATAAGGCCCTTAGTTCTTAGGTTCTAGTTCCTTTCTGATGGATAGAAATAGGCATTTTCCTAAACCCAGATCAACGCTAACCCCTGAGGAAGAGGAGTTTCTTCGTACTCGCTACCCGTGAGCTTCTTATTGGGTTCTCGAACCGAGCTTCGGAAGCGGAGAGGTCAGCCCTTTTACTTCGAGGCGGGTTTGGTTACTCGGGACGAATCGGGCCCCAACCCGTACCTGCTAGAGTTCTCTCTCCTTCTCCTATCCGAGCTTTTGCACACAACGTTCCTATCTTATCGCCCGGACAGGCCGGGGTTGGATCCTTTGCCGGCCCCATGTCTCCGGCCTTATTGGCCCAACCGCTCAACTTTGCGGGGTCCACCTCCGCGAGCTCGGACCCTTATCCCGATGATTATCTCGGCCCTGCTGACTGGGACCTTTAGCGGAGGGTTCATTCCTCATTGCGCACGGCGAAGACTCCGAGCTTCCTCGGTTCTTGGTTCTTACCGCATCGGCAACCTTCGGGCCTCTCTTCCGCATACCCTTTCGTCCGAGTCCGCTATCTCGTTTTGCCTTCTAACATTCTTTTACCAGGTATTTCCAACTCTGCTAATTTCATTTTATGTTGCGTATAGGTTAATGGCTCAAATCTCCGCCTCCAAGAAAAGGACCGAGGCCGAGGAATCGGACTCTTCTAGTCCACCCGAGGCTCGTGTCGTAGGTATCCCCGGGTGTCCCATGAGGTTTTGAAGACCCGGTCCTTGATGTCGGATACGGATATTGCCCGTTTGGATCTACCCGCCATGGGGTGCGTCTTACGCCGCCGTGAGGTCGATGAGCTGTTTGTGCGGAAAGGGAAATAAGGTCCCAATTTCTTTTATTTTTACCGGATTACCTTACTCGGGTCGGCGTTTGCTTCCCTTTCACCCACTTCCGATGCCGGCCCCCGCACCCGAGACTTGCCCCGTCACAACTTCATCCAAATGGGTGGGCTTATCTTGTTGCTTTTGAGCAACCGTGTCGCTCCTATCCGGTTCCGGTTCCCTGCTCGACCAATCTTTTCTTTTATTACTTCGGCCCTTTTACCCCTGGCTCTCCTAAGGAAAGTGACAAGCTAAAAGGGTTGGTATCTCTCCGCATTAATCCCGACCGGAAGCTCATGAAGCCCTTCTCTGATTCGTTTAAACGGTTCAAGAGTGCGTTCTTCAAAGTTGTCGCCGTGCCTGGTAAGCCTACCTGGTTTTTAAAGGGGGTTGAGGCTGCCGACGTGGAGTGGCGTTTCCCTCTATATTGGATAGAGAGTCACCATAAAGCTTCTCCGTCCTCGTTCCAAATTTTGAAAGATAAGCTTCTGCCAGAGATGGCCCCTCATGTCCCCAGGTTGGACGCCTACGTGGAGAAGTATGGCGTCGAGTGCGGCCTTTTTCATTTAGGGAGGATCTAGGCCAGTCCCTTCTACTTGTAGGAGTCCCTCCTTTTCCATGCTATTTGTCTTTTGGTCATATATTGTAGATTGTTGGAGTCATTTGTGCTTATTCCTGACTTCCCTTTATCTGTTCTTTTCAACTCAAGACATGAAGGCCCTTCCAAGTTATTTGAAGAAAGTGAATCTCGCCGCGGCATCACCGAGTGGTCGGGCTCGGAAACGGCCGCCCTCGTCAAAAATTTGCGCTCGAGGCTAACGCCCTCGTTGTGACAAAGAAGGCTAAGGTCTCCGGCGTCGAAGGGTCGGCTCCATCCATACCCTCCAAACCATCTCGGGGAAGTTGTTTCCGATACTTCGAAGGGGAAACAGTCGGCCGTCTCTCGCGGGTGAAACTGTATCTACGGTTGTCGCGACTACTCCTCCGGCATCGGTTCTCCCGGCACCCTTGCCGACTCCGCCTCCTCCACCTCCTTCAACCGGGCCCTCACGTCCTTCTTCCGTGCTTCCTCGCAGCTTCATATAGGAGAAGGGGGTGACCAATGAACTGGACATCGCGTTCCTCCCCCCCGGGAATTTATGGAGATCTGGGCCTTGTCCCCGCCTAGCACTGAGGAGGTGTATGCAGCGCAACGATATTTATGCAAATCTGTTGGGTTGCTGCAAGCTTATGTTCTCGTGAGGGAGAAGTATGCTTTGGCGGATGTAGAGAATAAACGCCTGAGAGCGTCTCAGGAAGAGGTGGCGGCCCAGCGAAAAGCTCTGGAGGAGGCCGCGTCGATGAAAAAGGCTTTGGCCGAGTCTGAGGCCAAGCTGCACATTATGGAGGAGGAGCGGGATGCCGCCCGGCTCGAGCGGGATGCTTCTAAGGCCGCAGTTGTGAAGATGGAAAAAGATCTTCTACGGGCGCGGGAAGGTGCGGAGAAGTCAGCCTCCGAGTGTGCCCAGGCCCAGAAAGCGCTGGGCGAGAGTATTGAAGCGGTGAAAGCCCTTCAGAAGCAACGTGATACGTTGTTTTCTAAGGTTACAACAGCCGAGGAGGTCCTTGCCGTAGCGCAGCAGGCGTGCTTGGAGTCCGATGAGCTTTTGAAGAAGACTGGCGCCGATTGCTTTGACAATGCCCTGGAGCAGATCCAGTTCTTGAATCCGACGACGAAGCTTAACTTGGACGGCTATGATTTTCGCGCCTTTGTTGAGGACAGAGTCTTAGTTCCGTATCAATCTCCTTCCGCCAATGTGTCCCGATCCAAAGAGGAGGGAGGAGAGTCGGACGCGGAGAGCGAGGCGACCAAGGGCTCTCCTGAGGCCGGCCCATCTAGTTAAGTTTAACTTCGGTCTTTGGTGGGCGTCTGTGCCCCTTTATTTTGAAGATTTCCGGCGTTTTTGCCGTTCTATACATATTTGTATGACTATGGATGAATTATTTATTCGCCCTTCTGTCATTTTAAATTCCATATTTGAAATTTCTTGACTGTAGTAGATACGAGTCGTTTACTCGACCAACACTAACGTGTGGGAGGATGGGGCATGGTTGTATGTTTTAACCTCTTGGGGTGTTAACTTAACCGCACTACCTCGTTCCGGCTTGACTAGTCGGAAAAGTTGATAGGAACCGAATTAAGGACGAGGCCGTCACATGTCGACCGAGGTGTCTATTACCTCAAATCTGACATTTTGACTTGATCAGGGTCGGAATGACAGCCTACTTTCTTAAATCGGGCGAGCGTTGACGCGTCAATTTCGCGAAAGCCACGTATGGTATTTTCGCCGAGCTCTTACCAATGCACGTCGGAATACAACGGCCGGTGTCATACATCTAGATGTTTTTATGTTAATGACCGGGTGTAAGTACCTCGGTGTCGGGTTTTGGACCGGGTTTAATGGCCTCGGTTTCATGCTTAAGCAAGTAATTGTGCACATTGACGCCTTTCCTTGATGGATTCTTTCATTAAATAAAGCAGCTCTAAAGAGCGTACAAATGGTCATGAATTATTCAAATGCAAAATAGAGAACAATTGGAGAACAAGTGGAAGAAACATAAGGGAAAGTAAGAAATAACCGAAAAAGTAGCCTTGGTGTCTACGGGGCCGAGCCTTGACCTAGCTGTAATAGATCTTTAGCTTATCGGCGTTCCATGTCCTTTTATTTGGCTTCCTTGCCAGGGTTTCTAGAACATATGCCCCAACATCGAGTTTCTCTTTAACACGATAAGGACCTTCCCAATTTGCTGCCAGTTTTCCGTCTCGGGAATTCTTGTTTCCGATGTCGGCCCGCCGAAGTACCAGGTTACCTTGGTTAAAGGATCGTGGTCGAACCTTCCGATTATATTTTGCTGCGAGTAGCTGCTTGGCGGTAAGTTCCCGGCAATGGGTTGTGATTCGGATCTCATCAATTAGGTCCAGGTCTGTCTTTAGGGCGTCGTCATTTGACGCCGGTCCTTCCTGCCCGGCTCTGATCTTCCTCCATGATGGCTGCCCGATTTCCACCGGGATCATTGCTTCACATCCATAGGTCGCCCGGAATGGGGTTTCTGGTCGGGATCGCACACTCGTCCCGTAGCCCCATAGAACACGTGGAGTTGTTCGGTCCGGCTAGAGTCGGCCTTTAACATGCGTTTCTTCAATCCGTCAAGAATGATCTTATTAGCGACTCGGCCGACCGTTACATTGCGGATGTTCGACGGAGGAGAAGTGTTCTTGGATGTCCAAGTTGGACATTAAGGCCTGGAATCTATGGTCCGTGAACTGGGTTCCATTGTCAGTGACGACTTCAGCAGGTATCCCGAATCGAGCAAAGATGTTATGACGAACGAATCTCATAATTCGGGACGAGGTGATCATAGTTAATGCCTCCGCTTCAATCCATTTGGTGAAGTAGTCTACGGCGACAATGAGCCATTTGAGCTGTCCAGGTGACGGTTTGAACGTCCAAGGATGTCCATTCCCCATTTATAGAAGGGCCAGGGGCCGGCATCCCTTTTAACTCCGTCGGCGGTGGCCATAAGATCCCGGCGTGTTTCTGGCAACTGTCGCACCGCTTGGCGGCTTCCATGGCGTCATGCTTCATGGTGGGCCAATAATAGCCGGCTCGTAGTGCCTTCCTTGCCAAAGCCTTGCCCCCCATGTGTTGGCCGTTGCATCCCTCATGTATCTCGGTCAATACGTACCTTGCTTCGAACTCACCAAGGCATCTCATCATCGGGCAGTGCACTCCTTTCCTGTAGAGCTGATCATCGACCATAGTGTAGATGGCAGCTTCTCTCATCAGCTTCTTTGCTTCCGTGGAATCTGTTGGGATGATCTCCCTTCCAGGTAATCTTCGATTGGCTTTCTCCAGTCCGTGGCGGACGAGATAGTCATGACGCATGTGGGCTCGGCCAAATTCTGTTGGATCACAGTTCTATGACTCCCGGACCTTTGGTACTTGCGAGTTTGGAGAGAATGTCGGCCCGGGCATTCTCTTCTCTCGGGATATGAGAGACAATCACCTCTTCGAACTCCGTCATTATCTCTTTTGCTGTTTAAGTACTTAGCCAACAGGGGGCCTTTTGCTTGATAGCTGTCATCGACCTGTGCGGCGACGAGTTGTGAGTCGGTGAACACCTTAACTCGCCTCGCTCCGCTCTCTTTTGCTCGAGACAATCCGGCTAAGAGGGCCTCGTACTCGGCCTAGTTATTGGAGGTCGGGAATTCCAACTGGAGAGAATGCTCAGTAGCGACCCCCTCGGGGCTTTCAACAATGACTCCTGCACCACTGCCTTTTGGATTGGAAGATCCGTCAACAAATACCTTCCAGAATTCCTCGCTAGCCATAACCGGAGTCAATTCCCTGATGAAATCGGCCAATGCTTGTGATTTGATCGCCTGCGGGGCTTCAAAAGTGATGTCGAACTCGGACAGTTCAATTGCCCAGCTTGTCATTCGCCCTGCCAGATCAGGTTTGTGCAAAATCTGCCAGATTGGCTGACTGGTCCGGACTACTATCCGATGTCCCTGGAAGTATGGTCGAAGCCGTCTTGCCGTTGTTAGTAATGCGAACGCCATTTTTTCCAGCTTCTGGTATCTGAGCTCAGCGTTTTGTAACGCTTTGCTCACAAAGTAGATGGGTGTCTGTCCGGCTTCGGTTTCTCTTACCAAGGCGGCGCTTACCGCCTCATCTCCCACAGAGGTACAAGAACAAGGTCTCCCCTTGCTCCGCCGTTAGCACCGGAGGGGTTGCCAAACATCTCTTAATTTCTTCAAAGGTTGTTTCACAATCCGAATTCCATCCTCCCGAGTCTCTTTCTTCAATAATTTAAAGAAAGGTAACGCCTTCTCGGCGGATCTCGGTAAGAATCTTGTCAGGGCCGCCAAGCGAGCTGTTAATTGCTAAACTTCCTTCTTAGAGTTTGGGACTTGCATGTCTAGCACGGCCTTGCATTTGTCCGGGTTGGCCTCAATCCCTCGATTGGTTAGCATAAAACCTAGGAATTTCCCGGCGGGCACTCCGAAGGCACATTTGGCCGGGTTCAACCTGATTTGGTAGCGTCTTAATTTTTCAAACGTCTGCTCTAGGTCCGGATATGCTCCCGGTTGTTTTGACTTCACGATCATGTCATCTATATAGACCTCCACATTTCGTCCGATTTGGTCCTCAAAGACGTGGTTCATCATTCGATGGTACGTAGCTCTGACGTTCTTCAATCCAAATGGCATGACGTTGTAGCAATAGTTAGCCTTGTCGGTCATGAAGGCGGTTTTCTCTTGATCCTCGGGTGCACGGCAATCGATTGTAGCCGGAATAAGCATCCATAAAGGAAAGCAACGGTACTGGCCGAGTTATCAACAAGTTGATCAATGTTGGGCATAGGATAAGAGTCTTTTGGACATGCTTTATTCGATTGGTGTAGTCAGTGCACACCCTCCATTTGCCGGTCGGTTTTAATACCATGACTACATTCGAGAGCCAAGTTGTGTATTGTACCTCTCTAATGAATCCGGCGGCAAGGAGCTCTTCAATGTGACTCTCAAGGGCTTTCTGCCTGTCGTCTGAGATATTCCTCCTCTTCTGGGCCACTGGCTTCGACCCCGGCCATATGGCGAGTTTGTGACAAAGAAAAGTGTGGGTCAATCCGGGTATTTCGGGCGACGTCCGTGCGAAGACGTCCCGGTTTTGTCTTAAGAACTTGATCGTCGCGCTTTTTATATCGCGTCCATGTCTCGCCGACTTTAGTTGTCTGGAGGGATCCGTCCCGAGGATTAATTCCTCCAGCTCCCCTTCCGGCTCTAGGCGTGGGTTTTCTGGTTCACGGAGGTCCAGCTCTACCATATTAACTGACTGCCGGGGCCGCCCCTCATTTCTGACATTGGTCATAACCTCATTGGTTCGGAGCCGTGGCAGGGATGACGGTCCTTCCTCCTCGACTCGGAGAGTCTCGAAGTAACATTGTCGTGATACTTTCTGGTCTCCGGATACTTCAACCACCTGATTCTTATCATTGATCATTTTCAACTTCTGGTGTTTAGTGGACGCCAGCATGTCCTAATTATGTATAGTGGGTTGGCCCAATATAATATTGTAGGGAGAGCGGAAGTCGGCCACTACGAACCTTACACGTTCTGACTTGAACGCTTCCTTGGTTCCCAACGTTAATCTGAGGTCAATATATCCTTTTGGGAAGGAACGATCTCCATTAAACCCGATTAGGGTGGATTTGCACGGCTTTAGGTCTTCAACGTCGAGGTGCATCCTCTGGTATGCGTCCCAACTTATGATGTCGGCCGAACTCCCCGCATCCACGAAGATACGTTTGACCCGACAATTTACAACGATCCCGGTGATGACCAATCCATCTTGGTGGCCGGGAATAACCTCCTTGAGCTCCTCGTCCGTGAAGACTAATGGGGGCGGCTTCGGTTTCGATGAGATGCCTTTAAACTTTGGTACATCTTTTATCGTCAGCACCTCCGCGAGGTATTTCTTGCGGCGGCTTATAGTATCTCCACCTCCTCCGAAACCGCCACCGATCCCGTTTGCTTGGAGATCGTCTCTAGGAAACCATCGGCAAGGCCGGTTTTCCGTTTCTTCTCGGAGTTCCCGAGCGTCCGTAGCCGGACTCCCTTCGGCGGCTACTATTCCGCCTGCTTGTTTTGCCTTGAGTTTTGATGACGTATTGGCGCAGTTTCCGTTCTCTCACAAACTTTTCGATAGCATCCCTGAGTTCATAACATTCGTCGGTGGTATGACCGGAGCAGTCGTGGAAAGTGCAAAATTTGCCCCGATCTGTATTGGATCGGTTTCTGAGAGGCCTCGGCTTGGCCACCCTTTTCATCTCGGTCTGGGCTACCTCCTTCCATAGCTGCAAACGCGGAACATTCAAGGGGGTGTAGTTGCCGTATTTCTCCTTATTGTCCGTCCTCTCTTGTCGGGGTCGGCTCTCTCTGCCGCGTCTGCGGGGTTCCGGCTTGTGCTTGTCCGTTAGATCCCTTCTTTCGGGCGATGAATTCCTAGCCTTCTCAGGTTTAATTGCATTGGCAATTTCCATTTGCTCGACATCTAGGTACTTCTTTGCTTCAGTATAGAATTCAGTCAATGAATATACTCGATTCTTGTACAGATGTCTGGCCAGGCGTGTCGTTGGATCCAGACCGTTGACGAGGCAATGTACATGGACCTCTTCGGACAATTAACGTACCTGCATTGTCGTGTCTTTGAACCGATCCAGGTACTTCTGCAACGTCTCGCCTTTCTTTTGTTTTACCTTACTCAACGTGAATTGAGATTTTGGTTGTTTCTTGCTGGTGGCAAAGTGCAATTCAAACTTACGCCCGAGGTCTTCAAAGTTCCGAATGGAATTATTGGGTAATGAACTCAACCATTTGTGGGCCAGTCCGGTTAACGTGGCCGAGAAGAGCCTTAAGATGACCAGACCTTCTATTGACTTGACCCACATCAACTTTTCAAATATCTCCAAGTGGTGACGTGGATCCTGGGTCCCATCGTACTTGGGAAGATCGGCTAGGTCAAAATTCTTCGGATAGGGGGCCGTGGCCGTTGCACGGGAGAATGGGGTCCCCCCTGAGCCAGCCAAGTACTTCATCTTATACTGCCCCGGGGATCCTCGTGTCCGAGGCGTCGTGGTTGCCTCTCGAAGCTCATCTGAGTCCTGATCATGGTCTCGGTTTTCATGGTCTTTATAACCGTCATGGCGGTCTTCTCGACCTCGGTCTTCCGCATCCCAGATCCGCAATGGTCTCTCCTTGTTCCTTCTGGGGGTCGGCTGGCGTTCTCGCTCCTTTCTTGCTTCCCCCTCATTCCTGTCGTGGGGCCGCCGATTCGACTCTGGGCTGGTACGCGGACTCACGCTGTCAGGCGTACAACCTCCTTCCCCTTACGAGGGCTTCTGCGGGTTCCGCGATGAAACATGTTTTCAAGCTTTTCCTCAATCATCAATTCCGAGCATGAAAATCCTCTTGCCTTTGGAGGTGATCTAGTTTTTCCTTGTTTTCGAACCTCTGAAGCATCGACTCTTGTGTTTTCCTTAAAATGTAGACGTCGGTGTCTAGTACCTGAGCGTCTGGAGCCAGGACCGTCTGGGCTCAGACTCTTGGCAGCCCCTCTTGCGAAGGTTTGTCGTTGGAAGGAGATGTGCTCTCCGTGTCAGTAACGTGACCCTCCGGAGTCTTTTCTCGTAGAGGTTGATCATGAGTCTCGCGGTTGACTCGGCCCGGCCCGAGGTTGATTTGGTGGTAAAGCGCTTTCATCGTTCGGCCGGTCCGATCGCGGTTTTGCTCGTGGCTTCGGTGTTGGCCATTAGTGGTCACGGGGATAGAAATTTAAGGTCCCCACGGTCGGCGCCAATGTTCTATTATAGAACACATATGTCCAGCCAAGGGCTGGTATGTTGATCTTGGATGGATAGGCTCTGCCTGAATATCTATGGAGGAGATAACCAGGAGAGCGTGGGATCACCGTACACGACAAAGGGGTGGTGTGTGTGCACAGTGAGACTGTATGTAAATAGTCTAGGTTAGAATGTGTGCACCTTGTTACTTGCCCCCTGTATTTATAGAGGTGTCTGGTGCGATATCCGGGGCACGCCCTTAATGGCGCGCCATTAATGGGGCGGATATCCGGGATACGCCATTAATGGGACGTGTCATTAATGGGGCGGGTATCTCGGTAGGTCGTTACGATAGGGGTGGATCTTGCCTAGCCGAGATTTCCGGATCTCCTGCTATGATTAGCGGATTACGCCTTCTGGCTCCTCTTGGGCCGCGCTATGGACTTGGGGCTTTTGGGCCGGTCCGTAACAGAACCCTATTTTGGACATATTTTTAACTTCATGTCACCTCAAATCCTAAAAGTATAAAATATAGGGTTAGGAGGCAATAATAATGCCCTAGAAGTTTCTATTAAGGAATATTGGATGTCTGAAACTTTTCGAAAGGTCAATGTTGTCTCAAAAATTTAAAAAAATGGGGTAATGTTGATGTGCTATTTCTTTCCTAATGCGGAACAATGAGGATAGAAGCCTCTTCATTTTTTCTTTTAAGATAGTAGGGCAACGTATATGTCTCTATGTGTTATCCAAATGGCAAACAGATAAACTTTCATCAATATACAATTTTAAATTTTTTTTTTCCTAAAATAATTTTTGCTATTGATAAAAAAATTGAAGTTTGAAAAAGAAAAATCGAGTTTCTTAATATTCCAGAGAATAATACTCTATGCCTCCAGCCCCTCCACCAAGAGTCAGTTTTAATATATGACGATGCATCATCCATCATGTCTGGCTCTACATTATTTATTTATTCTTTCAAGGCCCTATATTCCTACCAAACTAGATTTTACTCGCAAGGACATCAAAATTAATAGTAGTTTAATATAAAGTATTATAAGGGTATGTTTGGTTTTCAGTTTGACAAAAATCCATTTGTCACACAAGTTCATTTAGCGAAAGTCAGTTTGATAAAAGTTTGTCATTGTAAGGAAATTTAGTTTGGATATATTTTTCTCAAGAGTTCAGTTAGTTAGTCAATGGTAAAAATTGATTTATTGTCAATATGCATATAATCTAATGACATGTAAGCTATTTCGTAAGTGGAAAGTTGATCCACATGGTCAAGGCTCCTTCTATTAAGACCAACCCCATATTACGTCCCTAAATCGAACGTCATGGATTCGCCCTGCGGAGCTAAAGCTCGTTCCGTTAAGATCAATATATGTTGGTTATATTTTGTAACTTTTCACTCTGGTGTATTTTAGCATTTTAAGTAAAAATTAGTCTAGGAATTTGTTTTGGTTCTAAATAAAAATCCTTAATCTACTTAACTTTCCAAATTTACAATTTTTTGTTTTTCTTTAATTGGGATCTTGATGTCATTTTTCCCCCCTTTTTTTTCTTGTGAAAGGATGGGCATTGCTCTGTTTCTGTGGATATTATTCTGATTTGACAAATCTGAATCTAATCCTCTTTGTCCAGTCCAAAACTGATTCAAGGCGACTCACAGCTCAATAACAATAAGTTTTAGAAAGCAATTACAACAAAGTATACTGATCATTACAAACACACAGGAATAAATTCATCAAATCACAACATCTATATTTTCAAGGAAGAGGATAAGATAACATAGAATTTGCATGGTGAAATCTAAACAGAAAATTCTAAACAAATACTGATTCTAATTCACCAATGATGCAAAGAACACATATCAACTCCTAGTAGGAAAACTGCTTACACAAATCAATTTAATTCTTTACTCAACTATAAATGAAATAAAATGCAAACAAACTCAAATTTGCTTCGCTTATTTTTGTCCCCTCTCAAACGATATAACACCAATACATTACATGGACAGGGACAAGTCCCAAACCATCCTTACACCAGTAGGCAGCAATTAATTACACACACATACACACACGCGTGTGTGTGTGTTTTCTTTTGAAGAAAAAAAAAAAAAAAAAAAAAAAAAAAAACACAACTTGATGCGTAGAGAACTGTAGAAGTCTAATAAAACTACTTCCACTTGAGACTAAATTAGTTTCAATAAATCAATGACAAAGCATTAAAATTGCCACACAAATAACAAATTTCAAATGCCATCAACAAGTTTGGGGGAGTGGGCGAGCAGACATATATGAATGACTGAACGAAACTTAAACAAATTGTGACATCTAAATGAAATGTAGCACATAAAACTAACGATGCCCATTTCCAATGGAAGGTTCCACTACAAAAAATGTACAAGTTTATAATATCAAAAGGTAATAGAAGTGGAGGAAAACTTGAACTCAAGCAAAGCAAAAAAAGGGAAAATGCATTCATTAATCCAAAACAAAAGAAAACCAAAATAGAGTGCAATGTAAACAGATAGAAGAACTAGATAACTCCCATTGATTGTTGATATGTCAATCAATACCATCAAGCAAGAAACCTAAAAAAGCAGAACATTGGCATAGTAAAGGACAACAAAATCCAAATAAGAGGCTTGCCCGCTATCAAAATATCTGCATTCTGGATAATTCTAAATAACATCAAATAGTATAGGTATATAAGTTGTAAAATATTAGAGATTCCGTTTCACCAAAAGTTGTTCAACAATGTAAATCAGCAACGTAATAACTTGGACCTATTATCAAGATTCTTCAATGTAGTTGTTCTCAACTGATACAAGGCTTTCCACATAATTGTAAATACCAAGAATAGAGTCACGATAGGGAATAACAGATCTCTTTACTTCATTAGTAGTGAGATTCATCATATATAGGATTTTTCTTCTTCCTTTATCATCATGCTCTTTAGAATCAGGTTTGCAAACAATTTCATTCCTCCAAATAGTTATTGACTCTAACGTACATGAAAGGGGGCTGCTAGTATATCTTTTAGTCCAGCTCCATGTCTCCCCAGATGCACATGTACCCTCATCTAACACCCACAAATCAATCATATCAGGTATTTCATCATCATGTTCCCAAATGTCACAAAGTATGGCAAGTTTGTTCTCATAAACAGTAAGCTTTCTATCAGCATTATAGTCTAATTCGGGACATGGTATAATTGTAAACACTTCCTTTGCTATGTCAAATAAAACTATCACATCAACCTCATCTTCAGCCTTCTCAATATAATCTTCATCCTCCTGGAAATCAATATTGTCTTCACCCTCCTTCTTTTCATCAACTAGATTTAACCCAGACCAAAATATGGCTCCATTAGCCGTGACAGTTTCAGAATTAAGTCTCACCCCTTTCAAGTTCCCAATATCTATTGCCTTCCATGTCCCCCTATTTAACGAAAACACTTCCACGTCAGTAACATCATTATAGAAATCAGCATAAGTTCTGACTATCTTGTAATCATTAACAATCGGACTGAACCCAAATCCTGTCACGCAGTCATCAAAGTCAGAAAAGTCAGTTCTTGTCACAGGAACATGTCTGACTGCTGTAGTCGCAGGATTCCACAATGAAAGCGAATGTGTAGATCCGTTAAACTGATGGATTTCAACACAAAGGAGGCCATTGCAGGAACTGGAACCCACAATACTAGCATTCCAAAAGAAATTGGTCGAAGGCGAATTCTGAACTCCACGAACTTGCAGCCCGCAATCAAGCAGATTCAAGCGCCAGCTCAAAGGAAAATTAATTTCAATACATTTCAAAAGAAGAGAAGGGTTTTGATGAGTGGACTGTTGAAGGTGGTCCGCGATGAAAGATGAATTTTGTATGAGATTTTTCCAATCTTTACACACACATTGAAATCGGATGAGAGATTTTACCGGAAGTCGTTTGAGAATGTTTCGATGATTTCGTGAGGAAGAAAGAGCACGTCGCTATCCATTGCCGTCTGCTTCATGATGCTTGGCTCGAACTAATTTCTCAGAAGAAAGGCCTTGCAATCAACAAAGCCATTAGGGACTTCATCTCAGATTACTCCTGGGGACAAAGTTGAAAGAAGTTAGTCGGATCGCTGGCTTTTGTACTCCCATTTTATTTCACAGAACCAAGTCCAAAACCTCGGGACCAAAGGCTTGGGTTTGGGCCACGAGCCGAAACCTCAAGTATATATTAATTCAAAATATAAATGATTACCACTTGGTACCCCAAAACTAAATGACAGCCACGCTCTACTTGAATGCAAGTAAGCGAATAATCTCTTTAAACTATGCCTAAATATAATTTCTTTGTTACTACCTCCAATCCTAAATCCTAATTATAAGACTTAGTTAATTTTTTTTTTTTTGAGAGATTAAGAAACCTAAATAAGATACTTAATCATTTTATATGTTATGTATCTTTAGATTATATATTAGTTTATTAGCCAAACTAATTAGTTTGAAGAAAAAATAACAATAAAAATACTTTAAAGTAATTTAATTAGCTTCCTTAATCTCTCCAAAAAAATGTAATTAGGTCTTATAATTAGAACCGGAGGGAGTATAAGGCAATAGGCTGGCGACGCAATAATGTACCACTCGCTCTTTTTTAATTGGTTCAATTGATTTAACACTTCTCTCTCGTTAAAATTTTAGAAATTAAGTTATGTGAATGAAAAAAGAAGTTATTATTACGAGTCTCATATCAATAAGGTTAATTTGTGCAATAGTTATGTTCAATTTTTTCACGTAGTAAAAGGGTAAAGTATATTTGTAGTCCTTTAACTATAAAAAGAGATTTCATTTTAGTCTTTTAACTTTAAAAAAAAAAAAAAGCTTTTGGTCCTTTTAATTAATTATTTTAAGTTCACTAAACAGAAAATGTTGAGTCACCACGCTTTAAATGCCAACATATCTTTCTAAAATATTTATTTTTAAAATAAAAATATAAAAAGTAACTATATATTAAAGAATTAAAATTTGTTGAAAAGTAGTTAATCAATATTAAAAATGTGTTGAAAAGATGAAAATTGAGTATTGGAGTAGTGAATCAATAATGCTCTTAATTGTAAATGATTAGGTGCCCTTCCAGATTTACATTTTATATGCAACGCAATCTATGTGTGAACGTTTCTAAAAGCCAAATGATAATTGAGTTAGATCAAGTGATGTGATTTATTAATATAATGAATTATGTTACGGACCTGTATAAAGCCCATATTTAATATATGACCCAATAGAAAATATATTGCATATCAGGATCTGCCAATAATAAAAGGGGATCCTATCTTATATACAATCCAAGTATATCTAAATGTATATCTGGTAGTTAGGATATCGGGGCCTGGAATCACGAGCCCAAGCGACTCAACCTAAGGTAAACTCTATAAATACAGAGGTCAAGTCTTAAGGTACACAGGTTCTAACTCTGAACTATTTACATACAGTCACACAAAGCACACACCCCACCCCCTTGGCTAAACACCTATGTGTGTCTTGAACTACGTGAACTTTGATCCCTCTACAGGGTACGTAGGCCCTAGCATTGCTCATAGTCAAGTCCGATCAATCCTGTTTTCAGAACAGAACATTGGCACCGACCGTGGGGAACCGTAAATTCCGATTCCTGCAACCAAAGATGGTCAATACCAGAAGCAGCAGTTAGATGCCTTTGCACGGGCAGTTCACGAAAATCCACGTAGTAGAGCAAAATCAAAAATTGTAGCACCGTGAAGGGATTCGAAGAAACAATGGTTGTTTGAGCAACGGCTTTGGTTTTGAGCTGCTTCACATGGGTTTTCTTTTAACTCTCCACGTCTCCACATGATGAGAAGATAGTAGGCAGGATCCTCATCCCCTCTCCTTGGGAATCCATACTTTTCAACTCTGGCATAAATTTAGATGCTCTATTTGGATTATAAGCTTCCACATGACGAGAAGATAGTATGAAGGATCATCATCCTCTCTCCTCGAGAACCCAGGATCGTCATCCTCTCTCCTTGGGAACCCAGAATTTTCAATTCTATCAAGTATCATCATCCTCTCTCCTCGAGAACCCAGGATCGACATCCTCTCTACTTGGGAACCCAGAATTTTCAATTTTGGCATAAATTTAGATGCCTTATTTGGATCATAAGCAACCCCAACATTTGAATTCTCCATGCCATTTAGTTCAAAGAGTTATTTTCAGGACTCGGGGATAAGCAACCACAACATTTGAATTCTCCATGCCATTTAGTTCAAAGAGTTATTTTCACGACTCGGGGATGCAGGGAGATCAATAATAGGATCACACTTACTTTATGTTTGCATTTGCTATATCTGCTTTGTGTTTGTCTTTTCTATATTATTTACATTAGAAAGAGTTAGCGGATTACTAAAACCCTCCGAACATATAGCAATAGCGTCTGATCTCATTGAACTATTATTTGGTCTATTAGAATTGTTTTGAGGCAAGGCAAATGAGCAAATCGAATAGCCGAGGTTGTTGTTAAGCCAAGGCTTATTCAACGCCTATGGCGTCTTGACTCCATCACGATAATCGAGGTTGATGATGCGCCGAGACGAGGAGGTGCCGAGATGCCGAGGTACGCCAAGATTGATAGATGCCGAGATTCAGAAAATGCCGGGATATACTCTGAGTGCATGTCGAGATGTACTCTGAGTGCATGGCTAGTTGTTTTGAGGCAGGGCAAACGAACAAATGGAGAACTCCGTCAATCATTTATTGAGAAAAAGCATCATGCTGTAGTAACTCCCTAAGCTACATCCAGATGAGTATCACCCTCTTTATCTCATATATGTTCAATCTTTGCTTATTATCAATTATCTATAAACATGTATGAATTCATGATAAAGAAACCATTTTTCGAAAATCATGTTCAAGTTAAACATGTAGGAATCCGAGGTACATAAACCCGTTTTTGAAACTCATGTTCAGGCTAATACGTATTCCTTTGGGATGCGGTAAAGCCAACATTTTGGCTAAAATGTACTCCTACAGGATGCAGTAATGCCCACATAAAGGTTAAAACGTGCTCCCTTTGGGACACGGTAAAGCCGAGATAACGGTTAAAACGTGCTCCCTTCGGGACACGGTAAAGCCGAGATGTACTCCGGATTTACTCCTGGTCAACCGTGTCGGGGCGTATGGTCCTTAGCTGGCACCAGATGAATATCTTGTGCAATGAATTTTTCACTCTGGCCCAGTCATCAAATAGAACCCGGTTACACTTATTACAGTTAAAATCCGGGCTCCGTAGAAGGTTTTTGTGAGAAGTGAAAAGAAGCTGGACCCCGGTTACACCGAATCTGGTTAAAACCCCAGCTCCATGTTAAGCTTTGTGGTAACTTATTTTCCTCTCACTTTTTGGTTACCAAGAAAGAATAATTTATATATTTTTCATTGCTATAGCATATCTAACTTGTTCATCCGAGTACCTATTGAGTTTGGAACATTGATAAAGTGACTTTATTGGAGTTAAAATCTGAGTTCCGCGTGGAGTGTTCCTACGAAAGGGAATGAAGGCGGAACCCATTTAAAATGATCACAAATTAGATCCAAATTTCGCGTAAAAACAAAAAAGGGGTTACGACACCCATCTCGGATAAACAAATTCGGGTCACGACACCCATCTCGGATAAGCAAATTTCAGGTTACGACACCCATCACGAACAAACAAATTCCGGGTTACGACACCCAACATGGATAAACAAATCTAGGAAAAATTCTGCGGAAGAGTCCACCTCTAAAGGAAAAAGAAGACGAACCCAGTTACACTGGACATAGTTAGGATCCGTGCTCCTTGTAAAGTTTTGTGGGATGCAAAAAGAAGGCGGACCTTGGTTATACTTAATACTTAATACAGTTAAAAACCAGGCTCCATACAAGATACAGTTAAACCGGGCTCCATGCAAATACAGTTAACTTCGCGCTCCTTAATTGGACCTCGGATTAACTGAAATTTTCCAGTTAACTCCGCGCTCCTTAATTGGACCCCAGATAAACTGAAAATTATACAGTTGACTCCACGTTCCTTAATGGGACCTCAAATAAACTAACCGTGTTTCATGATTGGAACTTGGTAACACCGAAAGAACGGTTAAATTCGCTTTTCCATGATCAGTTTGGAACCCGGTAAAACTGAGTTTAAAGACGAACAAATCCGTGCTCCTTTTTTAACAGGGGCAACCTGGTACTTTGACGTGCGGACGCCGGAAGTAAAAACGCCAGAGAAGGCAAGCTAGCTGCAAATTGGGAAGGTCCTTACCGGGTAAAAGAGAAACTTGCAAAGAAGCGTACATACTTGAAACCTTGGGAAGGAAGTCAATCAAAAGGACTTGGAACACCGACAAGTTGAGAATCTACTATAGTTAGACCTCGGCACCGCATTCCCAATATGTCGGACGCGACGTCAGATTATTCAATGAAGAATTCACCAGTGGAAATTCAAAATGCGCTTTATTGATAGCTTAAGTATTACACTGAGGTCCCTACACCCGGTTTGAAAGAGAACCCATCTAGATGGCTGACACCAGGGCTAATAAGCCAGGTTACGAGTTACGTGAAGTCGCTATTACATGCACTCACGAAATTGATGCATCAATACTCGGTCCTCGATAAGAAGATGAATTGTCATTCGGACCCTAATCAGGTCAAAATGTTTAAGCGTTGCGTTTCAAACACCACGGCTGGACATGTGACAGTTTGCCCTTATCCTGGTTATGATTCCGAACAACGGAATCGGAACTCGATTAAAAGTGAGGTTAAAATGAAAACCCTACGCGGTTAAAAAAGAAAACCTTACCCCAGATACCCAGGCTTTAAGTCTGGAAGAAAACAAGCAAATTCTGCATAACACATTATGTGGCCTTGGCCTGGTCATTCAATCGAACTTCGAACATACGTTCGAGTTCATATAATCAACTTACTGTTGAAATGAAGATAACACTCGGACATGAGATCCGGGTTAAATATTCAAGGTACCCTTGGAAGCCCGAGCCCTTGACCGCCAGTTGGGGGCAACAAGACAAGTACGACACTATAAAGTGTCATTAAGCAAATAAGCAACAAAAGCAGCCCGATTCATTCCTTTTGGGATAATTCGGATTAAGGGGAATGCGGTGTTGCAGCAAACAAACCCAGAAATCCGGATGATTGAAAAAGAAGAGATCCCGGTGATCATGAAAAGAAACAGACGGAGTTTCAAACTTCAATTAACCCGGACTACATGTCTGGGGGCAATTCAATCAGAATACAAGTAAATCCGGGATTCGCTGAAACTCGAATAGAAACTTTAGCAAAATCCAACAAGTTATAGAAACTCAGATACGATTTCCGGGTTCAATAACATATCCACCCCGGCAGCCCAGAGCCCTTGACGGCCAGCTGGGGGGCAGCTACTATACAGTTGTCAATGGTGTAAGAAGACTAATGGCAGCCCTACGGGGTTATTTGAATTTTCAAATGCCGACCTGGTTGCTTGAACATTGCTAGTGAAAAAGCATGTTCACCATCAACCGAGATCGAGGCAAATGAAACAAAGAACGAGGGAAAGACAAATAGATTCTACCTTGGGAAAAACCTATCGCCTAAACAAGCAAATCGGTAGCAGAATACGAATGAATCCGAATTCGTCAAGACTCGAACAAAAGCATATCAGGATGGAACAACTCAGATACGAAATCCGAGGTAAACAATAAACGCACCCTGGCAGGGTCAAACAATAAATGCGCCTCGGCAGCCTAGATACCTCTAAGCCCAAAAAGCAGGGCTAGCGTACGTGACGCGATGGATGCATTAAATGTGCATAGAAATCGCAAGCGCCTAGGCATGGTGGTTGAAACCCTTCACCAATCCAGGGAAGCCAGGTGTCAGTTGGCAAGGATGGCGAATGCATAAGGATCCCGACCTCGAAGTCGAGCGAACTCCTTGATATTACTTCGGATCCTTGAGACATTACCTCGGATCTTTGAGCAAATGACATTGGTAACCAGGGTCAATATGATACAACCCGGTAATGCGCGGAAGATAGGCAAGAGGGTAAGATTCACGGCAATCTAGCCCGGATAACCTGAAGAAAGATCCCAATCTCGAAGTCAGGCAAACCGCCTCGGCATTATCCTGGAGACATTACCTCGGATCTTTGGAGTAGACGACTTCGATAGCTGGCATCAACACTTGGATTCAAACGCAGGCGAACCATCTCGGCACTACTCAGGATCTTTGAGACAAGACCTCGAATCTTCGAAGTAAGTCACCTTGATAGCCAGGATCAACGTAATTCAACTCGGCAATGTAAGAACTACGACAGCAAAGCTCGGCTAGTAAAATTGACTGGGGGCAAAATACATCCCAGCAGCTCAGAAGCCTGAACTACCGGGCTGGGGGCAATTGTTACGGACCTGCATAAAGCCCATATTCAATATATGGTCCAAAAAGAAATATATTGCATATTAGGATCTGCCAATAATAAAGGGGGATCCTATCTTATTTACAATCCAGGTATATCTAAATGTATATTTGGTAGTTAGGATATCGGGGCCTGGAATCACAGAGCCCAAGCGACTCAACCTAAGGTAAACTCTATAAATACAGAGGTCAAGCCTTAAGGTACACAGGTTCTAAATCTGAATTATTTACATACAGTCACACAGAGCACACACCCCACCCCCTTGGTTAAACGCTTGTGTGTGTCTCGAACTACGTGGACTTTGATCCCTCTACAGGGTACATAGGCCCTAGGCATTACTCCTAGTCAAGTCCAATCAAACCTATTTTCAGAACAGAACAAATTGAATATGAGGTGATATATAATGTTAAAAATATTATATATCCTTACAAATACGTTAATTAAGATGAAAATTATATAGAGAAACATTTTTCAATTTTGGCATGAATAGTCATGTGTACGTGCCTGTCAAAAAAAGTCATATAAGACTTGAACATCTGAAGTTCGAAGTTCCATTTTTCCGGGGGGAAAACAATTATATTAATTCATTTTTATATTTTATTTAAATTGGACCCCTTTTAACACCTAAAAGCATCAATAAAAAACTTGGTGTTACAGCCCTGTTTTCTTAAGGACATATTCTTAACTTCATGTTACCCCAAATCTTAAATATAAGACCTAATTTGTAATCTAAAATATAAGATTACGACTTAAGAGGCAATAATAATGCCCCGGAAGTTTTTGTTGTGGTTTCCAAGCTTTTTCAAATCCAATCCCGATAGCTCTCTCTTTCGAAATGAAGGGACTCGAGGCATGTGTGTGACTCAAGTCCGAAAATGATGACTCGAGTTAAGTCCTTATGACTCGAGTCGGTTTGTTGCTGAAACTCTTCTCTAGTTTTCTCAATCTAAGGCAAATGAATCGGTGACTCGAGGTAAATGAGTATGACTCAAGTATGCAACTTGAGTTAGAGATAGATGACTTGAGTCATGCTTTTGGAAAAATGAAATCCCATGTTTGTAATCTATAAATCATTGTTTATAATCAGGGTACTTCATGTTATTGCTTATTAGTATTTCTAACAATGTTTAATCGGTTTATTAATAAGTTTCGACGCTTTTAACTTGGTTTAAACACCAAATTACTCTAAAGCAAATCTGTGTCAAAAGTGCATTTAATTTCGAGTAGAAATGAAGCACAAATATGGTAATCCATATTCGAGCGAGACATAAAGCATTCGGCCATTTCCATTCAACATTTTCACCGAGTCTTAACGAGACAAATAGAATGAAGAATGTCAACGTGGAATAACGGCGAACCTTTGGAGCAAGCTGAAGAGCTTGAGTAACATTTGAATTCAACGGATATATTCATTTCACTCAATGGCTCCTTGAATAGCTTTCAACGATCATTATTGCCATCAACTATAAAAACTAAAAGCATCCAATTCCTCAACTACCGCAACTCTGCGCATTCAATACGAGAATATTAGCATTTACTGCTTCATCCATTTAAACAATATCTTTGGATATTTATAATCCTTGGTATTCATTTATTTGCTCTTTTAGAGAATCTTAAACTTATTCATTCTTGTAAGAATTTAAAGGTTGTGGAACCTTGGAGATTGGGGCTATTTGATTACGGCTTTTAAGGAAGAGTAAGTTCTAGTGAGAAAATTACGTGAGTTACGAGTGTGTAATCATCTTGTGAGATAATGTGTATGTCAAGGATTTGAACCGAACTAATATAAATTTCTTGTGTCTAATCTTCTTCTATTCCCCCTATGTTATACTCTGTTTTTCGATAGTTAATTTCATAGCATTTGAAAAAAAAAAAAAAAAAAAAAAAAAGAATTTAAATCACCCAATTTACCGCCTCGTGGTGATATTCCATCTTTCAATATTTATCTAATTTAAAGAGATTAATAAGGCTAAATAAGTTAATTATAACATATGACATGATCTTTTTAAAAAAATTGTAACATTTTATTATACATCAATAAATTAGACGAACTAGTTCAAAAAAATTGATGAGCATAAGAAATACAATGGAAAAAAGTTTTATATCTAGAACTATAATCCACCTCCAAATTAGGTCTTACATTTAAGACAAGAGTATTATATAATTCCAACAATTGATACATGAGTCCCTCTTTTTAGTTCTGCAGAAAACAAAAACAACGAAAAAAAAAGAAAAGAACAAAAGCTCTACCTGCATATTTACAGCTACATGTGAGTAATAGAGGCTAACTCCTCTGAAATTCTGAACTCCTTCGGTCTGCAGTTTACAAGCCATACTAAGCTGTAGCTCATCAATGATCGGCTTCCAAAGAAAAACATCTCCATTGATGATTTGAGATGGTTGCTTATATATATCAGAAATATTTTTACAAGAGACAACGTGATTCAACATCACTGGGCCAAGTAATTCTTTGAAACAGCCTAGAATGAAGAATTAGAAGCCCAGAATGCAAATTACATAAAGAAGCAGAGCTCAGCATCTTTCAAAAACCTTGTACAGCTTCTCTAAAGAAGCAACCTGGAAAAGGAACGACAATTAAAAAAAAAAATTGAAAGTAAGAGATACCTATAATCTTTCTACGATCTCGAATCTATCCCAACTTCACTAGAGTAGCAACTTATAATTATTAGCTATTAGCTAAAAACCAATAGGAACAAGAACAAGGCTACATATGCCGCAAATTCCAGAAATACATAAAAAACCATTCCATCAAAAGCGCTTAAGACGGTAGGTGAAGATCCAAGATCAATTTATGACATATTTCTGACATGGACATTAACAAGCCAAATTATTTTAGTTCACGGCTATGGGTTAGGTATAGGCCTACTATACTTTGTGCAAGAGCTTAATTTGCTTAGGAAAGAAAGCTATAAGTCCTAACTTGGGGTCTTGATCGTAGAATTCTGATATTGATTATAAAGATATTTAAATACTAATACTCCGTCAAGGTCTAAGATATAAATACTCCCTCCGGTTCTAAATATAAGACATAGTTGACTTTTCTGGAGAGATTAAGGAAACTAATTAAATTACTTTAAAATTTATTTTTATCATTTTTTCTTCAAATTATTTTCCCTAACATATAAACTAATGGTACACAACATATGATATGATAAAGTAACTTAATGAGTTTCCTTTATCTCTCCCAAGAAAAAGTCAATTATGTCTTATATTTAGGACCAAATGGAGTAATTAGGCAAATGAATGAAAAATGACACATAATTGTAATTGTTATGTTTGGGATGCAGAAAGTATTTATGTAATAAATAGTCAGTATTAGCTAAGTTAATTCTAGCTGATAAAAAAGACTAGCAAGGTTGATTTGGCCTCCTATTCAATAATTCGTTCAAGAAACTAATGCAAAACACTACTGTAAGGTTTCATCTGGTCTACCCTTTCCTTCCTTATTTTGCATTGTCTATTATGCCTTTGTAATCATTATTCAACAATTAGCATCTCTTAAATAATTCTTCAAGTTAGAGGATATTGATAACTTTTTATCCTTAAAATTACTTTTAAGAAGTTATTCCATTTATGAAACTGATTACTGTGTTTAGTGCATGCACTCTCTTGTGAATTTTTTCAGTAAAATATATGGAACGACCAAAATACAAAAGCAGATAATCAGTAAGGATTTTATCATATATAACCATCAGAGGGAGGAATTATGAATTCATAGTGATATAACAACAACAAAGCCTTATCCCCCTAGGTGGGATCAGCTACATGGATTAAATGACACCATTGAGCTCGATCAAAAACTAAATCTTGGATGAATTCATGGTGATATACTAAAGGTACACATTACAAATATATATTTACCTGAACAAATGTTCCATTAGTAGCCATAGAAGCAGGCGGTTTGAAGAAGAGTCTCAAAGATGGAAACAGCACATGTTGTATTGACCATTCACGCTGGGACCAGGCAAGCTCTGCCTCAGATAGCAGTTCATGATCAACATCATTCTCCAATATCTCATCACTCCCTGAACATATAACTCACCGAGGTTGAATGTCACTATCATCTTTCACAAAAAAGAGATCAAATAGGTACCACTCTGGTCCTATTTATAAGTCCTTTTGACCAAATAAATGAGATTGTGATAATTTTGCCCATATTAATTGTACCAATGAAAATAGAGAGAGAAGAAAGAATTGAAAGGTACCCAATCATAAATGAGGGTAGAGTGGAAAATTCACCCCATAATCATTGAGCTAGCTACCTCTCTTTGTTGGGCAAAAAAAAACTACCTCTCCTAGGTATGTGTGATTTGGTCAAAAGGGACTTGTAAATAGGACCAGAGTGGTAGTCACTATAATCTAGCACAGTATTTCATCCAAATTATGAAAGAAGAAGTTCCATCTTTTATTATCTAATTATATTGAGTGCCTCCTAGGGACGCTCATTCAATTCAAGAAACCGAACCATCCGTACTTGTATTTGGCTCTACCACAGCCCAAGGAAAACTTTTGAGTGAAAATTTGACATTTCCTTCACAGTCAGGATGGTTTGTGGTTGCTTGAGCTGGTCGTCCAAAGCATAGTTATTGAATTAAATGGAATTCTAGAATATTGTTGTATTATTTATTTATGAGATACTGCAACACCCAAATCAGAGAAAAGGGTAGGAATTATGGTTCTGATAGGACCCTCTACTACAACAAGCTGATAATAAGACTAAAACCAGGACTAGACAACAAGAGATTGGGAATAACTTGAGATTGATAACACTATTACTTCATAACTAAATCAGATTACAAGGGAAATGATGATTTAAGCCAAACCCTTATCCCTCATACACAGTGATATAGAAATTACAATTAAAATAGCAGTTACAGATTATAAGTAACAGAACAAACTGGTTCTATCAGGTTTCTAGAAGATAGTGGGAAGGTTTGAGGGGTAGCCTATAAGCTGAAACTGCCTAGCACAGCATGCATTCATCAGGTGTCCTAGGTTTAACAACTTAAAAATTCTGTATCTCCTATCCCAGCACAATCCATTCCTGTTTCCTGTCCTGAGGAAATGGATCAGCAGGTGCAGCCTGAAACAACAGAAAAGTGAACTATATGACCTAGGGACAGCAAGAAATGCTTATCAAGTGGCTAGGTCTGCCTCAAAGTCACAGTAGATTGGATTGGAGGATAAGGAAGTAATGAAAGTGCGATTGCCCAGTTTCAGCATGAGGGAACTAATGAACCCAGCATCAACAAGGTTTACATGAGAAGCACAAGGAAAGATACTAAATTGGGCAATGCCTATGTGTTGAAACAAAAGTGGCTGTCCATAATGAGAACTTAGGGTGAGGTGGCTAAATAAGAAAGGATTATAATGAGAAACTAGCTAGAAACAACAAACCATCACCGTTTGTGATATTATGATCGAAGGAGGATACTGATAGGAACTTGGAAAGGAGTGGGAGAACATGACCTCAAAACCCAGGAGTTCAATTTTCTTCTCTAATTTTCTTTGTTGCTACTTTACGCCTTATAATAACACAATTCAGCCAACTACTCCCTCTTTCTAAGGAAATAGAACTGGTATTCCCAATATATACAAATAATACCATAGCTGAGCACCATTAAGAAAGAACTCCTCTTCTACCTTAAGTGTCTCAAAGATCAAGTTTAACATTTTTGAACCCCTAACTCTGACATCTACTGACTAAATCTATGGTACAGTCATAGAGGCACCAAAAATGAAAATAAAAGGTAAACTGTAAAGGAATGGTGGTTTAGAAGTTCAACCAAAATAAGAAACTGAAATAAAATCGATGGTTATCAAAGATATGGAGAACAAAAATCCAACCAAAGACAAATAAAAATTAGCCCTGACTCCCACGTTGATAATGCTAATTAACAAATCAGGCAGCATCCATGTCAACTAGCTTCAGGAATTTACAACCAATCTCCAAAGTAAAAATATTTTGAACCCAAATTGTAGCCATACAATCCATACCAGTTGTGTTGCAAGAGTTTTGCTCAGCACAACTTAATTTTCTCTTCTTGTAAAACCGCCATCCATCACCAGAAGGGTTGGGCAACATGGGCGGAAGCATTGCATAGAAATTACCTAGAGCTGCTGCAATTGTTTGTATGCAATTCTTTTCAACACCCCAATCAACCTGCTTATCAACAAAAGGAAATTACGTTCTACAATATTTCAAAAAGGAAAGCATGAAAAAAAGAACAATATCAAGCAATCATGACTATTTTACAGCCAACATGCATATGTTTGCACGTTATGTCCCCAGCCCCAAGCTTGAGTTTCATCCTTCCAATCTCCTTTCAATGATGGTTCCGACATGAACTTATATGAGCACATTCATTGCTTTCCCTCTATCCACAACTAGGTCCTCAAACTCCGTCCTTTAAGCACACAGGGCTTTTTCTTTTCTTTTTTTGTTGTGGGGGGGTAGAGATGTTTCTTTGTTAGGAAAGCCTAATCAAAATGAACACAACTATCAATCTATTGCACAGATATGATAACCTGAGTGACTTCCATCTTTAGTGTATTAACTAAACTAAGGCATTACCGTATAGCTGACAATGTAATGATTGATCTATTAAACAGACAGTTCAAGGTCATATTACAAAATACATGTCTGCATCATGCCCTGTACTGGTGTTGAGCGTCCATGTTAGTTACTGATGAGCCAGACATACAGATCGGAAATCGAAATCAAAGCTTAGGTGTAAACCAACAGATCAGAAGAGCATAAGATAAAGCAGCACTAACATCATTTGCCAAACTAAGCACAAATTCTGGAATGCGATCCATATCAGGAGTATACTGATCCAGTATCACAGGAAGTCTACATAAATTTCCAAGTTCGTCAATATGAATGCAGAAATGATACTCCAGTATGTCAGCTTTCTGTTTCAGTAGATCTGTGTTCATCTGGAAAAAGAGTAAAAAATGCATGCCCAAACTATGAGAAAGGAAGCTATCAAACAGCAATTTATGAGATATTTATGCGTAGATTATCACAATATTCTCACACAATGGTGCACAAAATGAGATTACATGAAATAAACCACAGTTTAAAATCAAGGATAATCAGCAGAATTCAAGGACAATGCACGGTGAAGCGAGCAAGCAAAGTTGCACCTAAAAAGCCACATGTACTCACTAGACAAGAGTCAATACTACAGGAACTGAAAGGCAACAAGCGGTCACTTCTCAAGGAAGCTGACTTGTTTTTGGTAAATCATATCAATCAGTTCATATATGTTAGAAAGTTAAAAAATTTAGAAAGCAAGAGCACTTGAGTATTCATAAAAATTGAAGAAGCAGAACAATAATGATGATTTGTTGAAGATGCCTTAAGTTGGGAAACCAAAACAATGAAGATTGAATCTCAAGCTTATAGAACAAGCTCTGGATTACAACAACATTTAAACAAATTCTTTTGACAGAAGTAGATATGCCATCACACATTTCTTGAGAACGACTTCAAAAAGGAAAGCTTAGAATGGCAAAATTACTTCATTCAGAATATGGGTCAATATATGGAGTCCACCAACCAGGTAGATACATCAATCCATAGTGGAACTAGGAAGAAATAAGCAACAGGCTGGAAACAGAACTAAAATACACTCTATTCCACATTGATCGCTGTTATTTGTTTGAGATTGATTAGAAGATTTGTCAATTGTCTCCTTTCCTTCCTTACATATCTATGCATTTCTTCAATAAAATTTAGATCAAAGTATTACTCTCAACTCTGAAATGCTACAGACATAATCATCTGTTTTTCTGCAAAATATGCTACAAAGTTTCAAAGAAAAATTACTGTTGCAACATTGACAATATTTTACACACAATCTATTATTTTTTCTACTAAATATTTAATTTGATCTGTTAGCTAATCAGGTTGATTATTATTTAGTTAAAGTTTCACTGATTTAGTGGGCTTTGCTTATCTGATAAGGTTTGTGACTATAAGCCCATAAACTCCTTGCTTCCACAGAAAGCACTGTTGAGTTCGCAGTCATTTTTTCTGTTTTTGCTTTTTCTTTCTGTAGAATTAGAGAGAGAGAAAGGAGAAATATAATCTGAATTGCTTGTCTATTCATGTACATAGTATTAGGTATTTATACACACGAGAGGGAATAAGAGAGTTAATGAGAGTTAATGACTCATTATGTAGATTGATTCCCTAATTACTATAATCCCTGATTGTCTCTATAATATCTTTCTTAAGATAATATATTTCCTAACCTATAATATATTTCATAACACTCCCCCTCAAGTTGGAGCATAGATATTAATCAAGCCCAACTTGTTACAAAGATATTCAACCCGAGTCCCACTTAAAGCTTTCGTTAGAAAGTCACCCAATTGGTCACTAGATCGCACATGCCCGGTGGAAACAAAGTTCTCCTTGATCTTATCGCGTACAAAGTGACAATCAATCTCAATGTGTTTCGTACGTTCATGAAACACGGAGTTGGAGGCTATGTGTAGAGCGGCTTTATTATCACACCACAACTTCGCGGGTAATGACGTGGCAAGACCAACCTCCTTCATTAACCTGGTGAATCCACACAATCTCTTGTGTAGATTGAGACATGGCTCTATACTCAGCTTCTGCACTCGACTTAGAAACCACATCTTGCTTCTTACTCTTCCACGATACTAAATTTCCACCAACAAACACACAATATCCTGTGGTGGATCTTCTGGTAGCCTTTGACCGCATCATCGCATCACGAGAAACATTCAATCTTGTTGTGGCCATGATTCGTATAGAGAATACCACGACACGGTGAACCCTTCAAATAATATAAGACATGTTCCAAAGCTTCCCACTGAGCAACGGTTGGTGCAGTCATGAATTGACTAAGCACACTAATGGGAAAGGTCACATTAGGGCGGGTTACCGTAAGATATTTCAATTTCCCAACTAGCCTACGGTATCTCTCAGGATAGGCAAATGGCTTGATCTTTTCTGGATCAACTTTCTTTCGTACATCCTCAGGTAGCTCATCAAACGGTATGCGGTCATCCATGTCTAAGAAGGGATTAGGAATCATGGGAACGCTACTCGGTGCTGCTCCGAGTTTCCAGGTTTCTTTTAACGAGATCAAGAACATACTTCCTCTATCGTGTCAAAAGGATGCCTTTCTTACTTCTCATAACTTCTATCCCAAGAAAGTACTTCAAAGGACCCAAATCCTTTGTTTGGAAATGAGAATTGAGAAAGGCCTTAAGTGATGAGATTCCCAAAGCATTGCTACCCGTAACAACAATATCATCAACATATACCACCAACAAAATCATCCCAGCATCTGTGTGCTGATAAAACACAGAATGGTCGCACTTACTCTGACTCAGACCAAATTTCTTAACCACAGAGCTAAACCTATCAAACCAAGCACGAGGACTCTGCTTCAAGCCATATAAAGACCATTGAAGGTGGCATACCTTCCCACGCTCCCCCTGAGCAACAAAACCAGGTGGTTGCTCCATGTATACTTCCTCAAGAAGATCACCATTTAAGAAGGCATTCTTAACATCCAGCTGATGAAGGTCCCAACCATAATTGGCAGCCATAGAGATGAAGAGACGAATAGAGGACAATTTTGCCACAGGAGAGAAGGTTTCCGAGTAATCAACACCATAGGTCTGAGCATAACCTTTGGCAACCAGTCGAGCTTTCAAACGTTCCAAGGTGCCATCAGCTTTTGTTTTGACCGTGAACACCCACTTACATCCGATAGCCTTCTTTCCAAGAGGTAAATCAACGAGAGTCCAGGTACCGGCCTTATCAAGGGCCATCATTTCTTCTTTCATAGCAGCACACCAACCAGGATGGGCTAAGGCTTGGTGGAGATTAATGGGGACAGTAATAGATTCTAAGGAGGCTATGAAAGAACAAGATGTAGGGGAAAGATGATTGTAGGAAGCAAAAGAAGAAATAGGGTAGGTGCAAGATCGCTGACCTTTACGAAGGGCAATGGGCAAGTCAAGAGGAGTCGGAGAGTCAGGCACGGGGCTGCACGGGGCTTTCCAGTGAGGGAGAGTCAGGCACAGGCACTGGGTCTGGTGTAGAGACTGGAGAAGGGGGAACTACCGCGGGATCAGACTCCGAAGCAGGTACTGGTGGGGCTGGAACCTGTTCAATGCCATTACTTGCCTTGGGACGCTTCCGATAAACATGATAGATAGGTGGCTTAGCTTGTTCCGGGTCTGACGCTTGCACTGGTGGTAACTAAACCGTATAGAGCAATATATCATCAAGACTATTGGTGATGTCAGGGGATGGAGAAGGAGCAGAGACAGGAAAGAACGGGGTTGACTCATGGAAGGTAACATCTGTGGACACAAGATAACGCCGAAGAGTGGGGGAATAACACCTATAACCCTTTTGAACCCTAGAATACCCTAGGAAGACACATTTAAGGGACTTGGGATCAAGTTTGGTAGTAGTAGGACGAACATCACGAACAAAGCAAACACACCCAAAGATCTTGGGGGTAATGGGAAACATAGGATGAGAAGGAAACAAGGTGGTGTAGGTAGTGGCTCCACTAAGAACAGGAGAAGGCATACGATTAATGAGAAAACAAGCACCGGACACAAAGATCATCCCGAATGGTTTGGGAGCTGTCATTTGAAACATGAGAGCTCGGGCCACCTCTAATAAGTGCCGATTCTTTCTTTCGGCAACACCATTTTGAGCTGGTGTATCTCGCACACGAGGACTGATGAATCATGCCATTTTGGAGCATATAGTTTTGAAATTGGGCAGACAAATATTCTTTAGCGTTATCACTCCGTAAAGTTTTCACAGAAACACCAAATTGAGTGTTGATTTCAGCACAGAAATGGCAAAAATGAGAAAACACCTCGGAACGATTTTTCATTAGATAAAACCAGGTGGTTCGAGAGAAATCATCAACAAAAGTAGCAAAGTACCGAAAACCAGACTTGGACTCAACTGAACACGGACCCCAAATATCCGAATGAACTAAATCAAAAGGGGACGCAGCCCGTTTATTGACGCGAGGTGCCGATGAACACGGTGATGTTTAGCAACCGACACGACTCACACTCTAAAGAAGACACATGCTGAAATTGATGATACAACCTCTTTAAAGATGACAAAGACACATGACCTAACCGACAATGAATGTCAAACAAGGAGGGACCACCGAGCAAGCAATGGAACGCGGCACCCGATTATCAAGAAAGTAATGGCCGCTTGATTCATACCCCTACCAATAATCCGTCGTAAGATCCTGAATTAAGCAATGGTCAGGAAAAAGTGAGATGAAATAGTTTAGGCTTTTTTCCTTATTTGCCACCTTTTTAATAATTAATTACCATTTTGCCACTGTTTTCAAAATATTTCCCAATGTGCCACCATTTAGTCGACTAAACCAAGGTTTAATCGACTAAATCGCTGGTGGCTGATTTTTTTAAAATGCCCGATATTTAGTCGACTAACTCACTTGGGTTGTCGACTAAATCCGACATTTAGTCGACTAACGCAAGTTGGTTAGTCGACTAAATGTCGGGTTTTTTTTTAAAAAAACTTCTGCCGGATTTAGTCGACTAACTCAAGTGAGTTAGTCGACTAAATATCGGGGCCATTTTTAAAAAAAATCAGCCACCCGCGATTTAGTCGACTAAACCTTGGTTTAGTCGACTAAATGGTGGCACATTGAGAAATATTTTTGAAACAATGGCAAAATGGTAATTAATTATTAAAAAGGTGGCAAATAGGGAAAAAAGCCAACAGTTTAACTGACGAGTAAGCTTACTAGAGGATAAAAGGTTAAAAGCAAGATCGGGAACATTAAGAACAGATGATAAGGAAACAGACGGAGTTGGTGTAACATTGCCAGATCCAAGAACACGGGTGTAAGAACCATTGGCAATTGTAATTGAAGAAGGGTTGGCATAAGGTGCATAAGAAGAGAACAAATGATGGTTACCTGTCATATGGTCAGTAGCCCCGGAATCGATGATCCATTTCGAAGAAGAAGTAGCAAGGCACGAATCAAAGTTACCTGTAGCAAGTGCAGTTGGTGGAGATAGGGCAGGATCAGAGACATTAGAGGATTGAGCCATATGAGCAGACCGGTGTTGCTTCTGGTGCAACTGTTGCAACTTACGACAGTAGCGTTTCATATGACCGGGTTCCTTACAATAATAGCAGACAATCCCACTAGCACCAAAATTGGGAGGATTGTGACCGGGCCTCTGGGGGCCAGCGCCTAGGACACCGGGCATGTGGGGACCGGGGTTCCTAGGAGCCGGAGCAGCAAAAACGAGGATTCGGTGTACCATGTCCATGGCGCGAGGAAACCGGTTCCGAGTGTCGTTGGACCTTGACCGGCTAGAGCACTAGCATTAGGATTGGAAGCCGGGTGGGCTAAACTGTCGGCACGCAACACACGAGAATACACATCCTGGAGCGAAGGAAGCTCGGAACTAGATAATACCTAAGATCGTACGGTCTCATAAGCTGGGTCCAGAGCTGTAAGAAAACTGATAATCGCCTGTTTCTCCATATTATCAATTTGTACCTAGAGGTCAGTCGTTGGTGGCATTAACTGCCGCATTTCCTCATACATCTTGTTGAACTCCATGAAGAAATTCTTCAGAGGGCGACCCGTTGCTCGGCCGAGATAGAACCCTTTACAAACCTCATGAATTCGAGTAATGTTTCCTTTCCCGAATACAAGAACTCCGGATAATTAATAAGTTCTCTAATAGTGTTGCAATGAATAACCGAAGGAAAAGATCCCCATCAATGGAATTTTTAATATGCAAGAAGAGCTCGGCATCCGCCCGAGCCCATGTCATCTTAGGATCATCCTTAGGAGGCACCTCAGTTAAATGGCCCTCCTTCTCAATACTCAGTAAATGCATACAGATGATTTTGATCCAGTCCGAATAATTTGTCCAATTCAACTTATGATCAGTAACCTTGTTTGAAACAGGGACCATTTCAGTCATCGCACTCGGTTTAGTCTCAGCCATAAGAAATTACCAGCAAACACAAAGGTGATGGTAAACGAAGACAGCAAACCAATGTTGGAAGAGCCCACAAGAAAGAACAGCAAACAACAGCCCAGAGAGTGAAACAAGAGGCCACACAAGGACCAACAACAAGATACCAGGCCACACAAGGACCAACAACAATACCTGGCCAAAAAACGACCAGAGTCTTCCCCAAAAAAAACGAGCACAAAGGTGCTCAAAGAACCGAGAGTGAAAACCACTAGGTATGAGAGCGAAACCACCTGGGTTGCGTTGGGGACAGGGAGTCGATCCTG
The DNA here is from genome assembly GCA_019022655.1 of Acacia acuminata. Lineage (NCBI taxonomy): Eukaryota > Viridiplantae > Streptophyta > Magnoliopsida > Fabales > Fabaceae > Acacia > Acacia acuminata. Next base: position 958,218 of record JAFJYI010000064.1, read on the forward strand.
GAGGAGCAAACGGCGACGGAAAACTCGCCGGAACAGAGCGTCACGCGCCGGCGCGTGCAGTCGGACGACGGAGCTTGGGTGGCGCGTGGGGACGCCACGCGCGTCGAACGGAGGGCGGCCGGTGGGGTTGTGCCGATCGGGACCTCTGGAGCACGATGGGGCGGCGCGTGGACGTGAACGAGCAGCGGAACACAGAACCCTAACTCTACCTCTCTCTCTCACTGTCACCGGAAACAGACAGCAAACTCACCGGAAACACAGAAATTCAGGCCGTTGAACCTCACCAGCTTTGATACCATGTAGAATTAGAGAGAGAGAGAGAAATGAGAAATATAATCTGAATTGCTTGTCTATTCATGTACATAGTATTAGGTATTTATACACAAGAGAGGGAATAAGAGAGTTAATGAGAGTTAATGACTCACTATGTAGATTGATTCCCTAATTACTATAATCTCGATTGTCTCTATAATATCTTTCCTAATATAATATATTTCCTAACACTTTCGTTCAAACATGATTTTTTGTTCTCTACTTTGTGTCCTTTTCTATTCTTTCTTCTCATCAATAAAAAATAAACTTTTTCCATTGAAAAAAAAAAAGACAGAACAAAGTGGTTTTATTCTTCAACATTCAAGCATAGATAGTTTTGTGAAGAATCAAGTTTTCAAGCTTTTCAAACAAAAAGGGGGTGGCTTTTGTTCTTTTCAATTCAACTTCTTCATATGTGGAAGGAAAAGAAAGGGGGGGGGGGGGGGGGGGGAATAGGTTGTTGCGATAAATAGCTTAGCACAATAAATTAAGCAATATGCTCATGGTATCATAATGGAAGAAGCAATGTATAACATTCATAATATAAGCTTAATTCAAAAGCAGGGAAATTACTTCAGCAATTTTCTCCTTCAAGTCATCATTCTCAGTGGATTCTGAATCTAAATCATCTTCCTTTAGTGCCAGCATAATCAAGTCTTTCAAGGGGGCCAAGTCATCATTCTCAGTGGATTCTGAATCTAAATCATCTTCCTTTAGTGCCAGCATAATCAAGTCTTTCAAGGGGGCTGGATCACTTAGTTGTATAGCATTGAAATGGTCAAGCCGGCTCAAAACTTGCTGATACATAAGCTCTTTGCTGAAAATGTATTAATACAGAAGTTATAAACAAAAAAAAATTGTAGAACGTGTAGCATTGATGACTTCTTAGCATAAACCAGAAACAGCAAAATATGTACCTCAGGTTTACTACATTGGCAAGATAGAGATGGGTGTTATGTTGAACCAATGCAAAAACATCATCTGCCATTCCAATATATGTGCAGTGCCTTACAATATCAAGCAAACCTTCAAAGAACGATTATCATATTAGTGAACCTTGTGAGAAGAAATCAACAGAGACAGAGTCATAAAAGATTAATACCAGAGTGACAGTTGCTATTGAACTCATCAAGAAGCTTATGAGCACTGATGTTAACTGAAGAATCATTTGGGTGCCTTCTTTGTCTAACTGAGGACCTGGCAAGAGATACTGCAACTCTTTACTTAAGAACGAAGCACTTCAAACGATTTAATCTGTTGAAGAATTATCTAAAGACTACATAATTCTAGCACCCAAATATAGCATACAAACTAATTACAAATTTTGAAATGATCAGAGAAAAGTGGAAGTGTGTTGGATCAAAATTCATCTCATCTGCTAGATTTGATGTCAATTTTCCAGTGAGAGAGATGAGCTAATTTAAGAACAAGTGAAATCATGAACACTTGGAACCGATTTACAGAATTCTTTGATATTTGAAGATGACCCCTAGCAACAATTTGTTTCAAAAAGGTGGCAGGAGTCTTCAGATTTACATAGATACAGATTGGGTGCTCAGTCGGTCATTGAAGATCTACCTTAGTTTATTGCACATTCATGTAACCTCATCTAGAGATTATTCTGAGTTAATTAGAATTAGTTAGAGAGAGATTTTCGGATCTCTTAAATCCCTAACAAGATAGGAGAAATACTTGGGATTAGTTGCAAATAGATTAGATTGGATTTTATTCTATATTTTCTGTTATTTGTAATCTCCCTAGCGTGATTAGCGGCCACTACAACCACCAGCCGTATTGTGTATATAATTAGCATATTGATCAATGAATAAACTATCGGGTGAATTATAACTCAACTACAAAAGTAGGATTGTCAACACTGAACAAAAGGCTTCAATGATACTGTAAAAATAAATTAATTTGACAAGTTTGGATTATCTTGATAAGCAGAAAAAAGTACAGGAAGCAAATAAAAATCACCTCACAGCAGTCAAGCTAGCACTCTTGTCAAGGTTTCCACTTGGTTGGGTTTCCATGTAAGCATGCAATCTTCCAAAAGGATTCAATGAATCTGTTCTAACCATTTTATGTACTGGAATTTTCTGTGATTTTGAACCTGTGATTAATAAACAAATATCATATGCTTAATGAAGAATGTTCAGGGACTAACTCAAACAAAAAACATGCAACCCAATAAGGAAAAGCAATTCTGAAATACCTAACACCAAGGGGCTCAGGTTAGCCTCCTTGCATGGTCTCAAATAACAGGAAGAGGATGGTTCAGCTGTCTGTCACAAGAGAGAATAAAATCAAATTTCATGAGTTAAACTGATATGTAATAATAATAATAACAGAATAACTTGTCCGGCAGTTAGTTAGTGAAACAGAAGTAGTTATAGAGTTTTTAAGCTGTAACTCCTAAACCTATATGTAGATACATATACACAATTGTAGATGCAGACTCTATTGTGAATGAATTACATGGCTTAGTTCCCTCTCTCTCTCTGTGTTTCTCCCCCTTCCCCATTCTTCTCTCTCTTTTCCCCTTCTTCTCCCTCTCTTTCCCTCTATCTTTTCAATATTACAAAGGTATAACATAAACAGCATTAAAAGGGTAAAACATGATGAAACAAATAAAAAGTTGCACTCATAATTGACGAATTGGAAGAAAAAAGCTAGCATCAAAAAGTATAAACTCCTAAAAAATGATGCAGAATCTAAGATTTAGATCTTGGTCAAAGTTATTTCAGGTCAAAATTTTCAAAACTTCAAGCTTCACTTCTATGATAAGAGAAATATAAACTAGCCCCAAATCTTTTATGAAATAAAGCAGTACCAAATAGAATGAACTGCAGTTGATCCTACACTCCTATATGAATCTTTTTTCCCAACGAGCATTGGTAGACAGAATGCTCCATGAAAATTATCAAGCCTCTTTGTAAATTTAAAAGATGAAAAAGGAATAGCAAATGAATAGTACTTGAAAATCTTGACATGAAATAATCTCTAGCAAATTATTAAGAGCCAATCCCAGAAAGCCAGCACAACATGATTAAAAACCTCCCACTTGAAACATTACTGAAAACACATCACTAGAAATGGTAAAAGATATAGATATTTGCATGAATCTATTTCCACAGAGTTCAAAGAAGCAATTACCACTCATCATGCTCAAAAGAAGCGGATATTACTGATATTCCAAGAAGTGTCTCAAACCTGGAGTTCTGTGCCCTAAGACATACCTCTTCTTGAAATGTTCGTGCATCATTTGAGCTTCTCAATCTTGATTCAACCAATGTTTGTATCTTCTCAATGATAACTTCCTGGTTTAAAAGGCTTACCTGCATGCCCAACAAACTTGTCTTTGATAACAAAGAACTCGCAAATGCAATGTTGCAAATCCCACTAAATATTGAAAATACATTCAAAGAGCTACATGTAAAATATTCTAGTAATAAAGAATGACCATGAAGTTACTAATTTAAATTGACATTATTAGTAGGGGTTTTTGTCCCTTAAATAAGAGGTTGAGGTTTGATTCCTATTAAGATTAAAGGATCACATTGAAGCATAAGAAAATACTAATATTATTGATCCTTATATCATAAAAGAGAGTACAAGTTGAAATCCCTAAAAATAATAATTAATTAATATTTCTAAACTTGATGTTGTCAACACTCCCCCTCCCCCTCAAGTTGGAGCATAGATGTTATATGCCAAACTTGTTAAAAAATAGTCAACACAAGTCCCATTTAAAGCCATAGTCAAAAGATCACCTAATTGGTCACTAGACCGCAGATACCCTGTAGAGATAAAGTTATACTCGATCTTATCACGTACAAAGTGACAGTCAATCTCAATGTGTTTCGTACGTATTTTAAACACAGAGTTGGAGGCTATGTATAGAGCAGCTTTATTATCACACCATAGTTTCGCAGGCAATGACGTGGCAAGATCTACCTCCATTAAATAGTGAATCCATACAATTTCTTGGACTAACTAAGCCATGGCTCTATACTTGGCTTCTGCACTAGACCGAGAAACCACGTCCTACTTCTTACTCCTCCAAAACACTAAATTTCCACCCACAAACATGCAATATCCTGTGGTGATATCCTGGTAGCCTTTGACCCTGTATGATTTGCATCACAAAAGCATTCAACCTTGGTGTGGCCATGATTCATGTAGAGTCTACCACGATCAGGTGAGCCCTTCAAATAATGTAAGACATGCTCCAATGCTTCCTACTGAGCAACGGTCGGTGCTGTCATGAATTGGCTAAGCACACTAACTAGAAAGGTCACATTAGGGCACGTCACCGTGAGGTAGTTCAATTTCTCAATCAGTCTACGTTATCTCTTAGGATACGCAAACGGTTTGATCTTCTCAGGATCAACCCTTTTTCTCACATCCTCAGGTAGCTCATCAAATGGTACGCTGTCATCAATGTCCAAAAAAGGATTAGGATCATGGGAAAACTACTTGGTACTGCTCCAAGTTTCCCAGTTTCTTTTAGCAAATCAAGAACATATTTCCTCTGCATCAACAGGAAGCCTTGCTTGCTTTTCATAACCTCAATCCCAAGAAAGTAATTTGGCGGACCCAAATCAAAGTTTGGAAATGAGAATTAAGAAAGACCTTGAGTGATGAGATTCCCAAAGTATTGCTGCCCGAATAACAATATCATCAACATTTACCACTAAGAGAATCATGTCAGTATCTGTCCGCTGATAAAACACAGAATTGTCACGCTTATGCTGACTTAGACCAAACTTCTTAACCTCAGAGCTAAAGCTATCAAACCAAGCACGAGGACTCGGCTTCAAACCATATAATGACTTCTGAAGATGACAAATGATGCAACTAAGGATACATCATCTTCAAAGAGGACGAAGACACACGACCCAACGACAATGAATGTCGAAAGGAAATGAACCACCAAGGCAAGCAACCGAATGTGGTACTTGATCGTTAAGGAAGTAATGGCCACCAAATTCATAGCCCTTACCAATAACTTGCTTCGTCGTGAGATCCTAAAAAAATGATCAGGAAAGAATGTTATAAAGCAGTTTAATTGTCGAGTAAGCTTGCTAGGAGTCAAGAGATTAAATGCAAGGTCAGGGACATTAAGGACAGAGGATAAGGGAACAGACAGAGTAGGGTTGATAGTGCCAGATCCAAGAACCCAAGAATAAGAACCATTGGCAGTTGTTATACTAGAGGGATTGGTATCCGTAGCACCAGAATCGATGATCCACTTCGAGGAAGAAGTGGTAAGACTAGAAGCAATGTTACCTACAGCAAGAGTAGTTGAACAACTAGACTGAGTTTCAGCCATTGAAATTAACCAGAAGCAAGTTGAACTCCACAAAGAACAATAGAATAGGGCTCTTAAAGAACCAAACAGCAAGAGCAACGGTCACAAGTAGAACCAAGTAGCATAGCCAAACATCCACCAAAGCCAAGGGCGAACCAGATGCAATAATAAACCAAACCACCACTAGACCTATAAAAACAGATCCAAACCCAGACGGAAATATACCAAACGAGGCTTCAAGATCCTCTAAATACAATAGCAAACATCACACTAGTGACCAAATGGAAGCAACGGTCAACCCAATGACCAAATAGCATACTTTCACAACTAGAAAGTAAGAAACCAACAAGCCAGAAGCCAAATTGATCAAAAAAGTTCCAACAACACTATCAATTCGCCCTTTTTGTTTTGATATATTGTGCCTGAACATTTCATTCCAATCAATCGCAACCAAACAAAATGAAAGTCAATTCTTTATTCAAATTTCAAAATCTCATTTATCATTGGATTATTGTTAATTGCTCCATGTCCTATTCAAATATGTTTAAGACTTTGAGGAGTTCGAACCTCTGTGGCTCTGAATATCTGAATGAGACACCAGATTACAACTTCCTTCCAAATCTGAAATTAGAACTTGAAGGATATACTTCATTATTGCAGCATCATCCATTTATTTTGTTATTGAAGATTACCGGAGGTTTTGTGAATATTTCTCTATTTGTATTCAACACAACGTGGTTCATATATACACAAATGTATATCTTAGACGATTCTTAAGATCCTTGAGATATCGCTAACTAATATTTAGATTACAATGGAATAGTAATAATGGTAACATCTCCTATATTCTATTTAATCAGATTTAACCAATAATCTAGGAATGTCCCAATTAATATCGGGATTTAACACTCCCCCTCAAGTTGGACCTTAAATGTCAAGCACGTCCAACTTGCCAACGAATTGATCAAATTTATCTTTGGGCAGTCCCATAGTGAGAATATCTACAATTTGTTCTCTGGAAGTAATATACTTCAAGTGAACAATATCCTCGTCCATCTTTTCTCTTGTGAAGTGACGATCAATCTCCAAATGTTTGGTTCTATCAAGTTGAACTGGATTATGTGCAATGTTAATTACAGCCATGTTGTCACAATAGAGTTTGATAGGTAAGTCCATAGCCTGCTTTAATTCTTCAAGAACTCGCTTTAGCCATATTCCTTCACAAATTCCTAATGCCACGGCCTATATTCAGCCTCAGCACTGCTCCTTGCAACCACACTTTGCTTCTTACTCCTCCATGTGACCAAGTTACCCCATAATACGTGCAGCACCTACACATTGACTTCATGTCCCCTTGATCACCTGCCAATCGGCATCTGTAAACAGTTCTACATCCCACCTATCAATTTTCTTGAAGAATAAACCATTGCCTGGAGATCCCTTCAAATACCTTAGGATGCTGTATACTTCATTCAGATGCTTGTATTTAGAATCATGGGAATGTTGACTGACCATACTGACCGCAATCGCAATGTTTGGTCTAGTATGGGAGAGATAGATCAATTTTTCAACCATCCTCTGATAATTTCCCATGTCTACAGCCTTCCCAAGGTCTCCATCACTTATCTTGTCGACTCGTATAGATGTGTCATTAGGCCTACAACCTAGCATCCCTGTTTCCTTTAGAAGGTCTAGGATGTACTTCCTTTGAGAAATGTAGATCCCTCCTTTTGATCGAGCAACCTCCACTCCAAGAAAGTATTTCATCTCTCCAAAATCTTTAATTTGGAGTTCTCGAGCAAGGGCTTTCTTGATTTGACTGATTTCTATCTCATCATCTCTTGTGAGAACAACGTCATCAACATACACAGCTAGTAAAGCTACCTTGCCCTTTATGATGCTTGAAAAATAAGGTATGGTCACTCTGCCCTTGGGTATCCCCCTTTCTCTTCAAGATTCGAGTGAGCCTATCAAGCCATGCCCTCGGTGACTACTTTAGCCCATATAATGATCATTTTAGCTTGCACACTTGACTAGCTCTTTTCCCCGAAAACTCTGGAGGTAGCTTCATATACACTTCTTCCTTGAGTTCTCTATTGAGGAAGGCATTTTTAACATCCAACTAGTGTAGTTGCCAATCTAGATTGACTGCAAGAGAGAATATAATTCTGATAGTATCAAGTTTTGCCACTAGTGGAAAAGTTACAGTATAATCTATACCATAAACTTGAGTGAATCCCTTTGCAACCAACCTAGCCTTGTATCTCTCAAGGCTTCCATCAACTTTATATTTTGGGGTGAATACCCATTTACAACTAGACTGGTTTCTTCCCTCAAAGAAGATCAACTACACCCCAAGTGTTATTACGTTTCAAGGCTTCCATCTCTCCCATAATTGCTTGCCTCCATTCAGGTATAACCATAGCTTCATCGATGGTGTTAGGTACCTTGATAGTGTTGAGGTGGGAGACAAAAGCATGATATTTTGAGGAAAGAGCATAATAAGAAACAAACTACTCAATAGGACGTCGGGTGCAAGACCTAGATTTCTTTCGAACTGCAATGGGCAAATTGAGGCCGAGTTTCCCATCACCACTATTTTTCCTGACCTACCACCGGTTCTAACTCATGGCAAGTGCTAGTAGTATGTGGCCCGTTACTTGTCTTGTGCCATCGTGTGTAACTATTAGCCCATTTGTTTGAGTCTCCCCTTGGTTCAGAACCTCTTCCATCCTTAGGCACGTTAGCATTGTTGAATTTAGAAGGATAAAAACTCACTCTATTTAAACCATGCTTAGGAGAAACTTAGGGACACTAATAAGGTTGTATAGCAATGAGGACAATAATCAAGATTAATAATAAAGTTGATTTATTTCCTAATATTCTAACACTCCCCCTCAAGTTGGATCATAGATGTTAATCATGTCCAACTTGCTCATACAACTTTATACTACTGACACTCCCCCTTAAGCTTGTACTTCTTGAGTCTCAGAGGCCTATTTAGAGAGAAGCAGATACTCGACTACGTTGGGAGATGGGCAGCAGTTGCGACAAGTTCGACGGGCAGCGGCTGCGACAATCTTCAAAAATAAGTTGAGTCTATGACGACGTGACCAGTTGCCAGACGAGTTGAGGAGCACGATGACAGAGGAACCACCACCAACAACGATGAAAGGCTCGATGACGATGACAACGTCGAAGAGGAGATGGGTTGTTGATGAAGAACTGTGCTTACGAGTTGAGGACGATGGGACCAGTCGTCTGACGAGATGAGAGGCACGATGACAAAAGAACTACCACCAACGATGATGTTGATGAAGAACTATGCCAGTACTAGGGTTTTGATAAAAGAAACACAAAACACAATAAGCAGCAAACTCATGATCTGGAAAGGATGAACCTAGACGCCGGAAACCGCCGGAAAGGAGGAGAGGAGACTAAAACAGGAAGTCGCCGGTGAAATCTCTCTCCCACGCGCTGTCGCCATGAAACTGCCGGAGAGCCGTCGTAGAGGTGTCGGATGACCACCAAACTGCTGGCGTCCGTCGATCGAAGGGTGGGGAAGACGTTGGGCCAGGCGGTGAGACTCGTCGGACACTATGGGAGGTTTGTCGGAACTTCTCTCTTTGCCACTGTTCTGGACGATGCGGTGGGAAAAAATAGAAGAATTAGAGCTGGCCATTGTTACTGTTCACACTACAGTAACAACGGCCACCGAAAAATTGCTCAAATTGGCCAAGAACGATCCCTATAGCTCTGATACCATGTTGAATTTAGAAGGATAAAAACTCACTCTATTTAAACTCAGTAAATAAAAGAGAGTACATAAGAGCCTTTATATAGGCAGATGGAAGAGAAACTTAGGGACTAAGTTAAATTACAATAAAGGCTAATAAGGCTGATATAATTAGGATCCTATAATCAAGGAAGACAATAATCAAGAGATCCTAATAATAAAGTTGATTTATTTCCTAATATTCTAACAAGCATAATTGAGATTATCAGGAGGGTTATCAGGACTATCAGGGTGAAGCTCTTTTGGGCTAGGTATGTATTTAACAAAGGTCAGGTTGTCTTCAAGTGGTGGTAGTGATTCGTGTCTATAATTCCTTTTTCCTCTCTTGAAATGCAAACAAGGAGTAATAAGGATTAGTTTCACGGAAAGGTTAACATTGCATGTGACATAGATACATTTGGAGATTAGGTTATAACATTTGTAGCCTTTTTTGTAATTAGAGTATCCGAGGAAGATGCAACGAGCAACTTTGGTGTCAAATTTGTTGGTATGATGAAGATGAACATATGATGTCCAACCAAAGACACGGAGAGGCAAATGGTTTTCAATGTATGGAAGGCTGTAGTATTTGTGTAGGACTTAGAGTGGTGTTTTGTAGGACAAGGGTCGGCTAGGCATGCGATTTATGAGAAACGTGGCAGTGAGGATAATATCATAATGATATTTAGGAACATTGCTACTAAACATGATAGCTCTAGCTACATCAAGGATGTGCTGATTCTGTCGAGAGCAAACGAGATGACCAAGAGATCAAGAGATCTTGTGCGTGGATTTCGGCTAGCAGCCAGGGAGGTTCTGGTCAAGCATGAACCAAGTCGACCTTGTGGAAGTCGACAGGCGGGATCTTCGAGAACACCGAGGATGCCAAGACTACCGAGAAGGACTCGACGCTAAAGCTGCAGTTGACCGACGCACGGCTGACTATGCGAATGATACCAGAACCTGCGATAAGACCGTGAAGGACACACAGCCAGTTACACAAACGATCTAAAGCTCAACAAGGTAGGGAAAAAACAGAGTAACTCTGGTTGATTCTTCAAAAGCTTCGATACCATGAAGATTACGAAAGGTTTTATGAACATTTCTCTGCTTATATTCAACCCAACTTGGTTCATATATACACAAATGTAAATCTCGGATGATTCTTAAGATCCCTGAGATATCGCTAACTAATATTTAGATTACAATGGGATAATAATAAGATAATATCTCCTTTATTCTATTTAATCAGATCTGACCAATAATCTAGGAATATCCCAATAATATTGGGATTTAACAGTTACTTCCAGAGGGCTTAAGTTGACAAACAGCACAAAGAAGCAATTTTGAAGGGTTGTAATCACCATTCATAGCTTCCTTCCTATGAATAGGGTTTGCCAAAAAATATGTTCAATAAGGATTGCTATGCTAATCCTCTTTAGTCCTTACCATGCAAAAGCCCAACCAAACACACACAAGTAATGGGATCTGAAATATTCCCATGCTCCCACTGAAATGAACCAAATAGACCCTAAGTAGTTTGAGATTAAATACTTAGGAGCCTTAAATCACTTTTTAAGTATGGAATGGCTCAATCCATCCAAAGAATCTTTATATTTAAAAGAAAATACACCATCAACTCATAAATAGAAATCAGTATGCACAAGTTTTAGCCTTGCAAATACACCATGGATCCCCTAAATAAAATAATGATGAGGGAAGATTCTTATTAAGCTGATAAAGTGGTGCATCAAAGATTAGTGGGAAAATTAATACATTTTTCCATACTCAACCGGATACTAGCTTTACATTGAGTGTTCCAAGCTAGTTCATGAATTACCCTGCTGAATAGCATGTGGGAGCAATAAATCAAATTCTCCATATTAAAAAATGACACTAAAAAAGAGGTTGTTTCCCAAGAAAAGTACTAAAAGTTGCATAGAGGTGTGTGTTTCTAAATGCTGATTGGGTTAGATCTCCCATTGATAGAGGATCAAAATCAAGTTATCATGTCTACCTTTGGGAGAGTAAGAACCAGTCAATCATAACTTGAAACAAGCTAAGGTCAAATTTAGAGCTATCACTCATGAAGGTATGCAGTTAAAAAGACTTCTGAAGGATAGTTTGTTGTTATGCATTCCTTTTAATACTAGGGACTTTCTTGAAAACTTGTTCTTTATTTAGGCCTATAATAAATACAGGCCTCACCAACACTCACAAAACATTTATTAAAAAAGAATACAAATTCTCTAACCCTTTCTAATCAATTTTCTTCAAATAATAATTATGGTCCCAAAATAATTTATAATGAGATGGTGACATGCAAATTTTAATTAGGTCTGTACTATTTACCTCTCTCTTTGTTGGATGGACATTAACATCAACATTCTCGGGAGGTACTACAATTGTCATGTATACAAACGGTTTAGCAGCTTTGGGTAATGTTGCTGAATAAACAACTTCAATTGCTCTCTTCAATGCAGAACACTCAACCAATCGATCTGAGGAACAAGAAAATTTTCATGAGAGCCTATATATTTTTTTGACAAAATGAAGCTGAATATAAAAGAAAATAGATTTCCAATGTAAATGATAAGATATCCTTTTTAAGCATGGAATAATTTTTGGGGAAAAAACAGAGAGCTCTCAGTCCAATCTCTCTGTATATCAATGAAATCCACTTCTTTGATAGTGCCATGAAAAAACCACCTAATAAGAGAAAAACAGCACAATGTCTAGCAATATATCCTGCATCCCAAAACCAACCTAGCTTGTCAAGAAATTTTGTTCCAAGACTAAAGGAATGGCAGCAGATAAAGAATTTAGGGAAGTCTTGAAGGTTGAGAAATTAGCTATTTCTATTAAGCCCCCACCCCCCCCCCCCCCCAAAAAAAAAAAAAAAAAAAAAAAAAAAAAAAAAAAAAAAAATCTAAAGGAATGGTAGCAGATAAAGAATCTAGGGAAGTCTTTTTGAAATTAGCTATTTCTATTAAGCCCCCCCCCCCCCCCCCCCCCCAAATAAATAAATAGAGTTTTGAGCATGTGCATTTGGCGGATTGAGTCTGCATGTAGTGCACCAAACGTAAAAGGTATAGATGTCTCTCGTCACAACAATAGTAGAGTCAAAGGTTGGGTGGCAGTAATACATTCTGTCATCAATTTTAATAATATGTTCTACTTGATGTCCATTCCTGTTTTCCCACACTTTTGATGAGGATAGTTCTGCTTTTTTTTTCTTTTTTTTTTTTTGGCAGGCAAAATATTTCTTAAAATATGAGTTCCAGATAAAAGGAGTCTTCAAATATTTTATGGTTAGCTATAAGCCTTATCATTACCTTTTGTTGGGATTTGAGTGGTAAGGTTTGCTGCTGCCTTTCCCATATACATTTGACTGCTTTTGTTCAATAATGTCAAGTTCAAATGAAAGTAAAACCATGAATTTCTACAATATTAAAGTGTTTTTCTTGAGCAAAAGACACTGACCAAGCTAAATATATAATTGCATATTAACCACACATACCATTGATGAAAAGAACCATTGTGATCTTCTTGGCAGCATAATCTGCACTAGAGATAAAACCATGCATCTCAAAAGGTGAACTAGACGGATCATCATCTGAAGCTTCAATTTCCATCAAATTGCGAGCAACTGAAACACCATAAACAGATCCAATGGCATCAAGCCTTGATGATGTAGTAACTGTGTGAACATCAGCTCTCACAGCTCCATGCTGAATGGAACAAGAGGCAAATTGTACAAAGAAAATTAGCATCAAGAACATAATATGTGACGAAAGAATGCGAAGAGCAGGTTTACCACTCAAGACACTGACCTTTCTACAAGAGAATCCAACATTTATGTGATGTATGGCAAAACGGCTAATCAAGTCTACAATCTTTGAATAGTCATCTGCAGAATTTTGTAATGTCTTCCTCCTTGCAGCCATATTATAGAATAAGTTCTCAACCTTAAAACAAAATGACAAAAATTTCAACTCACAGAAAAATAAGTCCAACTGCATATTCAGAGTATATTTTCTGAAGACAATTTAGTTATATGGAAAGAATAAAGCCAATAATGTGTAAGACTAAGCAATTAGCAAGTAAAGGATAACACAAGAAATGGGGGCATTAGCAAAAGGGCAAGGATAGGCTCGGACCAATTTGCTGATCTTCTTTTATTACATGACTTCATTCAACAGTAAATTTAAATGGGAGAAGATGCACCAGGACTCATAGGCATTGTTGAGGACAAAAAATTAAATGGAGGAAACAAGAATTGGTTTGATCTGAATTAGCCATCTAAATTCCACCATAACAATAAAGTCTCCAAGGAACCCATATGGCATACTTAACTAATAAATTAATGCAATATATTCAAAAAAAAAAAATTGGAAAATTATAAACCCTAAACCTTAGAACCTATCTTTAAAAATCAAACTTAATGCAAAATCAAGCAAGACCACTACTCAATTTGGCCTATGTTTAAATTTTTCTTTTCTTGTTTCAGAATGATGGAAGGACTATTATTTCCTTAAGCAATAAAGGGCGGCCTAGTACCTAAGTCTCCCACCAGGTGGTGTCTAGGGAGGGATAGATAACATAACAAAATTTATATAGATATATTCTCTTAAAAGTATATTCTTATCAAAATAGTTTTGATCTTATTTAGTGTTATGACATGCATCACCAAACAAATAATAGTATTATCTAATATTAAACCTTATCCCATGAGACTTTATCCGATCATCTGATCATAGATTGTCTTGTGTAGCAAACAAACAGACCCAAACATAGTTAACACAAAGTGTCAGAAACAGCGTAAAGTCTCAAGGTTAAAGAATTTATATGAAAGATATTTCTTTACATGAAGTCCCTATTGGGTTTTCAAAGGGATTGGACAGCCCATTTCAATTATACTCTTGCTTGGGGAGAACCTCTTGTCCTTTGTTTTTGTACCTTTTTGTAGTGATCACTGATATCATCAATAATTCTTGTTTCATTTTTTTTTTTAAAAAAAATAACAATTCTGGTGAAAAAATGTTCAAAAGGCCTAGGTGAAAAGAAAAACTGCAAAAAGACTCATAAATAGCAAAATATTTGTATATACCTACATATATATTGTGCAGCTATAATACATTGATAATAAAACACAAAATTCTAGATGTTTAATCAGGCTTACCTTTGTATTCAACATTTTTTCCGTTCAGTAATGTCTTCAGCTAAATTCTATAAATGATTCCAAGCAAAATAGGAACTATGCACTATTTCAGCAAAATTTTCATGCAAGCACAGCAAAAAGGCTTGTTCATACCATTATCTGTGTTCCTTTTACAGCAGCGCATGCCTTTGGTTCATGCTCCATAACTCCATCTCTATATGATACCCTGAACCAAAAATTCAACACAAGTCAACAAAAAGTCGTATACTTCAGTTGGATCGTCATAGTAGAAAAGATATTAAATTAATAACAGACTGGCTATGGCAGCAAAACTCTTAGCGTCTTCAAATCACATACCAGTGCAAAAAATAATACTCGGGGTTTTTCTACATTGGTCTTATTTATATCTTTACATAAAACCGTCATTCACCTGTAACCATGCAACTGCCCTTCGGTTATGGTAGTGACTGTGACATGGCCAACATATGTCATGCTTGCCAAAGCCTCTCCCCTAAATCCCATTGATTTAATGGACCGTAAATCCTCAAATGCAGACAACTTTGATGTTGTATGCCTCTCGCACAATATGCCGAGGTCCTCATGCTACAGAAACACATTGCAAAAGTAATCACAAAAAGGCTGACTGAAAAGAACAGTTAAGTTTAAAAAACATATTCCTATTTAGGCATAGAAACCGAGCAAAGATTGCTAGTTCAAAGAGTTTGATTATCCCAAAATCAGGTAAGAAAAGAAAATGGGTTAAACAACCGACTCGAATTCCATGGCCATCATCGGAGACTTGGATGAGTTTGAGGCCTCCGTCTTTGATGGTGACGCTTATGGAAGAAGAGTTCGCGTCGATGCTGTTCTCGATAAGCTCCTTGACAGCAGAAACAGGGCGCTGGACGACCTCACCGGCGGCGATTCGATTGACGACAGACTGATCGAGGCGGTGAATTTTGGGAGGCTCTTTAGGAAGCTGCTCTTCAAAGTCCATGGGCAAGGGTTCATCACTGGCTCGCG
This sequence comes from Acacia acuminata, assembly GCA_019022655.1. Taxonomy (NCBI): domain Eukaryota; kingdom Viridiplantae; phylum Streptophyta; class Magnoliopsida; order Fabales; family Fabaceae; genus Acacia; species Acacia acuminata. The sequence goes on from JAFJYI010000064.1 coordinate 973,803, forward strand.
ATTCCATGGTTAATGGCTCGTACCGTTCAACTCCAGTTCAGTGTTCCCGGTGGGGAGAAGAAGGCCTCGGCTGGAAACCCGCCCAAAACAATTGAAGAATGAAAAAATAAAAAAAATAAAAAACAAAAAAACAAAAAAGTACGAAATTAAGCTTGATGTGAAATGATCTAATTATCCTCAATAAAATCAGTCGTCTCTATCTTTTTTTTTTTCTCTCTCTTTCTGAACAAGAGTCGTCTTTGTCTTTCATTGTTTTTGTTGTCATTACTTATTTAATCAATTAAAATTGTTATTTGTTTTTTTTTTTTTTGTCAACATTGATATTTAGAAAGAAATTTTAGTACAATTAATTGACATTTTCTATGATGATTTAATAAGGTAAATTTATTATTTACTACATTAAATTGTGACTGTCATTCCTTTTTTTTTTTTTCAAAGTAAAAATATTTAGATAATTTTGAAAAGAATTAATCCCTTCAATTCCTTGATACTTCCCAGTAATTAAAAAATTTAATGGTCTAAATAGGGATTCACATATTTTTGGAAAAAATCTATGTCTCCCCAAAAATATATCCACAACAAAAAAAATGGAGAAAAACATTATAAAATGTCAAGACTAGAGTTATTCAAGGCTCATAAAAAATAAATTTGACTCCTCTCAGACCCATCAAACTTCCCGCCAAAAGTGAGCTCCCCATGTTGGCGCGCGCGGCGGTTATCAAGGATATAATTTTTAATATTGACTAAATTAATATAATATAATCATAAATTTTGTCAAAATTAAATGGGTAAAGGTGTCATAGCACCAGAACTATTTTTCGCAGTGAATCAAGCATCCTAAACTATTTGTATATTTACATTAGTTTTTAAAGAATAATTTTATGATTTTATGAGGTGAATATATAAGAGGGATTTTACATAGTTTGCGGAAAAAAACTTCTAAACCTACAAGCGTTTCCTAAAACTCACTAAGTGGTGCAATTTTGCCTCCAATAAAAGTGTTTGTTTAGGATCACATTAGTGACCCCCAAAATTGTGACAAAATCCATCTCACAAACTTATTTTATATAACATAAATTACAATTAAAAAGTTTTTAAAAAGTCTCAACCCTACCAGCACCCTAAAAACGTATGTTTTTCTCCAACTTGAATCCCATTGTCTTGCTCTCCCCCGCTCAGTTGACTCCGCTCGGCTCTCTCTCCCCTTGTCATTGCTGAAGAAGATGATGATGAAGGACCACAGCTTCCACGCGTCTCTAATCCTCCTCAATGATCGCATGTTCACCGGTCCAATGAAGAAGACAGTGGACAACGAGGAAGTTGAACCAGTAGAATTAAACTAGGCACCCAACTCAAGGACTTATCTATCAAGGTGTATTCCATTACTTATCACCGATGAGGCCCAATTCGAACACCCGCAGAGGACCTGAACCTGAACTTGTGAGGCGATGGATTTCACTGGTGAAGAAGATATGGCTAGTTCAAAGAGTATATGTATGCCCTATGCAGGGTCATTGCTTCATCTCTCTCTACACAGGACAGTTTCCCTGCCAATCGCAAGAATATGAGGATATTGAGACGTGAGAGCTGGAATTAATGATTCAGGAAATGATTCTGATGTGGGAATACATGATCTATCTCTGACATCGCTTCTCATTGGGACAAACGTACCAGAGATCGAATAGGCAGAGGCAAGAGGATGATGCGTGTTTGGTCAAGCTCACAGTTTCAACGATGAACGTCGCGCCCAAGCAATGGTAGAAGAAATGGACCTTGTAGATTCTGTTAGTTTAGGGATAATTGCACTCCTTGATGTATCTTAAAAAATACTCTTTCTGTTCGTTATTACTCCCTCCAGTCCTAATTATAGGACAACATTTGAGAGTTGGTTTTGGTCCTAATTATAAGACAACTTTCTTATTTTTGTCAATTTCTTCCTGAAACACTCCTATTATATTTTCTCAAATGTGTTTGATTTTTTATGGGTATATATAGGTGGGTGCGTAAATTCTTCTAATCAATGAAATTTTTAGATATGTGTGTGTATCCACACACACACACACACACACAAAATATATGTGGGTGCGTAAATTCTTCTAATCAATGAAATTTTTAGATATGTGTGTGTATCTACACACACACAAAATATATGTGGGTGCGTAAATTCTTCTAATCAATGAAATTTTTAGATATGTGTGTATATATCTACACAAACACACACACAAAATAGACACATACACATATATGTGTGTGTGTCTGCCAATACACAATATTTTTGTGTGTGTGTGTCAATACACACACATATTTGTGTGTGTGCGCCTATATGTGTGTACATATGTAGATATATGTGTGTGTGTTAGGATAATATTGGAGAGATATGTATACATATATATGTGTGTGTCTGTCAATACACAATATTTTTGTGTGTGTCTGTCAATACACACACATATTTGTGTGTGCGCGCCTGTATGTGTGTGTACATATGTAGATATATATGTGTGTGTTAGGATACATGATATTGGAGAGATATGTGGTAGGAGCTATTGATTCACTTTTACTTATGTCATTTTAAATTTATATAAGGACATTTTAGAAAAATGAGTAAAAATAACTAATTAATTTAACTTCTTTCCTTAATCTCCACAAAATCGGTTAAATGTGTCTTATAATTAGGACCGGAGGGAGTATAAAACACTAACTAATAATTTTTATGAACTAAAAAAAACAATTAAAGTCAATAAAGTTGACATAAAATTTAAGTAATTTTCAATATTACCCTACTAATTACACTAAACTCTAATATTATATTTATTATTACTCTCACCTATTATTATTATTAATTAGGGGCATATATAGAAACAAATAATTAATGCTCCCTAGAAACAAGTAAGTACCTTATAAAAAACTAAATACACTTGTTAGTTGGTGTCTTATAATAAGGACCAAAGGGAGTAGTTCGGAAATTTCTTTGGATACGTCATTACCTAAATTTTTTTTTTTAAAAAAAAAAAAGAATAAGGACATCAAAAAAATTTAGAAGATGTAATATTAGTAAAATAAATGTAATTCCTTTAAATACAAACAACAAAACAAAACAACAAAACATTTATGAGAGAAGGTTAGTGTTAAATTTAAGTTCCTTAATAGTATATGTTATTTTATAATTATCTGCTCAATTATTATTCTTGCAAGTTGCAACTCCTAAAATATTAAAAATTTATCAAAATATAAATTTGAATTAAATTAATTTTATTTAGGATTAAGGTGCATGTAGCTTTATGAAATATTTTTTCAGATGCACCTCGCATTCTAAAGTATTTTGTGATGCATTTAATATCTTGAAATATTTTTCATGTGTTTATCATTCTAAAGTATTTTTTTTAGATACAGTTAACATCCTAAATTATATTTTTTGATGTACACAACACCCTAAAACATTTTTCAAGTATATCCAACACTCTAAATTACCTAAGCTGTTAGTGAAAATTTGCACAAAAAGTCTTAACCCTTTTATTTAAGATATCTAACTGGTCAATTAAATTTGGCTACTTCTTGATGCTTGTTCGTTTCCATTAATTAATCAATGCGCAAAAGACAAACGCAACAAATCTTAAAAAGGTTATTCTTCTGGTGTAGAACACAGATATCCAACCAAGGGCTGGTATTTTTATCTTGGATCAATGGGCTCAGTCTGAATATCTAAGGAGAAGATACTTAAAGGAGCTTGGGATCACTGTGCACGAAATATAGGGGGTGGTGTGTGTGCACAGTGTGGCAGAATGTAAAGTAGCTATGAGTTAGAACGTGTGCACCTTAACAGTGGTCCTCTATACTTATAGGGTTTACCGTAGAGGATATCTCGGGTGCATATGATCTTTGAGGCGAATATCTAGAAAAGTATATCGCGCAGATATAGTCCGGATACTCCTGTATTGCTGCGGGATAGAATCCCCCTATAATATAGGATCTCCCTATATTATAGGTGAGCTGTAATCTTTAGTTGGGTCATCCCCGCATTAGGCCGTAGTACAGGTCTGTAACAGTTATATTCCAATTTTATTAGGAATTGACCTAAGAAAATATCTTTTTCTTTTCATTTTCAAAAAATAAAGATTGTTAATAATCAATTAAGATGGGTTTATTTTAAAATTTCCAATGTAACACTAAGACCAAAAAAATCTTTTAGAGTAACATTACTCTTTTAGGAATACTTGCGGGGCCCGGATTTACACTTTAACTCTTAATTTATTTAAAACAGAAATACAATTTACAAGTCATAAATGTGATTTTTATTCACTGGTTTTCATAAAACTCTGCAGAGTAATTATCGATGTTGAACAAGTCAAATGGAAAAAGTTGACAAAAATATGGAAAGGCCGCAAGAAGATTTTTGTTAAAAGAAAATGAACTTAAAATTAGGGGGGGAAATGAAGGAAGTATAAGATATTTCATCCAATCTAAAACATGATTTTATTTATTTTATTCTTTTTGGGGAGGGACAAATAAAAGAATAACTCATAAAAAAATATATTGTTTTCCATTTTCCACGCTTATCCTTATTAAATGCATTAAATTACTGGCAAAAAAGATACTGTTTTGCAGTTTCCACCCTTATTCTTATTAAATTATTAGTAAAGGGGTCGGATACTTTTACTAAAATGAGAGGGTTCAATCATGGAGTTGGTCAAGGCACTGGAGGAGGCGTCCTAGCTCCTGAGTGTCTAGATAAATGTGTGAGCATAATAGATGGTTCACCCCGCCCAACATTGGTATCACCTCGGAGGAAAGGAGACTTCGCCCTTTCTTAGATCATGGGTGAGTCCAACCTCTTTCCTAAAAATTTTGTATGAAAAAAAAACGCATTAAATTGTAAGTTTTTTTTTTTAAAAAAAATACAAATTGATATTATCATAAAAAGCTAGAAGTTAGTACCCATTATACTATAAAGTTACATTAATAGAGCTGGCAAAAAACAAAAACAAAAAGTTACATTAATACAGACAGGACATAATTAAACAATAACATATGCTTAGGACCTAGCTGGTGAAACAAGGTGGTGAGGTAATTAACTTTATTTGTTGGAGAGACCAAAAAAATTAGGCATGGACTAAGATGTCCTGCCAAATTTATGTGATTCAATTTTCAGTTATGTTATTACAGTAATGTTTTAAGGGGCAAATTACACCATACAAGTGGAACGCCTTGACATCTCACTTATATTTTAAATTAGGATAAATTTCTCAAAGCAAAACTTATACTACTCATTCATGTTCTAAATTAAGACAGAGTTGATTCTTTTTGAAAATATTAAGAAAGCTAATTAATTTATTTTAAAATATTTATGTTTGTCATTTTTTATCCAAACTATTTTTCCTAACTTATAAACTGGAGTTAGATACCATTTTTGCCACGAAAGTATTGGTTAGGGGATATACAAGACCCAAAAGTATTTTTAGTATCATTTTTACCCGGAAGTTTACAAAAAGGAGAGCTATGCCCCGAAAGTTTTTTTATGAATAAATTTGCTCCGAAACTTTTTTTTTTAGAAGCAAATTTTGGTAAACTTCCGGGGCAAAAATGATCAATCCAATAGTCAAAATCAACCGATTGACAAGATTGCTACGTTTGTAAACTTCAGGACAAAGACTTCGGGTGCTCCAAAACCAAAACTTTCAGTAGCAAAATTGGTATTTATCCTTATAAAGTGATATAAAATCTAAGAATATATACTATATTATATGATTAAGTAATTTATTTAACTTTCTTAATCTCTAAAAAAAAATTAACTTTATTTTATATTTATGATCTGGGGAGTAGTATATTTACTAACAAAATTTTCTCAAAACATGTAAGTTATATTTGTTTAGCCATGTGTAACCTAAATATTACGAACTCTTGGCACTTAACAAGTGTTTAAGAGGTTTGAATCTTTACGTAATCTTATATATTTAAGAGCCTAAATAGAATAGATCTACATTCCTTGTTGTTTGGCCAAAAAAACACGACTTAAAATTTTTAGCACAGAAATTATATGGACTTGTGTAGCTGATTTGGATACTATATAAATAATGAGATAATGTTCTAATTACACCTTATATCTTCACATCAAAAGACATGGATAAGATATTTTGGAACCTGATGATACATATTAAAGTCAAAAATTGGAAGTGTACAAAAGTAAAATTTTCACAAAACCATCCTATTTGAAAATTCTTATATGTTGGTGTAGATGGAAATACAACTAATACATAATTCTAAATATGTTATACAGAAAAATATTTAACAACTTATCATAATTCGGTCATATATGCCTTCTTAATTGCATGTTTAAAACATGTGTTTGTATTTATTCATTGTATACCCATATTTTTACAATGTTGGTTGTGTTTTATAGTTTAATGGATATCCTATACAATTTTCATGATCCACACAATAGTTAACAATTTTGGTTTCGGGCAATTATTTTTTTTTTTTTTTTTTATTTACAATTTTGGCGTAAAATTAGGTCTTGAGGGGTTTTGGGGTTGGAATTGTGAAAAGCCGAATTAGAAAAGTTTGATGTAAGTAGTAATTGGGGTAACACGACTGTTTAATCCAATCCACAACAAAATCAATATTAACATGATAGAAGTAAGTGAATCGATCAAGTAGCCAAACTCTAAAGAAAGATCATTATTTATAGTCCAAGACCATACATATTGATGGATAGAACTGTTATTGATTTGATGAATAAACAAATTTACCGAAAAAAATCATAACTGGAAAAGCCCACATACGGCAAAATTTTTTTTTTTTTTTTTTTTTTTTTTTTTTTTGCAGTGGGAAAAAGGAAAAGTCCCACCCCTATTAAGATAGGAACTGGGGAGGTGGAATGAAGGGTATGATCCATGAAAATTTATGTGTATATTCCATACAAAAAAGAAAAAATGGATTCTTAATGAGTTTTGTTTCTTATTCACCCATTTTATCTCTTTTAAAAAGGTTCAGCTAATAAAAAAAATGAAAATTAAGATAAAAAATAGAATTATCCACCGTTCGTTATTCTTAATTTTTGTCTAATATTTTCAATAGTTGAAAGTATGAAGTGAAAATGGGTCAAATGATATGACCAAATTACTTTTTAATTTTAAATTAATTTAATAATATTAAGAAATTTAGATTTTTAAACCTCCCACATGGCATTGTAGATCCAGTGATGTGACTGAAAAAAATTTGAAGCAAAAAACGCTCCTTTTGAAACTTCACGCATTCTATGATTGTGGCTGTCATGGCCTTTATCTTACTTCCTCTAGTAACCATCAATGTTTTCGTCCATGTCGCATGTCTTCTTTCAACAATCATTACTGTAGAAGACTCAAAGCTCACCAATGAAGTTAGTAACCTTCTAAAATTGTGATATCACGACCTCCTTCCTCAACGATCACTCCCTTTGAACCTAAAACAGCCGCATGATCACCCAAATTGATACGCTACGACAATGAACTTCAATAGTTACAACAAGTTCAAGTACATTGTGGCTTTAATTTCTTTTATTTATGATATAGTTAGATTTGCACTGAGCATCAAAAAGTGTCCAATATCAAACTAATCTAATATAAAATTCAACGATGCATTTAAAGATTATTTTATACCAGATGAATATTAAAATTTGGATCCCAATTTTACTTCTAATTCTAATTTACTTTTCAATCTATCAAAAGGCAATGAGCTCTTTGTTATACTGATATGTCTTTTTATAAAGAAAATCAATGCTCTCATCATGTAAACTCTATATGTGGCGCTATAAGATTGTGACAAAAAATCATCTAAATTAATAACAAGTGGTTTTATTATAATTTTTTTAATTTTAATTTTTTAAACAAAAAGGTTGTTGCGTTCGAGTTGATATGAAGGTAAAAAATGTTACCTTGGGCCTAGGGGTGGAAAGCCAGGCCAAGCCAGGCCAGGCTTACCCTTAACGGCCAGGCCGTTATGCGAGGAAGCGGACGGCGAGCCTGGCTTGTAGCCTGTTACAGGCTTATTTTTAGCCTGAGCCTGGCCTGTAACAGGCCTGAGTCTGGCCTGTGGCCTTTAAGAAGCCTGTATTTTCAAAAATCCTGTACGTAGGCTAACAGGCCACAGGCTCTAAGAAAAATAGTCCGAAAACAGTCCTCCTGCGTTTACAGGCCGAAAACAGGCCTCCTTAAATTATAGGCCGAAAACGGGCCTCTTGTAAATAGGCCTCAAACGGGCCTCTGTTTACGGGCCGAAAACGAGGCCTAATTGCTTAAGCAGAGCCAAATGACCCACGGGCTTTCAGGCCTACACTCCCTAACAAGGCCCGCCAGGCTTTTCAGGCCTACACCAGGCCTGGGCTGGCTGTTAAGGCAAACAGCTGAAATTAGGCCTTGGCTGGCTGTTAGCGACAGGCCAGGCTTGATCGCTTTAGCGAGGCCGGGCCACAGGCCTGGCCTTTTCCACCCCTACTTGGGTCCAATAGTGGTTGGATATGATGACCTTATCAAATAGCCATTTCAAAAGCTTGATTAATATGTTTTGTTTTAATTAAAATCCTATAAAGTTTTAAACAATCAAAATTAAAAAGACAATAAAAAATAGTTTTATATTTTAAAACTGTTTTGATATAAGCCATCAATAAACTTATTTCACAAATAAAATTATTAATTAAAAAAATGATATCATGAATATATATTATGGGCTTAAAAGCAATGAGGAGAATGACATATAATTATATAAGAACTTGAACCACATGGTTTCATAAGTTGGCAAGGGGCAACCAAAAAAAAAAAAAAAAGTTTATTAAAGTGACTTATTTTTACCACAATTTATATGAACTTTTTGACATAATTTTTGTTGACAAATAATCATATTACCCATGATTTAAAAAATCTCTCCCAGATTTCGGTAACAAAGGCATATAGGTATACTGTTTTAGATAGATCTTGCCCACTCTGACTTCCCAATTCTGCACTACTATATAATTCTAAAAAGACATATTTATTAAATTTAATTAGATTAAGGAAGTTAGTTAATATGATATTTATGTCTAAAACACTCTAGTAATTTTCCATAATTCTCTTATTCCCACTCCCTCTTGATTATTGTTGATGAAGCATGAATATAGAGATAAATTAGAAAATAATTTATAAATATGAAAAATGTATCTTATATTTTGAATTAAAACAAACTTTTCACGTCCTTTTGGACCTTAAAAGAGATCCGTCTCAAAATAAACCAAACTTAAACCACACTTTTTAATTTTAACTAAAAACTCAACCTAAGATGCTCAGAAATTCAAAAACTCAAAAATACCCCTTCTTTGCATTCATTATAGCCATCTAACAATATCTGTAATGGAATTTACCTCATCCTACTTGAAAATGCATACACTCCAGTGATATTGATAATTCATAAAATGAGAGAATGATTTTAAGGTTCAATTAAGAAAAATAATATATAAGAAAAGTCTCTTACAACAAGTGAACATGGGATTAACAACTCATATTATTAGTTGGGACTTAAAAATCATTCTCCTTAATAAAATTTAACAAGTCTTACTATAGGGTGGTAGATAATATAAAAAGGATCTATGTTAAGATTCATGAATATATATATATATATATATATATATAAAAGCTTTTGAAACAAAAATCTATAAACAAGCAATATTCATAGAACTCATGAAAACAGATATTAAATCGGGGTAAAGGGTTGAGATGAAATCAATTTTTTCACTGAATTTAATATAATTCAAACACAGAATTCCCAAGGTCCAAAATGTTTTGTTGTTGATGTTCAATATCTTGATGAAAGTGCCACACAGCTTCCCTTGGCTCACCTTGTTCCACGTGGCCCTTCCATCTATAAATCACGGCCTCAATAAAAGATTTTCTAAGTATGGCTAAGGTGTCTGGAAATTTTTGTCATTCAATTTTAAGTTATAAAAATTATGGTAATGTGGAAAAATTACTCCAAACAAGTGTAACGCCTTGACATCACTTATATTTAAAATTAGAATAAATTTCTGAAAAAATAACTTATATTATTTACCAACAACTTTCTCAAAAGACTAAAGTATATATTTGGTCCAGTTATATTTGCTACATATATACTTTTTTGGTCCTTAAGTTTATAAAGTAAACGTTTGTCTCTTAATATTAATACCGTTATCTTTGGCTTAATGAATAATTCCAACCCAACAATTTTAAAGAATGACTATACAATTAAAAGATGACAAAATGTGCTTACATGTTAATTCTTTAATTTAATATGTTTATATTTAAAATGAAAATAAATCCGGTAAAAAGAAAAAAGGAACTAAGAAATCGATCGTCTTCTACACCTCAACTTATCCGAACCCAGCTATCTCAACTCTACTTCCATTCCTCATTTACCTACAAAAAAACTACAGGCTCAAGGAGATGGTTTTCAAGCTTTCTCTATGAAATAGATAGAATCCCATAAATAGCTAGATGGAATTTGCCTACCTATATGTGACGTAAATATTCGAAACTCTTTTACTTAAACAAGTGTTTAGGAGGCTTGAATCCGTACTCTTATGTATTCAACAACCTATTTAGATGTGATAGGCTCATTTTGAGACCTTAGGGTTAGAGTGTGTTTGGTTTGAGGGAAGGGGGAAAAAAATTGATCAAAAATTTAATGCAGTGGGGCCACGATTCTTTTATTCTTCATTAGACTTTTTCCCTACCCTCCTCTCTCCTCAACCCAAATAAAGCCTTAATGCCGGATGTGTTTCACAAAAAATAAATAAATAAAGTAAAGCTTTTTTTTTTGGCCTAGAATTAAAGTAAAGCTTAAACTTTGAAGCAAATGAATTATATGGACCCGTGTTGATGATTTGGATACAATATAGATAATGAGATGTTCTAATAATACACAATATCTTGAGAAAATCCCAAAAAGATACCACTTAAATTTTAAAATTTTAAATAAGTGATTTCTCAATAAAAAGAGTTGTCAATTATTTTATTATTTTTGTTAATCCCATTACTGTGGTTGTCAACAGAATTCTAAAGTTTAAATCGTTTTTTTCTGTTATTTTTCCTAATATCCTTACATCAAGAGATATTGGTAAAATATTTTGAATAGTGGAAGTGAAAATATAGAAGAGGGTAAAAGCAACAAAAAAAAAACCACAAAAACCATTCTATTTGGGAATTCTTATGTTAGATTATATGTAAATGCAACTAATACAACTTTAAATATATACGAAAGTTGAGGGACAAGCATATTTAGTTGTTTACTTTTTCTATTTGTACCTTAATACGAATATATTCCACGTTTAGGTTTCTTTGTAGGATTTGAGGGGCAATTGAGGCAAATTTTGCTGCACTTTTCATATCTATAACTAGATTCATACCATACGTTCATATAAGGCATAGCTTTTACTTGAGCACACAGAATTTTCAAGATATGCTGAATCCCTTACCAATATTTCATTGTGATTAATTGATGTTTGCATTTTGTAGTAATTTTCAGTTTTTTTGCTGGTTTTCTGGATAGCTTCATCGATCTGATTCATCTTCTTGTGGTAGGACATATTTTGCTGTGCTTAGATGCATGATGGATATATCATACTACACAAGAATAGTTTTGGATAAGATTGAGAAATTTGAACCAGAAAATGCCACAAAGATCATTGACTATCTCCTTTTAGATGACCTTGGAGGGCAGGGATTAGCTGAATTGGCTTCATGCTCTGACTATACGATAAGCCAAATCGCCTTTAAAGCGAAAACTAAGCTACAAGATTTGGCTGCTAGATCTTCCATACTTTCAAGCTCACCTCCTATTAACCCTCAAGTAGGTATACGACATTCGTCCATAATCTTCCAAAGAACAACAACTCCATCAAGCTTTCAGGTTCATCCCTCTAGATTTTTAGAGCTATTTTACTTCTAATTCTAATTTACTTCTCAATCTATCAAATGGCGATGAGCTCTTTGTTGTAGTGTATGTCTTTTTATAGATAAAATCAACGCTCTCATCATGTAAACTCTACATGTGGTGGTATAAGATTGTGACAAAAAATCATCTAAACTAATAACAAGTGGTTTTATTATAATTTTTTTATTTTTTATTTTCTAAACTAAAAGGTTGTTGAGCTCAAGTTCATATGAATTTAAAAAAGGTCTTTGAGCGAACTACCTTGAGTCCAACAATAATTGGATATGATGATATTATCAAATAGCCATTTCAAAAGAAACTTTTCAACATTAATTTGATTTTTTTTTAAATTAATAATCCTATAAAGTTTTAAGCAATCAAAATTAAAAAGACAGTAAAAAACAAATAGTTTTATATTTTAAAAACTGTTTTGATATAAGCTGTCAGTAAACTTATTTCACAAATAAAATTAAGATTTATAAAAATGATATTATGAATATACTGGGGGCTTAAAGGCAATGAGGAGAATGACATATAATAATATAAGAACTTGTAACAAAAAATAAGTTGGAAAAAAAAAGAGAATAGTTTCATAAAATGACTTATTGTTACCTCAATTCATATGAACTTTTTGACGTAATTTTTGTTGACGAATCATCATATTACCCTTGATTTAAAAAATCTCTCCCAGATTTCGGAAACAAAGGAATATTGTCATAATTTTTTCTTTTCCTAAAACACCTTACTTATTTTTCTTAATTCTCTTATTTCCTCTCCTCTTTGATTATTGTTGATGGAGCATCAATAGAGATAAATTAGAAAATGATTTATAAATATAAAAAATATGTCTTACATTTAGAATTAAGAGAAACTTTTCAAGTCCTCTTGAACCTTAAAAAAGACCAGTCTCAAAATAAACCAAACCTTTTAATTTTAACTAAAAACCCTGCCTAAAATGCTTCAGTTTGCATTTCATTATAGCCATCAACAGTATTTGTAATGGAATTTAATTCATGCTACTTGAAAATGCATACTCTCTTGTGTTATTGATACTCCCTGAAATGAGAAAATCACTTCTACATCTCAACTAAGGGAAATAATATCGAAAAGTCATCTTCAACAAATGAATATGGGGATTAACAAGTGTATCGGTTCCGGCCATTAACAACTTATAAGACTTGTGAATATATTATTTCCTTTATTTAGGATCTAAAAGTTGTTCTCCCTAATAAAATTTTACCAGTCTCTTTATAGGGTGTTAGATGATATGAAAAGGATCTCTGTCAAAGATTCATATATATATATATATATATATATAATAAGCTTTAGAAACAAAAATCTATAAACAAGCAATATTCTTAGAACTCATGAAAACAGATATTAAAGCGGGGTAAAGGGTTGAGATGAAATCAATTTTTTCACTTATTAGGGAAAATTCCTTTAAGGTCTTAGGAACCCAAAAAAAAAAAAAAAAAAAAAAAGTTAAGAAAGTCTCGAGAAAAGTCGATATTAAAAAAATCTCATTAACAACTTCTTTCGTAAGTGATTTACAACTTTATCTATAGGTTTTAACAACTCTTTGAGGCCTTTTTGACATCAAAATTTTCTATGGGATTGCATTTTTTTTTTTTTTTTTTTTTTTTTTTTTGATCTCTCGAGGACCTTAAAAGGATTTTTCCATGATAGTAATGCGGACAAATTACTCCAAATAAGTGAAACGCCTTAACATCACTTATATTTAAAATTGGGATCAATTTCTGAAAAAAAAAATAACTTTATATTATTTACTAGCAACTTTCTCAAAATATGTAAGTTATATTTGCCAACCTATATGTGACGTAAATATTGGAAACTCTTATCACTTAACCAAGTGTTTGGGAGGCTTGAATCTTTACTCTTGTGTACTATTTAACTACCTAATTAGAAGCAATATGCCCATTCTGAGACTCTTATTGCCGGAGGACACTCTCGTGCTTCACAAAAAAAGGAAAAAAAAAAAAAAAACATAGTAAAGCCTTTTTTGCCAGGAATTAAAGTAAACCTTAAACTTTGAAGCAAAGGAATTATATGGACTCGTGTTGATGATGTGGAAATTATATGGACAATGAGATGTTCTAATGATACATAATATCTCTTTACATTAAGAGATATGGATACAATATTTTGAAAATTGAAAATATAAAAGAGGATAAAAGTTAAAAAAAAAAAATCACAAAAAGCATTCTATTTGGGAATTATTATATTAGATTAGATGCAAATGCAACTAATACAGCTTTGAATATGCCGTAGGAAAAAATATTTAACTATTTACAAGCTGTTTACTTTTTGTATTTATACCTTATTGTTATGGACCGGCCCAAAGCCCAAGTCCGAGTGATGGACCAATTAAGGGCATAGCGGGACTGACACGTACCGAGCAATCCGGAAGGAGTCGATAGCGTAACTAATCCGATATATCCGCATCTACCAAGATTATAGGAAGATCCGGATCCAACCCACGTGATATAATCCCGAGATACTCACCCCAGATATCAGGAGCAGCCGGGATATCCGCCACCACAGCCTCTATAAATACAGAGGTCCACCATTAAGGTGCACACGTTCTAACTCACCCTATTTACATTCAGTCACACTGTGCACACACACCACCCTCTATATCGTGCACAGTGATCCCACGCTCCCCTGACTATCTACCCCATAGATACTCAGGCCGAGTCCAACTAACCAATATCAAAGCACCAGCCCTTGGCTGGACATCTGTGTTCTACACCAGAACATTGGCGCCGACCATGGGGACGTTAAACTTCGATCCGTGACCACCGATGGCTACCACCGAGCGCGTGTCGGAACCCTCGGCCTAGCCAACCACCATTTGGGCCCAGTCAGCGTCGTTCTCAGAGTCAACAACGGCAAAGCAAGACCCCGGAGGGTCACGTTTCTGACACAGCGTCATCCCCTCCCATATCCGAAAGAGCACCTGAGGCGACATCAAAGGAAACCCCGCTAGAGAACATTTCGGAGGGTCGTGCGTCAGACCCCACGACTTCCCCTCCTACGGTCCGCAAATCCTGAGAGGCGGTTACAAAAGAGATCCTGGATCCGACCCCCGATGTCCGCATCCTGCAGAAAACACAGGAGTCCATGCTCCAGAGGTTCGAGAACAAGGAAAAGCGGGATCACCTCCAGTACCAAGAAGATTTCAGGATTCTCGAGCAGATGATTGACGATCGATTCAAAAAGGTCCATAGCTTAGTTCAGAATGGAGTCTGGAACGACACTCGAAAAGGCAAAGAAAAGGTGATTGTACAGAGTAGCAGTTCGTCCGACAGTTCAGAATCGAGGTCGAATCGCAGGACCTGGAAAGGGACTAGCACAGGGCGAGAACGCCAATCGGCATCTGCGCAGAAGAAATTACGATTATCTCGGATCGTAGACGAGGAAGACCGAGGCTATAAGGAGGTTTGATTCGATGAACGAATCCGAGGAGGTACAGAAGACCGAGATGGTTATGAAGACCGAGATCTCGAGGAGGACCAATATTTGGATGAATACTGAGGTACCTAGAAATCACCCCGGTCACGTGGCTCACCGAGGGAATACCGGATGAAGTACCTAACGGGAGCTGGCGGAACCCCATTCTCTAAGGCCACGGCAGTCGCGCCTTATCCGAAGAATTTTGATTTAGCCGACCTTCCAAAGTACGACGGAACCCAAGACCCGCGCAACCACCTCGAGATATTTGAGAAGCTCATGTGGGTTCGGTCTATCCAGGGCCCGGTTATTCTAAGGCTCTTTGCGGCTACACTGACAGGATCGGCCCATAAGTTGTTGAGTTCTCTACCGAGCAACTCCGTACAGAATTTTGAAGACCTCGGACGCAAGTTTGAGTTGCACTTCGCCACCAGTAAAAAACAGCCAAAGTCTCAGTTCACATTGAGCAAGGTAAAACAGAGAAAGGATGAAACACTACAAAAGTACCTGGATCGGTTCAGAGATGTGGCAATGCAGGTACGCCCACTCTCCGAAGAAGTACACATGCACTGTCTCGTCGACGGTTTGAACCCAAACTCACGTCTGGTGAAAAACTTATGTAAGAGACGAGGCCGCACCTTGACCACCTTCTACACTCGGGTGAAGCAGTATTTGGATGTGGAACAGATGGAGATTGCCAACGCCGTCGAACCTGAGAGACGGAGGAATACGTCACCATACGATAAGGATCCAATGGACAAACACAAGACGAAATCCCGTACGCGTAGGCGGGATAACCGACCTAGAGGGGAAAAACCCGAGAGTAGAGCAAGATATGAGAACTACACCCCTACGAACGTCTCTCGAGCGCAATTATGGAAGGAGGTGGCTCGGGCGGAGTTGAAGAAGGTCGGGGAAACCAAAATCTCTCTCGGCCGGCCCACAACAGATCGGTCAAAGTTTTGTACCTTCCATGACGGTCGGGGCACACCACGGATGAATGCTATGAACTCCGGGATGCCATAGAAAGGTTTGTAAGAGAGGGAAAACTGCGCCAGTACGTGATCAAAACTCAAGGAAGAAGAAGTGGCAAACGGAGTCACGATGGCCGAAGTCGTAGCCCGGCTAGGGAACCAAGAGGTGAGGAGAAGAGACGGAAGTCGAACTTCGGGATGAATTCCCCGACCCTGATCTCTGCTGTCACGGAATCAGCGGCGGCTTTGGACCACCTCCCTTAACATTCATAAGGGAAGAGTTGGATGATGTGGTACCGAGACATCAAGATGGATTGTAATCACTGGAACCCTGGTAAATTGCCTAGTTAAAAGGATTTTTGTGGATGCAGGAAGCTCGGCCGACATCATTAGCTGGGACGCTTACAAAAGGATGCACTTAGACGCAGAAGATTTGAAGCCGTGCAAAACGACCCTCATAGGGTTCAACGGAGAATGCTCAATACCTAAAGGTTATATTGACCTAAGACTGACACTTGGCACGGGGGAGGCGTTTAAATCAGAGCGGGTAAGGTTCATAGTAGCCGACTTCCCTTCCTCCTACAATGTCATACTGGGCAGACCGACCATCCATTAATGGGACATGTTGGTGTCGACTAAGCATCAGAAGCTTAAGATGCTCAACAAAAAGAATCAGGTAGTAGTAGTATCCGGCGATCAAAAGGAATATCGGCAGTGCTATTTTCAGACTCTCTGAGATGGGAACGGAGGACCTTCATCTCCACCTCGGCTTAGTAAAGGGGAAAGTTCGGCTGATGCCGCAAAGCATAGGAAGCCCCAACGACCAGTGAATATGGTAGAGCTAGACCTTAGGGACAAGCCCGAGTTCCCACGCCCGGAGCCAGAAGGGGAACTCGACGACTTGGTCATAGGAAGGGATCTATCGAAGACTACCAAAATCGGCAGAGACTTGGAAGCCGAGTTGAAAGCCCAGTTGGTGAAATTCTTGAAGCAGAACCAGGATATATTTGTATGGACGGCATCCGAGATACCAGGGATCGACCCACATTTCGTTGCCATAGATTGGCCGTTCGGCCGGGGTCAGTGCTGGTTGCACAGAAGAAGAGGAACATAGCAGCCGATAGACAGAAGGCACTGGAGAAGCATGTGGCCGAGCTGTTGGAGGCCGGGTTCATCCGAGAGATTCAATACACCACTTAGCTCTCTAACGTCGTCATGGTGTTAAAGCCAAATGGTAAATGGAGGGTGTGCACGGACTACACCAACTTAAACAAAGCGTGCCCAAAAGATTCCTATCTGATGCCCAATATCGATCAGTTGGTGGACAACTCAGCCGGTTTCAGTTTTGTTGTCCTTCATGGACGCCTACTCCGGTTACAACCAAATAGCCATGCATCCCGAGGACCAGAGAGAAGGCGCCTTCATGACCGATAAGGCTAATTACCGCTACAACGTTATGCCCTTCGGCTTGAAAAACGCCGGAGCCACTTATCAGCGGATGATGAACACAGTTTTTGAAGACTAGATCGGACAGAACATAGAAGTCTACATCGACGACATGATTGTCAAATCCAAGAAGCCAGAAGACCATATCAGAGACCTGGAGCAAACATTTGAGAAATTGAGGAGGCAGGATAAGGTGAACCCTAGGCCAAATGCGCTTTTGGGGTTCCGTCCGGGAAATTCTTGGGGTTCATGTTGACCCACCGCGGAATCAAGGCCAATCTAGACAAATGCAGGGCCATGCTAGATATGTAGGCCCCCAGGATAAAGAAAGAGGTCGAACAATTAACGGGACGACTCGTCGCCCTAACTAGATTCTTGCCGAAGTCGGTGGAGAAGGCACTGCCATTTTTCAAACTGTTGAAAAAGGAAACCCAAGAAGGGTGGAACTCGGACTGCGAAGCCGCGTTCGAAAAGATCAAGCAATGTCTGGCCACACCCCTAGTCCTAACAAAGCCGGAGCCAGGCGAGACATTATTTTTATACTTGTCCATGGGAGAAGAGGCCGTAAGCTCCGCCTTGGTAAGAGACACCGAGGCCGGGCAAGCACCGATTTACTTCGTAAGTAGGGCACTGCAAAGCTCGGAACGCCGGTATCAGAAGCTGGAAAAGATGGCGTTCGCCTTTCGACGACCGCAAGAAGAAGCTCGCGACCGTACTTCCAGGGATATCATATAGTCGTCTAAACTAGTCAACCAATCCGCCAGGTATTACACAAGCCAGACCTTGCCGGGAGAATGACCAGCTGGGCAATTGAATTATTCAAGTTCGACATCGCTTTCGAAGCCCGACATGCAATCAAATCACAAGCACTGGCCGACTTCGTTATGGAGCTCACCCCGGCGTAGGCAACCAACGATATATGGAAGGTATACGTCGATGGCTCATCCAACGCGAAGGGCAGCGTAACAGGAATCATAGTCGAGAGCCTGGAGGGTGTAGCAGTGGAACACTCCCTCCAGCTGAAGTTCCCGACTTCAAACAACCAGGCCGAGTACGAAGCTCTCATTGCCGGACTGATACAAGCCAAGGAGAATGGAGCTCAGTAGGTCAAGGTTTTCACCGACTCCCAACTCGTAGCCGCACAGATTGAGGGTACCTACCAGACGAAAGGCCCCTTTTTGGCCAAGTCTCTCAACAAAGCCAAGGAAATCATGGCCGAGTTCCAGGAGGTGGTCGTCGCACATATCCCAAGAGAAGAAAACGCTAGGGCGGATATCCTATCGAAACTGGCAAGCACGAAAGGTGCCAAAAATCATAGAACAGTGATCCAGCAGAACTTGTCCGAGCCGAGTTGTGTCATGGCAATCTCGGCCGTGACAGATTGGAGGAAGCCGATTGAAGATTATCTGGAAAGGGGTATTATTCCAACCAATCCGACCGAGGCAAAGAAGTTAATACGCGAGGCCGCTATCAACACCATGGTCGACGATCAACTGTATCGTAAGGGCCTACACTCCCCAATGCTCCGATGTTTGGACGAAACAGAAGCCAAATACGTGCTGGCCGAAATACATGAAGGAATCAACGGCCATCACATGGGGGCAAAGTACTCGCTAGGAAAGCTCTTCGCGCCGGCTACTACTGGCCGACCATGGCAGAAGACGCCAGAGAAGCCGTCAGGAGATGCGACAGTTGTCAGAAGCATGCCAAGATCATTTGGCCCCGCCAACGAGTTGAAAGGCATCTCGGCCCGTGGCCCTTCTACAATTAGGGAATGGATATTCTCGGACCGTTCAAACCAGCGCCCGGACAACTCAGGTGGCTCATCGTCACAGTAGACTATTTTACTAAGTGGATCGAAGCCGACACTTTGGCTGGACATGTGACAACTTGCCCTTATCTCGGTTACAATTTACTAGTCCAACAAAAAAGGCTGGACCGCGGTAGTGCGGTTAGTTAACACCCCAAGAGGTTAAACGTACAACCTCGCCGACATTCCCGTAACTTAAGTTCGGTCGAGCATATAGACCGTATCCACTACGGTCGATGAATTGTTAACTACGCATAATGGTCGAGCATTTAGATCTACTACGATCGATGAAGTCCTAAGCCGCGTGGGATTCATAAAATAACAACGCAATTAAATATAAACTTAATTGTAAAATCGAGTAAGAAATCGGCACAGACGCTGGCGAGACTTAATACAATGTCAAAATTGGGCACAGGTGCCCCAGGAATTGAAGACACGAAAAAACATGGACGGACCGAGCACTTAGGCGACGGACAGACTGAGACCTCCTGCTGGAGGAACACCTTGGGAAGACCTCTTCCTCACCCTAGCTCGGGGGAACAGCATCATCTGATGGTGCCACCTCCTCAGTCCGAGGAGCCTCGGCATCTCCTGACCCGGCTTCGGTGTGTAGGCTGTCACCGTCCCCTCGCACCTCATCAGCCCGCTCTCCTAGCTCATCTTCATCAATAGACACGGATTCAACCCCGGGAGTAGGAGGAGCTGGAAAGAACACGCCGCCCTTAACGTAAGCTCGGTAATGATAGCCGTTAAGGTTCAGGGGCGTCTTCGGGTTTAGAACCTGGGTCTGAGCCAACGCCATTTTAAAGCACTCCTCGGCTGTCTCATGGAGCGATTCGAGGGAGTCCAGATGGGCCTGTCGCTCCGCAGCAAAAGCCTCTTTGGTAGAGCCCAATTCGGTGGCGGATCATCGTGCATTGTTGGACGGTCTTCACCGTATCCAGGCTTTCACCCAGAGCCCTTTGAAGGCGGTGGCATTCTGAGGTCATTTGGTCCAATGCGTCCTTAGAGATCAGCAGCTCCTCGGTCGCTTTCCCAGCCGAAGCTTTGGCCACAACAAAATCCTCTTCCAGGGCCTTCACCTATCCGGCCGAGCCCAGCGGACGAAGCCTCGTCCTCCGTGGCCTTGACCTTGGCCGAGGCCTCTTCTTGGGCAAGCTTCAGACGACGGTTCTCGACCTCGGCCACTACGTACTTCTCTTTTAGGAGGACCAGCGCTTGGTGAAGGCCAAGGGACTTACAGAGATACCTTTGAGCCTCTTGGATTGTATTGTTGTCCACGGAGGACAAAGGAACGCCATTCATGAATCGGCCGGGTAGAAGGAAAGCGACGCTGAGCTCTTCTGTCACCCCTCTTTCCCATGCAAGCCCCCAGGAATTAGAGGACTAATGGAGGGACCGACTGAGGTCCGGAGCGGAGGAGCGGCAACTATTTCGGCAGCAAATTCAACAGCTACCTGGGAAGCGGATGCAGTAGCCCCTTTGCCCTGCGAGTTTACCACGGCTGACGCCGGGGAGGACCCAGCGGGGGCAAGGGATTCGGGCACAGCTTGCACAGGAGGCGGCAAGGCCGAAGTAGGTGTGGAACGAACAGAGCCTGAAGTATCTGAGGTTTTGGTTTTCTTAGTTCTCGATGACCCTGGCACAGTTTTTGCTTTCTCCGTCGCGGCATCCGAGGCGGCGCGTTTCCGAGTTGCTGCAGGCACCGTCGGATTCACGTGTGACAGGTAGCTGGGAAGTTCTGCCATGTCTTGAGCTGCAAGACAGGTTAAAAAGAAGTTGTAAGATACATACCGAATGACCAACTCAGAGATAAAGCAAGTTACAGAATCAGTAGCAAACATGGAACCATACAATTAGAGGGTTTCGGCTTAGACCCGACCCCGGTAATAAAAAAGGAGACACTTTGGACCCCATATTTATTCACAAAAGCGGTCAACCGAGGTATGGAGAGGGCGTCTTCAGGTGGGAGATCCTCGGTCTGGAGTTGATACGACGAGGAATTCACGTTGTAATGGGAGTCATTCCAGTAAAGAGGAAACCGCCATTCCACACCCTCTCCCTCGCCCCTTTCAAAAACCAGGGGCTTTCTTGTCCGTGCATCGCTTCGACTTTAAAGAAAGCCGTTTTAAAATGCTTAAAGGAGTCGAAAATGCGGTCATCAATTTCCTATCCGGTCAAGACGAAGGGAAACCAACCCCTTGAGTTTCTCACTCTCTTTGGATGACTGGGAAGTAAAAGGGCAAAAATAGTAAAGAAATAAAGAGGTAGTGCAAGGAATGGGAATAGGAAAAGAGGAGCACAGACGCTCGAAGGCCACCAAATAGGCCCATCCGTTCAGATGGAGCTGAGACGGCGCCAGGCGCAAAGCCGTCAGGGCCAAAATTTGAAACTCGGTAAAGGGAAAGTGAACCTTAACCCGAGTTAGACACTCTCGATAGAAGAAGAAAAAGTTGGTGCGTCCCACCACCCGAGTAGAGCATATAGGCTCGCCATCGTCCAGAGGACTGACACAACACCCTTCCATCTCGGGAATTTTAAGTCGATCAATATCGGCCGTGACATCGATGACCGCATCTTCAAAACCTTGTGAGACACCCGGTCATATCGCTCTACTGCGGCGCCTCGGGAGGACTAGAAGAGTCCGACTCGCCGCTTTTTAGACCGGGCACATGACGGAAAGGAGGCCGAGGCCATTTACCTAAAAAAAGAATACAAATGCTAGGATCAGCAAGAGTAAAAAAATACCTGACTGAAGCATATCGGCATGCGGTAAAACAAGCGGACTCGAAGGACGAAGACCGCCCCGCACAACGCAGCGGATTAAAAATTTCTACGAATCCGTCCCGAGGATCACTCAGGTGCGTTTAAACCAAGACTAGGGAATCCGGATATTACCTTTGGAGAATTCGTCCGCGTCTCGTTCTTCCTTGAACAGGTGGGCTACCTCCTCGATCAGCAGAAGACGACTCTTAGAATCCTCTTCCTCTACTGGTATCCACACGAACAATCCTCGTACACGGCTACGGCAGCGTGCTAGCGCCTCTTGTGCGTCTCTCTCAATTTTCACTCTAGGGTTTCTCGCGGCTTTTCGTAATACGCTCGATCGAAAGTCCCGTAGGTTTTCTAAAACATTCGTTCGTATTTTAATGCAAAATTAATCGTATTAATTTTTAAATTCAAACTTTAGATCTGGATTAAATATATATTAATTAAATCTATCCAATAGATCTAATATAATAATATTTATTTAATCGAATTAAAAGCCAGATCTGAAATTTTGAATTCGAATCTGGATTAAAAAATAATTAATTAAATCTATCTCGATAGATTTAATCCAACCTATTTATTTAATCCAAATTTAAAAGCCTTCGATTTAATTTATCTCAATAAATTAAATCCGAGAAATGATATCTATCTATTTAATTAAATCGAGATACTAATATCTCAATTTAAATTAAATAGACAATAATATCTTTATTCAAAAATTAAATGAGATACAATATCTCTATTTGTTTTAGATATTTAATTTATCAAATAAATTAAATATAAAACAAATAATATAATAATAATATTTTAATCTCAATTAAATAATATCATTATATTATTTTCGAATTTAAATATATATATATATATATATTTTGATTAAATTCAAGATTCGTTAATCTCGCATTAATCGAGATTCAATGAACCCGGACACTTTTACCCGTGTTGGATTATTCTTGTGTGCGACCCGTTGTGCCCATATGAGATTGGCGGTGGGCCAAGATCGTATCGCCCACAAATCGCAAGCGGCTCTAGCAAGACATTGCGACTACCCAATTCACATGGGGATCGATAACACGATAAACCTATCGTACAACCATGTCACGTCCCCTTTGTCACGCGATAATTTGGTCAAGGATGAGGCATGGATAATGTCAACTTCCTTTTCTTGACCACTACTTTCTCGATTTTCGAGTAGTCTAATAAGTGAAATGGAAACTCCTTTCCATCACAAGACGGCCGTACATTTCTTAGACTCACTCATCGAGGGGCCCAAAGATATCTCTACAAATGTGAGGGACAAATTCCATCTTGACCATTCACATCCCTCCGCATGAAAACCACCGATCCCGATCCTAGCCTTTATCATCACCCTAGGTCAAAGGTGACTTTTGACTAGGTCAAGGTCGATGACTCATCATGTAGGAATCCATGATGATCTCAGTCATGGGCGTCGTGACGCGGTTATACATGAGATAAGCTTAGGACTAGATCCATGCAGCTTTCTCATAGTGGGTCGGTCTAGCACCTTGTACTCTTACAAGTGCCCATAACTTTGATTCGTATCTCCATACCTCATCAAAGTCATACTGGTCTTATCTCATCTTCGCTCCCACGTAGATGACCGACCAGGGACATTTAGGATATCATCTTTAAGATATATCCAGGGATTAGTTATCACTGTAAACATGCGAATGAAGTGATAACTCAATTTGAGAACAATGACTTGCCCTAGGGCATAATTTCCAACACCCGAAGAGGGAGTAGGGGGCGTCAAATGACGGCAAGAACCTAAGATGGAGGAAGCCCAGGAGTCTTCGCCTTGGGCAATAAGGAAAGAGCTTTCGGCGAGACAGTCCCAGCATGGGCCGAGATACCCCAGAGGATGAGCATCTGTATTCCGAGCTGAGGGAGAAGCATAGAAATTGACCGGTTGAGCTAGTAACGCGTCGGCCTCGGCTCGACCCCGGTACTCAGACCCGCCCGGTCTAACCTAACGCCGGGAGCGTGTGTCGTGCCTAGCGCGAGCCATTGTCGGATGAGGCGCCTGAGCAACAGTAGGTCGGGACCCAGATGTACTCCGTCGACCAGATCCTCCTCTCAACATGATAGCCGACCTTTCATCCTCTGGAAGTTCCTTACCAAGAATCCAATAGCTGGCACGGGGAAAACGGGTACGCAAGACTTCCTCCTCCTTAAGGGTTAATGGTGTGTTTGACGAGGGTAAGCGATTACTCTTGGCCATTTCGAAAGAACAGGAACCTAGAAAGGAACGAAAGGGTACATGAAGAAGGGGAAATAAGGGGAAGGATTGACGAAGATATGGTGGGGGGTACAAGGCAGATAAAAGGGAGTTTTGATCTTAGAAACAAAATCGATCTTAGAAATGAAATCAGAAGCTACCCAGAAAATCGCGACAGTGAGAACTAACCGGAAAAACATATAAAAACTAGTAATGGATAACCAGATGAAGTAAAAGCTAAGAATATACCGAACGAGACGAAGTTTGGGAAACGCGATTGCGAAAGTGGAGAAAATGGAGGAGAGCGGAAAAACCTAGAGTTGAAGAAGTGGTAAAATGAAGGAAATGGAGGAAGTATGAATACTTTTTACTCATGGATTGCCGAAGCGTCGGGGTCAGAATCGTCTTTTCACCCTGATCCAGAAGGTGGCGAATCGCGCGTACGGGGAGCATTAATTGCGCACGAAGATCGGTGCGTGGAATGGCGTAGCGGTTGCAGACTCTCACCAATGCGGAATAGCCAGGTGTCAGGGGGCAATGATGGCGAAGGTAAAAGGTCCTTCACCTTGAGGTAGACCGAAGCCGTCAGTAACTAGTTCGGACAGCCGATACGTCCTCGGCCCCGATAACGTACCACCCCAGCACGCGGGCCCGAAAAGAGGCTGCTCAGACCATAGAGTGTTCACTCCAGATTCTTATACGGGTAACCGGGTCCGGACATCAAAGCCGACTAGGGGCAAATTACATCTCGACACCTCGGAACACCCGACCTACCGAGCTGGGGGCAACTATTACGGACCGGCCCAAAGCCCAAGTCCGAGTGATGGACCAATTAAGGGCATAGCCAGGACTGACGTATCGAGCAATCCGGAAGGAGTCGATAGCGTAACTAATCCGATATATCCGCATCTACCAAGATTATAGGAAGATCCGGATCCAACCCACGTGATATAATCCCAAGATACTCGCCCCAGATATCAGGAGCAGCCGGGATATCCGCCACCACACCTCTATAAATACAGAGGTCCATCATTAAGGTGCACACGTTCTAACTCACCCTATTTACATTCAGTCACACTGTGCACACACACCACCCCTCTATATCGTGCACAGTGATCCCACGCTCCCAGGACTATCTACCCCATAGATACGCAGGCCGAGTCCAACGATCCAATATCAAAGCACCAACCCTTGGCTGGACATCTGTATTCTACACCAGAACACTTATATACTAATATATTCCATGTTTAGGATTTTATAGTTTAATGGATTACAATCTCTATTCCTATTAGGATGATAAACTTACGAGTTGGAATTGGAGTTGAGAAAGGCCAAATAAGACACCATAGTATAAGGAAATGGTAACTCGGTTTGTACACAAGATCCCTCACTTCCTCTAAGGAGGCCGTGTCAGTTTCATAGGATTTTCTCTAACAAACAAAGTTGAGAGGAGGACGAAGACAACCAAGGACAAGTAGGTAGTTAGACGACAAATATAACAGATTTTTCCTGGTAATATAATGGAATTTTGCTTTCATAATTTCATCTTTTTCCTGTTTTCATTGTTACTTATAGCCAATCAACCTTAGAGGTTTGGTTTTAAGATTCCAAAGACATGAGAGAACATTTTGACAGTGACCTACGATATTTATAGCAACCTCTTTTATAGTTGATCACCTCAGATGAAATTTTTCATAGTGCTGTTTGAATCATTAGATTAATTGTACAAGAACACTGAAAGCGATGACTTTGGATGGATAATTAGACACTTTTTTTTTTTTTTTTTTTTTTTTAATTTGTTTGAATCTTAATTCCACCACCAATTCTAATCTCATTAATTCACACCCCATCAAAATTTAATTAGACATGCCTTTTTATAAGTAAAATATTCATATTCAAACTTTATATGTGGCTATGAGATCATGACAAGTGATCATCTAAAGTAATCACAAAGGTTGTTATTATATATGTTTTTAATTTTAGATTCCTATGATATTATTCAATTTTTTATTTTTTTAATTCAGCATAAATTTAGTTTAATATATTTTTTTAGTATTTTTTGTCTACTTCATTAAAGATATTTTATAATATAATTAATCTCATAGAATTTAAGCAACTTAACTATTGCATGTATTATCAATAATATTCGATAAGCGGTAACCTCGAAGGAAAACTCTTAATCAAATAAAGAAATAATATTTGATAAGCAGTACATAAATGTTTTTAAAAGCTAATGTTTTAATATATTTTAATGCTTTTTATACAAGGGAATTAAAACAAAACTACTCTATAATACGAAAAATAGAAAAACGTAAATCATCAAGAGGGCAAGATGCAATCCTGGAGGGAGTGACAATGCTTGCTTCGCGATATATTTTAATACCTATATTAAAGTATTAATTTAATTTTCAAAACTTATTTCAATAATTTTTAATTATAGAAATAAATCAAAACCCTTAATATCAAAATATTAGTTAAAACATAGAATAATATTTTTACCATTATACCCTCATATGTTAGTTTATAATTTTTATTCATGTTATATCAATTAATTTAATCCTTGATTAAAACTAATATAAGAATATCATTTTATTTATAATTAATATAATGATACATTTTAAAAATGTTATAATATATTTTTAATTATATTAATATATTTTAATTATAATAATATTATTATAGTAGTTTATTTTTATCTGTAATAATATAATTTTTATTTACAATAATATTTACCTAATTTTATAATCATAATAATATTTTTTTATCATGGAAATTAATTAAATAATATAAAATTTATGAGCATAAAGATGTTAAAATATTTGGCTCCCTTCCCAAAATCTCCGATTCAAGGGAGAACCAAAATGGGATGGGAGAAATAAAATTGTTTCCTAAAATGGCTTATTTTTACCACAGTTTATATGAACTTTCTGACATAAATTATTGGTGTAGATGGAAATACAACTAATACATAATTCTAAGTATGTTATACAGAAAAATATTTAACAACTTATCATAATTCGGTCATATATGCCTTCTTAATTGCATGTTTAAAACATGTGTTTGTATTTATTCATTATATACCCATATTTACAATGTTGGTAGTGTTTCATCTTCCTGAGTTTCTCCTTCTCTCTCACGTTTTGTAGCTATTTGCAGCTTATAGTGTTTATATATTGAAACAGGGTTAGCTAAACAAGGAAACAGACCCGGTTACAATTAAAGTCATTTGTTACAAAAGCCAAGCATCATAATTCAAGAGAACTGAATTACAAGTTAGAATTCCACGAAGAAACAATTAAAAGAGACTGATCATGTAAGTTATATAAAATTATACAGAAAATTTGACCTTTGAAGTCCATTTCTTCACTGTCTGATGCGATCAACCAGGAATTCTACATCTGAAAATCCACAATTGTCGACTTGGCTGATATCGTCTTCGTCCTCCATCGGAGCAGGAAGGTTAAGATCTATGAAATTTCCAACCTGTTTAGTGGAAGCTCGAGTGGGTAGTAATGTCTACGAACCAGTGAGATGGGTCCTCTTATGTCCCGCAAGAGCTTGACCTGAAGCAAACACTCTGAAACAGACTGGAGCATTCCACAGATCAACTATGGTCAAGTGGGGGACAATCTACCGTGGCCATTGAAATCGGTGGAGCTCATCAAATCTCTCAAAGCCAAAAGCGTCAAAATCTAAGATGCAAACTCAGGAATCCTCAAATATTTTTAAATTTTTGGTATGGCCCCCCTTATCTCTAAGAAGCTCTATCTCTGACTGCATGGTTACCTAAATTGATATGTTTCGACAATGACCTTCAATGGTTACACTGAGTTCAAGTATGTAGTTGTCCTTACTATGTTTTTAACTTCTTTTATTTATGGTACAGTTAGATTTGCACTGAGCATCATAAAGTGTCCAATATCAAACTAATCTAATATAAAATTCAACGATGCATTTAAAGATTATTTTATACCATATGAATATTAAAATTTGGATCCCAATTTTGCTTCTAATTCTAATTTACTTTTCAATCTATCAAAGGGCAATGAGCTCTTTGTTATACTGATATGTCTTTTTATAGATAAAATCAAAGCTCTCATCATGTAAACTCTACATGTGGCGCTATAAGATTGTGACAAAAAATCATCTAAATTAATGACAAGTGGTTTTATTATATTTTCTTTTTAATTTTAATTTTTTAAACAAAAAGGTTGTTGCGTTCGAGTTGATATGAAGGTAAAAAATGTTACCTTGAGCCCAATAGTAATTGGATATGATGACCTTATCAAATAGCCATTTCAAAAGCTTTTCAAGATTAATATGTTTTGTTTTAATTAAAATCCTATAAAGTTTTAAACAATCAAAATTAAAAAGACAATAAAAAATAGTTTTATATTTTAAAACTGTTTTGATATAAGCCCTCAGTAAACTTATTTCACAAATAAAAAATGTATATTATGGGCTTAAAAGCAATGAGGAGAATGACATATAATAATATAAGAACTTGAACAACATGGTTTCATAAGTTGGAGGGGAAAAAAGAGAATAGTTTGATAAAGTGACTTATTTTTACCACAATTTATATGAACTTTTTGAAATAATTTTTTGTTGACAAATAATCATATTACCCATGATTTAAAAAATCTCTCCCAGATTTCGGTAACAAAGGCATATAGGTATACCGTTTTAGATAGATCTTGCCCACTCTGATTTCCCAATTCTGCACTACTATATAATTCTAAAAAGACATATTTATTGAATTTAATTAAATTAAGGAAGTTAGTTAATATGATATTCATGTCTAAAATACTCTAGTCATTTTTCTTAATTCTCTTATTCTCACTCCTCCTTGATTAGAAAATAATTTATAAATATAAAAAATATATCTTATATTTCGAATTAAGACAAACTTTTCACGTCCTCTTGGACCTTAAAAGAGATCCGTCTCAAAATAAACCAAACTTAAACCACACCTTTTAATTTTAACTAAAAACCCAACCTAAAATGCTTCAGAAATTCAAAAACTAAAAAATACCCCTTCTTTGCATTCATTATAGCCATCTAACAATATCTGTAATGGAATTTACCTCATCCTACTTGAAAACGCATACACTCCAGTGTTATTGATAATTCATAAAATGAGAGAATGATTTTAAGGTTCCAACTAAGAAAAATAATATCAGAAAAGTCCTCATTGACAAGTGAACATGGGGATTAACAACTCATATTATTAGTTGGGACTTAAAAATCATTCTCCTTAATAAAATTTAACAAGTCTTTCTTTAGGGTGGTAGATAATATAAAAAGGATATATGTTAAGATTCATGAATATATATATATATATATATATATATATAAAGCTTTTGAAACAAAAATCTATAAACAAGCAATATTCATAGAACTCATGAAAACAGATATTAAATCGGGGTAAAGGGTTGATATGAAATCAATTTTTTCACTGAATTTAATATGATTCAAACACAGAATTCCCAAGGTCCAAAATGTCACTAGTGCAAAAAAGGCTTTTAAGACCGGATAAAAAAAGCATCGTAGGACCGGACCCGCGACCGGTCTTGTTCCAGCCGGTATTAAAAGTCTACATTTAAGACCGAACTACGACCGGTCTTAAAGAAAATATTTTAGACTGGACATTTAAAACATTTGGTCTTAAAAGTCGTACTAAAATAAACCTGAAATACTTTTTGTTCGGTCCTAAAACTCAACTTTTAAGACCGGCTAATAATTAGGCCGCTCTTAAAAGATAGAATTTTAAGATCGGACAAAAATAAATACGGTCTTAAACTTAGCAGCTTCTAAGACCTGACTAATTATACGCGGTCTTAAAAGATTGACTTTCAAGACTGGATGATAAATAAATGCGGTCTTAAAAATTTTATTTTAGACCGCATGTATAAATTTACCGGTCTTAAAAAGACCGACTTTTAAGACCGGACGTTTACTATGAAATGTGACCTTTAAGACCGGACATATAATACATCCGGTCTTAAAAACTCACCATTTAAGACCGGCGCATTTATTTGTAGTGTAAATTTTCCTGAATTTTTTCCTATTCTGTTCTTCCGATTGTATTACACACAAATCCACCACCCAATCCAAAGACATAAAAGTCGATACTTTAAGCGTAAGCTATGAACAATTATTTGAATAAATTGAATTGGAAAAAGAATACAAATATTATTCACCATGAGTTATTTGGCTTGTTAATTAATGTTTATACTATGACTACAACACCCAAATTAATTTATACAATAAGATAACTTACTTACAAGTACAATAAGTTACAAATACAACACACATGCCCAAAATAATATTCACCATGCCTTCATCTGATTCCCACCCAACAAAGTAACATCCTCTTTTATAACATGCCCCTTTGGATCGGATCCGCCACAAAAATAAAACAAGAACAAACTTCATAGTCAGTGACATTGTTTATGAACATAGAAGGAATATAATATAGTTAAAACCTTAAAGTTTTCAAAGAAATCTGCATATGAATATTACCTTATGAATTGACTCTTTTATAAAGTGATATCTTCCCATATCCCTTCTTAACGATCACTTCTTATGCCGGGTTCATTATCTGCTTCATCTTCTTTGTTTATGTCCGGTAGACCCCTTGAAAAAGGAGCACTCTCGGGAATACCATAATTCGAATTCATTTCCTCATCAATATCAATGACCCTCTTTCCTTGGAGAGCTACGAGACCACATTTTATTTTTTTGATCGGTGATATAGTACACTTATTTTGCACCGGTCCGCCATAATAAAAGGTTCATCTCCAAAACTTCTACCATGGACATCGACTAATGTAAATCCTAGCCGATCGATCCGAACACCATTATTGACATTGACCCACTTGCATTTGAAAATGGGAAATCTAATTTTCACATAGTCCACCTCCCAAATCTCTTCAATAACCCCATAATATGGCATGACCGCCAATAAAGGGCTCTTATCTTTCGAATCGGAGAAGTGCATAGATTCAGCCTCTAACATAACACCACCTTTCCGGATCGTGCTCATATCATCTAGGGACTTCGTGTAAAATATATAACCATTGATCACATACGAATTCCAACTTATGACATCAACCTCGGGACCACGTGCTAACTATTTGATTGTATCAGAAACACATTCCTCTCCCTCGACCTTTTGTTTGAACCAGTTTGCAAAAGTTACGTTATGCTCCCTAATCAACCTTTGTTCGGTCATTCGATGATTTTCTTTCCTTACGGCTTCTTTATGTTCGGCTATCTTTCGGCTTGAACTTCATCAATATTATTCAAGATGTATAAGTGGACTTGTGACAATTCATCAGGATCCACACTCTTTACGGAAGCCCCTCGTCTACCCCCTTCAGCATGCTAACGTTTTGGAAGCCCAATATGTCTTACTTTGGCCAAATAATTTTGACAAAATTCCATGGCTTCTTGAGAAACATATTTACGAACAATAGATGCTTCCGCCGGTATGCGTTCTTCACATACCCTTTTAGGAATTTCGTAGATCTTTCAATTGGGTACATCCACTGTAAATGGATAGGGCCGCACAACTTTATCTCCCTCATTAGATGAACAATTAGATGAACCATGATGTCAAAAAATTTAGGAACAAAAAGCTTCTCAAGGTGGCACAAGATAAGATATCCTTCATTCTCCAATTCATCCAACTTTTCAATCTCGAAAACTTTACTACAAAGCGCATTGAAGAAGACACAAAGTCTAGTCAAAACGACCCGAAGATCATATTCGGCGATGCCTCGAATAGCTATTGGGAGTATTTGTTGCATCAAGACATGACAATCATGAGACTTTTGGCCTACTAATTTCAAGTCCTTCATCGATACAAGCCTCTTCAAATTTGAAGAATACCCGTGGGAACTTTTGTGCCATGTAAACACTCACAAAAACTTCGTTTCTCATCCTTAGACAAAGTATGAGAAGCCGGGGACAATAAGTTCCTTTCCCATCGGCCTTGGATGTAACTCTTCGCGTATTCCCATTGCTATTAGATCCAATCTTGCCTTCACACCATCCTTGGAACTACCTTGTATATTGAGAAGCGTCGACAATACTATCACATATGTTTTTCTCCACATGCATGACATCAATACTGTGTCTCACATCAAGATTGCGCCAATATGGAAGATCGAAGAATACAAATCTCTTTTTCCATATATTTGTTTCTTTTCTAGTCTTTGCAGTCTTACCGAAGACGACATTGATATTTTTCACCTTTCCATAAACTTGCTCCCAGTCAATGCCACCGGAGCATCTTCATACTCTTGGCCACCAAAAAGGCTTTCTTTAATCGACGATATGGGTGGCCCCGTCTAAGAAATCTCCTATGTCCAAGATAAACCGTCTTTCTTCCATGTTGAAGTTGATGGTAGCGAGTGTCTTCTTCACAAACCGGACATGCTTTATGGCCTTTTACACTATACCCTGACAAGTTCCCATATGATGGGAAGTCGTTTATAATATAAAATATCATGGCTCGCATTTTAAACACCTCCTTCTTGAAAGAGTAAAAAACATCGACACCTTCTCGCCCACAACTCCTTCAAGTCTTCGATCAAGGGTGAAGGTAAACATCAATGTCATTTTGGGTTGTTTTGGTCCCGAAATCAACATAGACGGCATGATGTACTTTCGTTTCATGCATAACATTGGAGATAAGTTGTAAATAATCGGTTGTACAGGCCATGAACTATGTATCTTTGCTAAGGCTTCCATATGGATTCATGCCATCCGTGCTAAGGGCAAGCCTAAGGTTCCTAGGTTCTTCGTCGAAGTTCGGAAATAATTGATCAATTTTCTTCCATTGAGAAGAATCATTTGGATGTCGAAGCTTTCCATCGAAATCCTCTCATCTGCATGTCACCTCAAATTTTTTGCATCATTTTCATTCGCAAACAACTGCTTGAACCTTGGTATGATTGGAAGATACCACAACACTTTTACAGGCCCCTTATTTGACTTGTACCTTGGGGTTTCACATATCGGACAATTCTGCTTCTCTTCAAACTCTTTTCTATACAATACGCACATGCATGGATCCTTTTGTACTCCATCCCCAGTGGACAAAGTATTTTCTTAGCATCATAGTATCGATGCGGCAACACATTATCATCCTGAAAGATGTCCTTAAAAGCCTCAAGCATTTCAGAAAAACTCTTGTCGTTCCATCCATGACGTGCCTTCAAGCTTACCAATTTCAATACAGCGTTCAACAATTGGTATTTTTTACACCCACGGTATAGAGGGGTCTCTGCATAACTGCACATATTATCATATGCATGTGATTGATGAAAAGCCTCTTCTCCTACATCACGGATAATGTCCTCTATGCGATCATCCATATCCGTGTCATTATCATCAAAGGCCACTTCCCCATGTTGAGACCCACTTGGTATTTTTTTCACCATGCCATACCCATACTGTATAAGTCTTACAAAATCCTTCACAACTTAAATGTGTGTGTATAACATCAACAGTTAGTCGCCTGTCATTCAGACATTTTACACAAGAGCAATAAAACTTCCCACTATCATCATGGGCATTTTGTTTAGCAAATTCAATAAAGTCCCTCACCCCATTCTGATATTCAACACTCGTCCGTAAAGCATTTATCCAACTGTGGTCCATAGTAGTATTCCTATAGACGGAAAGATTTAACATATACATAATCCGAAAAAAGGCAGAGACTTGAATATAAAATAAGCCAACTCCAAATGCATATTTATGCTCAATGTCGGTTATGCATGTCTTTTTTTTTTTTTGGTTTTACGGAGAAACTTGCCCATTAAATACATAACGAAGAATCACTTTTGGTCATAAATGTATCACAGTGAATCCAAGAAGCAAAATAAATACATGACGAGGAAATTAAATGCATCGCATGAAGGTCTTGTGGACTCACTGTACCATATAAATTCAAATGCGTTTCTTGAGTCTTTCTTCTCCCGCCACGAACGTTGATGTTGCGAAAAGCAAGAGTAACCTAAAAAATTTCTTGGTCAGTTGGGTAGGTCTAAAAGTGCAAATATAATCTTCAAAATACAATATTCATTAACAACGAGAGAAACCCACAATAACATTTCATCGATTTCGTTCAACCCATGAAAACCCCGAGAACCATTAGAAGGAAAATCATAAAGTTATATAACTGAAACACCTCGTGCAACTTGGTCTATAGACGTTTAGCTAAGGAACCAGAGAGTTAATATCAAGAGAGGAACGCGAAGCAGCGACGACGCAACACACACTGGAGAAAGAACCTGTGTAATCACTTTCGGTGCGACAAGAGAAGTTCTGAGAGGGAAATTTAATTTTCCCCGTGAAAGTGACATGTCTTAATATTTTAGATTTTATTAAGACCGGTTAATTATACAGTATATGGTCCTAAATATATAATTCTATTAATAAATTTTTAAGACCGGAGGTTAACAATACTGCGGTCCTAAATTTTAGTATTCATTTAATTTTAAGGCCGGAGATTTATAAAGCGTCCGGTCCTAAAAGTCAAATATTTATTAACTGATTTTTAAGACCAGCGGTTAAGAATACTCCGGTCCTAACTTTCAGTATTCATTTAATTTTAAGACCAGCGGTTATAAGAACTACGGTCCTAAAAGTATTTCGTTTATTAATTAACCAAAAAAAAAAAGAAGAGGTTTGCATTTGGCGAGCGCAGCAGAAATTGAGTTAATAAAATAAATTAAAGGAAAACTGGAGAATAT
Organism: Acacia acuminata; assembly: GCA_019022655.1. NCBI lineage: Eukaryota > Viridiplantae > Streptophyta > Magnoliopsida > Fabales > Fabaceae > Acacia > Acacia acuminata. The sequence continues at coordinate 1,009,188 of JAFJYI010000064.1, forward strand.
GAATATTAGAAAGACACAAGCTTAGTTTTTCTTGCTTCCATACATAACTGGAGAATATGCACGTACACAAGAAAATTAAGAGAGAAAAACAAGCGAGAAAATTATCAAAAACAAGAATCGACTAAACATCCTAAAGCTTATTATCCTCCAAAGCCTTGGTGATATCGGCGTGAACAACATTAATTTCCCCCGGAGATCAGCAAGTTTGTCTTACTCGCATCGACCCACAATGCTTCATTAGAAGAAAGAGGAGAAGGGTCGTAGTAGTCGCGGTGGGGCCAAGAGGTTGGAGAGGGGGGAGCGGGAACCTCTTCATCATCTGAAGAAATAACAATGGGTCCAATGACCCGAGACTCTTCTGTCACAATAGGACGGACTCTCGATAGAGGAGGCGCACTGTATAACGATCGACGGAAGGCACGAGCATCACGAGTACGAGCACCCCTACGAGCGGTTCTCTTGTATCTAACCATGGTTTGATCAGTTGGGGCAGAGAGGTATGAGGAGTTAATTACTAAATGCAGAGAGGTGTTCTCAGATAGTCACCGTACGTAGTTTGGAGTTACGAGGTAGTGATGAATTAATAAGGAGTTAAGGACAGAGAGGTATGAGGAGTTAATAAAGGCAGAGAAACTTTTAAGAGTGAGATTTATAGGTACGCGGTATAAAATTCTATTATTTAATTTTTATTTTAAGACCGACCTTTTATAATATGTCCGGTCCTAAAAGTCTATTTATTTTTAAAATCAATTCTATTACTTTTAAGACCGACCTTTTATAATATGTCCGGTCCTAAAAGTCTATTTATTTTTAAAATCAATTATATTACTTTTAAGACCGACCTTTCATCATTTACCCGGTACTAAAATTCATTCTTTTCAAATTCAAATGGCAGAGTCGTATCCTTACACTCTGTTCAAATGAATGATTCAGAGTCTCTTCGGCTTCCAGATAAACTTCCCAACTAGGCGTCTCCTCGTATTCTGATGAACTATGCGTCTCCTCATTAAAGTTTTCGGCGTTTCACATTGTTCAAGATGGGTTCTCTATTTAAACCCGTTGTTACTGTACTTTCATCACATTCTTCTCCATCACTTCTACACGGCCTCCTCCACCACCTAGCCTCCACTGTAATGGCTGCTCCCCCAGGTCCTCCGTTTCCTCCTCCTCCTCTTCAACCTCAGCCTCCTCCACCATTGCCTCCTCCAAATCCGACTATGAAGCAGTTGGATCAGTCATTGGGCCAATTGGTTCAGCTTGTTCCTACCGTGAACAACAAGCTGAACATGGTACTTCACGCCAATGATGTGGAGTACGATCCCGCTGAAGACGACTCCGACTCCGACTCCGACTCCGACAACTTCGGCTCCCCCTCCCTCTTCGACTACAAAGAGGATTAGTTGTTTTTTTATAGTTGTTTTTTTGTTGTTTTTTTGTTGTAATCGCTGCCCTATAAAAATTATTATATAAAAATATTATGGACTCTTTTTGTTCTCGTGCGAGTTTAGTACTTTAATTAGTTAGTTTATCTATTATCTGAACCTGGAAAGCAATAAACAAGGCAACTATGAAAGATGGATAATGGCAGACTCAAAAAACTAAGATGAAAGAACGAAGACTTTTAGGACCGCACACTTAGTAAATCGAGGGTCCTAAAAACACTATCTTTTTTGTCGCTTTGGTTTCCATATTCGATCGCCTTGTCCTTTTCATTATCGTCTTTCTTTTTTCCGACAAAAGGAAACAAACAAAACATTGTCCTCGTGTAAATCAACAATAGAAATTCGCAGAATACAGTTAAGAACATACAAAAAACATCTTTTACATTATTTGAATAAAAACAAACACAGTAACAATTCTTCTCAAGGTTGGACCGTCGTTGTCGTCGGTTTTACCTCCCCTAAATTGAAACAAAGTACCTTTTCAATATCTTCCTTCTTTTTTTCCGACAAAAAGAAAAGAGACAAAGAAAAGGAAACCGATAATGCTTTGCTCAAGATCGGGAGAGGTAACATCGAATACAATGAAGGACCTAGCTTGAGCGAACGCCGAGAACCTCGGTTGTCTCGAACCATAATGATTTGTCTAAAAAGCGAGTGAACATTTCTATTTAAAGGAAGACTATTAAGACCAGGACATTTAACAATTACATGGTCCTAAAGGTTAAGCCAACTTCTAAAATAAAAGTAACTTTATAGGACCGAGATGTTTACAATGTGGACTTTTAAGATCGGACTTTTAATTAATATGCGGTCCTAAAAATGTCATATTTTTTAAAATGAACACTTTTAGGACCGGATTTTTATTATGCGGACTTTTAAGATCGGACTTTTAATTAATATACGGTCCTAAAAGTCGAGATCTTTCTCAAATTTCAAGCACTAAATAACTTTATCCACCATCCAATACATTCAGAAACCCAAAATGGACACAAGAAAATTGTTCGAAAAATTAAACAAATTTATTTATTGAATTTTACATTGCCTATGTATATTTACAAATGAATATTGTTCGGAAAAATAAACAAATTTACATAATATTATTGTTGTACGGGATATATTTACAAATGAATTTAGGACATTAATTATTGTCCGACTTTATCAGTCATACTGAGATATTCACAAAACAAATTGCGTATGTGCTCCAGTTCATCATCGAAAAGGGATCGGGCGTCAAACATTTGTAAAATCAAAGATTTAAACCGAATTAACTTGGTGCATATTTCATATGTAACATTAAGCCGACACTTTGAATTAACTTGCGTGTATAATATGTAACATCAAATACATTTACCTTTGCAGTTAAATTAGTCCTTCCTCCTGTGATAATATCATACATGTGTTTCATGACGTACTGGCCACATAAGTTGGGGTCTAAAAAGAACAAGAAATATAAGAGCATATATAGCTTAATGACCACGTTCACAAGGCAGTGTGCCAGTGTACAAATATTGTACCAACCTCGGTGTGTCCCGGTTGGGGTCTTTGGCCCGATACCCACGCCTTTTCTTTACCTCGATTTGGAAGGTCTTCATGGCACTATCATCAAAATCACAAATTTATCAATAATGTTCACCGAAAATTCACGCAGAGATTTCGAGACAAGAGAATCAAAATGACATGCTTACTCGTTGATGGTCTCAACGTCACGAAGGCAATGGCTCTCGTGAGTGGAGCATAAGAAGATAACTTTATGCTCCTCCATGCACATGAGGACCAACTACCAATGGCAGCTGAAAATTCACAGCATTAAGGAACACTCAGTGATATATGTAGCAAAATTAAGTGAATTGCAGACAAGATTTGTGATATGTACCTGTGGAAGAATGGCAACAAGTACACCTTTCTTCTCACTTCACACAACCTCTTTGATATGTACTCCTGTCTCTCCTCCATGGATGTTTGACTTGAATAGACAGGGCACAAGAATCCAAAATCGTTGCTCCTGCCCTTTTGAACCATTCTTGATGCAATAACCTACAATAATGACATCGATCAGGGAATTAGTCTATATGTATGTGTGTCTAAACGATGCATTTAAATTATGTACTCATAGACAGAAGATACTTACTTCATAAAAATTTGAACAATTGCATCAGTAAGCTCCTGTCGAGGAAGCAGCAGGGACTCAACATCAACGGTGTCAACTTGAACGAGAAGAGGATGAGGGATGCCTAATACTTCATTGACAGGCCACGATTTATCTTTAAAATATCCACTCTTCACCAAATCGGATATTTTTTTTGTGCCAGTCAACTTAGCAGTAGGGGATTGAGCTTGAGGAGGGGATGGAACTTGAGTAGGAGGGGTTGAAGCTTGAGGACCAGTAGAGACATGTACAAGCTTTAGTGGCCAAGAGATGAAGGTTCCCTTGACATCACTCACAAGCTTGGTGATCGGTTGGGAGAGGAGAGGTGCATCAATGATCACCTTTTCAAGTGACACTCGGACTTCATCATCAGCCATTTGTTGTTGGTGTACAGTTGATCCCAATAAGTTATGGACAGTCCCTTTTGCAACTAATCATGCAGGATGATCACGATCCTCCACATATAGGTCACAAGGTTGCTTTGACTGTCCAACAATGCAGCTCCCTCTAGTGCTATGCCGCAGGTGCGAGTGAATGTGTGAAGGGAACACTTTGGTCTACGGACGATTGCTCAAAAGCAGCTTCATCGATTCAATTCCTCCTCATCTAGCTCATCGATTCAATTCCTCCTCATCGGCTCATCTCGGATTGATACCTTGCTTCTTTAGCCGCTGCATCCTCAATTAATTTGGCCACCGTCTGTTCCATCTCCTCCCAGGTAACCATACTTTGTCTATGGCGTTTGGATTTACCAAACTATTCCTTTAGGCCTACCCGTCCTCCAATCCCCATTACATGCCTACCATGATCCGGTTTTCCGGTCGCAACGGTCAGAACATCACTCCTCCCGTTCCACACAAAAGATCCCTCTGCTTCTTTCTTTTTAAGATCTTCCTGTAAGATACAGATAACGAGAAGCTTAGTAATGAAACATGTTTAGTAACTAAAAAATAACAATAACGATACTTACAATTCTTTTAGCAACTACACGAGTTTGTTCACTCGTGTAGGCGCCGCTTGGCTTTTTCCGAATGTGCAACCACAACTCCTCGCGACATATTGGAGATGGTGGATCATGTGCCGCATAAGGATTGGATTACGCTTCATCATCCAATCTCTTCCGCTTGGCCGCCATCAATTCTTCTTGACCTTTTCATATCCACCGCGAGAAGCCCTATGCGGGCAATCATTCTTTCTCCCTATCTCCTGTGCTCGTTCCCTTCTTTCCTGTGAATCAAAATTGAAAACAACTATTAATTATGAATTCGAGCCATCTCACTAACAGAAATTAGAGAACTTTTGCTTGATATGAACCTCAAACACTAGTCAAATTCACTTCATCAAGTTTCAACATTTTATGTAAGGAAGATGTAGAATTGTAGAAGAAATTAGAGCTATGTCTTGTACTGCTAGATAGATAGGTTAAGAAACAAAAGAGAATTATGCTTATAGAATAATACAAACTTGATCCTTTTTAAGGCATCCAGTGGGATCAGCAGTCCTTATTAGATAGTAACAGAACTAATAGCAGTGTCTAACCACTACCTACTATAATAGAACAAAGACTATAATAATGGCTTGACTCTTATGCCATTATTATTTCCCTAATTACCTTCTTAGTATTTTACCTTTTCAGGGTTTACATATCAGACTTGCATAGACAAAGGTAGGAAATGTATACTTCTATTCACACACCAAACAATTTAACTAACAGGATTAGATGAACACAATAACATTAACATATCAGCATAGGTTAATAAGCAAACAAAAGGGCAAAAAAAAACTAAATATAAACTCACCGAGCTTCGGGAGTGGTCCATGACTGAACAAATTGTTGCCAAGTTTGTTCATCAATAAATGTGTACTTGTCCCAAGGCTTTTGGTCGTGAACCTTGGCAAAAATATACTTGTTAGCGAGAGAGGTCTTAAACTTCCTCCATCGATCAGCATAATAAGACAATGTCTTGTCTTTCAACTTCTCAGAGTCAGGGACAGTGTATGTAAGCCGGATAGTGTCCCAAATAGGTTGCTTTACTTTGCCGAAGTCCACATTTCCACTCATCAGTCAAGATGCTAACCTTGCTGCGTGCAAGACAACCGACAAAACTAGTATATTTGCTTTTATTAGGACTGCAAGGTCGCAACTTTTCATCAAACCGCATCTCCGGCTTTGACCCGAAGTCCAACTTAGGTTACATCCATCATTCTTGTGCCTCTTCTACCACGGCGTCGGGCGGTTACGAGGCACATTGTCGATGAAGAGGGTTCGTTCGACTCACACCGATGTCGGCGTTCGGAACACGAATGGAATCGTTTTCACCTTTCATTTTCGAGACAAGAAGAGAGAAGAGAAGAGAGGCTAATGGTACGTGGGTGAGGAAGAGAGGTAATGCAACGAGGAAGAGTGGTTCACAACAAGAAGAGGGGTTTCGAGTTCGGAGGGACTAATGGTAATGGGCGAGGAAGAGAGGTAATGCAAAAGGAAGAGTGGTTTCACAACAAGAAGAGGGGTTTCAGAGTTCAAAGGGACAACGTAAGTCGTAAGGAACGTTTCGCGCGAAGAAGAATATATTTGGCGCTTTATTTTTAAGACCGGATGAACTAAAAAGACGTTCTTAAATGTTAAGTTTTAAGACCGTCGTTTATTAAACTCCGAACTTAAAAGTAATAAACTATTTAGTACCGGTCACAATTTATGTCAGGTTTAAAAAGTATAATCTTTAAGACTGACTGTTATATATATCCGGTCTTAAAAGTTTATTTAATTTTTTCCTCATTATTTTGGACCGCAGAAAATATAAGTCAGCCTGTTCGAGATTTCTCTATAAAGAAATTTGAACTTTCAATTTTTTTCAATAACATTTTTAAGATCGTTTGTTTTGTTAAGCGGTCTAAATAATATATTTAAGACTCATTGATAAAGGATGCAGTCCAAGAAGTTCTTTATATTTACAAAAAGCCATGCTCATTAGGATACTATTAAGACCGGTGCGTCATTACTCCGGTCTAAATGAGGCGGTCTTAAAACCATTTTTTCCATTAGTGTGTTTTGTTGTTGATGTTCAATATCTTGATGAAAGTGCCACACAGCTTCCCTTGGCTCACCTTGTTCCACGTGGCCCTTCCATCTATAAATCACGGCCTCAATAAAAGATTTTCTAAGTATGGCTAAGGTGTCCGGAAATTTTTGTCATTCAATTTTAAGTTATATTATTATGGTAATGTGGAAAAATTACTCCAAACAAGTGGAACGCCTTGACATCACTTATATTTAAAATTAGAATAAATTTCTGAAAAAATAACTTATATTATTTATGAACAACTTCCTCAAAAGGCTAAAGTATACATTTGGTCCGTTATATTTGCTTCATATATACTTTTGGTCCCTTAAGTTTATAAAGTACACATTTGGTCCCTTAATGTTAACATCGTTATACTGGCTTAACGAATAATTCCAACTCAACAATTTTAAGGAATGACTGTACAATTAAAAGTTGACAAAATATGCTTACATGTTAATTCTTTAATTTAATATGTTTATATTTAAAATGAAAATAAATCCGGTAAAAAGAAAAAAGGAACTAAGAAATCGATCGTCTTCTCCATCTCAACTTATCCGAACCCAACTATCTCAACTCTACTTCCATTCCTCATTTACCTACAAAAAAAACTGCAGCCTCAAGGAGATGGTTTTCAAGCTTTCTATATGAAATTGCCAGAATCCCATAAATAGCTAGATGGAATTTGCCTACCTATATGTGACGTAAATATTCGAAACTTTTTTACTTAAACAAGTGTTTAGGAGGCTTGAATCTGTACTCTTATGTATTCAACAACCTATTATGCTCATTTTGAGACCTTAGGGTTAGGGTGTGTTTGGTTTGAGGGAAGGGAAAAAAAATTTTGATCAAAAATTTAATGCGGTGGGGCCACAATACTTTTCTTCTTCATTAGACTTTTTCCCTACCCTCCTCTTCCCTCAACCCAAATAAAGCCTTAATGACGGATGTGTTTCACAAAAAATAAATAAATAAATAAAGTGAAGCTTTTTTTTTTTTTTTTTTTGGCCTAGAATTAAAGTAAAGCTTTGGACTCGTGTTGATGATTTGGATGCAATATAGATAATGAGATGTTCTAATAATACACAATATCTTGAGAAAATCCCAAAAAGATACCACTTAAATTTTAAAATTTTAAATAAGTGATTTCTCAATAAAAAGAGTTGTCAATTATTTTATTATTTTTGTTAATCTCATTCTTGTGGTTGTCAACGAATTCTAAAGTTTAAATCGTATTTCTCTGTTATTTTTCCTAATATCCTTCCATCAAGAGATATTGATAAAATATTTTGAAAAGTGGAAGTGAAAATATAGAAGAGGGTAAAAGCACAAAAAAAAAAAAAAAAAAATAAAAAAAAAAAAAAAAAAAAAAAAAAAAAAAAAAAAAAAAAAAAAAAAATCACAAAAACCATTCTATTTAGGAATTCTTATATTAGATTATATGTAAATGCAACTAATACAACTTTAAATATGCGGTAGGAAAAAATATTTACCAATTTATCATAATTCTATTATTATTATTTTTTTACTGTATGCGAAGTTGAGGGACAAGCATATTTAGTTGTTTACTTTTTGTATTTGTACCTTAATACGAATATATTCCACGTTTAGGTTTCTTTATAGGATTTGAGAGGCAATTGAGGCAAATTTTGCTGCACTTTTCATATCTATAACTAGATTCATACCATAGGTTCATATAAGGCATAGCTTTTACTTGAGCACACAGAATTTTCAAGATATGCTGAATCCCTTACCAATATTTCATTGTGATTAATTGATTTGCATTTTGTAGCAATTTTCAGTTTTTTTTGCTTGTTTTCTGGATAGCTTCATCGATCTGATTCATCTTCTTGTGGTAGGACATATTCCAAGAATAGTTTTGGATAAGATTCAGAAATCTGAACCAGAAAATGCCATAAGGATCATTGATTATCTCCTTTTAGATGACTTTGGAGCACAGGAATTGGTTGAATTGGCTTCATACTCTGACTATACGATAAGCCAAATCGCCTTTAAGGCGAAAACTGAACTAAAAGATTTGGCTGCTAAATCTGCCATACTTTCAAGCTCACCTCCTATTAACCCTCAAGTAACCCTCAGGTATACGACATTCGTCCATAATCTTCCCAAGAACAACAACTCCATCAAGCTTTCAGGTTCATCCCTCTAGATTTTAAGAGCTATTTTACTTCTAATTCTAATTTACTTCTCAATCTATCAGATGGGAATGAGCCCTTTGTTGTAGTGGTATGTCTTTTTATAGATAAAATCAACGCTCTCATCATGTAAACTCTACATGTGGTGCTATAAGATTGTGACAAAAAATCATCTAAACTAATAACAAGTGGTTTTATTATAATTTTTTTATTTTTTATTTTCTAAACGAAAAGGTTGTTGAGCTCAAGTTCATATGAATTTAAAAAAGGTCTTTGAGCGAACTACCTTGAGTCCAACAATAATTGGATATGATGATATTATAAAGTAGCCATTTCAAAAGAAACTTTTCAAGATTAATAATTTGATTTTTTTTTAAAAAAAAATTAATAATCCTATAAAGTTTTAAGCAATCAAAATTAAAAATACAGTAAAAAACAAATAGTTTTATATTTTAAAAACTGTTTTGATATAATCTGTCAGTAAACTTATTTCACAAATAAAATTAAGATTTATAAAAATGATATCATGAATATACTGGGGGCTTAAAGGCAATGAGGAGAATGACATATAATAATATAACTTGAATAAGTTGAAAAAAAAAAAGAATAGTTTCATAAAATGACTTATTTTTACCACAATTCCTATGAACTTTTTGACATAATTTTTGTTGACGAATCATCATATTACCCTTGATTTAAAAAATCTCTCCCAGATTTCGGAAACAAAGGAATATTGTCATTTTTTTTTTTCTAAAACACTTTAGTTATTTTTCTTAATTTCTTATTCTCTCTTTTCTTTAATTATTCTCTCTTTTCTTTAATTATTGTTGATGGAGCATCAAATAGAGATAAATTAGAAAATTATTTAGAAATATAAAAAATATATCTTACATTTAGAATTAAGAGAAGCTTTTCAAGTCCTTTTGAACCTTAAAAGAGACAAGTCTCAAAATAAACCAAACTTAAACCACACCTTTTAATTTTAACTGAAAACCCTACCCAAAATGCTTCAGAAATTCAAAAACTCAAAAAATACCCCTTATTTGCATTTCATTATAGCTATCAACAGTATTTGTAATGCAATTTAATTCATGCTACTTGAAAATGCATACACTCTTGTGTTATTGATAATCCCTAAAATAAGAAAATCACTTTTACGTCTCAACTAAGGGAAATAATATCGAAAAGTCCTATTCCACAAATGAACATGGAGATTAACAAGTGTATCGATTTACCGCCATTAACAACTTATAAGACTTGTCAATATATTATTTCCCTTATTTGGGACCTAAAAGTTATTCTTCCTAATAAAATTTTACCAGTCTTTTTATAGGGTGGTAGATGATATGAAAAGGATCTCTCAAAGATTCATATATATATAGGGTAGAAGATGATATGAAAAGGATCATCAAAGATTCATATATATATATATATATATATAAATAAGCTTTTCAAACAAAAATCTATAAACAAGCAATATTCTTAGAACTCATGAAAACAGATATTAAAGCGGGGTAAAGGGTTGAGATGAAATCAATTTTTTCACTTAATTTAAAAGAATTCAAATACAAAATTCCCATGGTCCAAAATGTTTTGTTGTTGATGTTCAATATCTTCCATGAAAGTGCCACACAGCTTCCCTTAGCTCACCTTGTTCCACGTGGCCCTTCCATCTATAACTCACGGCCTCAATCAAAGTTAAGGTGGAACTGCCAAATTTTTGTCATTCAAGTTTAAGTTATATTATTAGAGAAAATTCCTTTAAGGTCTTAGGAACCAAAAAAAAAAAAGTTAAGAAAGTCTCACAGAAAAGTCTGATATTAAAAAAATCTCATGAACAACTTTTTTAGTAGGTGATTTATAACTTTATCTATGGGTTTTAACGACTTTTTGAGGCCTTTTTACCTCAAAATTTTCTATAGGAATGCATTGACATTTTTTTTTTTTTTTTTTTCCCCCTCTCCGAGGACCTCAAAAGGATTTTCCCATACTATAATAGTAATGTGGACAAATTATTCCAAATAAGTGGAACGCCTTAACATCACTTATATTTAAAATTAGGATCAATTTCTGAAAAGATAACTTTATATTATTTACCAACAACTTTCTCAAAATATGTAGGTTATATTTTCCAGTGACGTAAATATTCGAAACTCTTATCACTTAACCAAGTGTTTAGGAGGCTTGAATCTGTACTCTTGTGTACTATTTAACTACGTAATTAGAAGCGATATGCTCATTCTGAGACTCTTATTGCCGGAGGACACTCTTGGGTTTCACACACACACACACACAAAAAAAACATAGTAAAGCTTTTTTTTTTTTTTTTTTTTTTTTGCCAGGAATCCGGAGGACACCCTTGGGTTTCACAAAAACAAAAAAAACATAATAAAGCTTTTTTTTTTTTTTTTTGCCAGAAATTAAAGTAAACCTTAAACTTTAAAGCAAAGGAATTATATGGACTCGTGTTGATGATTTGGAAATTATATGGACAGTGAGATGTTCTAATGATAGATAGTATCTCTTGACATTAAGAGATATGGATAAAATATTTTGAAAATTGAAAATATAAAAGAGGATACAAGTTTTAAAAAAATCACAAAAAGCATTCTATTGGGAATTATTATATTAGATTATATGCAAATGCAACTAATACAGCTTTGAGTATGCCCCATTTACGAGCTGTTTACTTTTTGTATTTATACCTTATATACTGATATATTCAACGTTGAGGATTTTATAGTTTAATGGATTACAATCTCAATTCCTATCAGGATCATAAACTTTTCTTATAGAAAAAGATTTTCGGGCACCCCGAATCCCCCGCCAATGATGCCCCTTAAGTAAATTTCTGGGTCCACCGCATTTGGTCCACTATGTTTGCTTCAAGTATACTTTTGGTCCCTTAAGTTTGTAAAGTGCACATTTGGTCCCTTAATGTTAACATTGTTAGACTGGCTTAATGAATAATTCCAACTCAACAATTTTAAGAAATGACTGTACAATTAAAAGTTGATAAAGTATGCTTACATGTTAATTCTTTAATTTATTATGTTTATATTTAAAATGAAAATAAATCCGGTAAAAAGAAAAAAAGGAACTAAGAAATCGATCTACTTCTCCACCTCAACTTACCCGAACCCAGCTATCTCAACTCTACTTTCATTCCTCATTTACCTACAAACAAACAGCTGCAGCATCAAGAAGATGGTTTTCAAGCTTTCTATGTGAAATTGCAAGAATCCCCATAAATAGCTGGATGGCATTTGCCTACCTATATGTGACGTAAATATTCGAGACTCTTACACTTAAACAAGTGTTTAGGAGGCTTGAATCTGTACTCTTATGTATTTAACAACCTATTTAGATGCGATATGCTCATTCTGAAACTCTTAGGTTCATAGTGTGTTTGGTTTGAGAGGATGAGGAAAAAAAAAAATTTTGATCACAAAATGCGGTGGGGCCACGATTCTTTTCTTCTTCATTAGACTTTTTCCCTACCCTCCTCTCCCTTCAAATCAAACAAAACCTTAATGCCGGATGTGTTTCACAAATAAATAAATAAATAGATAAAGCTTTTTTTTTTGCCAAGAATTAAAGTAAAGCTTAAACTTTGAAGCAAGGGAATTATATGGACTCGTGTTGATGATTTGAATACAATATAGATAATGAGATGCTCTAATAATACAGAATATCTCGAGAAAATCTCAAAAAGATACCATTTAAATTTTAAAATCTTAAATAAGTGATTTCTCAATAAAAAGAGTTGTCAATTATTTTATTGTTTTTGTTAATCCTATTACTATTGTTGTCAACAGAATTCTAAAGTTTAAGTAGTATTTTTCTGTTATTTTTCCTAATATCCTTACATCAAGAGATATTGATAAAATATTTTGAAAAGTGGAGGTGAAAATATAGAAGAGGACAACAACAACAAAAAAATCACAAAAACCATCTTGGGAATTCTTATATTAGATTATATGTAAATGCAACTAATACAACTTTAAATATGCTGTAGGAAAAAATATTTACCAATTTATCATAATTCTATTATTATTTTTCTTACTGTATGCAAAGTTGATGGATAAGCATTTAGTTGTTTACTTTTTGTATTTGTACCTTAATACAAATATGGTAGGATTTGAGAGGCAATTGAGGCAAATTTGCTGCATTTTCCATATCTATAACTAGATTCATACCATACGTTCATATAAGGCATAGCTTTTACTTGAGCACACAGAATTTTCAAGATATGCTGAATTCCTTACCAATATTTCATTGTGATTCATTGATGTTTCCATTTTGTAGCAATTTTCAGTTTTTTTGCTTGTTTTCTGGATAGCTTGATCTGATTCATGCATCTTCTTGTGGTAGGACATATTTTGCTGTGCTTAGATGCATGATGGATATATCATACTACACCAGAATAGTTTTGGATAAGATTAATAAATTTGAACCAGAAAATGCCACAAAGATCATTGATTATCTCCTTTTAGATGACCTTGGAGAGCAGTGATATTGGTTGAATTGGCTTCATGCTCTGACCATACGATAAGCCAAATCGCCTTTAAGGCGCTAAAAACTGAGCTACAAGATTTGGCTGCTAAATCTGCCATACTTTCAAGCTCACCTCCTATTAACCCTCAAACAGTTATACGACATTCGTTCATATTCTTCCCAAGAACAACAACTCCATCAAGCTTCAGGTTCATCCCTCTAGATTTTTAGAGCTATTTTACTTCTAATTCTAATTTACTTCTCAATCTATCAAATGGCGATCAGCTCTTTGTTGTAGTGGTATGTGTTTTTATAGATAAAATCAACGCTCTCATCATGTAAACTCTACATGTGGTGCTATAAGATTGTGACAAAAAATCATCTAAACTAATAACAAGTGGTTTTATTATAATTTTTTTATTTTTTATTTTCTAAACGAAAAGGTTGTTGAGCTCAAGTTCATATGAATTTAAAAAAAAGGTCTTTGAGCGAACTACCTTGAGTCCAACAATAATTGGATATGATGATATTATCAAATAGCCATTTCAAAAGAAACTTTTCAAGATTAATTTGATTTTTTTAAATTAATAATCCTATAAAGTTTTAAGCAATCAAAATTAAAAAGACAGTAAAAAAAAAAAAGGTTTATATTTTAAAAACTGTTTTGATATAAGCTGTCAGTAAACTTATTTCACAAATAAAATTAAGATTTATAAAAATGATATCATGAATATACTGGGGGCTTAAAGGCAATGAGGAGAATGACATATGATAATATAAGAACTTGCAACAAAAAATAAGTTGGAAAAAAAAAAGAATAGTTTCATAAAATGACTTATTTTTACCACAATTCATATGAACTTTTTGACGTAATTTTTTGTTGACGAATCATCATATTAGCCTTGATTTAAAAAATCTCTCCCAGATTTCGGAAACAAAGGAATATTGTCATAATTTTTTTTTTTCTAAAACACCTTAATTATTTTTCTTAATTCTCTTATTTCCTCTCCTCTTTGATTATTGTTGATGGAGCATCAATAGAGATAAATTAGAAAATGATTTATAAATATAAAAAATATGTCTTACATTTAGAATTAAGAGAAACTTTTCAAGTCCTCTTGAACCTTAAAAGAGACCAGTCTCAAAATAAACCAAACCTTTTAATTTTAACTAAAAACCCTACCTAAAATGCTTCAGAAATTCAAAAAACTCAAAAATACCCCTTATTTGCATTTCATTATAGCCATCAACAGTATTTGTAATGGAATTTAATTCATGCTACTTGAAAATGCATACACTCTTGTGTTATTGATACTCTCTAAAATGAGAAAATCACTTCTACGTCTCAACTAAGGGAAATAATATCAAAAAAGTCCTCTTCAACAAATGAACATGGGGATTAATAAGTGTATCAGTTACCGGCCATTAACAACTTATAAGACTTGTCAATATATTATTTCCCTTATTTGGGACCTAAAAGTTATTCTCACTAATAAAATTTTACCAGTCTCTTTATAGGGTGGTAGATTATATGAAAAGGATCTTTGTCAAAGATTCATATATATATATATATATATATATAATAAGCTTTTGAAACAAAAATCTATAAACAAGCAATATTCTTAGAACTCATGAAAACAGATATTAAAGCGGGGTAAAGGGTTGAAATGAAATCAATTTTTTCACTTATGAGGGAAAATTCCTTTAAGGTCTTAGGAACCAAAAAAAAAAAATGTCAAGAAGGTCTCACAAAAAAGTCTGATATTAAAAAAAAAAATCTCATTAACAACTTCAGTAAGTGATTTACAACTTTATCTATAGGTTTTAACAACTCTTTGAGGTCTTTTTGACATCAAAATTTGCTATGGGATTGCATTGACATTTTTTTTTTTAATCACCGAGGACCTTAAAAGGATGGCTTTTTTCCCAAAATGCCCCTAATTAAATAACTATTTACCAAAATGCCCCTGTTTTCAAACTATTTCCCACTTTGCCCCTGTTTGCCCCTGTTTAGTCGACTAAACGACGGTTTAGTCGACTAAACCGCGGGCTCCCTTTTTTTTTTTGTATTTCCACGAGGTTTAGTCGACTAAGCACTGTAGCTTAGTCGACTAAACCGAGACGAAGAGCACTTTTGCTCATCCACGAGGTTTAGTCGACTAAGCTACGGTGCTTAGTCGACTAAACTTCAGACGAGAGGGCTTTTAAAGCCCTCATTCGCGCAAAACAGAACCCTAATAGCCGACTAACCACCGTAGAGCTCTCCTCCTCTGTTTTTTTCGGCCAAAGGTTGCTCAATTCGTTGGTGGGTTTCGACGGGATCTTCAATCTAGTGTCGTTTGCTTCGATTTAGGTATGTTCCTCATCTTTTTTTCGAAGTTCCGACGTAGGTTTTGTGTTTATGCTAACCCCCATTTGGGTTTGTACGTTTTATGATCTGATTTGGTTGATTTTGGTTTGATTTAGTGCCATTTGCTTCGATTTAGATATGTTTCCATCTTCATTTTGAAGTTCCGACGTCGTTTTTGCGTTTATGCGAACCCCCATTTGCGTTTTTGCGTTTATGCAAACCCCCATTTTCGTTTTATCGTTTTGGCCTATGCTCTCCTTGTTTTGTTGTGTTTCTTTCATTGATTTGAGTATTTCATTTGTTTTTATGGATGAAATTGATGAATGTACATGTGAAAGTGAAAACGCAAACAAACCCCCATTTGTGTTTTTGTGTTTTGCCCTATGCTCTCCTTGTTTTGTTGTGTTGATTTCATTGATTTGAGTATTTCATTTGTGTTTATGGATGAAATTGATGAATGTACATGTGAAAGTGGAAACGCAATTATTTCAAAACCGATTCTAATTGAATTGATCCTTATCCGTACGACATTCATTTGATTGATACATGTATCCACCAATTCAAAACATAGGTACAAGCAATATGCCCACCGAATCCTTCTTAACAATCAATGAAAGTGAAAGAAGTTAAGTTTAACCCCTCGCCTTTTATTTTCCGGCAAACCCATCATTGATTTTTGGACTAATTTCACTTTGGTTTTCATGAATTTTGTTGATATTGATTCTGTTTTTCGGTGGTAATGATGATTGTTTGTGAAATTGATGAATGTATATGGGAAATTGAAAATTATGAATGTTTGTTGATGGTTTGTAATGTCCATTTGTAGGTCGGTGTTGCAATTATGCGTCGTAGGGAGGCTCCTTCTGGCAGTGGCAATGAGAGAGAGAGGCGGGTTAAGCATCAGGCGAGGCGCGGGGCATCCTCCTCTGGGTCACACCGCAACAATGGATCCCGAGCCCGTTGTTGATCTTCGTTTGGTTATTTGTTTAACAATAATGAAGCCGAGCATGCACAATTTATTGAAAATCTTGCTAGAAGACCCATTATCAAGCCGAAGTCACTAGATATGAGATTCTTTGCAGATGAGGGATTTGACATAGTGGTGCTGTTGGAGAATTCATATTTGACAGGGCTGGCCGAGATGTCTTGTCCGTATTCAGAGGTTATGGTGAGAGCTTTCTACCATAACCCGAGCTACATAAGTGGCGCGTCGAAGTCTCGTGTCTGCGGGATTGACATAGTGATGACGGCTCCCATCCGGAAGGATATCTTGGGACATGACTTTGATGCACTTAGGATGAGGATAGATACTTGTATGATGGGGATAGCAATGTAGTCATTGCGGGATTTCATCGAGATGAGGCGTGCGGGAGGCCGGGAGGTCATAGACTGTACTTAACGTGGGGCGGTGGTCGTTAGTTCCGTATCCTCTTCTACGTCATGACCCACATTTTGTTCCCTCGGGCTTACAATCATTCGAGGGTGTTGGAGGGTGACATCCCTGTGATGTGGTGTATTCGGCATGCCATACCGGTGAATTGGCGGCATTACATTTGCTGGATTATGTCCAAGGCTAAACAGAAGGATACAGCCTCACTCCCATACGCCTACCTCGTTCAGAAAATACTGGAGTATTTTCGTGTTCCAATGCAGAATGAGCAAATGGTGGATCACGGTTCATGGAGTGATAGGTTTGGACAGCGCCTATTGGAGCAATGCAAGATCTCCAAGGTGGCAGATGGGGTGTGGGAATACGCTGGTGTAGAGGAGGGTGTACCCCAAGGTGGCCCGGTTCGACCCAATGTTCCTCCTGAGGTCCCTGATGACGATGATGATGATGATGTTCAGATGGAGGACATGGTTGAGCCGGACGGTGGATTCTCATTCCGTGATGTCATGTTGGCCATCCATGATAACAGGAAACAGATGTCCAAGATGGAAGCCAAACAGAAAAAGAGATGGAAGTGGATGTATGGTAGGATGAAGGGGTTAGAGGATGCGCTTGGTCGGTTGCGGCTTGGACGACCTTTCTCGGATGACGATGATGACGACCGGGAGGATCCGGGGCATCGAAGAAGATGAAGATTAGATCTAGGGATTTTATGTTGAATGTTTGCTCTTTGACTTGATGTTTTTTTACTTGTATTGAATGTTTGCTTTGACTTTTCTGTTTTTTTGCTTCAACTTGGTGAATTTGATCTGAATTTGGTGCTTCTTTACTAATGACATGTGAATGCTTTAGGTTTATGTGGTTTAGGTTTTGGCAAACCGGTTTAGACGGTTTATTGAACTATTAGACTGATTTTGAGACATTAGCGGATAAAAGCTATGTAACGCCCTTAATTGTTGCCAAAAATAACTTCCCAAGTCACATTGACGTGTATCTCGAGTTGGTATAGGTTTCGTGGAAGCGGCAATCCGAATTCGGAAAGTCACCATGCTTCTGTTACTGGTTTAGTCGACTAAACCATATTGTTTAGTCGACTAAACACTGATTTAGTCGACTAAACAATATGGTTTAGTCGACTAAACCAAGAATTTAAGCATGGTAACTTTCGAATTCGGATTGCCGTTTCCACTAAAACCTATACCAACTCGAGATACACGTCAATGTGACTTGGGGAAGTTATTTTTGGCAACAATTAAGGGCGTTACATAGCTTTTATCCGCTAATGTCTCAAAACTAGTCATTCATTCGATACAATCGGTGAATTAGTGGATGCTTGAATTTCCAAGTTTTTACCTAAACAAATCATCATAAACTCAATAGAAAACCGCGTTATTACATTTCAACCTTGTCTAATCCTCGTTGGACATGTGCGCATATTATGACCGGGTTGGTTGCAATTTCTACATCTTTGCTGACTGGTCGAAGTTTGAGACTCCACCCAATCCATCTCATTCTGTATCCTTGTAGACTTTGGTCTTCCCTGTGTGCGTGACAAACTTGCGTTTGGGACAACGGTTTGGCCCTCTCCTTGTTGAATCAACAATTCATTGCCTATCGGATACCAGTGTGCCGCATACACCTGACTAATGTATGGGATAGTGAATACCGGGTCAACATAATCATAATGGTTCAAATTTTCCATCTTGCATACTGCTAATACATGATTGCAGGGATACCTTCTTGCTGTGAACCTCCCACATTAACATTTGCGATTGATCAAGTCAACCCTCATTATGTCACCGCGACATGTGTAGCTTGATTGTAAGCATCCTCAACCTCAAATAACTGTAAATCTCTGTCATAAAGTCGCACACGATATGTGACGGTCAACTGGTCCAGCCTTTGTAACTCTTCTTCGACCTTTTTTGAGACTATCCTTCCAGCAGCGATATGTCTATTAATCTCAACACGCCTGGTGACAAAATATTCGACAAGTCTACTACAAGTCATCTTCACCAATGCCGTGATTGGCAGATTACGTGCACCCCTGAGAACCTTGTTCACACACTCGGCAAGGTTAGTCGTCATGTGACCAAACCTCCGTCCTTCTACATCGTACGACCTGCACCATTTCTCCTTTGGAAGCCGCTCAAACCAGGTGACAGTGTTGTGGGTTTGCTTCAACAAACTCCTGAAACTTGATGTCAAACTGGATCTTTGAACTCATGTACCCTGTATAACAGCGAATATAACCTCATAACAATGGAAACAAATCAATCATAACAAATGAGTTTACGATGTAAATGACATGTGACCTTTCATACTAGTTTCATAACAGTTTTCTTCAATTGCATATCCCTAAATCTAGTATTAAAGTTGCTCCCGACATGACGTAGGCAATACACATGATAGGCATATGGAGGCTGCCAAGTAGGGTGATCTTTAACCGCCTTTATGATACTGGCATGACGATCAGATATCAAACAAATGCCTTGCCTCTGCGTCACATGGTCACGTATGAGACACAAAAACCACCACCAATCATCATACTTCTCACCAGGAGGAACAACAGTAAAGGCAATGGGGAGGAGCTTCCCATCCCCATCCTGTGAAGTCGCAATTAACAGGGTACCTTTGTATTTTCTGTACAGGTGGGTGCCATCAACTTGAAGTATGGGCTTACAGTATTTGAAGGCTTCTATGGTCTGGTTAAATGTCCAAAAAACCCTACGAAAGACGCGTTTGTCGCTATAAAAACGACGTTCGTCGAAACATTCATCAGTATCAAGCCTGAAAACAGAACCCACGTTAACTGCGTCATGTATGTCAACCAATTGGGCAAGAATGCATATGATTCCTCCCAATCACCAAATAACTTCACAATGGCCTTCATTTTCGCCTTCCAAGCCTTCTTGTATGTTACATTATATCCATACAAACGTTGTATCCTCTCTTGTATCAGCACTGGTTTTAAAGCTGGATCTTCTCTCAACATACCTGGTGAAAACAAAGCAAATTGTAAATGTCAAACAATATACAAACCGAATGTAACCGCAACAAAATAGAAAACCTACCGATAATGGCTGCACATATAACTTCGAATCGAGTTGTCTATGATCCGGCGAGACTCGGTTGAGGCGGTGTGCTCTTGACCCCACTTACGCACCACCCAACTATTTCCATTCTTGGGGAAAATTGCCCTCATATACCGGGGACAACCGTCGCATGGTTCCGACACAACATCACAAACCTATGCTCATCGCTTTTGCCAACTTTGGCATACGATGAGACTTCATGCAATACAATTTCGCGGCATGTTGCATTTCGGCCTTAGAAGGAAACTCTTGATTCAAATATAATGGATCACCTAATCGCCAATCACCTTGCTTGTCATCATCACCATACAACGTCTCCATCTCATCGTCGTCCTTTTGTGCGCCCAATTAATATCGGAATAGTGCGGGCTTCCGTTCCAAAATGGCTCGCTCTCAGGCCCTGCATCTGTCAATATGATCTTTTTTCTCAAAACCACTAAATAAATATTACAAATACAAGTACAAATACAAGTTTACTAACTTACCACTTCTAATTGGGTCAACACGAAGCGGTGGCATTGTTACGGTACTCGGGTTTATTCGATTCGTGTCTCTATCAAAATCACCCTCCACATCGCATATCGAGGTGTCACCTAGTGGAATAAACCTCTCATATTCCTCCTCCTCATTTGTGCCAACTCTCATCTTCTTCATCCTCCCCTTCATCCGTCAATGTTACACGACTTATTAAGACTTGTGAAGGTCCGGATACACCGACAGGTCTCTCTTCTTGACCAACATACTTTGTGCAGATCTTGTATGCATGGGTATAGATGATGATTCACCGATTCAAGCTCAACATATATCTCAATAAAATTTTGTGCTCTCCGATTAGCAAATGCATCTATGACACACTCTACGTCTTCATCATCACATACATCGTTACTAATGTAGTATACAATATCCTTACCCACTATAGTCTCCACTTTGGCAATTAACCGATGAATGCATTGGCTGCCATGTAGCCCCAATTTTTGGTGAATTCGTTCTTTGAGCTTGTTGTACGTAATTCCCCGTTTGATTTTCATCATTTTCGTTTTTCCTTCAAATTGAACACCATCGGGACCTTCAAAATGCCTCCCACTATGGTAGATTACAGTAACGTACGTGTTTGAACTTGAACTCATCCTTCACACAACAATTTGGGAGCTGAAAAAGGGAGGGTTTCAGCTGACAACCAAAGAAACAATCTGAACAAAGTGAAACTACAATGATTATACAACAATCATACCTTGAACACGGTGGAATGAGATTAAACTTTGACGGGTCGCACTAAAACTGAGATTGAGAGAGTATTCGGTTGGGAAAGGGTTGCAAATGTATGATTAGGGTTCTGTTTTGCGCGAAGGAGGGCTTTAAAAGGCCCTCTGTCCGAGGTTTAGTCGACTAAGCACTGTAGCTTAGTCGACTAAACCTCGTGGATAAGCAAAAATGCTCTCTGTCTGAGGTTTAGTCGACTAAGCACTGTAGCTTAGTCGACTAAGCACTGTAGCTTAGTCGACTAAACAGTTCTTAGTCGACTAAAACGTCGTTTAGTCGACTAAACAGGGGCAAAGTGGGAAATAGTTTGAAAACAGGGGCATTTTGGTAAATAGTTATTTAATTAGGGGCATTTTGGGAAAAAAGCCTTAAAAGGATTTTCCCATGATAGTAATGCGGACAAATTACTCCAAATAAGTGGAACACCTTAACATCACTTATATTTAAAATTGGGATCAATTTCTAAAAAAAAAAAAAAAACTTTATATTATTTACCAGCAACTTTCTCAAAATATGTAAGTTATATTTGCCAACCTATATGTGACGTAAATATTCAAAACTCTTATCACCTAACCAAGTGTTTGGGAGGCTTGAATCTTTACTCTTGTGTACTATTTAACTACCTAATTAGAAGCGATATGCTCATTCTGAGACTCTTATTGCCGGAGGACACCCTTGTGTTTCAAAAAAAAGAGGAAAAAAAACATAGTAAAGCTTTTTTTGCCAGGAATTAAAGTAAACCTTAAACTTTGAAGCAAAGGAATTATATGGACTCGTGTTGATGATTTAGAAATTATATGGACAATGAGATGTTCTAATGATACATAATATCTCTCTACATTAAGAGATATGGATACAATATTTTGAAAATTGAAAATATAAAAGAGGATAAAAGTTTTTTTAAAAAATCACAAAAAACATTCTATTTAGGAATTATTATATTAGATTAGATGCAAATGCAACTAATACAGCTTTGAATATGCCGTAGGAAAAAATATTTAACCATTTACGAGCTGTTTACTTTTCGTATTTATACCTTATATACTAATATATTCCACGTTTAGGATTTTATAGTTTAATAGATTACAATCTCAATTCCTATCTGATAAACTTAAGAGTTGGAATTGGAATTGAGAAAGGCCAAGTAAGACACCATAGTGTAAGGAAATGGTAACTCGGATTGCTTAATTAAAAACTTTTTGGACACAAGATCCCTCACTTCCTTTAAGGAGGCTGTGTCAGTTTCATAGGATTTTCTCCGACAAACAAAGTTGAGAAGAGGACGAAGACAACCAAGAACAGGTAGTTAGACGACAAATATAACGGATTTTTCTGGTAATATAATGGAGTTTTGCTTTCATAATTTCATCTTTTTCCTGTTTTCATTGTTACTTATAGCCAATCAACCTTAGAGGTTTGGTTTCCCACCCAAATGGAAAGTTTGAAGATTCTGAAGACATGAGAGAACATTTTGACAGTGACCTACGATATTTATATATTTTCTTAATTCAATATAAAGTTTTAACATTCATATTCAAACTTTACATGTGGTGCTATGAGATAATGACAAGTGATCATCTAACTGAATCACAAATGCTGTTATTATATATTTTTTAATAGTTTCTTAATTCAATATAAAATTAGTTTAATTTTTTTTTAAAAGTAAGTTTTACTGTACTTCATTAACATATTTTATAATATAATTAATCTCATAAAATTTTAGCAACTTAACTATTGCATGTATTATCAATAATATTCGATAAGCGGTAACCTGGAAAACTCTTAATCAAATAAAGAAATAATATTTGATAAGCAATACATAAATTTTTTAAAAAACTAATGTTTTGATATATTTTAATGCTTTTTTATACAAGGGAGTGACAATGCTTGCTTTGCGATATATTTTAGGGAAAATTAGAATGAAGGACCGAAAGGAAAAGATATTTATAGAGAGAAGGACCATAAAAATTGTAATTATTTAAAAGGACCAAATATAAAATTAAAAGTACTAAAATGCCCCTAACAAAATCTTCTACATTGCCTCTTACATTCTCTTCCCCATTCTATTTTTAAAACTAATACAAAATTCTAAGATTCATTAAAGTAAACAATGGTTTTCTTAATTTTCACAACTTGAATATATATCTATGCAAAAAAAAAAAAAAAAAAAAAAAAAAAAAAAAAAAAAAAAAAAAAAAAAAAAACGCATTCTTCAATTTTTAAAAATTAACAAAAATTTTAATTAAAATGGAATTATATTGTTTTAATAAAAGTTAAGGTCTTTTATAATTTATTATATAGGTTAAACCAAGAAAGTTTGTGTGACTTATTTTTGTTTTAGAAGAAATTTATGTGGGTAAAAAAATTCAGGTAATGTTAATAAAATCAAAAAATTTCATTAACCTATTATATCCTGAAAAATATGAAATAATTTTATTTTTTATTTATATAAAAATAACTTAATTGACATCGATGTTGATAATATAAATCGGGCAACTTGATGATATAAATTGGTGAAAAATAAAAATTAAGAAAAATATGAGTTTAACAATTTTTAATTAAATAATATATTGGGTAAAAAAAGATAGAATCATATCATGATTGGCAATTTTAGTTATTTTTTTAATTTTGAATACAAGAGATAATACATGAGGATTAGGGGCGATTTAATAATTTTAAATTTATATTATGATATTTGGTCATTCCAAGTAATTACAATTTTTATGGTCCTTTATAATAAATATTATTTTCTTTTGGTCCTTTATTTTAATTTTTCCTATATTTTAATACTTATATTAAAGTACTAATTTCATTTTTAAAACTTATTTCAATAATTTTTAAGGGTAAAGGATTTCTCGATCCGAAGATAGAGTTATCTCCAGTTACTCCAAAACTACGTCGTTTTGGATTAATGAATGGTGTTTCTGTAATTTTGTTTATTTTTTTAATCATATAAATTTTACCGAAATACCCTTCATTAATTCACCTAAAATTACTAACAAGCCCTTCATTAATTCAAAATGAGCGTAGTTTTGGGGTCACCTTTGGAGATAACTCTATCTCCGGTGATTTGGAGAAATACTTTTCCCAATTTTTAATTATAGAAATAAATCAAAACCATTAATATCAAAATATTAGTTAAAACATAGAATAATATTTTTACCATTATACCCTCAAATGTTAGTTTATAATTTTTATTCATGTTATATCAATTAATTTAATCCTTGATTAAAACTAATATAAAATATCATTTCATTTATAATTAATATAATGATACATTTTAAAAATGTTATAATATTTTTTTAATTATACTAATATATTTTAATTATAATAATATTATTATAGTAGTATATTTTTATCTGTAATAATGTAATTTTTATTTACAATAATATTTAACTAATTTTATAATAATTTATTTTATAATCATAATAATATTTTTTTATCATGGAAATTAATTAAATAATATAAAAGTTATGAGCATAAAGATGTTAAAATTTTTGTTGATAAGTCATCATATTGCTCATGATTTCAAAAATATGCCCCCGATTTTGGAAACAAAAACATATACCAGTCTGGTGGGAAAAAACTCATTAATTAAACAATTTTATCTCTATAAAAAATATTAATAAAACGTAACTATACTTTTTTAAGTAAAATATAATGATATATTGTACATTAACTTAAAATCAATTTAAACCAAAAGAAATACAACTGGTATATTTTAAAATACAACAGAACAAATAGATAGATTTTATTTTTGATAAACAAAATAATTAAATGGATAGATTATTAATTAGATTCTAATTCATCCTTATTGCATTTGTCTTTGTCTATATATATTCTTCACCTCTATTCATCTTTCACAGTTAACTATTTCTCTTCCCTCATTAGTTTTTT
This sequence comes from Acacia acuminata, assembly GCA_019022655.1. Lineage (NCBI taxonomy): Eukaryota > Viridiplantae > Streptophyta > Magnoliopsida > Fabales > Fabaceae > Acacia > Acacia acuminata. The sequence goes on from JAFJYI010000064.1 coordinate 1,034,480, forward strand.
TCCTTCACAAGTCACCGTCTTCTTCAAGTCTCTTTTAACTCCAAACATGGATGCTCTGAGAACCGACAGATCAGACGACATTTCTCGCCATACCACGAGAATGGACATATACATATCAGTTGCTGCTCAGTGCTCACCATCCATGGAGAACCAACAGATCATATATTCTTATGCTTTCTAATTTTTCCTATTAATATCAACCTTAGAGGTTTGGTTTCCCACCCCTAGTGGGAAGTTTTAAGACATGAGAGAACATTTTGACAGTACTGTTTGAATCATTAACTTAATTGTACAAGAACACTGAAAGCGATGACTTTGGAAGTGGGTAATTAGACTTTTTGAATTTGTTTGAATCTTAATTCCACCACCAATTCTAATCTCATTAATTCACAATCCATTAAAATTTAGCCATAAGGATGTTAAGCTCATTATTATACTAGACATGTCTTTTTATACGTAAAATATTCATATTCAAACTTTACATGTGGTGCTATGAGATAATGACAAGTGATCATCTAACTGAATCACAAATGCTGTTATTATATTTTTTTAATATTTTATTAATTCAATATAAAATTAGTTTAATATATTTTTTAGGAAGTTTTACTCTACTTCATTAACATTTTTTTGTAATATAATTAATCTCATAAAATTTTAGCAACTTAATTATTGCATGTATTATCAATAATATTCGATAAGCAATAACTTCGAGGAAAATCCTTAATCAAATAAAAAATAATATTTGACAAGCAGTACATAATTTTTTAAAAAACTAATGTTTTGATATATTTTAATGATTTTTTTAGAAGGGAATTAAAACAAAACTACCCTATAAAACGCAAAATAGAAAAACATAAATCATCAAGAGGGCAAGATGCAATCTTGGAGGGAGTGACAATGCTTGCTTCGCGATATATTTTAATACCTATATTAAAGTATTAATTTCATTTTCAAAAATTATTTCAAAAATTTTTAATTATAGAAATAAATCAAAACCATTAATATCAAAATATTAGTTAAAACATAGAATAATATTAATATTTTTACCATGATACCCTCATATATTAGTTTATATAATTTTTATTCATGTTATATCAATTAATTTAATCCTTGATTAAAACTAATATAAAAATATCATTTTATTTATAATTAATATAATGATACATTTTTAAAATGTTATAATATTTTTTTAATTATATTAATATATTTTAATTATAATAATATTATTATAGTAGTATATTTTTATCTGTAATAATATAATTTTTATTTACACTAATATTTAACTAATTTTTTATTATCTTTTTTATCATGGACATTAATTAAATAATATAAAATTTATGATCATAAAGATGTTAAAATATTTGGCTACTTTTCCAAAATCTCCAATTTAAGGGAGAACCAAAATGGGATGGTAGAAACAAAATAGTTCCGTAAAATGGCTTATTTTTACCAGTTCATATGAACTTTCTGACATAAATTTTTGTTGACAAGTCATCATATTACTCTTGATTTCAAAGGCATATAGGTAATAATGTTTGAGATCTTGCCCACCTTAATTTTCCAATTCTTTATATTTTTATTTAATTTTGCCCAGGCCAAACCAAACAACACTATCAGTTGCTAAACATGACCACGTTTGTCACGTCTTTCAACGGGAATTACCATCCAAATAATCCAATAATAACCAAATGGTTCGAAGCACACTTTAGAACCGCATTAATGGAAATTATTGTTTAAATCTTCAAATAGAAATATATAGATGGTTCCTTAAACATAATATCCTAAGTTAGAATCATGCCGTGTGAATGGAAAAAACTTTATTTAGAGAGGTAAAACTCACTTTGTTGATCTCTATGTGTTAAGATGATTAGTCTTTACCTATCGACTTGAGGTACCACTTAGATTTTATAAAGGAAAAAAAGATCGAGAAAAGAACTTTGAAATTGTAAAATTTTAAATTAGCCTTATTACTAAGAATTAATTAAGAAATGACAAAACTTAATAAACAATTCACAACTCTTTTTTTTTTTTTTTAAAAAAATACATAATTTAAAATTTTATAATTTCAAAATTATTCATATGTGTTTTTCCCTTCCATATAAGAAGGAACAAGAAATACAAGCATTTAGATACAAATTCCCGAGGTCCACAACGTTTTGTCATTCATATTCTAAAGTATTTAATTGGTATAGAATATAAAATAACTATAATCTCTCAATTAATATTTTTTTAATAATACTTTTATTTAGTAATCAACAGTTTAAAAAAATAAATCTAGACCGTACAAGTCTTGGGAAACTAGTTCCCCGGAGATAAGTAAATAATTAATTTATTTTTAAAATTAAGAGGTTTGAATCCTTACGTAATCTTACATATTTAAGAGCCTAAATAGGATAGATCTACATCCCTTTTGTTTGGCGGAAAAAGAAAAAACGACTTAAAATTTGGAGCAAATAAATTATATGGGCTCGTGTAGTTGATTTGGATATATATTATATAAATACTGAGATGTTCTCATTACACCTCATATTTTCACATCAAAAGACATGTGTTACGGACCTGGATAAGGCCCATATTCAATATATGGCCCAGCAAGGAACAGATCACATATCAGGATCTACCCATAATAAAGGAGGATCCAATCTTATCTACGATCCAGGTATATCTAATCTATATCTTAATGACTATCTAATCGGGATATCGGGCCCACGGATCGGGGCCCAAACCTCATCAACCTAAGGTACACTCTATAAATACGAGAGGTAAAACCCTAAGGTACATAGGTTCTAACCCTAGATCTGTTTACATTCGATCCACACTGAGCACACACCCCACCCCTTTTGTGTGTGTTCGAACTACGTGGACTTTGATCCCTTCAAAGGTACGTAGGCTCTAGGCTTGGCTCCTAGTCAAGTCCAATATATCTGTGTTCTTATGATGAGAACATTGGCGCCGGCAAGTGGGGACCGTAAATTTCGATTCCGTGACCATAGATGGTCAATAATTCCAATTACCAACTGTCAGACGAACAACCCTGGAGTTGAATGTTAACATAAAAATTTCCCGTTGGGGGGATTAAAGCGTTCGCGTTTCTGTAAATGCATCAAATGGGTTTGCCATATACAAGATCCTGCGTTCCTCGTATGAACTCTAAACGAGTTGGCGACGCATACGGCCGATGTCGTCGTGATTTTTACGCATCTCCACCCGCCGTTGCCAAGAAGAGCGCGGAGTCTCAGGATTCGTGATGTTTTACTGTTAGGGTTTTTGATGATTAGCGTGAGGGATTATTCTCGTCTGTGTATATTGGCGGACAGCAGTGGCGAATTCAAATTTGGATCGCTCCAATTTTTATCGAGCTGTTATTGCTGCTAACGGCCAATTCCAGACCAAAAAACAAAGGCGTCTTCAATTTTGAAATTCGTTCGAAAGGAGCGTGGAGTCTCAAGAGCTGTGTCCCTAGACTTTTAGATTCTTGGACTCTCGGATTCTCAACCTCCTTGGCTGCAAACGGAGATACGGATGCTTTTGACCATTTATACATGCCAGAACCTGAGGATGCTGTGGCCCATGTGAGATGGCGCAAAAATTTCTGGTGTAACCCTCAACAATCCGTATGGTAGCAGTAGACAGAACATGTGAGCCGAGATACAGTGTCGGAGAGATGACATCCAATGCCGGAATACCACAGGCCTGAGACGCCGAGATGACTGGCTTTGCCTTGCCGAGAGGAGTAATTTCAACTATCTGAGATTGAAATTGCCATGGCCGAGACCTCAAAGATGAGATTTCGCGTGAATTCTCGAAGGCGGACCGGTTACACCGAATCTAGTTAAAATCCGGCTCCGTGTGAAGTTTTGAAGTCGGACCCGATTAACTAAATCTAGTTAACGTTCGGGATCCGCATAAATTCTTGAATGGACCCCGGTTACACCGAATCTAGTTAAAATCCGGGATCCCTGTGAATTTTTGAAGACGGACCCCGGCTATGCCGAATCTGGTTAAAGCCTGGGCTCCGTGTTAATTTTTCAAGGCGGTCCCGATTACACCGAATCTGGTTAAAATCAGGGTTCCGTGGATAGTTGTGCGAGAAGCAAAAGGAAGGCGGACCCGGTTACACCGAATTCCAGTTAAAATCGGGCTCGTGAAAAGTACAATTGATTCGCGCGCTCCTTAAAAGGACCCGGATAAAGAATTCATCAATGGAAATTCATCTGTTTTACTATCGATAGTCAAAGAGATACACCGAGGTCATTACACCGGTAATAACCATGAAGCCGAGGTCCTTAAACCCGGCATTACACCGAGGTCTTACACCCGGCCGAAACGCCGAGGTCATTACACCCGGTAATAAACATGACGCGAGGTCCCTAAACCCGGCATGAAGCCGAGGTCTCTAAACCCGGCATGACACCGTGGTCCCCAAACCCGGTCACAAACAAAACCATCTAGATGTATGACACCGGCCGTTGTACTCGATGTGCATTGGTTAGAGCTCGGCGAAAATGCCATACGTGGCCTTCGCGAAATTGACGCGTCAACGCTCGCCCGATTTAAGAAAGCGGGTTGTCATTCGATCCGATCGGGTCAAAATGTTTGATTAGAGGTAATGGACACCTCGGTTGAACAAGTGACTACCTCGCCCTTATTTCGGTTACCATTAACTTTTCCGACTAGTCAAGCGGAACGAGGTAGTGCGGTTAAGTTAACACCCCACGAGGTTAAAACAGACAACCCGCCCATCACTCCCGGAATTAAGTTCGGTCGAGTATAAAAGACTGTACCTACTACGGTCGATGGATTCCTAACTACGGTTAGAGTTCAAAAAGGGTATGACAATTAATTGGTTATACAATCGAGATTGTCATAACTTACAACTGGCACAGACGCCAGGAAAACTCAAAGTCAAGTAGGCACAGACGCCTTAAGCAGAAGCAAAACTAAAGCCCTGACCCTCAGCTCGGAGGAGCGGCACCTCGCTAGAGGGAATGAAGATTAACCTCGGACATGAGATCCGGGTTAAATAGTCAAAGGCACCCGGCAGCCCGAGCCCTTGATTTCCCAGCCGGGGGCAACTATTATACGGTTGTTAATGATAACGGTGTGAGAAGAACTAACGGAAGTCCTCACAGGGATATTTGAATTTTTTATTTTAATGCAGGTTCACCAAGGCCGAGGCAAGCAAAAACAAAGAACAAAGGAAAGGCGAATAGATCCCGCCTGGGAGAAAACTTATCGCCTAAACAGGCACATCGATAGCAGAATACGAGTCCGAACTCGTCAAAGACTCGGACAAAAGCAAATCAAGATGGAAAATCCGAATACGGAGAATCCGGGTCAAACAAAAAGGCGCCTCGGCGGCCTAGTGACCTCTAAGCCCAAAGCGGGGCGACGCATGTGACACGACGGATGAATTAAATGCACACGAAACCGTAGGTGACTAGGTGTGGTGGTTGAAACCCCGCACGAGTACGGAGCGCCGGGTGTCGGTGGGCAACGATGGCGAACGCATAAGGTTCCGACCTCGAAGTCGAGCGAACTCCTTGATATTACCTCGGATCCTTGAGACATTACCTCAGATCTTTGAGCAAATGGCATCGGTAACCGGGGTCAATATGACAAAACCCGGCAATGCGCGGTAGATACGCAAGAGGGTAAGATTCACAGCAATCTAGCCCGGATAACGAAGAACGATCCCAACCTCGAAATCGGGCAAACCGCCTCGACATTATCTCGGATCCTAGAGACATTACCTCGGATCTTTGAGAAGACAACTTCAATAGCCAAGATCAACACCTGAATTCAAATGCAGGCGAACCATCACGACGCTACTTAGGATCTTTGAGACAAGACCTCAGATCTTCGAGGAAAGCCGCCTTGATAGCCGGATCAACGTAACTCGGCTCGGCTAGTAAAACCGTGGAGGCATAATACATCCGGCGGCTCGGAAGCCTGAACTCTACGGGGGGGGCATCGTTATTACGGACTGGATAAGGCCCATATTCAATATATGGCCCAGCAAGGAACAGATCACATATCAGGATCTACCCATAATAAAGGAGGATCAATCTTATCTACGATCCGGGTATATCTAATCTATATCTTAATGACTATCTAATCGGGATATCGGGCCCACGGATCTTTGGGCCCAAACCTCATCAACCTAAGGTACACTCTATAAATAGAGGTAAAACCCTAAGGTACACGGGTTCTAACCCTAGACATTTACATTCGATCACACTGAGAGCACACACCCCACCCCTTTTGTGTGTGTTCAAACTACGTGGACTTTGATCCCTTCAAAGGGTACGTAGGCTCTAGGCTTGGCTCCTAGTCAAGTCCAATATATCTGTGTTCTTATGACAGAACAACATGGATAAAATATTTTTGAAACTGTTGATAGATATTAAAGTCAAAATTTGAAAGAGGGCAAAGGTAAAATTTTCACAAAACCATCCTATTGAAAAATTCTTATGTTGGTATATATGGAAATGCAACGAATACGTAATTCTAAATATGTGATACAGAAAAATATTTTACAATGTGTCATAATTCGGTCATGCCTTCTTAATTGCATAGGTAAAATATGTGTTTGTATTTATTCATTGTATCCTGTATTTACAATGTTAGTAGTATTTTACCATGTGTCATAATTTGGTCATGCCTTCTTAATTGCATAGGTAAAATATGTGTTTGTATTTATTCATTGTATCCTGTATTTACAATGTTAGTAGTGTTTATAGTTTAATGGATATCCTATACAATCTTCATGTTCTACCACTATAATTAACAATTTTGGTGTAAAATTAGGTCTTGATGACAGGTTTCGGGGTTGGAATAGACAAGTTTGATTTAAGTAATGGGGCTAACAGGACTGTTTAATCCAATCCGCTTCAGTAATATGATTGAAAAGATTTGAAGCAAAAAATGCTCCTTTTGGAACTTCACGCTTCCTATGATTGTGGCTGTCATGGTGTTTATCTTACTTCCTCTGGTAACAATCATTGTTGTGTCTAGGGGCGGAGGGAGGGAAGGGAAGAGCCGGCCGGCAAAACGATGGGCCCAGCCTGTTTAAGCCCTGCCCTTTAAGGGCCGGGCTTGGAAATTGGAAGTGAGAAGTGAAGTTAGGCCCTGGAGGCCACGGGCTTACACGGGCCAACCACGGAGGGCTACGGGCCAGCCCTTTAGGCCCTTTATTTTTTTCTTAAAAAAGTTGAAGGCGAAGTTGAAGTTGGGGTTAAGTAAAGTTTTTTCTCACATGTTCTAATAAAATATAGAAGTTTCAGTCTTTTATCTAATGTTCAAGCTCTTTTTTGTACTCACAATTGGATGCATGAATTCACATATGATGATAATTTATTAATTTATATGTATTTTGTATTTTTTATAGAGGTATTTATCCATTTAAGTACAGATACATAATAACTATACTCTAATTTTATAATTTGGTTTATTATTATTCGTTGTAGATAAAAATTATCGATGTGTTCATGATGCGGGAAAAGAAATTCATGATATTTTTACTCTTGAACCAGAAACTACTACTCAAATGATGAAGAATAAAATGTGTTTGAATTGAAATTGATGATAGTGGAAAAGATGACGACAATAATAGTCATCATACTAATATCGCTTAGTGATATGCTTCTTATATTTAGGATATGTAAGTTATTTGTGAACATAGTTTTCTTTTAATTATGAATTAGTGATTGTACTTATTTGTTGGATGATTCGTGTTGTAATTTACTAATTATATTCCTTTGAAAAAAACGGAGAAAAAATAATTAAAATTTGGAATAGTAACTTCCGGGTCCATCGGGCTGGCCCTGGCCCTGGTGCTCTCGGACCGGTCTTTGAAAAGCATATGTTTTTCTTACCTTAGGCTCTGGAGGGCCGGCCCGTTAGGCTACGGCCCTTTACGGGCCAGCCCTAATTGCCGGCTCTAGGTGGCCCCCCCCCCAAATTACGAAAAGGACCCAAATTTTTAAGAAATTGTATTTTAGCCTTATAAAAATTTTAATATTTTCACTTTAGTCTATACTAAAAGTTTCGTGGTGGGACTAAAATGAACCTTTTGAAATGTTTATAAGTTTTAAATGCAATTTCATGAATACTTAGGTTCTATTCTCTAATTTTCACCTCGTAGTTGCAATTCGACTCGCCCCTGGTTGTGTCCATGTCGCACATCTTCTTTCAACAATCATTTCGTCGAAGACTCAAAGCTCACTAATGAAGGTAGTAACCTTTAAACATTGTGATATCACGACCTCCTTCCTCGACGATCACTTACTTTCAACCTAAAATGACCAAATGGTCACCCAAATTAATATGTTTTGACAATGACCTTCAATAGTTATGAGGATATAGTTACCTCACTGCCATTTTAATTTCTTTTATTTATGGTTTAGTTAGATTTACACTGGGTATCACAAAGCGCCTAATATCATATCAAACTAAAATATAACCTTCAACGATGCATTCAAAGATCACTTTATTACCAAATGAATGTTAAAATTTGGCTCTCAACTTTACTTCTAATTCTAATTTTAGGGCGATGAGGTCTTTGTTATACTGGTATGTCTTTTTATAGATAAAATCAATGATCTCATTTAAACTCTACATGCACTACTACAAAAATTGGATATCACTACCCAAAAAACGTCCTTATTTAAAAAAAGGAAGTAAAAAATGAAGGCAGTGGCATTCTTGTAAATAAATGGAAGAAAATGATCATTCGCGAGAGAATTCTTTGTTTGGTGCCATGATATTTAATGTTTTTAGGAGTGAAAATCATTTTTATCGTCTGAAACATATTTCGGGACGCCTAATAGCCATATAAAATTTTTATGTTTGGCGCCATGGGATATTTTTTGCTATAAAATTTTATTGGCGACCGAATTGAATTCAGTCGCCCAAATTGGACTCATTTTGCCGCCATCGATATCTTTTGGAATAAAATTTATTTGTTTGGCACCGTGGGTGGTTTTTATTTTTATTTTTTTAACATTGGGGCATTTAGGTGACTGAATTTGATTCAGTCGCCAATATTCTAATTTAGGCGACCTAAAATCTATTCAAAGTCGTCTAAAATCGAAAAATGGTGACTGATTTTCATTCAGTCGCCTTTCAGACCTTTTATTTGGCAACTTGGTTTTTTTTTTTAAAAACATTGGCGACTGAAAAGAAATTGTGTGGCCAATTTTAAATTTAGGCGACTGAATTTGATTCAGTCGCCAATATTTCTAATTTGGGCGACTGAAATCTATTCAGTCGCTAAAATGGAAAAATGGCGACTGATTTTCATTCGGTCGCCTTTCAGACCTTTTAATTACCTCTTTGCCGTCAAAAACCCTATTCTATTCATTTCCGTTGTTCTGGCTAATCCGTGAGAGAATTCTCACATTCGCACTCAGTCCCCTCCCTTGCTGTATCATTCACGCCGAACAACCCTCCCTTGCTCTGTCTATTTGTGTTTGGCCACTGCTCTCACATTCGCACTCAGTCCCCTCCTTGCTCTGTCATTCACGCCGAACAACCCTCCCTTGCTCTGTCTATTTGTGTTTGGCCGCTTACTCTCACCACCGAGCCCGGTCAAATTGACGGTCCGACACGCTACTCTTCTCTCCTCTTTGTGCTCTCTTAGTCGATCATCGCCGGCGGTAAGCATTTTATTTTTGCAATATGAATTCAAACATTTATGTATATAATAGGTATATGATTTGTGATGTTTGTATTCTTTACTAGACTTTAGAATAGTTGACTGAGTGATGGAGTTGTTTTCCTCTCTACATTGCTGCCCTATCAGTAACTCTTGAATTTATAATTAATAAAACAAATTCTTTTGGTGAATGCGTGGGGATTATTAACTGTATTTCGTTCTTTTCTCCATCTTAATTGCGTGAAAAGCTAAATTGATAGTTCTTTTCATATTATGGTGCCGAGTATGGGGATTATTAAACTTATTTTAATGTATTTGAAAATACCAAAACATTATTTTAGTGGTCTCAATTGATTGCACTTCAAATTTTACTTTGTTTGTATTGTCACATGTTTCAATCTGCTCAAGTCTTTGGCTCACCCCTTGGGCTGAAGGGTTCTGTATTCATTCTCTTATTTCTTTGATAAGTAAATATGTGCACTGTTATATATTATCGGTTTGCGGTAGTGATTTGTCAACATTATTTTCCTTTCTAATATATTTATTTTGACACTTCACACTTTGTCTATTCTTGGTCTTTTGGAAATTGACTCTTGCTTTCATTGGGAACCATCGCTTATGTATAACAATCAATTCAATGAAGAAATTGAACTACAAAGTCAATCCTATATTAAGGATTGAAGGGAGTACTTATGACTAAAAGATAACAAATAAAGTTCGAATGGCATAAATAATGTTAAAATTTCAAGCGAAGATATACCATATAGCTTATTCACTAATTGTATAGGAGTCATGGTAGGCTAAATATTATTTGTTAATCAACTTACAGATTGCTGGAGCACGAGAGCAGGGTGGACCAAAGTGGTTTTATTCGAAGGTAAGTAGTTTCAATTCAAGTTTTTTCTGAGACACAGTAGCTTTCGTTTTAACAATTTGTTTTTGATTTATAGTGCCATCGACAACCGGGAACACCGAGTGCGGATACCACGTTATCAGTTGGATGCAATCTATCGTTTCCATCGGACGTACTACTTGCTTTCAAAATGTACGTAATGCTCCGTGATCCTCAAATGATGATATTTTTTGTTGTGGTACTTCAGTTGTTAATTATTTCATTCACTTAATTGGTTTATCTTATACCTTGTTTTCCAATTTACAGTTTTTTGGTATTGAGGATCCGTACTCACAGGATGACATCGATTCGAATCGAGACTTGTTGGCTAGATATCTTCTTGAACATGGCTCAATGTGAAATGACAAGTCATTAGGTTGATTAAAGTAGCTCAAACTCAATGTTGAAATTTAGAGAAAAAAGGTTAAATGTTAATTGAATATATGTGTATAGAGTTCTTTGTCCGGGTTTGCTAGCAATGCATATTTATTAACTTGAGTTGAACTATATTTTGATCAATGTGTCTGGGTTTGTATTCAGTTTTGCAACAAATTGGCTAAACATACAGCAAGCATATTTTTTTGGCTAAAAAAAAACTAATAATAGGCGTCTGAAAGCTAATTCAGTTTGTATGGGTTACTTGTCTTCTTGGTCGTGTGTTGCAAAACTTATTAAGTCATGTCGACATCTACTTGTTTAATTCTGTAAATTATTGGTGCTCTTGAATTTGCCACTTCAACCGCCGTGAATATTGGGAAATAGATCTTGTCATATGAGGTTTGATTTGGCCATTATGCCTCCCGCATTTGATTTTCCAATAACCAAGACTTGAGAAGTTTGTTGAATCATACCATCATAAATGATTTGCTGAAAGTTTTATGTATGCTTCTTGCTTGTGTGGTACTTGTGATTATTACTAGGTGGCTCTCATTCACTTTATTAGCATTAGAGAATTACTAAATTTACGTATCTTTGAAACCTTGAAATTTGTTGAGCTTTGTGTGCAAAAGTCATTGCTGCTATATATATTTGCCTCTTGTCGAATATCAGTGTTATTGCCAATTGAAGAGAATGTTGATGCTATCTAGTTTTGCAGTAAATTGGCCAAACATACAACAAACATACTTTTTAAAAAAAAAACTAATATAAGGCGTCCTGAAATCTAATTTAGGATGTCTCAAATGCATAATAGGCGACCTGAATTGAACTTAGTCGCCTCTTATGATTAAATAGGCGACCTGAATACAATTGAGGTCGCCTATTATGATAAAATAGGCGACCTGAATTGGATAGAGGTCGCTTGTTATGATTTGAATACCATGTGGTCGCCCAAGAGGCGACCTAAATAGTATTCGTGTCGCCTCTTATAACCTCGATTACCACCGTGGTCGCCTCATAAGAGGCGACCTGAATAGTATTAAGTCGCCCCTAAGAGGCGACCTGAATAGTATTCAGGTCGCCTCATAAGAGGCGACCTTAATAAAATTCAGGTCGCTAAATATAATCAAAACAACTACGCTCTCCCAGACGTCCCTCAGAAAAGGGACGTTAATTGGGTCTTATTTAGGTCGTTTTTTAGGTATTTTGTAGTAGTGATGTGTTGCTATAAGATTGTGACGAAAAATCATCTAAATTAATAACAGGTGGTTTTATTATATATATATATATTATTTTTATAAACAAAAAGGTTGTTGAATTCGAGTTCATATGAATGCAAAAAAGGTCTGAGAGAACTATTTTGAACCCAACAATACTTGAATATGATGACCTTATTAGATAGCCATTTCAAAAAAAAAAACTTTCAAGATTAATATGATTTGTTTTAATTAATAATCCTTTAAATATTTAAACTATCAAAATTAAAAAAGACAAAAAAAGTAGTTTTGTATTTCAAAAACTGTTTTGATATAAGCTACAGTAAACTTATTTCACAAATAAAATTAAGAATTATAAAAATGATATCATGAATATATATTGTGGGCTGAAAGGCAATGAGAACAATGACATATAATAATATAAGCACTTGTTACAAAATGGTTTCATAAGTTGGCCAAAAAAAAAAAAGTTTTATAAAATGACTTATTTTTACAAATATAAAAAATATGTCTTATATTTAAAATTAAGACAAATTTCTTAAGTCCTCTTGTACCTTAAACGATACTAGTCTCAAAATAAACCAAACTTAAGCCACACCTTTTAATGTTAGCTAAAAACCCAACCTAAAATGCTTCAGAAATTCAAAAACTCAAAAATACCCTTTATTTGCATTTCATTATAGCCATCAACAGTATTTGTGATGGAATTTAATTCATGCTACTTGAAAATGCATACACTCTAGCGATATTGATAATCCCTAAAATGGGAGAATGACTTTAAATGCTCACCCAATTGAAATAATATCAGAAAAGTCCTCATTGACAAATAAACATGGGGGATTAACAACATGTAGGACTTGTCAATGTATTATTTCCTTTGATTGTGACCTAAAAGTCATTTTCCCTAATAAATTTTGACGAGTCTTTTTATTGGGTGGTAGATAATACGGAAAAGATCTCTGTCAAAGATTCATGAATATATATATATGGGAAAATCTCATATAATGACGGTTGAAATAGAAAAATCTTATATTAGGTTGGTAAACTTAACAAATCTTAAATTGGATCAATGACCCAATTTAGAATATTTAAATGTTGGTTATTTTCTAATAATACCCTCACACCCATCGTCCAGAGGAAAGAAAAAGCCAGAAGTCGATGTCGTAGCCATCCAGATCACTTGCTCCAGTGTCTTTTGGCTTCCCTTGGAGGATCTTGTTGGAGCTTTTACGTGATCCCCCACCTTGAAATTACAAGAACAAGGATTTCTTGAGAAGTGCCTACCATCCTAAATCTCGCTTCTTAGATCTAATTGCGAGGACAATCTTTCGAGGAGAAACAACGATAGAACTGATGAATAAGTAAAATTACCGAGTAGGAGAGGATGTGACGGTAAGCAACTTGAATCTGAGATTACTATCACCATGGACAATGACTAAGCTGTAAAAAGGCTCAAGTGGAAAAATACAAGGAAATTAAAAATATATAATTCCTTTTTTCTCATTTATTTTAACCCAAATGCACGGCGGAAAAAGTCTTAACCAGGGTTAAGTTTTAACCGATTTCCGCAAATGGTCAAATCACTACAAAAAAGAGCAATTTTCCGTCGCAAAAAGATTTGCGGTGGAATTTGCGACGGAAAAATTCCGTCGCAAAAATTGCCCACGCAAACCAATTTCCATCGCAAAAATGAATATTTCCGTCGCAAAATTTGGATTTAGCGGCGGAACAATTTGCCCTCGCAAATCTTGAAATTTGCGAGGAAAACTCAATCCCTCGCAAAATGTTGGAATTTGCGAGGAACGTGTTCCCTCGCAGAAGTTTCAATTTTTTTGCGATGGAAAATTTTCCCTCGCAAAAGTTTCAAATTTTGCAACGGATCATTTTCCGTCACAAAATTTGAAACTTTTGCGAGGGAACATGTTTGCAAAATTTGAAACTTTGCGAGGGAAAATGTTCCCTCGCAAAATCTTGGATTTTGTGAGGGATTATGCTTCCCTCGCAAAATTGGAAAATTTTGTGAGGGAACAGTTCCCTCGCAAATTCCAACATTCGCAAATTCCAACATTTTGTGAGGGAATCATATTCCTCGCAAAATCCCAATTAATTTTAAAAAAAAATTAAATTAATTACATAAAAAAATTAAAAATTAGAAAATAAAAAGACTTATAACAATCATAAGAATTTGCATAGGAATAACAAAATATTACAAAATATAATGCTTCAACTAAAATAAACTAAAAAAAAGTCTAAGCTAAAGTCTGATGGTGAGACAGATTAAGATCCTTGATTTAGTTGTCATTAAGAAATTGTAAATCAAAAATCTTTGCAAACTATAATGTATTTAAACCTAGCAATTCGGTGAGAGTAATGCAGTAGTTGATTCGGCTAGTAACAAATGCAAATTCAAAGCAACTTCAATTTCCTTTTTTTTTAACGAGAAATTCAGCGAAATGCAAGTATATGGAAAAATCCCAATGATGTGCGTGCGCTTATTTGGGTATGTGTGGGGTATTTATATGTAAAAATAAGCTCCCACAAAGAAGCATGGATAAATGAAAACGGTGTGGGTCCTACAATGGCAACAAAAACTTGACATATAATGTGTGAGGAAAAAGAAAATGTGGGTTCGATTGTTGAGGAAAGTAAAATCATAATAAAAATAAATTAGCTAAAGCATATACCGAGAAAGTTAAATTTGATTTCTTAATAGCATAAAAACAAAAGAAATATTCACTCAGGTTAACAACAATTAACAACAAATTAATGTTAAAGAAATTATATTTTAGATATTGAAGTACCACAAATCAAAAATCACATGCAAGGGCAAGTTCAAGTCCACCACCCAATGTTGCACCTTCAACTACAACAATAGTTGGTATAGGAAATGACTATATAAAGAATTGAAATTTTTATGCAATTTCTGATAGTTTACCAAAATGCAAAGGTAGAAATAGAGTTAAACCGGAGAAAATCCATGATAGAATTTACTTGTAAACTTAGAAAGGAAGGGATGCTACATCTGCCATTTATATTCAAGTATAAATCTGATTATTAGAAATTAATATAATTGACTCATATAGACAGACAGACCTCTAGATGAGAGAATGTGGCACAAAAAGCTCTCGAATATTCACGAACCTCAGATGCACTAAATGTCTTGAGTTCCTGGAATCCCATAGACATACAATAATCAACAATGTCATCAACAGCACATTCAGATCCATGCAATACCAAATACTCTATAACAGCTAGTGCCCAAAACAGAAGTAGCTTCAGGAATTGAAACATAGAAAAGTAGCATGTAATATGAACAGACTTGGGAAATAAAACGAGACACCATTTGCTTAAGAAAGAAACGGGGAGTTACAATCGGTGAATAATCCACAATACGGATATATGTGTTGTGCAATTGTGATATGCTTGCCTTTATATGTCACCCTCAAAAACACCCAAGAGATAACATTAGAGTGCATCTAAGATCAAACAAGCTTACCATTGCTAGAGCTAATATTTATTTGAGGCTCACCAATATACTTCTCGTATTGCCAAGCAATTCTCAATTTTTTATCCTGAAATTACACACAAAACATGAAGCATAACATAAAAATAATAAATTGATAACAGAATGTGATGAACAAAATAAGTTACATGACTGGGATCATGTTCACAAGATTTTTCATCTTCAAATGACCGTGGATTAGGCAAAGTACCCAGAAATCCTTTAGGGTCTCTGGATGGGCTGGCATAAAAAGTGGTTGCTTGTGGACAAGTCCCTGTGATATAAAATTTCTCAATAGAAGCATATGATCGGGAGCTTCAGCATCTTCCGTCACCATGACAAGGCTACCCAGAGAAAAGCCACCACCTAAAATTTCTACTTAAAAAGAAAAGGAAAAAAAAAAGTTCCATAAGCAGAGACTACACATGAATCACATAAAGAAATTTAACTGATTCATGTATTCTAGATGATTTGAGGAAAGCGGGAAAGAGAGGAAATTACTTGTCTAAATCTGGAGTCCCAGATGATACAAAAGTTGTTCCATTAGGACCACGCTTTAGTCCAGGATTCTGAGGAGATGCTACATTAGGAACATTGGGAGAAAAGCTACTAACTTGAGTCTTGGAAGTAGATATTGCTGCATTAATAGTCTATATGACAAACTGTTGCAAAGTAGTAGATGAAGGCTAGTCAGTAGACTTGCAACTCCGTATAAAGAAAATATAATTTTACAAGGCATGAAAATATAATTTTGCAAGATACAAGAAAGCAACAAGTAAAATTGAAGTAATTTTATACCAAAGACATTAAAAATGACTTTCTTTGTCTGAAGTATGGACCAAAGTTTGATCTCCACTATTTTCAATCAAACTATGTACTAATTCTCTTGTAATTTCCACAACACAACATTGAAAGCATTAATGAAAATTTGAAATAATCTGCCAGGTAAACGCAAGAGGTGGCTTTTAGTTGAAGGATTAAAAGATACCTAACTTAATTGAGTATAAGAGTTTGATCGAGACAAGCTCGAAGTGCAAAGAATCGATTCCTTCGTAGTTTTGTCAAAAGGTAACACAGAAAAGGCACAGTGTGTTTGTGTGGACATAGGACAATGCAAGAGAAAGATTAAGTTGCTAAATACTGCACTAGTGAAGATGGTATGCACTTTCCTTTCTATGTTGACCTGATAATATTTATTAATAGCTGAAGCCACTTATCAAAATTGCAGGTCACGGAGCTAAAGGCAAAGTGGTTGCTGGAGATAGTCGCTCACTATTATCAGCTTGAAGATGTTGAAGATGGTACGCACTTTCCTTCCTATTTTATTTTTACGAAGAGTAATTATTAGTTGTTAAGACCTTTTCACAAAGAACCTAACTCAGATTTTAGGGTTTACAGTTTTACCCAACAAATAACAAACAAGAGTCGTAAAGCAATTTTTGTACCATGAACGAGGGCGAGACATTTTGAGAATAGGGGACGGACTTACATTCGGAGGTGAAGAAGAACGAGGAGGAGGGACCAACCGGAGGGGTCGAATAAGCTAGGATTCGCGAGCACGAGAGGTCCGATGGCGTGCGAGAGGAGGGGAAGGAGGACGGTGAGAGAGAGGACGGAAATTGGAGGAGCTATGGTGGAGAGGTCGACGGTGGAGAGCGGCGGAGTGAGAGACGATACAAGTGACCGAGGCAAGGGATTCGAAGAAAGTAGAGAATGAGAAGACGAAGCACGCGGGTAATGAGAAGACGTACGCGGGTCGGGAAAATGAGGAATTCTTTTGTCGTCTAAATATATTTCTAGGACAATAATACATATATTTTTTAGCGCCAAATAATTCATTTGCCGCGTAAGGAGTCAAAATTTCCCTTCTTTAGCTATAAAGTACATTTTTGACGTCCTAAAAATTAATAGGACGTCTAATATATCAAATTTCGTCTAAATTATTATAAAAATGCCACCGTCTTCACATTTTACTACCTTTTTAAAAATAAGGACATCTTTTTAGGACGTAAAAACCACCTTTTGTAGTAGTGCGTTGCAAGTGGAGGTCGACGGTGATGGAGGGTTTAAGACACTTTCAACCATATCATTTGAAAAAAAAAAGTTGATTAATTCATTAAATTTGTTTGAAAATGAAACAATAAATTATATCTTGAAAGGTAAAAAATAAAAATTGCATCAAACTTTAAGTAAAAGAAATCTTGAAAAGTATCATTAATACCCAATGGATAACTTAAAATAAGGGTCACGCTTTCCTTCTAAAAAGTGCCTCATAATAGATATTAGAAAGTGTATATTGCATTTAGGTAGTGGAAAAGATAGAGTAGCATTTGACTTTGTTTAAGATTCAAATCATTTCAATCTAAATAAATAAATATTTGCGTTGAGATGGGATAAATCGCAAAGACATTATTTATTAATTTTGATTTCGCATAATTAAATACCAAGAAGTTAGAATCATGTTAGAACATTTTTCGGCTCATAATTTTGTAGGAATATTTAAGAAAGTATTTGATGTCGATTATTTAATTTTTGCAAGATTTTTTTGTCATAATCAAACTATTTAAACTAATTAAAACTTATTGATAGTTCAATTGTGGCCAAATACTAATTCCTAAACGGATATTCATGCTAATTTGATTAGTGGAATTAAAACTTATTGATAGTTCAATTGTGACCAAATACAAGTAAGTAGTGTCTTCAATCATAAATATAGGATCTAATTGAAGAATTGATATTGATCTTATATATATTATTATCTCCTATTTTAAATATAAGATAAAGTTTGCGGTATGATTTATACTAAAAGCTTTGTCTTATCTTTGAAACCGGAGGGATAATTTTTTTTTTCATGTTGGTCAAATTTTTTTCTTTATCCCTATTGATACACCATCAACTGTTATCAGGTATGAGAGGGAATAAGAAATAAAGAAAGATGTATGAGTGTTTTAGGAAAAAAATATATAGTATCATGTTAACTAATTGAACTAAAATTTTGTAATATAATCAAATTAAATAAATGGGTTTAATAGAAAAAACATAAATGAGTAATAAAAAAAGGTAAGAGTGGTTGGTAAGATCAAAATGGATAGAGTGCATTGGAAAGGGTAACATGGCAGGCTCCAAATACTTATCTCGCGAGTGTGAAGAGTTAGGCTCACATACATGTTAAAGGTAACTAAACCATGGGCCAAAATGATAGAAGCTGCTAATAAGTACAATTTGTGCCAAACTTCTAACCAAATGCCTTTGATTAATCAAGAAAACGTTTCAAATAATCTTTTCTTCTTTTGAATTTTGCAAGTGTGTGCTAACTTAACCGTTCAAATAATCCTCATTTCCAACCTTTGCCTTTTGCTTTTATCGTAAAACTTCATCGTCCCCGATCACATTTTACCTCCATCGACGGTAGCAACATATATAATTCATGTATAAGCGACATTTGTCTATAAATTCGAACCTTTTACCATTTAACCTTAAGCGACATTTATATATAATTCATGACAACATCGCAAGTTGAGATAACTATAAATTAGAGATAAGATTACAATGGTCATATAGTTCATGATTTCAATGGCTTTTATTCTACCATTCAGTAGCAATAATTATTCGCTTATTTAAATATTTTTAATCATGTGATTTATAATTTTTTTCATATATTTCTTATGAAGGTTTTTATTAATTTACATTTTTTAAAAAATATGTCATCTGTTCTGTTATATTTATTTGATTAAATGGTAAAAAGGAAGATATATAGAAATAATATATATATTAATTATAAGACAAATGTTTATCAATATATTTCAAAATACTATTCTTTAGAAGAAAATTGTCTTGATTTTAATCAATATGCTACTTAGTCGAATAGAGGCATAAATGAGTGAGAGAGTTGAATTTTTTGGTTTTAATTGCCTTGGGTTTACTTTGCGAGAGATATTTACCAAAAAAAAAAAAAATTGTATGAAATTTTGTGAGGGAAAACACATTCCCTCACAAAATGCCCAAATTTTGCGAGGGAAAACATATTCCCTCGCAAATTTTGGGATATTTTGCGAGGGAACCTTTGTTCCTCGCAAAATTGCGAAAAATTGGAGGGAAATTTTACGGAAATTTCCCCCCTATTTTGCGAGGAAATATTGTTCCCTCGCAAAAATCGCCGTTTTTGCGAGGGAACAATGATTCCCTCGCAAAATGTGGCCATTTTGCGAGGGATCTTTATTCCTCGCAAATTTTGGGCATTTTGCGAGGGAACAATTGTTCCCTCGCAAAAGTGTGAAAAATTGGAGGGAAATTTCCCCTATTTTGCGAGGGAAAACAGTTCCTCGCAAAAATCGCCCATTTTGCGAGGGAACAATGTTTCCCTCGCAAAATTGCGAAAAATTGGAGGGAAATTTCCCGCTAATTAGCCCCACTTTTGTGAGGGAACAAGTGTTCCCTCGCAAAATTTTCCCATTTTGCGAGGGATCTCTCTTTCCCTCGCAAAACGTCACCTTTTGCGAGGGAAACATAGTTCCTCGCAAAATTAGGGAAATTTGTCCCCCAATTCGGTCAATTTTGCGATGGAACTGAATTTCCCTCGCAAAATGTTGATGTTTTGCGAGGGACATTTTTTCTCTCGCAAAAACGTGATTTTTGCGAGGGAAAATCGTTTTCCCTCGCAAAAATCACCTTTTTGCGAGGGAAATAAATTCCCTAGCAAATTTCGCAAAATTTGCGATGTAATTTTTTTCCTCGCAAATTCCGCCGCAAATTTGATATTTTCTTGTAGTGAATATTGGGTTGTCCATAATTAATAATAAAAAACTACAAAATTTGTATAGCTTAATTACATTTTTATGTTAAAAAATTACAAATATTTTAAATTTTCAAGTGCAAATGTGCTAGTTCATACCAGTAATATAATTCAAATGTTGAAGTCGGTATGTGCAATGGTATAGTTGATTCAAGTGAAAATTTTAAACCAAGTATCATATTTTCTCCACTACATCAAATATAATTGAAGTTGTTTCTTTTGACAGAATATAACTGAAGTCGTATATTTTCTCTACTTTTTGACTCTTCCACATGAATATCAAAATGGTGATATATATATATATATATTTTTTTTATTTTTGGTCAAACAAAATGGTGAGATATAGATGATAGATCTCTGACCATTTTGATCTTTATATACTCGGCAACCACTTAATGGAATCTCACATGATAAAAAAGTCAGAATATATGTGAGTATGACCAAGGATTTTGAACCATCTAATGTGTTTTGAGTATATAGTTGCCCTCACTGTCATTTTAATTTATTTTATTTATGGTTTAGTTAGATTTGTACCGGGTATCACAAATTGCCTAATATCAAACTAAAATGTAACCTTCAACGGTGCATTCAAAAATTATTTTATACCAAATGAAAAAATATTAAAATTTGGCTCTCAATTTTACTTCTAATTCTATTTTTAGGGTGATGAGGTCTTTGTTATACTGGTATGTCTTTTTATAGATAAAATCAATGATCTCATTTGAACTCTACATGTGGTGCTATAAGATTGTGACAAAAAAATCATCTAAATTAATAACAAGTGGTTTTATTTTTAAATGTTAATTTTCTCAACAAAAAGGTTGTTGAATTTGAGGTCATATGAATGCAAAAAAGGTTTCTGAGAGAACTACTTTGAACCCAACAATACTTTTTTTTTTTTTTTTTTTTTTTTTGCTCAGATCCCAACAATACTTGAATATGATGGCCTTATCAGATAGCCATTCCCAAAAAAAAAAAAAACGTTTCAAGATTAATATGATTTGTTTTAATTAATAATCCTATAAATTTTTAAACTATCAAAATTAAAAAGACAGTAAAAAAGTAGTTTTGTATTTTAAAAACTGTTTTGATATAAGCTACCAGTAAACTAATTTCACAAATAAAATTAAGAATTATAAAAATGATATCATGAATATATATTGTGGGCTGAATGAGAAGAATGACATAATAATATAAGAACTTGTTACAAAATGGTTTCATAAGTTGGCAAAAAAAAAAAAAAAATAGTTTCATAAAATGACTTATTTTTGCAAATATAAAAAATATGTCTTATATTTAAAATTAAGACAAATTTCTTAAGTCCTCTTGGACCTTAATGCGAGACCAGTCTCAAAATAAACCAAACTTAAGGCACACCTTTTAATGTTAGCTAAAACCCAACCTAAAATGCTTCAGAAATTCAAAAACTCAAAAATACCCTTTATTTGCATTTCATTATAGCCATCAACAGTATTTGTAATGGAATTTAATTCATGCTACTTGAAAATGCATACACTCCAGTGATATTGATAATCTCTAAAGTGGGAGAGAGACTTTAAACGCTTATAATATCAAAAAAGTCCTCATTGACAAGTAAACATGGGGATTAACAACTTGTAGGATTTGTTAGTGTATTATTTCCTTTGCCCAAAAGTCATTTTCCCTAATATTTTTAATTAAATTACTTTAGAGTGTTTGTATTTGTGTTTTTTTCTAAGCTAACTAGTTTGACTAATAAACTAATATATAATCTTAGGATATACAACATATGATATGATTATGTAATTTACTTAACTTCCTTAATTTCTCCAAATAAAGTCAACTTTATCTTATAATTAAGAGCGGAGGGAGTATTATCAAATTAATTTTGCTGAGACCCATGATTTTCTATGAGTGAAATGATTTTATGCAGAACACACAACTGAAAGTTCAAACATGCATTCCATTATTTAAACAAGTTCAAAGGAAAAGTAGTGGAACGTCTTGTTCTTATGTAAACATTTTATCTGCAAATTTTTTTTTTTTTTTTTTTTTTTTAAATAAGGGATATAAAGATAATTTATCCCAAATTTTAAATCTATAATTGTGTCACATAACCTAATTAATAATTTTGTAAGTTTAATAACCTAAATTAGAATTTGGGTATTTCAACCGTCTTTATATGAGATTATCCCTATATATATATATATATATATATATATATAGACACGCACAAATCTATAAACGAGCAATAATCTTAGAACTCAGGAAAACAGATATTAAATCGGGGTAAAGGGTGAAATGAAATCAAATTTTTCACTTAATTTAATGGAATTCAAATACAGAATTCCCAAGGTCCAAAATGTTTTGTAGTTGATGTTCAATATCTTCCATGAAAGTCTCATACAGCTTCCGTTGGCTCACTTTGTTCCACGTGGCCCTTCGATCTTCCTTCATTCATGGGAAGACTACTTCCTCCATTTTCGGTGGGAACTTGATCTTCCTCGGGAAGAAATTCCTAAATGACCATCTTTTCCTCCTTCAATCCATCCTGTCTTCCTTGCCATTGCCACCGACACGACGCCATCTCTGTTTCCTACAATAGTTATAGCTAGCAACCTCTTCCATAGTTGTTCACCTCAGATGAAATTTTTCAGTGTTGTTTGAATCATTAGAATTGTATTAGAACACTGAAAGCTGGATTTTTCAGTGTTGTTTGAATCATTAAAATTGTAGTAGAACACTGAAAGCTGGCTTTGGGTGGGTAATTGGACTTTTTTTAATAGTAAGGATAATATAGTTTTCTCATAATTTAATGCTGATTATAAAATTAAATCATCTCAGTATTTCCTCTAAATACTATTTTATACCAAATTAATTTTATAGTTTGAATCTTAATTTCACCACCAATTCTAATATCATCAATTCCTAACCCATCAAAATTTAGCCATAAGGATGTTGAGCTCATTATTATACTAAACATGTCTTTTTATATGTAAAAGATTCATATTCAAACTTTACATGTGGTGCTATAAGATCATGACAAGTGCTCGTCTAAATTAATAACAAATGCTGTTATTATATATATATATATTTTAATTTTATATTTCTATGATATTATTCAATTTCTTATATTTTTTAATTCAATATAAAATTAGTTTATAAATATTTTTAGTAAGTTTTATTCTACTTCATTAAACATATTTTATAATATAACTAATCTCATAGAATTTAAGCAACTTAACTATTGCATGTATTATCAATAATATTCGATAAGCTGTAAATCTCAAGAGAAAACCCTTAATCAAATAAAGAAATAATATTTGATAAGTAGTACATAATTTTTTTAAATAATGTTTTGATATATTTAAATGATTTTTTTAATACAAGGAAATTAAAACAAAACTACTCTATAGGGCAAGATGCAATCCTGGAGGGAGTGACAATTCTTGCTTCGTGATATATTTTAATACTTATATTAAAGTAATAATTTCATTTTTAAAACTTCTCTCAATAATTTTTAATTATAGAAATAAATCAAAACCATTAATATCAAAATATTAGTTAAACATAGAATAATATTTTTATTTATAATTTTACCATTATACCCTCATATATTAGTTTAAATTTTTATTGATGTTATATTTATTAATTTACTCCTTAATTCAAATTAATATAAAACTATTATTTTATTTATAATTAATATAATAATACATTTTAAAAATTTTATAATATTTTTATTATATCAATATTTTTTATAATAATATATTTTAATTATAATAATATTATGATAATAGTATATTTTTTATTTGTAATAATATAACTTTTATATACAATTATATTTAATTAATTTTATAATAATTTTATTTTCTAATCATAATAATATTTTTTATCATAGATATTAATTAAACAATATAAAAGTTATGAGCTTGAAGTTATTAAAAAATTTGGCTCCTTTTCCAAAATCTCCCATTTAAATAAGAACCAAAATGGGCATGACTGGGCCCCTCCCCTCAAACCAAGCATGCCCTTTAGGAAATGGGGAAAATGGCATATGATAATATAAGAACCTCTAACAAAATGGTTTCATAAGTTGGCAAAAAAAACAAAAATAGTTTCATAAAATGGCTTATTTTTACCACAGTTCATGTGAACTATCTGACCTAAATTTTTGGTGACAAATCATGATATTACTCATGATTTCAAAAATAAATGAGATTCCTATCCTATCCAAAAGGGTAGGCGGGGAGAGATTTTAAACCGGAATTTTTTTACGTTTTATTTCCCCAGGATGGCATATGGGTAATAATGGTTGAGATATTGCCCACTTTGATTTTCCAATTCTTCACACTTTTATTTAATTTTGGCCAGGCCAAACCAAACCAAACGACACTTTTTTTCCTATACAACAAAGCACTATCTGCTGCTAAACATGACCACGTTCGTCAGTCTTTCAATGGGAACCATCCAATAATAACCAAATGGTCCAAAGCACACTTTAGAACCGCATTAATGGAAATTAATGATTAAACCTTCAAATAGAAATATATAGATGGTCCCCTTTTTTTTATCGGAAAGATATTTATATTAATACTAAAAACAGGTATAATATCGGGATACAAGTAAAGCCAGATCCAGTACAACAAAATACATCCAAGACAAAAACAACAACAAAAACAGCCAAATCACCATACATAAAATATTTAGAAGTAGAAGTAGAAGTAGAATCATAGACAAAGCCTCCCTCAATATCCGGGGTTAGAAGTGACAAGGAAGAAGGTGATGGTTGTAAAACCCACCCAAACGGTACACCCGCTTATAAGCATTACCGCAACGAGCAAATGTACAAGTACCCCATATTGGGGTTAAGAACACAAAAAACCCAACCTCAGACGTAAGAAGACCCATGATGTCCAGAACAAATCTTCTGCTCCTCTGTTGAATCAGATATGGTGACCTTGGCCACACAACAAGCAACGCCTCTTTAGATCTTCCCCCAAGAACGCAGATCCGAACTTACAAGGGAGAATCGGATCTTATAACATTCATATAGTCGTTCACCCAAGAGGATTTGAATGCAGATTTTACAGATCTGATTATTTCATGAGACAAAAACACCACCAGACAACCCAGTATCACATAAAAGTAATAAAAAACAGATAAATCTCACCTCCACAGATTAGATCCGGAGAGGGAGAGGAAGGGGCTCGCCACAAGGACGAGAGAAGGCCACGTCTGACAAAACTCTGAGAGAGAGGACCATAGATCAAGGATCTGGACTCCAAAACACCTAGACTGCGGATCAAAGATATGGACTCGCAACAACCACTCGGACTTGTCTGTGGCACAAAGGCGATGGTTGCCGACGGCTTGTGTGTAAGGCACAAGCCGCCGGCGAGGGAGCATGAGATGAAGAAGATGAAGTGTAGAGAGGAGAGAAGGAGGAGAAAAGAGAGGAGAGTTCCCTGGATTCATGATGGTCCTTTAAACATGTTAAAATCATGCCGTGTAAATGCTTTATTATTAGGAAAGGTGAAACTCACTTTAGTGATTTCAATTTTTCAAGATGATAACTCTCTACCTATCAACTCAGGATACCACTTGCATTTTAAAAAAGGAAAAAGATATGAAAAGAACTTTGAATTTGCAAAATTCTAAATCAGGTTTATTATCAAAAATTGATAAGTAATTCACAATCAATTTTTTTTTTTTTTTTTTTTTTTTTAAAAAGCATGTGATTTAAAATTTTACAATTTCAAAGTTGTTCTAGTGTCTTTTTCCCTTATGGAAGGAACAAGAAATATACTCAATCTAGTTCTTATTATAAGACACTAATTAATAATTCTCACAAATCAATAAAAATAGTTAAAGTCAATTATCTTATGAAAATAGATATTAAATCGGGGTAAAGTGTTGAGATGAAATCAATTATTTCACTTTAGTAGAATTCAAATACAGAATTCCTAAGTCCAAAAGGTCTTGTTGTTGATGTTCAATATCTTCCATGAAAGTCCCATACAGCTTCCCTTGGACGCTGCATCAGTAATAAGCTTATTGCCAACTCTCTCTCCTCTATGAGAGCTCCGTTCTCTCCCCTCTGTGAGAGATTTTTCCTAGGTTTTCTACTAGGTTCCTTTGGTTGAAGCGGCATTCTTGTGGGGGCTTCTTCTTTGTAAGAAGGTTCTGATGGCGGCTAAGGGCTTTTACTGGTTCAAGGTTGAGTTTTCAACAAGTGAGGGGAGGGATGTGATTACTAAAGGTGAAGGAAGAGATTGGTGCTGGTGTTTGGATGATTTGAATCGGGGATTTCGGGATTGGGAAGAGGATCTCCAAGGATTGGTGCCAGAGATTCATATTGTAGGAAACTGATCAGAAACGCGGAAGCGTATCGTACCACGTGATGTAGGAAAAGATGAAACCTTTCATCGTTTTGCTTACCGGATATTGAAGAGTTATCGAAAGATTCTCCACGAACAATCCTTGTCTACGAACGGTCCTCGTGCTATCTATGATTGATCTTCCGACTATCTCTCGAGGGGATGAGATGGTTGTGTGGGCAACCGTTCGGATGATGAACGTCGCCTCTTGGGTTTGTTTCGATGAGAGCCTCCTTATTTGTCTATGTTGTTGTCACAAGAGGTGAAAGTAGGTTTATATGCTACTACATCCAAGACCTAACCCTAATCCACATGGGCCATAGAGTTCTTGGGTTGTAGTCTCAATTAAGCCTTATTGGGCTTAAGTGACTAAAGAGCACATTAACCCAACAATCTCCCACTTGCTCTTTAAGATACAAACTTGAGTTCGTAAACCCAAGACCATGTAGCCCATAAGCCATCATCATCGATAATATACCCCATCCCTTGTCTCGAGCTAGCCTGGGGATCTACCATTTGTCATTCATCAAGGCTCATGATAATCTACACAAGATTATCTAGTTCGGTGCTACTCCACTAAAAGCCCGAACGTGATCTCCAAGAATAATGACACTTATAACAAGAATATGCACTGCCCCTTTATAGAATGTCTATAATTTGATTGACTAGTTTTTCGTAACCCAATCAATTATTTATTCCCTTGACTTTGATAGTTTCTCTAATGGATTACATGCACCGGCCGGTGTCTTCAATATCCAGTACCGAAACATATCAAGGGGACATTTCCTATAAATTCCATGTTGTTTATCTCATAAACACCGATAACCAAATAGTCTCAATCCCAAAATACCGAGTTGTTGGCCGTCATATAGATCAAACCTCACCCGTTGGTAAATCAAAGAATAAAAACTATTCGACTACTGTTTAAAATAAACTCGGGATTAAGAGCAACTACATAACTATAGTTATCGGAGATTTGATTCCTTATGACAGAAAAGAACAACCTTAATCAAATCTCTCCTTGATCCATTCAATGTGAGCATTAACTCACACCAATGTTTTATAATGATTCGGACAAAACCATTTCATAAAACATTGCAGCCTAAATAAAGTGCCCAACTTAATTTAATAGTCGTGAATCATTTCATCAATTGTGAGAACCTATGACCATGTCCTCTATGAACGTATTCATATGATCATATACTCCACAATTGATCGGACCTTAGAGTTTGTAAATAGTGTGCGAAATAAATGAAAAAAATACTCCATTTATTAACATTCGAAAAGAAATGCAATGTCATAATGTCATGCTCAAAAGCACAAAATAACAAAGTGAAATAACAATTGCCTAAAGCTAGCAAACTGAATCCTCCTAAGACCCATAGATGAAACATGCCTCTCGAACACACGCTCGGGCAAACTCTTAGTAAAAGGGTCAGCGAGATTCTCGTCGATGCTATCTTTGCTACCACCGTATCTCCTCTTTTAATTATTTCTCGGATCAAGTGGTATTTCCTCTCTATGTGCTTCGTCTCTTATGACACCTTGGTTCCTTGGACTGCGCTACCGCCCCACCGTTGTCACGTAGAGTGTGATAGGACAATTTATACCGGTATCACCCGAAGATCCGTTAGGAACTTCTTTAACCATGCGCTTCCTTTGCGGCCTCGGCGCGGCTACATACTCGGCCTCCGTGGCGTAGTCGCCCACACATGTTTGTTTTACACTTCTCCAACAAATGGCACCGCCATTAAAGGTGTACACATATCCCGAGGTGGATTTTCTTGAGTCAATATCTCCTTGGAAATCTCGAGTCCGTATAACCAATGGTTTCAAGACTCCCACTTGAGTAGACCAACATATAATCTCTCGTTCTCCGTAGGTACTTGAGTATATGTTTAACCGCTACCCAAAGTGTTGCTCTCCGTGGTCCGATTGGTACCGGCTTACTACTTCCGGTGCATAGCGTATATCCGGTCCGGTACATAGCATAGCATACATGAGACTACCTACCGCCGAAGCATAAGGTATCCTACTCATGCATTTCTCTCTTTCAGGAGTTTGAGGAGATTGCTTCTCGCAGAGATGAATCCCATGCCCGAAGGGTATAATTCCCCTCTTTGAATTCTCCATGCTAAACCTGGCAAGTATTTTGTCAATGTATTGAGCCTGGGATAATGCCAAAACCCTGTTCTTCCGGCCTCGCAAGAGTTTAATACCAAGAACATAATTGGCTTCCCCAGTGTCCTTCATATCAAAATGTTTGCTCACCAGGTTTTTATGCCCAACAATACCTCGTATCATTTCCGATAAGGAGTATATCATCCACATAAAGTACCGTAAAAGATACCGCATTACCTTGGATCCTTTTATACACACACGGCTCATCGTGGCTTTTCTCAAAGCCATAAGACTCAATGGCTTGATCAAATCTCGATGTTCCATGATCTCGGATGCTTGCTTAAGTCCATAAATGGACCTCGCAACTTGCATACCATTTCTTCTTGCCCTTTGGCTATAAACCCTTTTGGTTGCTGCATATAGATTTCCTCTTCCAAATTTCCATTTAGAAAAGCAGTTTTGACATCCATCTCGCCAAATCTCATAATCAAGATTGGTCGCGCAATGCCTAAGAGAATCCGGATAGACTTGAGCATGGCAACCGGCGAAAAGGTTTCATCATAATCCACTCCTTCTCTTTGGGAGTACCCTTTCGCCACCAATCTAGCTTTGAAGGTTTCAACCTTCCCGTCCGATCCTCTCTTTCTCTTGTAAATCCACTTACACCCAATGGGTCTTACCCCTTTAGGTGCATCTACAAGAGACCAAACCGAGTTGGAATACATAGAATCCATTTCACGATTCATAGTCTCGAGCCATTCCCGAGCATCAACATCTCCTAGTGCTTCGTCATAACTCGTGGGATCACCATCTTCTCGCGATGATGTCATCCCGATTTGACTCACCCAACAAGAGATATCTTGCAGGTTTACGAATCAATCTCCCACTACGACTTTGTCGCACTTGATGTCGTGCATCTGGGGGGGTCCACATTTTGTAGGTTGACAATTTCTAGATGAGGACCCTCATTAAGTGGATCAACCAATTCATGATTTTGTTCTTCATTTTGTTCAACATCATGCTGAACTTCTGGTTCTGTCTCTGGTTCTTGTGTATGTTCAGATACATTTTCCCCTCTTTGAACAACCACAGAACAAAAGCCGGAACCCTCGAGGTTGTGGTGAAACTTGATCTCGAGACTAGCTCATCAAGAATAACCTTACTTCTTGGCTTATAGTTTGTCATATAGTCCTCCTCTAAGAAAGTCGCGTGAGTGCTCACTATGACCTTCTTTTCTCTTGGACTATAAAACAACCAACCTCTCGGTTCCTTTAGGATAGCCTACAAACATGCATACTTCAAGACGCGAGTCCATCTTGTCCGGTTTCGTTTCAAGACATGTGCCGGAGCACCCCAAATCCGAATATGATTCATGGTGGGCTTACACCCTTTCCACAATTCAATTGGTGTCGTTGAAATCGACTTGGATGGAGCTAAGTTCAATAGATACATAGTCTGTTTCTAAGGCATATCCTTTAATGAATCGAAAGTGATGAATAACGAGCATAGATCTTGTCATTTCTAAAAGGGTTCTATTTCTCCTTTCAAAGAACTCCATTCTCCGGGGTGTCCCCGGAGAAGATAATTGTGAAACTATCCCCTCTTTGGTCGTAAGACCCGAACTCTCCGATAGGTATTCACCCCTCGATCGATCGAAGAGTCTTAATTTGAACACCTAGATGCTTTTTCGCTCGGCCTTGAACTCTTGGAATTTTCCAAAAGCTTCAGACTTGTGACGCATTAGGTACACATGTCCAAATCTAGAGTAATCATCAGTAAATGTGATGAAATATTGATACCCTCCTCCGGCTTGGACATTTATTGGTCCACATACATCGCATGTACCAATTCCAGTGAAGTGTGGCACGTTTTCCCTTGGCCTTGAAAGATCTCTTGGTCATTTTACCCTCTAAACAGGATTCACACATCGGTATGGGTTCAAAGTTCGGGATTTTAAAATCCCACTTTTGACCAAACCTTGGATCCCGTTAGAGTTAATATGACCCAATCTCAAATGCCAAAGATAAGTTTCATTGGAAACTTTTCTTTTCTTTGACGAATTGATATGCTCAACATTTTTTAATTCAACATGATTAACTTCACAGGAATAGGACTAAGGAAATAAAGACCATTAAACTTTACACTAGAACAAATAAAAGAAGATGAACTTCTTATTGAAACCGAGGAATCAAACCGAACCGTCAAACCATGTTTATCTAAACAACTAACGTAAATTAAATTCCTCTTAAAACTGGAATAAATAAACAAGTCTTCTAAAACCAAAGTTCTATAATTATTAAAAGATAAAACAACTTGTCCTACTACTAGCGCATACATAAGCTGCCCTGTTCCAAGCTTCAAATCTCGTTGTCCTTTACTCACCGGCAAGCTATGTTTGAACCATCGCAAAGAGTAACAAACATGGTTAGTGGCTCCCGAATCAACGATCCATTTATCATCGTGATTCTCCACTAAACAAGCCTCAATCACATTTAAATTACCCATACCTGGTTTATTCATTTGTGGGCAATTTTTCTTCCAATGCCCCTTTTGTCCGCACTTGAAGCACTTGCCTTTTGGCCGCTTCATTGCAACTATTTTGGCAACCGGAGTACCCGATTTCTTCTTTTTCTTGTTCTTGTTCTTTCCCTTGGGTTTCCCCTTAGGTTTCACAAAACTTTCACTAACAAACAATGCACTTCCTTGCTTGACTAGAGTCGCTCAAGACTCTCAAGCTCGTGCATCGGTTGAGTGAGGTCAAGATTCATCTTGTTCATATTATAATTCATCTTGAATTGATTAAAGTACTCGAGGCAAAGTGATTGTAAGAGAAGGTCAACTTTTACTTCTTGTTCAAACTTGATACCATAGTCATCAGCCTTCTTAAAGTTCGCTATCATTGTTAGACAATGATCGCGACACTTCCTCCCGACATCACCGTCTTGGTGATCGAATTCAGCCGCATTTTGCCTAGCGTAGCCGCTAGGCGTAGCAAACATGCCATCAAGAGTCCGGAGCATTGTTGCTCCACTCTCAATCATGCTCACTTGCTCCCGAAGGTGATTGGCGAGACTAGCCAAAATGTAGCAAATAACCGACACATTCGCCTTCTCCCATCTTTCCTTCTCCCGCTGAAATCGAGTCCGAATTGCATCGACGCATCCGCAATGGGCAAAAGGTCTTGGCATAGGGGTAGTGAGAACAAAGTTGAGCTTTTCATATTGAAGAACAATATCCAAATTAGTTTTCCATTGTTTGTAGTTTGTACCATCCATAGGTTTTTGGCTCAAGATTGTAGCTAAAGGATTGAATGAAGACATTTTTTCGAAAATAAGGAAAAAGCACACTAATTACAAACTATAATTAACAACAAACGAGATATAGCGCTAGTAGATTCTAATAACTACTATTCGTTTATTGTTTAACAATCCATTAGTTATCTTTACAAGGCTTACGATGGGCAAGATTCTTGTAAAACTAATATTGTTAATTTGGGCCTTCGGGTTCCATTGCGAGCCTCGATGGGAGGGTTAACAATTTTACCAAAGTTGAATGTATTTAACCATAGTTTACTTTCAAAATTATCTTTAGTGTCTAAGTGTTGCCGACGATGGGCCGTACAAAAACTTTACTAAAATTTTGAAAATATTAAGGTTTAATCTAGCGAAATCCGATTATCCTTATCCGATGGGGCTTCGGCGATAACCATTTCACTAATAAACCCACAATTGGGGCCCGTAGGTTTTAAAATTAAATGCTTAATTTAAAACCTTCACACATTCAATATTTTAAATTTAGAATTTTCAATTTCCAACAATTTGTTCAATTTAGAGTAAATTATTAGGTATCTAAAATCTAGTCATGATTAGCAGAGTGTGCGTCACATGACCATTTTAAATAACCCACAAATTACTCTAAAAGGTACAATTCTCTTAGGAAATTTCCTGGATTATTTGTCTAGATCTTAATTCCACAATTATTATTCTAGATTTTAATTTAAAATCATAATAATTGATAATTAATGTCTAGATTTTAATTCCACAATTAATTAATCCAATTATTATTCTAGATTTCAAAATCATAATAAATGATAATTAATGTAGAGATTCTAATTCCACAATTAATTAATACAATTATTATTCTAGATTTCAAAATCATAATAAATGTTAATTAATGTAGAGATTTTAATTCCACAATTAATTAATCCAATTATTATTCAAGATTTCAAAATCATAATAAATGATAATTAATGTAGAGATTTTAATTCCACAATTAATTAATCCAATTATTAATCAAGATTTCAAAATCATAATAAATGATAATTAATGTAGTGGACAATCTAAATAATCCCTCATAATAACTATCATACTAGTCGATTGAAAACATAATAGTTATTATGCTATTATGACATGTGATTATGCAACAATATGACATCTTCCTATTCTATATGGCATGTTATTACACACATCATGGTAATCGTAAATATAATTCATACAATTCAATAAAAGCTTTAAATAATAAAACAAATAACTTTAATCCATGGTTTTCCTATAAAATTTTAAAAATAAGATTTACAACTTTGGAATTTCTCTTTCGTCCCGTCCATAGCATCTGCTCCTCAAGCGCCTTTAGGGTATCTATGTGCCCAAAAGCTCAAAAAACCCAATCCTTGGCTAGAAACCCTAGGACACAAAAGAGGAACCCTAGCCACCACTTCGCCACGCCATCATCGAAGTCATCTTCTTCAGCTTTCTTGATCTCCATCTTTTACGTAAATTCGGAAAAATACATAGAAATTCCAAAAAAAGAATAAAAAAAACAGCAAGGAGGAAACCTAATCATATGGGATTAGTCTCCTTGTTACAAATCAAGAAATACATGAGAGAATCTAACCATGGATTAAAGCGATTAACCGATTAAAATTAAAACTAATATCAAATATGAATTATAAACGAATAACTACCATGAAATAAATAACAAATATAGAAAAAGATGCCATATTTTCAAAATAATTTTTGAAAAGAATCACATGAAATATAAATTAATATAAAAACTCGGTTCTTTTCCTCATCGCTATTGGCTCGATGCCAATTGTAGGAAATCGATCATGAAACGCGAAGCGTATCGTACCACGTGATGTAGGAAAAGATGAAACCTTTCATCGTTTTGCTTACCTCGGATATTGAAGAGTTATCCGAAAGATTCTCCACGAACAATCCTTGTCTACGAACGGTCCTCGTATACGAACGGTCCTCGTGCTATCTATGATTGATCTTCCGGACTATCTCTCGAGGGGGATGAGATGGTTGTGTGGGCAACCGTTCGGATGATGAACGTCTCGCCTCTTAGGTTTGTTTCGATGAGAGCCTCCTTATTTGTCTATGTTGTTGTCACAAGAGGTGAAAGTAGGTTTATATGCTACTACATCCAAGACCTAACCCTAAACCACATGGGCCATAGAGTTCTTGGGTTGTAGTCTCAATTAAGCCTTATTGGGCTTAAGTGACTAAAGAGCACATTAACCCAACACATATGTATGGTGAGTTTCTTCTTTCTAATCAACTCAACAACTCGGAGGCCGAGGATTTGAAGTTGGTGCCTGAAGATTAGAAGGCGATTCCTACAATGGCTCCCACTTTGATTTCTGGTGGTTGGTTTTCAGCCACCCAGACACCATAAAGGTGATACTGCTGGTCTACCTTGGTATTGAGGGGGGGATCTCGGACTGCATTTGGAGTCCTGTTTGTCCATGTTAGACATTAGGATTAGGCCTGTTGTTTTGGCTTCTCCCTCCCCGATAGTGGTCTCTGTCGATGGAGGGGACGTCCGTCTTTACTTATTTCTTGTGAGGTGTTTGGTTTTAGTGGTGGTGTTTTTTCGACTTCTCTTGGTTGGATGGTATTCACATGGTGGCTCGGATTCGCGATTTTGGAGAAAGGTTTTGTCGATGGTCACTACTGATATATGCTTTATTTCTTAGAGGACCATTGATAGGTTTGTTCGATGGCGGCGTATCCAAGATGCTAATGGTAGCCATATGCATCATCAAGAGGAGTTTTCTTGTGGTTGGTCGACGTCACCAAATTTGTTTGAATTGAGGAGCAGAAGTGTTGTTCAAGACATCATTTGTCTTCTTTCTTTTGATGTTGGGTTTTCTCTATCTTTTACCTCAATATGGGGTAGAAGATGTTTCCTATAGGGTGGGTTTTGCAAGTAACACCTTCTTTCATGTCACTTCTAACTTTAGAGTTTGGATACTCAAGAGGCTGGTGCAACACCTTTTCAATGATGGTGATTAGTTTTTCCTTAGATTTGGTTTGTTTTGTTTCTTTTGGCCTTGTTTGTTTCTTATTTACGCATTGTTTTCAGTAGTGTATGTCTTTAAAGTATTTATACAAATATCTTTTGACCACTTTAACCAAAAAATAAAAAATATCTTTTGACCAAAAAAAAAAAAAAAATTTACAGCCTTGTCTCACCTTGTTCCACGTGGCTCTTCCATCTATAATCTACGTCCTCGATCAAAGCTTAAGGTGTCCTGCCAAATTTTTGTCATTCATTTTTAAGTTATATTATTATTTTGATGATGTGTACAAATTACTCCAAACAAGTGGAACGCCTTGACATCACTTATATTTAAAATTAGGATCAATTTCTGAAAAAATAACTTATATTCTTTACCAACAACTTTCTCAAAATATATAAGTTATACATATTTGCCAACCTATATATGACGTAAATATTCGAAACTCTTATCACTTAAACAAGCGTTCAGGAGGTTTGAATCTTTACTCTTATGTATTTAACAACCTAATTAGAAGCGATATGCTCATCCTGAGACTCTTATACATAATAATGAGATGTTCTAATAATACATAATATCACATCAAGAGATATGGATAAAATATTATGAAAAGTGAAAGTGAAAATATAGAAGAGGGTAAAAGTAAAAAAATTTTCACAAAAAAAAACCAATCTGGAAATTCTTATATTAAATTATATGAAAATGCAACTAATACATCTTTAAATTTACAGTTGGAAAAAATATTTAACAATTGATGTAAGTCTATGATTTTTTTTTTTTTTTTGACTGTATGCGTAGATGATGGGCAAGCATTGATCAGCTGTTTATTTTTTGTATTTGTATCTTGTATACCAATATATCCCAGTTTTTATAGTTCAATGGATTACAATCTCAATGTTCTACCACGATAATTAACAGTTTTGGGTAAACTTAAGAGTTGGAATTGGAATTGAGAAAGACCAAGTAAGACACCATAGTGTAAGAAATTGGGTAGCTCGGACTGCTTAATCTCATCCATAGTACTTAAAAATCCAGTCAACTTAAAAATTTTTGGACACAAATAAACCGGTTTATTGTGGGAACAAAAAAAACCGAATTTACCAAACATTATTGTTATTCATTTTTATTCTTGGAAATAGAAATTAAAAAGAAAAAATTAATTTCGGGAGTGTTACCATACACACTAAGGCTCCTCCTCACTCCCCTAGGGAGGCAGTGTCAATTTCCTAGGATTTTCTCTAATGAAGAAAGTTGAGGGGAGGATGAAGACAATAAGTATAGGTGGTTAGATGACAAATATAACGGACTTTTCTGGTAATATGATGGACTTTTGCTTTCATATATAATTTCTTGTTTTTCTATTTTCATTGATAGTATATCAACTTTAGAGGCTTGGTTTCCCACTGAGAAGTTATAAGATTCCTAGATTCCGGTGACATGAGAGAACAATTTGGGAGTTACCTACAATAGTTATAATAGCCTATTTCATAGTTGATAACCTCAGTTGAGATTTTTCATAGTGCTGTTTGAATGGTTAGAATCGTGCTATAACACTGAAAACAATATCGCAAGCATTTCGTATATTTTATACCAAATTAATTTTATAATTTGAATCTTAATTCCACCTCCAATTCTAAGCTCATTAATTCCCAACCCATCAAAATTTAGCCACAAGGATGAGCTCATTATTATACTAGACATGTCTTTTTATATATAAAAGATTCATATTCAAACTTTACAAGTGGTGCTATGAGATCCTGACAAGTGATCCTCTAAATTAATAACAAATGCTGTTATTATATTTGTTACTCGATTTCTTCTATTTTTTAATTTAATATAAAATTAGTTTAATATAATTTAACTAATTAATATCATTATAAAATTCATAATTCATAATTCTTTATTTAAGATGTAGGCTTTTTTATTCTACATCATTAAACATATTTTATAATATAATTAATCTTATATAGAATTTAAGCAATTCTAACTATGGCATGTATTATCAATAGTATTTATTGATAAGCTATAAACCTCGAGGTGAAACCTTAATCAAATTTAAAAATAGTATTTGATAAGAAGTACATAAATTTTAAAAAATTAATGTTTTGATATATTTTGATACTTTTTATACTAGGGAATTAAAACAAAACTACTCTATAATACGCAAACTAGGAAAACGTAAATCATCAAGAGGAAAAGATGCAATTCCATGATAATGCTTGCTTCGCGCTATATTTTAATACTTATATTAAAGTAATAATTTCATTTTTAAAACTTGTCTCAATACTTGTAATTATAGAAATAAATCAAAACCACTAATATCAAAATATTAGTTAAAAAATAGAATAATATTTTTATTTATAATTTTACCATTATACCCTCATATATTAGTTTAAATTTTTTTATTGATGTTATATTAATTAATTTACTCCTTAATTCAAATTAATATAAAAATATTATTTTTTTATAATTAATATAATAATAAATTTTTAAAAATATTATAATATTTTTTAATTATATTAATATATTTTTATTAATGTATTTAATTATAATAATTATTATAGTAGTATATTTTTATTTTAATAATATAATTTTTATTTACAATAATATTTAATTAATTTTATAATAATTTATTTTTTAATGATGATAATATTTTTTATTTATAATAGGGTTAAGGTGCAATTTTACCAATGAACTATTAGTCCAGGAGCGTCCAACACAATTAACTATGAAGTGGACCAAAAATACCAAAAAAGTTTTACTCAGGAGCGTCCAGCACAACGCCGTTAGACAAAAGTTAACCTCCATTATCTAAGGTGCAAATTGGCCAATGAACTTTTACCCCAGGAGCGCCCAGCACAAAATTCTAAATTTTACTAAATTAAATAATTTTTTTCTCAATTGTCATTATTGAAAACTACTTGTATAGATATATATGGAAAAAAATTACTCATTCTTCAATTTTGTCAAAATTATAATTTGCTAAAATAAACAAAATTTTTAATTAAAAAATTTAATTATATGATTTAAATAAAACTCAAGGTGTTTTATAGTTTAATTTATATGTTAAACAAATATATATATATATATATGATTTATTTTTAATGGATATCAATATTGATACTTAATAATATAAATCCGCAACTTGATGATATATTTGTTAATTAAATGATCTATTGATTATTTGTGACTTGTTGGCCAAAAAAAACAAAAAAAAAAAAGAAACTTAAGAGGCTTGATGAAGGATAATTTAATAATAGGTTAAAGAGCAATTTTAATGAGTTAAGGAGCAACTTGGCCTATGAAAATTTTATTAACATTAAATGAATTTTTTAAATCACATAAATTTCTTCTAAAATAAAAATAAATCATATAATCATATAAATTAAACTATAAAACACCTTGAGTTTTATTTAAATCATATAATTAAATTTTTTAATTAAAAATTTTGTTTATTTTAACAAATTATAATTTTGACAAAATTGAAGAATGAGTAATTTTTGTCCATATATATCTATACAAGTAGTTTTCAATAATGACAATTGAGAAAAAAATGTATTTAATTTAGTAAAATTTAGAATTTTGTCGGGCGCTCCTAGGGTAAAAGTTTGGCCAAACTCTGCCACTTTAGATAATCGGAGGTTAACTTTTGTTTAATGGCCGTTGTGTTGGACGATAATAGTAAAACTTTTTTTTTTGTATTTTTGGTCAACTTCATAGTTAATTATGAGTCCTAAACCAAAAGTTTATTAGTAAAATTGCACCTTAACCCTAATAATAATAATGATAGTTTCATAAAATGGCTTATTTTTACCATAGTTCATATGAACTATCTGATCTAAATTTTTGTTGACAAGTCATCATATTACTCATGATTTCAAAAATCTCCCCCTGATTTTGGAAAAAATGCATATAGGTAATAATGCTTGAGATCTTGCCCTCTTTGATTTTCCAATTCTTCACACTTTTATTTAATTTTGGCCAGGCCAAACCAAACGACACTTTTTTCCTATACAACAAAGCACTATCTGGTGCTAAACATGACCACGTTCGTCACGTCTTTCAATGGGAACCATCCAATAATATCGAAGCACACTTTAGAACCGCATTAATGGAAATTAATGATTAACCTTCAAATAGAAATATATAGATGGTCCCTTAAACATGTTAGAATCATGCCGAATGAATGCTTTATTCGGGAAGGTGAAACTCATTTTAGTGATCTCAATGCTTCAAGATGATTAGTCTCTACCTATGGATTTAGGATACCACTTGTATTTTGAAAAGGAAAATGATATAAAAAGAACTTTAAATTTGTAAAATTCTAAATCAGGTTTGTTGTTAAAAATTGATAAGAGAATAATAAAACTTGATAAGCAATTTACATCTCATTTTTTAAAAAATATATTGTTTCGTTGTCGAACATATATGTCTAACTTTAATGGGTTAGTAGATGATTTATATAGAATCAGTTATACTCTCTAAGATGTATGTGAGCTAACACCAGAGAAAGTGTATTGGTTCTATAATGTCCAGAGGAAGACACCAAAGAACACCGAGAGATCACTGTGCTACACGACAATAGCGGTTTGCCAAAAAAGGGGTGTGTGCACAATGAGATCGAATAGTAAAAAGATATGATTAGAGTCCCTGCACCTGTGAGGCTAATTTCCTATTTATAGAGATTACCTCTAGGATTTTGGCCTTTGTACTGTGCGCGTCCGAGTGTTTGCTCAACTCACTGCGCATGCCTGCTCCACTACTTGTACTGCTTGTGATTAGTGTCAAGATTACGGGGTGATTATCGTCTTACGATTATGGAAAGCTCCTAGGGTAAAAGTTCGTTGGCCACTGCACTTTAGATAACGGAGGTTAACTTTTGTTTAACGGCGTTGTGTTGGACGATCGAGTAAAACTTTTTTTTTTTGTATTTTTGGTCAACTTCATAGTTAATTGCGTTGGACGCTCTAAACCAATAGTTTATTAGTAAAATTGCACCTTAACCCTAATAATAATAATGATAGTTTCATAAAATGGCTTATTTTTACCATAGTTCATATGAACTATCTGATCTAAATTTTTGTTGACAAGTCATCATATTACTCATGATTTCAAAAATCTCCCCCTGATTTTGGAAAAAATGCATATAGGTAATAATGCTTGAGATCTTGCCCTCTTTGATTTTCCAATTCTTCACACTTTTATTTAATTTTGGCCAGGCCAAACCAAACGACACTTTTTTCCTATACAACAAAGCACTATCTGGTGCTAAACATGACCACGTTCGTCACGTCTTTCAATGGGAACCATCCAATAATATCGAAGCACACTTTAGAACCGCATTAATGGAAATTAATGATTAACCTTCAAATAGAAATATATAGATGGTCCCTTAAACATGTTAGAATCATGCCGAATGAATGCTTTATTCGGGAAGGTGAAACTCATTTTAGTGATCTCAATGCTTCAAGATGATTAGTCTCTACCTATGGATTTAGGATACCACTTGTATTTTGAAAAGGAAAATGATATAAAAAGAACTTTAAATTTGTAAAATTCTAAATCAGGTTTGTTGTTAAAAATTGATAAGAGAATAATAAAACTTGATAAGCAATTTACATCTCATTTTTTAAAAAATATATTGTTCTGTTGTCAGAACATATATGTCTAACTTTAATGGGTTAGTAGATGATTTATATAGAATCAGTTATACTCTCTAAGATGTATGTGAGCTAACACCAGAGAAAGTGTATTGGTTCTATAATGTCCAGAGGAAGACACCAAAGAACACCGAGAGATCACTGTGCTACACGACAATAGCGGTTTGCCAAAAGGGGGTGGGGTGTGTGCACAATGAGACTGAATAGTAAAAAGATATGATTAGAGTCCCTGCACCTGTGAGGCTAATTTCCTATTTATAGAGATTACCTCTAGGATTTTGGCCTTTGTACTGTGCGCGTCCGAGTGTTTGCTCAACTCACTGCGCATGCCTGCTCCACTACTTGTACTGCTTGTGATTAGTGTCAAGATTACAGGGTGATTATCGTCTTACCTGATTATGGAAAGCTCCTAGGGTAAAAGTTCGTTGGCCAATCTGCACTTTAGATAACGGAGGTTAACTTTTGTTTAACGGCGTTGTGTTGGACGATCCTGAGTAAAACTTTTTTTTTTTGTATTTTTGGTCAACTTCATAGTTAATTGCGTTGGACGCTCCTAAACCAATAGTTTATTAGTAAAATTGCACCTTAACCCTAATAATAATAATGATAGTTTCATAAAATGGCTTATTTTTACCATAGTTCATATGAACTATCTGATCTAAATTTTTGTTGACAAGTCATCATATTACTCATGATTTCAAAAATCTCCCCTGATTTTGGAAAAAATGCATATAGGTAATAATGCTTGAGATCTTGCCCTCTTTGATTTTCCAATTCTTCACACTTTTATTTAATTTTGGCCAGGCCAAACCAAACGACACTTTTTTTTCCTATACAACAAAGCACTATCTGGTGCTAAACATGACCACGTTCGTCACGTCTTTCAATGGGAACCATCCAATAATATCGAAGCACACTTTAGAACCGCATTAATGGAAATTAATGATTAACCTTCAAATAGAAATATATAGATGGTCCCTTAAACATGTTAGAATCATGCCGAATGAATGCTTTATTCGGGAAGGTGAAACTCATTTTAGTGATCTCAATGCTTCAAGATGATTAGTCTCTACCTATGGATTTAGGATACCACTTGTATTTTGAAAAGGAAAATGATATAAAAAGAACTTTAAATTTGTAAAATTCTAAATCAGGTTTGTTGTTAAAAATTGATAAGAGAATAATAAAACTTGATAAGCAATTTACATCTCATTTTTTAAAAAATATATTGTTCGTTGTCGAACATATATGTCTAACTTTAATGGGTTAGTAGATGATTTATATAGAATCGGTTATACTCTCTAAGATGTATGTGAGCTAACACAGGAGGAAAGTGTATTGGTTCTATAATGTCCGGAGGAAGACACCAAAGAACACCGAGAGATCTTGTGCTACACGACAATAGCGGTTTGCCAAAAGGGGTGGGGTGTGTGCACAATGAGATTTGAATAGTAAAAAGATATGATTAGAGTCCCGCACCCGTGAGGCTAATTTCCTATTTATAGAGATTACCTCTAGGATTTTGGCCTTTGTGACCGTGCGCGTCCGAGTGTTTGCTCAACTCCTTTGCGCATGCCCGCTCCACTACTTGTACTTGCTTGTGATTAGTGTCAAGATTACGGGGTGATTATCGTCTTACCCGATTATGGAAAGCTCTCTAGGGTAAAAGTTCGTTGGCCAATCACTTTAGATAACGGAGGTTAACTTTTGTTTAACGGCGTTGTGTTGGACGATCCTGAGTAAAACTTTTTTTTTTTGTATTTTTGGTCAACTTCATAGTTAATTGCGTTGGACGCTCCTAAACCAATAGTTTATTAGTAAAATTGCACCTTAACCCTAATAATAATAATGATAGTTTCATAAAATGGCTTATTTTTACCATAGTTCATATGAACTATCTGATCTAAATTTTTGTTGACAAGTCATCATATTACTCATGATTTCAAAAATCTCCCCCTGATTTTGGAAAAAATGCATATAGGTAATAATGCTTGAGATCTTGCCCTCTTTGATTTTCCAATTCTTCACACTTTTATTTAATTTTGGCCAGGCCAAACCAAACGACACTTTTTTCCTATACAACAAAGCACTATCTGGTGCTAAACATGACCACGTTCGTCACGTCTTTCAATGGGAACCATCCAATAATATCGAAGCACACTTTAGAACCGCATTAATGGAAATTAATGATTAACCTTCAAATAGAAATATATAGATGGTCCCTTAAACATGTTAGAATCATGCCGAATGAATGCTTTATTCGGGAAGGTGAAACTCATTTTAGTGATCTCAATGCTTCAAGATGATTAGTCTCTACCTATGGATTTAGGATACCACTTGTATTTTGAAAAGGAAAATGATATAAAAAGAACTTTAAATTTGTAAAATTCTAAATCAGGTTTGTTGTTAAAAATTGATAAGAGAATAATAAAACTTGATAAGCAATTTACATCTCATTTTTTAAAAAAATATATTGTTTTGTCAGAACATATATGTCTAACTTTAATGGGTTAGTAGATGATTTATATAGAATCAGTTATACTCTCTAAGATGTATGTGAGCTAACACCAGAGAAAGTGTATTGGTTCTATAATGTCCAGAGGAAGACACCAAAGAACACCGAGAGATTGTCTTCTACACGACAATAGCGGTTTGCCAAAAGGGGGTGGGGTGTGTGCGACAATGAAATTTGAATAGTAAAAAGATATGATTAGAGTCCCTTTTTACGTGAGGCTAATTTCCTATTTATAGAGATTACCTCTAGGATTTTGGCCTTTTATCTTGTGCGCGTCCGAGTGTTTGCTCAACTCACTTTTGCGCATGCCTCGCTCCACTACTTGTACTGCTTGTGATTAGTGTCAAGATTACAGGGTGATTATCGTCTTACCTGATTATGGAAAGATTCAACCATTAAGTATCCTTGTTGGGCCGTATCACATCTGGGCCAAATATACAAATCCATAACACATATGATTTAAAATTTTGACAATTTGTTAATGAGAGGTAGATGGTAAGGGAAGATTTGGCGCAAATTCGTGTGTTCGTTGTCGTTGGACTCGCTTTGGTAGGCGATCTCGTAAGTCCCTAGTAAAGAGCCGGGGCGTCTTATTTTGACTAATGTCGAACCCTCCAAAACTTTTTTTATAAAAAAAAAAAAAAAAAATTGACAATTTCAAAGTTATTTTGGTGTCTTTTTCCCTTATGGAAGAAACAAGAAATATATTCCCTCTGGTTATTATCATAAGGAACTAATTAATAATTTTATAAATAAATAAAAATAGTTAAAATCAATAAAATTTTATTAAAATTTAAGTAATTTTAATATTACTCATACTTAATTATACTAAATTCTAATATTATATTAGTTATTATTTTCACCCACTATTCTTATTAATTAGGGGTATATATGGAAAAAATAATGATTAAATGTTCCTTGGGAATAACGATCTTTATAAAAAATTAAATATATTTATTAGTTGGTATTTTATAATAAAAATTGACTATAACATTATAACATTTAGATACAAAATCCCGAGGCCCAAAACGTTTCGTCGTTCATATTCGAGAGTCCCTTGGCTCACCTTATTCCACGTGGCCCTTCCATATCTAAAACTCACGGTCACAATCAAACACGAATCCCACACACACAAACTCGTTTGCTCACTCACCGTTAACCCATTTTGCTAAATTGGCCCTAATTTTTTCTTTTTTAACACCTCACTCATTTTATGGCTCATTTACTCGCTACCAATCCCACTTCTTCTTCTTCTTCTTCACTGAAACTATTCTTCTGCTCAGAATCCTCCATTACCGGTAGCGTTCGAAACGCAGGGTATTACAATGCGAGGAGGAAACGACAACGTTTTAGCGGCAGTTGTAGGTGTTCGACCTCATCGAGCATGGTTTCTACGGAATTGCAGATCGAGAAGCTAAATGAAGAAGAAGAAGAGGAAGGAGAGAGAAGGAGAATTAGGGGTGTGAGTGAGGAAGAGAGAGAGTGTCTGGTGTGTGAGAATGGTTGGAGAGTGAGGAAACTTGTGGAGAAGGATGAGGAAATCAGGAATGCTGCGAATGTTCAGGCTGAAGCTTTTCATGTCCCTGTTGCG
This sequence comes from Acacia acuminata, assembly GCA_019022655.1. NCBI lineage: Eukaryota > Viridiplantae > Streptophyta > Magnoliopsida > Fabales > Fabaceae > Acacia > Acacia acuminata. Next base: position 1,079,466 of record JAFJYI010000064.1, read on the forward strand.
CTCTTCAATTCTCTGTTCTTCCTGTTCTTTCAGGTTCGAATTACACTGATCGCTCTTGCATTCAACTTCAATGATATATTGATTTTCAATTTTGATCTTCAAAAATGGTTTAGCCAATGCTTTTATGAACTACTTTTCTCTTCTGGAGCTAATTGATGTGTTTATTTTTTGCCAAATATAATATTCCATCCACCTTTCTTTTCGAATTAACAGCTTCACATACACCTCTCACCTTCTCCCCTTTTATGGAGGAATAAATAAATAATAAATTATTTTTTTAAAATAATTTTAGAGGAAAAATTATTTAATTTGAATTTGTATGATTTTCTTTTTAATTAAATAATTAATTTTGCTCTGTTAACTCTGATAGTTTTTATAATTTTGTTTTTTTAAGACGGTAAGCTCATGTAGAAGAGTTAATGGTATTAATAGAATAAAATTATTTAATTATGAGAGAAAAACACACTGCTGCCAAATTTAAAATTGACCAAAAGTATGGGTATCTGTGAATGGTTTTCCTTATTTTAAATTAGTTATCTACCCTTAACATGGTAGACATATTTTCATTCTCGGAGTATTTTTCCTCGGTCAATATTTATTTGTTAATTAATTAATTGAATTGTTGAAGTTTTTTTTTTTTTTTTTTTGCCGAAATTTTACATTATTGATTAGATTTCTCTTTTATTTTCAAATTTTTTACTTTGTCTCCATTAGATTACCTTGTCTTTTTCTTCTTTTTTAAGTAAATGATAACTTTGTCTCCATTTTACAATTTTTTCAGATTCAATCATTCACACATTTACCATTATTTAATAAATAATAATATTACAAATATTGTTGAATTAAACAATATTATTAATATTGGGGTAAAACTGTAAAGTATAAATTTTTTAACAAACTAATGCAATTTAATATAAAGGCTAAAATATAGTTTTCATCTTTTTTTTTTTGTTAATATACTTTTATTCATTTAAGTTTTATAAGATTTATACTTTTTTCTTTCTTTGTAAATATCCTTTTTTTATTTTATATTTCTAACATCATTAATGTTGTTAAAAAAAAAAATCAAAAAAGGGATGAATATACGTATAATATAACATATTTAAGTTTTACTTTTTTTTTTTATAATATATCATATAAATATTAAATTACATTTTTTTTATAGTAAAACCCATGAGGTTTTGATATTTTAATTTACAATATATATTTTAAATTTAAGATTAATAAGATTTAATTATGATCATACTTAAATTTCAACTTTACAAAGATTTTGTTGGGTGAGTGTTTTCCTTTAGCAATATTAACAGTGTTATAATTATATAATAAAAAATATACTTTATAAAATTAAGATACTAGAAGTATATATCATGTAAACTTAAAGGATTAAATATAAATTTAATATAAATATAAATAAAATAAATAAATTTTATATTGAGTAACATCAACCAGCATTTTTATACTAGGTTGAGTGAGTTTTGATTTATGTGAAATCACCTATTTTGTTTGTTTTTATTGTTATATGATTGAATATAAAATATATGCATTCTAATTTCAATGAATAACGTCATGTTTTATTAATATATTATTTAATGACATGCAATTTTTGTTTTCTAACTTGTCTTTTTTATCCTGTTACAATGCACATAGGCAGAAGTGCTTGCCGGCCTCCTTTACAAGTTGAAGAACTCTCCTCGTGATAGGTAAATTGGAATATTTTCCTTATTGAAAGGCTACACATAAAATATTATAAAAATCTGATTCATTTATTGATCCACAACTCTTATGGTTTGATTCTTTCTTTGTTTTTTTTGGAATTAAAAATTGAAGATTTAAACCTTTTTCATCATATTAGAATTTATATAGTGTTGTGATGAATAATGGCTTGAAGAAAACACACAGCTTCATCAGCATTATTTTCAAATTTATATCATTCTAAAACCTGATAGACATAGTTTTGCAGTGCTAGCTATATTAGACGATTTACTATAACTGATTTTAGTAGGTCAACTTCAACTTAATTACGACCAGTTTGATGACATATTGACCACAATTGATATACAATTCAAAAAATGGTTTTACTAATGCATAAAATAAAAAAATTACAGTGGTTAGAAAAAATTTAGACCAGTTTTGTAACTGATGTAATTATAGTTGGTGCAAAAAATATTGGAGTTTTCTAGTACAAGAGATAAAGACTTTTCCCGAATTGTTTTTAACTAGTGTGGAAAATGTTGAATGAAGTGGTAAGCAGTCTCAGAGAATATAAGTTTGAATTTTAGTAAATACACTGCTAGGAGACATGAAAACTCTATTGCGCTCTAAGCTTTCAAGGAGAAAATCCTTAATCAAATCAATGTAGGAAAATGTTAATAACAACCAAAAGAACTCTTCACTTTTGACCTTGTTAATGGAATTGATGTAGAAGGTACACTTTCTACAACTGTGTATTTGTCAAAAGTCTACAGTCTCACATTTTATTTAGAAAAATGGCATGAATCATGCTTTCTACATTGTCTCTTTCAAGCTCATGTAAAAGTTCCATTGAACAATTGTTATTTTGCATTAATATCTATTTTAAAAACATTAGTTAAACTTTCTTATTGTACTGTAATATCTGAGTTATGTTGGTATTTGAGTGTGTATAATATAAGTAGACATTCAGCTCTTTAATTGCCACCAATATTAAATGTTTTCACGTTTAAATCCACAAAATGTCGATTAGAAAAAACATTAAATGTCAAAATATTGATGTAGTAGTTTGAGACAAGTTTTGTTCACAACAATGTAACAATGATATACATATAGGTATGCATGTTTGGTGGCTGAGGCAGACATAAACATTTCATCAAAACAAATAGTGGGAGTTGTAGATGTTACAGCCTTGAGTGATGAGAATGTGCTTCAACATCTCCCTCCTCAGGCACTTGAGTATCTTTACATCTCTGGAATAGCTGTCCCCTCTAATTTCAGGTGATCATCAACTTTACTCTAATCTTCTCGCCAAATTTGTATTTTTTTCCCCCTTGTGGTCTCTAAATTATGAATCATATTATGATCCTCCACATTGATTTGCGATGTGGGGATAACAATAGTATTGAAATTCGGATCAGACAAGCCGGGTTGGACCAGATTATCCATTCACTTGGCCAGTCCTGTCAACCAATTAAGTTGGGAACTAATTGGCTTAGGATCAACTCAATGGGTTTGGATGAGTTGAATTTCGTATAATTTTCTGAAATGTCGTCATTTTGAGTTTTGAAAAAATAGCAGCATATCATATTTGTGTTTTAGTAACTATGTTTTGTTATATTATAGCATGTGGTTTTGGCTTGAATGTTTCATTTGCTTGAAGATTAATGCCTCTTTTATCTAAATTTTTTACTTTTGTTACATTCATGCTAATATATGAATATTTTAATTTAATTAAATTATTTAATCATGATCAATTTGACTCTAGTACGATCTCAAATTGTGCAACTTACTCTTGAATCACTATTTTGACCAGTTCTAAAGTCACTTTAAGAAATACAACTAAATTATGTATGAAAAAGAAATCATACTAAATTAGGTTGCTTATAAAAAAAAAAAAAAAAAAAAGTGAAGTTTGGGATGAATTTTATATTTGGTTAAGTTGCATTTAACACTCTCAAATAGTTTTTGGCAATAACACTCAATATTATAAAGTAATTTTTAGTGTAATTTTGCACAATTTTTTATATTAGGGACCGTTAAAGAGAAGAGTATTTCATGACTCATATTTTACAAATTTTATGAGAAACAAGCATCTTCAATTATTACATAATTATCATTTTCAATGATTGAAGTTTTATTACTATTAAACTTCATTAATTTTAGAAGGGGATGATGATTAATTCTGAAGCAATTGATGGTGGTGAAACAGAAGGAAGAAGGTAGCAACTGCTTTGTTGAAGGCTTGTGATGTGCTATCAAGGATGTGGGGATTTGACTATCTTGCCCTTAGAGCTCATGAAGATGATTGGGGTGCTCGCAATTTGTATTCAAAAGCTGGCTACAAAGTTGTGTCTAGAGATCCCCCATGGTTGTCCACTTGGATTGGAAAGAAATGCCGTGTTCTTATGATTAAACAAATTAACCATTAAAATCAACATTAAACCAAACACCAAGTGTAAACATTTAATTTAAGTATACATATATAGCTTGTAACATTATATTAATAATATATCATTTATTTCAATTAACTAAGATTGGTTTGGTTTGGCCACAAAAAAAAAAAAAAAAAAAAACACTAAGAGTGGTTTGGTTGATAATAATGTCACCATTCATACTACATAAAAGTGTGAGTTTGAATTATATTATGGATGTAAGATTCTCATTAATGAAAACCTTTACAGGTATTCCTCGATAAGTTCATATGATCTAAATTCACTTAAAGTTTGTTTACCCTTATATACAAATATATAAATGAAGTTTAATACTAATATGTCATTTTCATGTTCATTTCTTATATTCAAACCCCATATATATAATATTTTTATTTAAATAATATGTACCAAGGTCTAAACCACACGACCATGAGAAGTGAGAACTGAGAATTACTGCTCCTTTTGTTTTGAGGTCCAATCCGGTTTCAGAAGTTTTTTTTTTTTTTTTTTTTTTTTTGATATAATTTTAGAAGTATTGTTATTAAGCATAAGTTAATTGACCGAAAGAATGCAGGTAATTCTTATAATAAATTCTTTTGTTGAACATGTGAAATGATATTATCACTTATCAATCAATCATCAACTTTATTCTTAAAAACTTGTAATGCACGGTTTAATTCCATTACTCGATAAATACAATTTATCATAATGCACTGATAAAATAATCATATTTCCTCCCAGCATCTTAGTCCTCAATTTGGAGAGATGTAATTTATTTCTATTTTTCACTTCATTACTTTCTTTATGAGATTTTTTTTAAAGTTATTAAATCCATGGAAAGCTTGAACCGATTCGATAGGGCTAAGGGTTAATGGATTATATTCAAAGAAAATCAGATCATTGAATGATTCTTTTTTCCAAGCTTTCCATATAGTTCTAATTTGTAATTTTTGGAATATGCAGAATTAGATATTAATTTTTGAACTCATGAATATTGAAAAAGAAAATTTGCAATTGGTTAAACTATCATGGACCAGTTAACTTGTTTCATGGTCAAACCAACTAATTCAATATGGTTTGGTTTTAATAATCATGGATTTTTCTTTAGGTATGGGGAAGGTTACAGAATATTCTTTCAATTTTATCACCATCATTGAATTATATTTATCTCGCCAACATGCTGCTGAGAGTAAAAGTTGTTATTCATAAATCATGTTCATATTATACAGAACAAAAAATAATGATAACTTTTAATTTACATATTTCTATAAAATTTAAATCTGATAAAGATTTGAAGTTGGAAAGCATGGGAGCAGTAAAGGAATGAAAGAACTATACTTATATATTAAGAATGAGTAGTAATTTACTGGACAACATAAGTTTACAAGGGAGTAGTGTCTAAATCATACAACCATGTCTCTTTATCAACCCAAATATACACCATATTGTTATTCATTGTTCTTCTACATATATATGTATATGTGTGTATATTTGTGTGTGCACGCACGGAAGAAACACAAACCTTTTACAGAAACACAGGATCCAGCAGTTACAAGTAATTTTGTCTAAGGCTCCACAATGATTTTTCCAGTGGCATGGCCATCCATGCTCTTAGCCCAAGCATCTTCAGCTTGACTCAAAGGAAAACGAGAGTCAATAACAGTTTTAAGCCTTCCATCTTTAACCAACTGAACCAGATAACTCAGGTTCTCTTTCTTAGGTGATGCAAAGAACGGCACCAACTGCTTCTTAGAGAATGTGAGCTTCTTCAGAGCGAAAGTCGCGAATGAGCTCAAGCCTGGCGTCAAGTCTATCACCTTGCCATGACCACTCAATTGAGGCCCGAAAGTGGACCATGGTATCCCGGTCGCGCAATGTATCACTGCATCATATTTTCGACCAGATGGACTCTTCAAAGCAGCTCCTTCGGGAGTCTTGTAGTCAAGAACCTCATCAGCACCTAGGCTCCTGACGAGGTCGATGTTGCGGGCCCCACAGGTGGCCGTTACAAAAGTGTTCCCAAGCTTTGCGAGCTGTACTGCAAGGTGACCAACGCCACCTGAGGCTGCAGTTACTAAGATGTTCTTTTGTTCACCAGTTCCATCAAGCTTGACTCCGGCAATTTCAGTGAGCGGCTGATGAGCCGTTAGACCAGCCAGTGTTAAAGCTGCAGCTTCAGCTGCTGAAACTTCAGGTGGTCTCGAAACTGTTAAGTCCTCAGAAGCCACAGCAAACTCAGCTAGTGCACCTCCACGCTGTCCATTCAACATGAACAACATGTGTTAAAAAATGAATTATGTACAATTAGAATGTCCTGGCACAGATTGTAAAAATCATGTAGCATCATCAGAGTTTTCTAGATTGCAAATAAGTAAACACAATACAACTCCATTCAAAGGACTAAGATGCATGGATGAGAACATAATAATGGTGGATATGAAACAAAATTACTACATTTGGCTTCCTTGGTTTAAAGTATAAGGAACGAATCCACCTCAGGTGGTTTTATTTGAAAAACCGAACATATATTGCAATTTGCAATCAGTTGATTTTTTTCTGTTTTCCTTTTTCTCTATCTGCAACACAGTTTTCTCCTTTATGCCACCAATCAAATATCTAATCAAGCAACTCCTCCCAAATTCATAATTTGTTCTCCAAATTATCCCCATTGATTGTCCTTCTTAAGGGGGTTTCCATAAGGGAGTAGTTTCTTATGCAAATGATCAAAGAGGTATTTTAGGAAACAAACACACATTTCTAACAAATAGCTTAATTAATTTTCTTAATCTATACAAATTGGCTATCTAGCTCCTACATTTAAGACTAGAGGAGTATACCAAACTAACAGAATACCAAAAAGTTAGAGAGAAGATTACATCATGAGGATGAAAAGCAACAACTTTGTCACCAACTTTGAAATCTTTGACTTGTGGTCCAACCTGTACTATCTCTCCTGCTATATCAGTGCCTGTTTCCAACAATTCATATTATCATGTATCCCATAATATTATACTATCAAGCTGAACAAAAAGACCGATAGATAAAACCCACAACTGACAAAACAAATAAACATCCAAAGTAGAGTAAGTCTGATGCAAGCAGCAAAACCTATTTAATAATTAAGTATGCAGTCATCCTGAGTTATTTTATTTAATATTACAAGTCTAGTCTAGAGGTGTTCATATATTAATGTTAGGGTCTTCAGTTTTATAACAATAAAGCAAAAAAACATCAATTTTTCAGGTGTGATGACAAATTCAGTAAGTTAGACAAGAGATTGAATTATTTTACTCCACTAAGACACTGCAAGGACATGACTTGCAGACAAAATGATTCCCATTGTCATGAATTCACTGAAGTCCTTTATTAATACTTGTTTGCCCCATAGTTTGAATAATATAATTCAATACCTTTATATTTGGTAGGAGTTTCTTGAGAATAAACAACACGCACAGGAAGAGACATAACAAAACTGGAAGACATAACTGGATCACATTCTGGGAGCTAAATACAAAATAAACCTGTGATATTACAGAGAATGCTCAAAACCTTATCAAAATACGACCAAAAAAAAAAAATCAATTTACCAGGTATATAGGGAAACTTTCGTGGTAACATAGGCCGTGCTACGCCCTTTTGAATCTTCCAATCAAAAGGGTTCAGACTGGCTGCTTCCACTTTCAGCAAAACCTCATTTTTATTTGGGGTTGGAACTGGAATCTCAACATGCTGCTTACAAATATAAAATAAGCATAGCAATCTTTTAAAGTAAGCTCAAATGCACAAAACAACAAAGAAAGAGAGAATTATGGTCAGGGACTGCTTCATACCAAAACTTGAGTAGGAATACCCAATTATATATATTGACAATCACATAGTGTTTGAAATTATTGACTCTAGATTTGAGCATTAAGGCTCCCAAATAATGATTTTATTCAGGGTTAATACCGTTTTTAGTCCTAATAGTTTAATCGAATTTTGGTTATACTCCTTTAAAATTGTGGTTTTTAGTCCCTCTATTTACGAGGATTTATTCTAAGCTGTTAGCTACGAGTTTTGGCTCTGATCCCTAAACTTTTAATGTGTGTTAAACTCAGACCAAGTTCTTGTTAATCAATCGGGATAAAAAATCACAATTTAAAACCACAAGAACCAGAACAAAAATTCGATCAAAGTGTAAGGATAAACAATTTTATTAACTCGTTAATTTATATATCTGACATCCCCCTTCAAAATAAAAGTCTTGGACATGAAGCGAAAAAAAAGCACAGTCCTATCAGGTCATGTGCTTAAACCTAATTTAGTTGGAAGAACAGGGAGCCACATGAATCCAATTCCGAACAAGTTGGTCCGTACTTAATTATTAGTAAAGCTTTGATACTAAGTTGAAATTCTTAACTATAATATATTCTTCGATACTTAATCCTATAATATTATTGATCATTTTATGACAAAACAAGTTGAAATTCTTCACTGATATTATAAAAAAATAATAATAATTTCCTTGCACAGACACGCAGCGCCTTTCCTTACTATTTTATTACATTGAATTGAACTAGTACAACAAACACTCCACCAAGAAAACTCCAATTCATTTTTTTTTTTTTTTTTTTTACTCCAGAAAACTTACAATTCCTAAATGTGATTATCAGGTTTCATGAGTGTATGTCCTCCTCCTTCATGATTTATTTACAGAGAACCTTATTAAGTTTAGCGATTCAACAGGGAAATAAAAAAACTGAAAAACACTTAAGCGTAGTTAAAGGCAGAGAAGAAGAAAAATCACCTTCAGACCGGCGGGGCCACCGCCGTATCTATCGTACTGAATCGCTTGCATGAGCTTCGTCGCCATCTCAGCCGCGTAAGGAGGCTCGTGGGGATTGCCTCTCGACTTATTAAATTAATATTCTTAGCAATGTTGGTGCGAACGAATGATATTTATAAAAGAGATTTTTAATTTTTTTATTATTTTTAACAAAATCTAGTAAGACTATTAGAATATTAAAAATATACTTCAATTTTGGCGGCTCTTTTTCTTCCTTGCTTAAGCTAAAATTACGGATATGTACCCACTCTGTTTTGACTTTAGTTTGTTCTCTATTTCACTCAAACTTTATTATTCCCCTCTGTTTATCTATTTGTTGTGTTGATGGTCCTTTTGGTATAAATATTCGCATTCTAAAAGACTAAAACATTAGCAATTTCCAAAATATTGAAGATTGCAAGATAAAAGACTAAAACATTAGCAACTTTTTTTTTTCCAAAATAGCGGAAGTGGCTTTTGTTTGAAGATTGCTTTTAAAAAGAAGAGATGGAAAATGATGTTGAAAAAGGCATGAATCAAATTCACACACATACACATATATGTGCGGTATAAAATGTAATAATTTGGGATAAAAAATTAAAGTTAAATATAATACTCCCTTGGATAAAAAATAATAATAATAATAATAATAATAATAATAATATAGTATCTATAAGTTTCTTAGCAGATTATCATATTTTTTCCCAGACAAATTATTTGTTACTCTCATTGTAGATCATCTTTTATAAATTTTGGTGTTTTTGAAGGTCTTAAAAAATATAGACGTTTTTGCATTTTTTTTAATATTTATTACTTTGTTTAAACCAATTTTACCAACTTTTATTTATGTAATTTTGTAAAAAAGAGTGACGAATAATTGCTAATTATGGCATTATTCAACTATGATTGAGCTCAAATTTTTTTTTTTTTTTTTTATATATTCATTACTTTAAAGTTTAAAAAATGCGTATATACAAATAAACACACACAAATAGATCCTCCTGGTCTACTAGTATGCGAGTAGAACTTGAAATCCAGATCAGCCTGTGTGAACAAGACAAAATGGACTACGGGCTGCGGGGCAACAGTGTCATTTTACAAAGGTAACTTCAGATCAGCCTGTATGAACTATTGAAGATGCTTTTTTTTTTTTTTTTTTTTTTTTTTTTTTTTTTTTTTTTTTTTTTATAATTATGATTGTGACTAGACAGCTGAAGCCTTGTGTTTGTATAAGTAGATTATGTTAACAAGGTAACTTCATTTTTTTCATCTTTTCAATTTTTTCTTACTTTCTTTCTTGTGTAAGCACCTAGTGTCTTAGATCAGCCCCTTATCGATCACAGGGAACACCACAAGTCCAGACTGATCCGAATTTAAGGCATGACATGACTTTTTTTTTTTTTTTTTTTCAGTTGACGCTCCTACCATCTAACCCTACTACATTTTTAAGTCTTGAATTGAGACTGTTGGTTAAGTACTTAAGTTAGAACAATATCCAACAACTGATATAACTATTCAGTGGCACTTTCTCTCTCTCTCTCTCTCTCTCTCTCTCAACAGAAATACGTAGAAAAATACTACAATAATGGGGTTCGTAGACCCCTCAACCTGTCACTTATAGCAGCGTGTATTGAGGACCTATAATTTTCAACCCGTTTGTTCTCTTCAGTACAATTTTAGGTAGCAAGTCAAGTTGCCTATTTTGATTGATTTGAACCTATTTTTTTATTCATTAAAAGGGTTAATATTATTATTTGTCCTAACAATTTAATCGACTTTTGTTTCTTTCATTAAAGTTTGAATGGTTGTTTTTTATTCATATAATTTCATAAGGATTTAGTTTTAAGTTAACATTGTTAAGTATATAGAGACCAAAATGCTATTGTCACATGATCTTGTAAATGTAACGGCCAATCATTGGAGCCCCCATTGGAATGTGGGACCACTATCCTCAGAGCCCTGCTCCGACACTTGCATGGTGTTTGGGCCCCATAGGGGTAGGTATTGTCCCCTCATCTAGGGATTTTGTCCTTTGTGGAAATTAATTCCTTAGAGTGCTTTCCTAAGGGTTCGAATCTTGGACGAAATATAAGTCCAAAGCCTAAGAGTCTCTTGGTATCCATTACATTAAACATCTAATTTCATGGAAAAAGATGTTTATGGCGTTTGAGACAACCTATCATGCTCCCTCTTTGTCCTTAACGTAGGGCCTAATTATACAATTGATATTGGTCCTAGATGTAATTAAGACCTATCATATTTTTATCTATTTTTTCTCAAATTAACACTATTAATAATTTACTTAACCATAATCAAGTAATAGACACGAGAGAGAGAATTAATAAAAATTATTAGGGATCCGTAGAAATCTCGAGATTTTCTTTTGGGTTTCTATTGATTACCAAAGAAAGATACACATGGTTTCATGGGATACAATGTGTAAAGGGAAACAGTTTGGAGGCCTTAGCATGAAGCACATCCAGCAGCAAAACAATGCTATCATGATTAAGCATAGTTAAGGCTTGATTAATGATAGATTTATTGTGGGTTCCCGTCGTTAGAAGGAACTATGATTGTGGAAATAATCTTCTCCCTCGTATTAACCCATTAAAGACGAGATCAAATATCTGGAGTGGTGCAAAATATAATTGGGCCAAAGTGGAAGAAGGGATGCAGCTAGTTCAAGACATTAATTTTCCTTTATATCGTTGCCAGGACTACACCTATAATAAAGTGAATTTATACGATAATATTTTTTGGAATAGTTTTAAAATTTGAGAATTTTTAAAGATCAAATGATAATATTTTTGAATGATTCTTTTTACATTAGGAAGTAGACATTTTAAGTTTTTTTATAGAGTCATAATTTGTAATTTTTGAAAATATATTGAATCAAATATGAATTTTTGGAGTCATGAAATTCTAAAAAAAAAAAAAAACAATGAATTGGTCAAACCTGTTGGAGTTGACAGTTGTTCGCCAATTTTGTGGACCTGTTCGCTGGTTTTGTGGTTGAACCAGCTAGTCCGATACGATTTGATTTTAATAACCATGGATTTTTCTTTAGGTAGGGGAATGTTACAGAATATTCAAACACAAAATCCTCCTACAGTCAATGAAGGGATATATATTTGGAAACTCGATCTTCGCGTGGCTCACGATGCATGAAAGACTCATCACCAACGTAATGATGTGCATGCATGGAAGATGGCCTTCATGCCATTATAGAGATACTGTGAGGTAGTTTGGAACTTCTGGGTATCAGCTATCCATTCAAAACACCATAGCAGGTTCTTCTCAGGCTCTACTTCTGATTAATTGCTGCTTAATATGCACCATTATTTTGGACTTGAAAAGGGACGTTCGAAGGATTTATTTATTATAATTTGTTGGTTAAATACATAATAATATGGAGGGATCGAAATGAGTGGGTGCATTCTGGAGTCAGCATTGGCCTTGACCAAACTTATGCAAGAGCGTTGTCAATCGTGGGTGGTACAAATAGCGCCTACGCGAATAATGGACCGTTTGGTTTGCTTGCAGATGTGAACATATGGAATCTTTCATTGTAGTGCAAGTGGATGGTGCCTAAGGATGAACGAGGTTTGGTAATATCACTCTGATCCTATTTATAAGTCTATTCTAACTAAATCGCACATATTAAGGAGAAGTAGTTAGCTTAATGATTATGGGGTAAATTTTTTTATTTTGCTCTCATTTATAAATGGATATATATTTTTAGGGTTAAGGAGTAATTTGGCCAACAAACTATTACTTTAGGAGCATCCAGCACAAATAACTTTTAAGTGGATCAAAAATACAAAAAACTTTTAAAAATGTGCAGTCAGTATAAAAAACTTTACTTCAGGAGCTCCTAGCACAAAAAAAAAAAAATTTTATTCTGAGAGCGCCTAGCACAAAAAAGTTTTACTCTATTTTTGTGCTAGCTGCACAATTTTAAAAGTTTTTTGGTATAATTAGTCTACTTAAAAGTTATTTGTGTTGAGTGCTCTGAGGTAATAGTTTGTTGGTCAAATTACTCCTTAACCCTATATTTCAACTCTTTTTTCTCTATCTATTTTTATTGGTACAATTAATATGGGCAAAATTATTATAATCTTATTTATTACCAAAAGAAGACTAATAATAGGACCAAATTTTTTGATTAAAATAATTTATAAATAGGACGAAAGTAGTAAAAGGCTTTTGCCATCGTTTGGATAAGGGTGATTCATTGACAAAATAATTATAGAAAAAAAAATTCAACTAAACATCCTTAATCTAGTTAAATTAGTTAATTAGATATTAGATTAAGGATGAAATGAGTTAGTTTGTAGTTCTGCTTGTTGCCATTGAGATGGTAGGTGGAATTGTCAACCTTTATTTCTTTTAATAAAGGTGTCGGATTTGCAGAAAATGTTAGGGTACATATTTGTAATTTTAGCTGAAGCAAGAAAGAGAGAGCAGCGGAAATTGAAAAATGATGGAGACAATTCAATATTTCTAGAGAGCCGCTGAAATTGAAGGATGACTGAAGACAATTAGGCGTTACAATTCTCCATTTGCTTATATTGCCAAGATTTGATTGAAAATAATATAAATAAATAAATGGATCTAAGTTTTATGATAAGAAATATAAATTTAAAAGTATTAAATTGACTCAATCAGCCTTTCATTTTTGTACGATAACTTTTTCAACAAATCCTACCCTACACTCTTCCCTCCATCACAATAATAGGGACCCATGCTTGTATCATTTTGCCTTAAAAATCATTATGAGGTAAAGAAAAAATAACAAAAATCTCAAAAAAAAAAAATACTACTTAAACTTTAAAATCTTAAATATTTGATTTTCTAATAAAATAAGTTATCAATTATTTTATTATTATTATTGTTATCAACGAGATTTTGAAATTAAATTATATGATAATGTAATGACAAATTTCAGTACATTCCTTCTAATTTTTTATCCATATCACTTGTTCAAGAAATTTTTCACCTTTTTTTAAACCCAAAGCGATTGACCCTTTCTTTTATCTTCTACTTTTTTTTTCCTGAGTTATTAAAGTACATCCTACGTAATAATTAGAAATATTGTCAACAAAACAAAAATTGTTTCTATGTATTTTAACACAAGTACATGTAAAAATTAGTGAAAAACCTTGAATACACAAACAAAATACCCAATTAGTTCTTTTAAATAATTATATTTTAATTTTTTTTCAGTAAATACCATTTTCTGTAATTTTTTGGTCTAAATTTTTTATATATGGGCAGACATCCATAAAATTAAAGAAATGTTCCAAAAAGTGAAAAATATTATAAATACTGTAATTTTTTGGATTAGTCTTCAATGTTCAATGTTGGGATCTTTATAAATAAAGATGATAGATATGCAGACATTTGAGATAATAAAGTGAATAAGAATCATTCTTATTTCTCCTCCAATTTTCTCTCATCTTCTTCATGTTCCAAATCTCGATCTTTTATATTTTTCTTACTTTCATAACAAAAAATTAGATTATTAATTACTAACGTAGATAAGAATCAAACAGTTGGAACATAACTAATTAAAGGTAATGTACCGGATTATAGTTTTTAAATATTTCAGTGTTTATTCTTGCTTGAATTAGCATGAATATGGTATTTTTTTATTGTATGAAAAACCATGCACAATCGTATGTATATTATGAGATATGTAAGTTGGATTTAAAGTGAAGATGTGATATTCTTTCTCATATTATTAATATAAAATATATTTATCCAATTTGATTAAAATTGATCAAGAAAGTTAGTTAAATTAGTTATTATAATATGTATTTTCTAAAATATCTTAATCGTTTTTTTTTTTTTTTAATTTCTTCCTTCCTTCCTTCCTTCCTTCCCTTTTTTCTTAATTATGGTTGAGGAAGCATCAATTGAGATAAATTAAGAAAAAAATGAAAAATATTTTTTTAAAAAAATTCTTATATTTAGAATCAAGACTAACTCTCAAAATATATCATATGTTAAGAACAAGAGAAATAATTCTTTTCATTAGCAAGTAACAAATACCTGTTACACCCCCTCTTTTCATATATACTTCTTCCAACTATTAAAATTGATCAAAGAGCTGCAATTATATTAACCAAAAAAAAAAAGTAATCTGCATAATTGTACATAATGAAACAATGGAGGGTAGAGAACTTGATTATAAGAGTCAAAATCAATATTTTCTAAGTGTATGTTTGGGATAGTGGGGGAAATATGACTTATACAAACTTAAGATTGGTTAAAAATCAAATTGTGTAATATGATTTACGTTTGGATTGGCGGTAGCAATATCATAAGTGGCTTTTTTGAATTTGAAACTTGTTTGGATTGACGGAAATATAAGTGACTTTTATGATAATTATAAGAGAAAAATTAAAATCAAAATTACAAAAAAGTGAAAAATGTTAACTAGGAAAAATCAGGACACTTAATATGAATTAACTCAATTACATATCATAGTGATCACATATAATGCATAATCTCATTTAAAACATAAGAAAATATGTTCAATACAAATTCAAGTACATCAACAAAATTCAACACAAGAGTAATTCATCATACAGAAATAATCACTCATCTAAGTCTCACAAACATATACCAATACAAAGTTAATCCAAACATAAAATAATACGTGAAATGAGCTCATGGAAAACTAATGAAGTCCCATTTGCAACACATTGAAGCTCTAACCACTTTCACTACCACCAACACTTAATAGAATCATCAGCCAATCATGAAATTAATTTTAACCACAACCTCATCAAGACACTTAATCCCATGGTAATTGAAGGACTGAATCATTGGAGAATGAGAGTGAGAAGTTGTTGGTCTAAAGTAGGAAATCGAAGGAATTAGGATCTTTGATGGAGAAGAAGAAGAGATAAGGCAGTGATAGAGAGGTGGAAATGGAGAGAGTGACGGTGAAGATGTTATTTCTCATGATGTGGGTAGTGGAGGAGAAATAGAAGATGGAGTTGATGTAATGAGAGGATGATGGTCTTGGCTCAGTGGTGAAGGTTCTCAAGTAGTGGCGGAACCACAATGGGTCATGTGACCGCAAGTGCAGGCATTAAATTTTTTTTTTAAAAAAAAAAAAAAATAAATGAAAAAAAATTAGGGCTAAGTTGTTTACCCGGTAAGCATTCTTGCTATGTTGTGAGTTGTGACCTAAATCTCTTGATCTTGTCACCCATCTGCACTTTTCTTCATTCACCTCTGTTCCTTCCTCCAACTCTGGCGACCTTCTTTTTCCCATTATCGATGGTGACAGCGATGAGAGACAAAGTTGAGAATTGAAAGAAGAGTGTCGCTATTTCAAACCAGATCGATCGAGACCTTCGTTCTCCACCATCTCACCTTTGATCCACCATCGTCCTTACTATAGTCGCCGACCGTCTCAGCCTTCCTCCTCCACTCAAGGTCCCTCTGCTGCTTTTTTTTCCCTTCTCTATTTTCATATGCCTTGCAACATCTAAAGCATGACTAATTGTTTATGATTTTTATTCAATTTACTAATTTTGTTCTCCATTTTTGTTCAGAGGCGCTGGGCCAACACAGTTGGAAGGTGTTGCACATTTGAGAAGAAGAGAAGGAGGAGGAAGCAAGAAGAACATAGGTGCAAAATCCATAAGTTTTGGATTTTTCCAAAATCCATAATCTCTAAAATATTTCTTGATTTCATGTTTAGAGAAAGAGGGGAAAGCAAAGTCTAGGGTTTTAAAAATAGGAAAATTTCAAATTCAAGTTCAAGTTTAGGTAAGTGGTGATTGTTGATATTGCTTTAATGATGTGAATGATGTTGGATGATAATAGATTGTGTTGTTTTTTAATTTGTGTAATTTTGATAATGATATATGGTGTTCTTTTTGAGTTTGAGTACTTTTGAGAAGTAAGATAAACAAGGGGAGGTGCTACCAAATTTTGTATATAACAATTGATTTAAGATGAATCTTGATTAAGGACATGATATTAGTAATATGCGGGATGAATTTAAATGGTTATTTTCAAAAAATGATGTTGCAAGAACTTATGCAGGTTGCATTTTGTATGCCATGGAGGATTTTAACTTCACATTTTTGTTACATCTTATGAAATTGATCTTGGAGATTTCTTATGAGTTGTCACAAGCACTATAAAGAAAAGATCAAAACCTTTTAAATGCAATTGGTTTAATGAAGGTAGTCAAGTCTCATTTACAAGAGGTGAGAGATAATGGTTTTGATGAATTGATTCAAGAAACAAAACATTTTTGCCAATAAATATGATATTGACATTCCAAATATGTGTGATATTTATTGTCCTAAATGAAGATCAAGACAGAGATTGAAATCATTCACATTCTTGCATTACTTTAAGGTGGAGTTATTTAATACAATGATAAATACTCAAGTTTAAGAGTTGGGTGATGGATTAGATAATTTCCATACCAAGTTGCTTGAGTGTTTGAGTCGTCTTGATCCTCGTGATTTATTTGCTAATTTTTACAAAGAAAAGTTGATTGAGTTTGCTAGATTCTATCATTTGGAGTTTGATGAGCTTGCAAATATTCCTTTTCTTTCTTCAAGTCTTGGTAATTTTATTGTTGATGTAAGAGCTGATTCTGATTTTGTCAATTTGAAAACAATTTCTTACCTTGCTTTGAAGATGGTTGAGAAGATAAAAGATATTGTTTATCCATTGGTCTATTTGTTGATAAAGTTGGCATTCGTTCTATCGATAGCAACTGCTAGTGTTGAGCGGGTTTTTTCTGCAATAACTTTTGTTAAGGATAAGTTGCGCAATCGAATATGTGATGATTGGTTTAACTCATGCATCCTAATTTATGTTAAATGTGATATGTTTGATAAGATTGATGATGAAGATATAATGCAATATGTTCAAGGAATGAAGAATCGAAGAATACTTTTGTAATCGTTATGTTATAATAGCTTAATTGATTGTTGATTATTATTTTTCTATGTTAAGTTTTCTTTTATTTTCTTTTCTTATCTATATTCATTTGTTTTTTTAATGTATTTAAAATTTTCCTTAAAAAACAAAGTTCGCGGGAAGTCAAATTCCTCCCACTAATTGTGCGGACACAAACACAAAATTTTGGCTCTGGCTCTGCCACTTTGTTCTCAAGTGATGGTAGATACGAGGGAAATCTGACGGTGATAAGGGTACTTCAGCGCTATTACTGCCAACGATGGAGAATGGCCAGACAGTGATAAAGCTTTGTCGTCCTCCTCGCTTCACACTTCTCAATCGAGCTTCTGGTTCACTCTCCCCATCCAAGCTCTCCCAATCGAGGCGCTCAAGCTCTAGCCTTAAGTTCTAACCAAATTGCAATATGAAGTCTCTCCGATCTAGTCATTGTGCCTATGTCTTTGCTTCTTTCTTCCACAGTGAGGGTGAATGGAGGTCACCAGTGATGAGGGTGGTGAGGGTGAAGGCTACCAGCGACTATGAAGAAAGGCGAAGGTGGAGATGGAGGAGGATCAATTTGGTGAACTCTGGTTCTTATCCCGTGGTGCCTCTCTATGATCTCAAAGGCGACTATGAAGACAGGCGAAGGTGCAAAAAGCAGTGGCAATGAGCTTGAAGAAGAAGTTGCTATGGTGATAAGGAGCTTTTCAACTGCTATAAGCTTCGAAAGGTGGCTTTTGAGATAAGCTGCTTTTTTCTTTTTTTGGTTGCCCACCCGGTTCACCAGGGATTCGCCCCGACGAATCCGGATCCGACCCGGATCGCGCATCTAGCTGTGGTAGGTAAATCTCCACGTGCGATTTTTTGCATTCACAAGGCTCGAACCGAGGCATTCTTAAGCTTGACATGCCTTGGCCCATTTCACTCGTACTCAACCCCTGTTGGTAAGCTGCTTTTTTCTTAAAAGCACAATCGGGACAATTTTGTACCAAACATAGCCGAAAAGCATAAGGTCCCAAAATCCTAATTCGGGCCTCAAAACGCCCGATTTGACGTAACATGCAATCAAAAAATAAATTGAATCCAAAACCAATCACTTCTATACATACCGAAAATAATTATAACAAAAATCATGATTATCTCATGAGTTATCAAACACTCCCATCAAAACTATGATTATCTCATAATTTATTATAATCACCTTTTCAAATTTCATATTTTTTTTAAAAAAAAAAATTCATAAATGATTTTAACCTGTATAAAAATGTTTGGTAATCTATGAAATAATCATAGTTATAAGTTCATAATTGATTTTTCAGGGGAAAAAACAGTTCATAATTGATTTCGACATGCAATCGCACGCCTTATTCTTTACATGGTTTGACTCAACTATATGCAAATATAGCCCAATATTACGTTAAAAATTGATATTTTTGCAGACACAAATTATTTCTCTTTTAAAGATGAAAAATTAAAACCCCCCCCCCCCCAACAACATGTATTATCCTCCATATAATCCATTCACGCTTTATCAATCCGTCGTCCTCTCTATGCAAAATGGATCCAACCCTTTTTACCTAAAAATCTGTGTTAAACTTTTTTATTAGTTGGATTTAAGAAAATTGGAGGAAACTTTTTTATTAGTTGTACTCTCTCGACTAGTATGTCGTATGGATTTCGAAGCGTTTGTCGCTTTGGGATATGGGTGAACCCAACCCCTTTCCTAAAATTTATAAAAAAAAAAAAAAAAAAAATTGGAGAAGTGGAGTTATAAAATTTTAATATATAGATAATATGTAAGCCAAAGAGTGTAAAAAAAAAAAAAAAAAAAAAAAAAAAAAAAAAAATTTAATTAATTAAACACTTTATACCCCACTTCTCTCCTTTTTTTCACTCCAACTCAATTTTTTTTTTCCCTCTGTCCGCTTTCCTTCGCCTTCAATCATACCAAACAAGCCCTAAAGCAACAAAAGAGAAGACAGAGGGCGATCCCGATAAGTTAACTTACACATCAATATCATAATTTACAGAACAAGAGGTCCGAAGACAAACAGGTTTGATACTTATCCACCAGTCCCTATGACAGGTTAAGTTCTTCATTACATAGTAAAAATGCAACATATAATTATTTACTGTTCTTCTGCACACACTCATATGTATGGGAGGATACACACAAACCTTTTTACAGAAACACCCGATCCAGCAGTTACAAGAAGATTTGCCTATGGCTCCACAACGATTTTTCCAGTAGCATGGCCATCCATGCTCTTAGCCCAAGCATCTTCAGCTTTACTCAAGGGAAAACGAGAGTCGATAACAGTTTTAAGCCTCCCATCTTTCACTAATTGAACCAGATGACTCAGGTTCTCTTTCTTGACTGACACCAAGAATGGCACCAACTGCTTCTTACTGAATGTGAGTTTCTTCAGAGCAAAAGTAGCGAATGAGCTCATGCTCGGCGTAAAATCTATTACCTTACCATGATCGCTCAATTGAGGCTCAAAAGTCGACCACGGTATTCCAGTTGTGCAATGTATCACTGCATCGTATTTTCGACCAGATGGACTCTTTAAAGAAGCTCCTTCTGGGGTCTTATAGTCAAGAACCTCATCAGCACCTAGGCTCTTGACAAAGTCAATGTTGCGGGCCCCACAAGTGGCTGTTACGAAAGTGTTCCCCAGCTTCGCGAGCTGAACTGCATAGTGACCCACCCCGCCAGAGGCTGCAGTTACTAAGATGTTCTTTTGGTCGCCAGTTCCATCAAGCTTGACTCCGGCAACATCAGTGAGGGCCTGATAAGCCGTGAGTCCAGCTACAGGCAACGCTGCAGTCTCAGCAGCTGAGACTTCAGGTGGTCTCGAAGTTGTCAAGCTCTCAGGAGCCACAGCAAACTCAGCTAGCCCACCTCCACGCTGTCATTCAACATGAATAATACATAATTAGAATGTACTCTGCAAACTGATGTAAACAATCATGTAGCATCATCACAGGGTTTTCTAGGTAGCAAATAAAATAAATACACAGTACACCTACATTAAAGGGACTAAGAACGGTTGGTATAAAACACAATTATTACATTTAAGTTTCTTGGTTTACAGATAAAAGTATCAGGAGTTGGTATAGAACACAATTATTACATTTAAGTTTCTTGGTTTACAGATAAAAGTATCAGGAGTTGGAAAACTAAACATATGATGCAATTTGCATACAACTGATTTTTTCTTTTCTCCCATCTGTCTATACATTTTCCTTTCAGTAACCAAATCAAATATCTACTCAAGCTCACAACTGTCCCACAACAATCAAAATATCAAAGGAGTTAGATAGATACCTGGCACCCAAAAAAAAAAAAAAAAAAAAAAAAAAAAAAAATTGAATGAATGAAGAAGAACAGAGTTGGAGAGAAGATTACATCATGAGAAAGTTTAGCAACAACTTTCTCCCCAACTTTGAAACCTTTGACTTGTGGTCCAAACGCTACTATCTCTCCAGCTATATCAGTACCTGTTTCCAACGCCAAAAAAATAATAATAATAAATAAAAAAAATTCACATGTACAATGTATCCCATAATTTTAGAGGAACACACC
The DNA here is from genome assembly GCA_019022655.1 of Acacia acuminata. Classification (NCBI taxonomy): domain Eukaryota; kingdom Viridiplantae; phylum Streptophyta; class Magnoliopsida; order Fabales; family Fabaceae; genus Acacia; species Acacia acuminata. The sequence goes on from JAFJYI010000064.1 coordinate 1,100,923, forward strand.
AAACAAAGTAACTGACAGATAAAACCCATGATTAACAAAGCAAATAAACACACAAAGTAAGTAGCATGATGCAGCCAACAAAACCTGTTTAGAATTGTGGGCTATGCAGTCATCCTGAGGTATTTTATTTAGCACTCTAAGTTCAGTTAAAGAGGTGTTGCATATTAATGCTAGGGTCTTCCAGAAAGTTATTTACTTATGGCTCTGCATGAGCAGTTTTGACACAATAAAGCAAGATGTGTGCTATGTCTATAATAATATTCTGCTTCTAAACTTCTGCTCTCTTTCCCTCTGACCATCTGATCAAGCTAAACCTATTGTTTTAGTGAGACAACCATAAAAACAAAAACAAAAAGGAAAAAAGTCATTCAGACAACATCCTCCTGCATTAAAATATACTTGGTCAATAAACTAGTAAAACCAATTAGATTTTAAAAATTAACCAGTAGATTCCATTTTTGGCGTTTTTGGAGAGATTTTGACTCTAACAAAGTACTGAGTGCATAAATTTTCAGTAATTGTAAATTGACTGCTAATATGTTGAATTCAAATAAGGGAGGCGAAGTCCACCTGAGTTCAATAAATTTGAGAAGATGAAGATAAAGATGTGCAAGGAGTATGTGTGCATATATATGAAGAGAATAACACTACTTGCAAAACCAATGTTGATGAAATCACAAACAGTAAAATCAAACAACATAGCTTGATCACTAATTTTGAGAGCTAACGACAAAGCAAATATGCAATACTACAAAGAATGAAAAATTCAACTTACCAGGGATATAGGGAAACTTTCGAGGTAACAAAGGCCGTAACATGCCCTTTTGAATCTTCCAATCAATAGGGTTCAGACTAGTTGCTTCCACTTTCAGCAAAACCTCATTTGTATTTGGAGTGGGAACTGGAATCTCAACATGCTGCTTGCAAACATAAAATAAGCATAGCAATAATTTAAAACAATCTCAAATGCACAAAAAAGAAAAAAACAGAGAGAAGAGAAAGAGAGAATTGTCAACGACAGCTTCAGAACAAAACTTGAGTTGTAAGATGAAGCGCCAATAATACATGTGTGTGTGTATTGACAAACACCTAGTATTCGGAATTATTGACTCTAGATTAGAGTATTAGGGACCCCAAACGAAAGATAAAGAATGATTTTAATTAAATATCTGACTCAACCCCTAAAACAAAGCACAGTACTAACAAATCCTGTGCTTAAATTTAATAAGTAGGAAGAAAGGGCGACCGCATAAAAAAAATTTCCGTAATTAATAATAAACCTTTGACACCAAGTTGAAACTCGCAGGTGTTGTTGGGAACAAAATACGAAAACGCAGCAACTTGCCTTATCATTTATTTCCCTGAAATAGTCCAACAAAGACTCGACCAAGAAAATTACAATTCTTTGTTTTTTTAGTTGATCAAGAAAAATTACAATCCCTAACCTAATTATCAGGTTTCATAAGTTCTGTACACCTGCTCCTTCTCCTCGATTTATTTACACAAAACCAATTTGCGATTCAATGAAAACCTTTTAAAAAAAAAAAAAAAAAAAAAAAAAAAACCAAGTAGAACGTGGAAGAATTATAAGTCAACAACCCAGAAGAAGAAAAATACCTTCAAACCGGCGGCGCCACCGCCATAGCGATCGTACTGAATCGCTTGCATAAGCTTCGTCGCCATTTCCACTGGTGATGACGATAGAGTTGACATCCACGAGAAAGCTCTACGCGCTTCGCCAGATTAGGACCTGGGAGTATTAAAAGGGGATTGCGTCTCGGTTGGTAAATACGAGTACTATTTTAACGTTTGTTTGTTTGTTTTTAAATTTTTTTATTATTTATTTTACATAGTATTCATGACGTAACGTTGAACCAGAAAACGACTAATTAAAGGTTTTCTCTAATTATAGGTTGAAAAAAAAAAAAATCCTACGGAATAGTATTAAGTATGTTAAAAAATTAATTATTAAAGTGTAAACGAAAAAAATTAATTGCTAATTACTAATATAGATAAGAATCAAATATAGATAAGAATCAAATAGTGGTTACCAACTTGATTCGGGCCCAAAAAACTTACCAACTTGGAAACGGATTATAGTTTTAAAATTGATTACTTATAATTCTATCAGGCTAACATTTTTCAGACAGTAACAGCTTTGAATTTAAAGACATTAAAAATTAGTTAAATCAAATAAGTCAAGAAATAATTTTTTTTTTTTTTGAAAAAAAAAAACACATACTGACATGTAAGAACACGAAAATATTGGAATTCCCAAATGATCCTATGAATGAATTTTGTTCGGTGAAGCACAAATAAGGTCCTATTTTTTATACAGAAGATTGGAGAAGGAAAGAGAAGATTCCAAAATTCCCATGACTTTTGGTGTTTGGGATATGGAAGATCTGGCAAGCAAGTTCCGGTGAGTGTTGATCTTCCCATGTTTAAGGGAAGATCTAATCCAGTAATCCCTCATATATTGGTGGGATTTGATCTTCCTTCCTATAAAATTCTCATTAGGTCCCTTTATCTTCTTCACCTTCGACTCTCTTCCTCTCACCTTCGACTCTCTTCGTCACTGGCGAAGACTTCTTCCTTCAATGTCGCCGAAGTAGCCGCGACATTGACAGCAGCAATCTGACTTCATCAGACCACCACCACCAGTCGGAACACGCATTTGTTCCTGGATCTAAAGCTTTTCTTTTTTGTGTGTCTTTGTCGGTCGGGATGTCAAGGATAAAGAAGGATGGACAGCAACGAGAGAGGGAAAACCGCCAGAACCTGTGATCTCCAACACCAAACCACCAACACCGGTTCGAACCTGCTTGGATTTGAGGCTTTTTTTCCTCTGATTGTCTGGCTGTTGGTCAGGACGTAGGGATGAAGAAGGAAGGATTTTTTTTTTTTTTTCATGTAAAGGGTATTTTGGACATTTCAAATCTTATATTTTAATTTTAATTTTTTAAAAATTATCATCTTCCATCCCAATTTTCATGTCTACCAAACAAAACACTATTTTAAGTTCCCTCCTAATCTTTCCTTCCTTTCTATTATTCGTTCATTTCCTTTCCTTCTTCCAACTTTCCTTGTACCAAATAGGCCCTAAGGGCCTGTTAGGAAGATTTGATGATGGAAAAGAATTTAGAGGAGGGAAATGAAGGGAAGATAAGATTTTGAGGAATGAGGAAAGATGGCTTAAAGGAAGATAAATTGTTTGGTATGAAGAAAATGACGAGGTGTGTGTTGATAAAGAATCGGGAAATACTTATTTTAACCACAAAAGTAATTAATTCAAAATGAAAAGGAATTTTTTTTTCATAATTCGAATTTGTTACGAATTTCCTTACATTAAATTCAAATTTATGGATCAAATTCTAATTTATGATGAAACATTTATCTTTTAAAAAAAGTTCAAATTTGTCTAAAATATTCTTCCGCTAAATATGAATTTAATCCTATTTCCTTGCCTTATAAAAACTAAATATTTTATGATGGGTAAGTATGTCCGAAAGCGTCATTGTTCACATAGGAATTTGGGTTCCCATGAATTTTGATAGGATCTTTTCTTCTCACCTCTAAAGGAAGATTAGTGGGCTCGAGTGGATATAAAAGTGTACCAAAGTCCAAACAAGAGAACTTGCTCATCTTAATTCCCTTCCTTTCTCACCTATTTTGCATATGAAACAGGCCCTAAATTCATGGAAAAATTCTAAATAAATATTATTTAAATTTAGAAAGCCTAAAAAGCCTGTTAACACGTGGAAATGACAAATAGGACTTAAGGGACTAATTTAAAATTATAAAATGTTGGGCTTTTACCAAAATGTCCATCAATTGTTTTTTTTTACTTAAGAAAGAAAACCCTCGCTATTGTTGCGAAAGCTTATGCAGTAGGCACCACCCTGCCGGCAGGACTCAGGCAACAATTGCCGGAACTCCGGTGACAACTCCATCCTGCTGGAGCTCTGGTGACAACGCCAAATAGGATATGTGGAGCTCAAGTAGTTAATCTGTATATTAAAGCAGTAACCAGAGCCTTCGGTTGTCGAGTCTCGCTAGTGGGGTGGTGTTGGCCGCTAGATATTTGGCGACAACAGAGGACCAATGATTCTTTCTTTTAAATTGAGGGGAATTTTAGTAAAAGTACAACATATCAAAATTCTAGAATAGTCTATTGAGACTTATTTGTCATTTCCATGTGCTAACAAACTTTTTGGGGTTTTTCATTTTCAAATAGCATTTATTTGTAATTTTCCCTAACTTTTTTGAATGTATTTGTTGGCAAAAAAATCTTTTAAATGTATTTAAACAAGAGAAAGTTCCAAATAAATATTGTTTGAATTTGGAAAACTCCAAAAAGTTTGTTAATACATGGAAATGATAAATAGATTTCTAGGGACTATTATGAAAATTTGAAACGTTGTATTTTTTTTTTTTCTAAAATGGCCCTCAAAAAAATTTTTTTCTTAAAAAAGAAAGAACCCTCCTTACGGCGGTACTCCAGGTTCTTTGAAACTCTGGTGATAACTTGGGTAATGACATTGACTACTTTAGTATAAGAATTGACTACTTGAACTCCATAAACCCTATTAGGCATCGTTAACAAGTTGAATAATGCTAAGAAGTATATTAATGTAAATATATTAGAATAAATTAATATCGCACATAATCAAGGATTATGATTAAGATTAGGAAATCAATCATTATAATGAGCCATTAATTCAGAGGATCTCTCTTATGTATAAATACCCACTTTGTATACATGAATAAGAAAGCATTTGATAATACATTTTCTTCTATCTCTCTCTGGTATTACATGGTATCAAAGCAATTGAGTTGTAAATTTCTCTCTCGATTTTTTCTCTTCCATTGAAACACCTTTGAGCTATGTGACATAGTGAGAGAGAGAGAGAGAGAGAGAGAGAGAGAGAGTCCGGGTATTGTGCTTGGTGAGATATGGCTACAAGCCCCCTACCATCAGATTCTCCTTCATCAGATGGGCGGACGCTTGAAGTTTGGGGCCATTTGACGGCGCACGGACGAGACATACTTCGCTGCCAGAATCTATCACCAACGTGTGAGGGAACATGAGCCAGAGTTTTTGCTTGTCGTTTGCTTTGCCTGAGTCGACTCTTCTAACACGCTCTGCCTCTGGTGTGTTTGTGCTCATACGAGTATGTTTGTTAATCAAGTTCTTCTTGTGTTGGGTTTTATGTCTTGTTTTTTTCCAGCAATGTTTGGTTTTTCTCTTGCTGTTTGGATTTTATTTTTGGTGGAGATTATGGTTTATTTGCTACTGCTTTTTTAACTTGGTTGGTCCCTCGAGACTTGTTTATTTTGCTAGTTGTTTGGCCTTGTGGTATGATTCTACTTCTTCGCTGTCACGTGGCTACCTTCTTAGTTTCTATACGTGGTTGATTCTAAGTCTATTCTCCCTACTGAGATTGTTCTTGTTTTGAATAAAATTACTGATCATAAGTTGAACCGGATGAACCATTTGGACTAAAGCAAGACCGTTCGCATGTACTTACTAAGTAATGAAAATGAGGGTCATTTAACTGAGACTCCTTCGAAGGATGATCCTAAGTTAGCTTGGGCTGGAGTTGATACCCGGTTATTCTTGCAAATTTAGAATTCTATTGAGAATGACATCCTCCCCCCCCTATTAGTCATTTTAATAATGTTAAAGAAATTATGGACCACCTAGAGTTCCCATATTCTGGGAAAGGGAACATTACTCACATTCATGAAGTCTATAGAGGTTTCTATCGTGTTGAACAACAAGGTTTAAATCAAGGCTAAGGAATCCGGATATTACCTTTTAAGAATTCGCCCGCGTCTCGTTCTTCCCCATGAAGAACTTCTTCATGGATTTTAAGAAAATGTATGAAGAAATGAAGATGTTAATATTTATTTAATCGAATTAAAAGCCGGATCTGAAATTTCGATTCGAATCTAGATTAAAAAAATAATCAATTAAATCTATCCGATAGATTTAATCCAACCTATTTATTTAATCCAAATTTAAAGCCTTCTCGATTTAATTTATCCATCGAATTTAAATATATATATATATATATATATATATTTACCCATTTGATCTGTCGACCACAACCCACAAATCGCCGGCCTCTAGCAAGACATTGCGACTACCCAACTCACATGGGGATCGATGACACGATACACCTATATCGTACAACCATGTACAAGTGGATAATATGCAAAAACAAGCAATTATCAGCTTCCTTATTACTCTTGATCTAGCTAATGAGACAGTTCGATCTCAAATTTTGTCTTGCTCTGACCTTTCTTCGCTTCAGTAGGTGTACTCTTGCATGTTGCGAGCAGATAGTCTATCTCACCTGGCTTCTACTTCTGGTGCTAGTGCTTGAGCTGGTTGTGGTCTTACTGATAACAAGAACTAGGGCTTCTCGAGACAAGAAAATGGTGCACGAATCCGGTCTTTGCTGATAATAGGAACTAAAGCCTCCCCAGACAAGACAACAATCCTCAGAATCCTGGAGCTATTGTTTGCTTCTATTGTAAGGAATCTGACCATACCAAATGTTACTGTCCCAAGTTACAAAATAAGCTGCAACGCAATGGTTTTGCTTGTAAGGCATAGTCCTCTGATAATGCTTTATTATCACATAGTCTACACAATTCATAACTGCAAGAGAAATAAAATTAATTTATAAAATAGGGTTAAGGTGCATTTTTGCCCTTAAAGTATGCACCCAGGAGCAATTTTGACCCTAAAGTTTTCGGCGTAGCAATGTTGCCCGAAGTTTCAAAAACGGAGCAATGTTGCCCCTCCGTTAAAAACCCTAACGTTAACATTGCTCGGTTTGAAACTTCGGGGGGCAAAATTGCTACTTTTTTTGGGAGCAATGTTGCCCCTAAAGTTTAAAAATGGAGCAATGTTGCCCTTAAAGTTTAAAAACAGAGCAATGTTGCCCCTCCGTTAAAAATCCTAACGTTGACCGTTAGTTGACCGTTAGGGTTTTTAACGGAGGGGCAACATTGCTCCCTTTTGAAACTTTAGGGGCAACATTGCTACGCTTGAAACTTCAGGGGCAAAATTGCTCCCGAAATAAGCATACTTTAAAGGTAAAAATGCACATTAACTCCTATAAATACTATAGTAATAGTTTTATAATAATAATAATAAAAAATTTAAAGCATTCATTTTTTTTTTTATCTAGAGGCCGGGAGATGAGATTTTGAGGGAAAAAAAGAAAAAGGAATCTCTACCCCCAACACACAAGTGGTCTCCATGCGGGTATGTTTTAGAGAAAGGCCATATCTAGAGATGCTTGGTCCAGGCTTTATCCGCGTTGATGTTGATGGGGCTCTTGATAGTAGAGGCCATGGTGCATGTGGAGGTGTTATTCAAGATCATTGAGGTAACTAGAAATTATTGCACAATCCCTCAATTGTTGTGAAAAATCATGTTATTTACGGAAGATGATTCTCTCCTCATTTTTTTTTTTTTTTTAATATATATCCCTCTTCAGCTTCATCTAGGCCGTTGGTTGGACGGATAATGTGACTTTTTATTTTGATTGGACGAATATGATTTAGAGATTATGAGTGATAATGAGAAAATGATGGCGTGAGAAACCCAATCCTGCTATTTACAATGGCCTATAGCTTTATAAGCAATTGGATTTTAACAAGATAAGACTCTTTACTGGTGATTTTATAAGGAGGCTATACATTTACTACTTGTAGATTGTAGGGAAAAGCACCCCCTGTTGAACCTTAGGACCCTTGCCTTCTCAAATTAGGATTTGGAAATTTCTCACCCCTATAGAGAAGGACTCCGATGTGTTGACTATTTACTCAGAATGTCTCAAGTAAGTAATCGAGATTATATTCCATTAGGACCTCCCTTGTTGAGTGCGTGGATCTCTTCATGAAGGACCGTAGGCACATGCCATATGAACAAGTAGTGTTGTCTAGATTTTATCAATTCACAAGCTTTGTTTGCTTTTCTACTCTAAAAAAAGGAAAATCTTACTCAGATCCTAAGGATAAGAAAAAATATTTAAAAAAATTTAGTATTGATTCATCTATTAAAAAAAGTCCCTTGAGACCTCAGTGATGTATATATTCCAAATGTAAACTTACCTTATTGATAAATATATGACTATATTGACGAGTCATAAAATGATAATTGATAAACACATATATATGTTAACTAAACAAGCTTCCGTTAACAAGTGTATGTCACTATATTGATAAATCATAAAATGACCATTGACAAATCCATCTATATTGATTAAAACAACTTCAATTGATAAATATATGTGACCAATATTGTCAAAATTGAGTTTTTACATAGACACAAAAGGGGGTGGTGGAAACGTAAATTATAGAAACGATACGGGTAAAGTTTCTACTTCCTATTACATAAGGTCATAGCTCAAGATTATATATATATGCATGGGGAAAAAATCATAAACCATTAATTAAAATTCAATGAACAACTTCATATTTAAAAGATATAAATCATATAACTATATAAAATATATATATATAAAAACCTTATGTTAAAAAAGCTTACATTTATAACTATGGAACTACGTTAAAAACTATATATAACTATCCAGTAATCTTGAATTCAAGATGCACGATGGAAATATGGTTTTTAACTTTTCATCCTTTTCCCGAGGGGAAAAAACATTTCTTCCTTTTTTATTGTTAAAATAAAAACGATAAAAACGTAAGTTTACACAGTTTTTACGTGTTTAAATGGAGTTTTCTACCAATTTTTGCTCAGGTCAGGATAGTTTTTACTTGCGTCTCAGCACGTATGACCCTAGTAAAAATGTAAGTTTTTACATTAGTTTTTGACAATACTATATGAGACTATATTAATAAGTCATAGAGTGATTAAGACAAGCCCATATATATTAATAATATAAGTTCACATTTGAAATATATATCATTGAAGCTAGTGGTGGAGCCAGGATGTAAAGTTTATGAGTGCACAATTAGTAGTGAGATTTGGGGATTCGGGGGCAGCGGCCCCGAATTTTTTTTTTTTTAAAGGATAAAAGGCAACCTATTTCTTCGTAAAGTTTAGAACTAAAAATGAGGTTCAATTGAAAAGTATTTTCAAGGAAATTAATTTAAACAGAATAATATACTCTAATCCTATGGTATACAAATACCCAGATGATACACTAAAAAAGTTGAAACAAGTAAATATACAAGGCAACAAGACACATTCTATTTGTATATCTCACTAGGGGCACATTCAACATTCAACATTCAACAGTGAATATAATTTAGGCAAAGCTCAAAAGAATTATCTCCACCCATTGCTTTGCACTCAATAAGTCATACTTCTGTGCTCAAATATTGGAAGGAAATCTAGCATACGCTGAGGAAGAAAACTGACGACTCAATTTAAAATATTAATGCAGATACATGTAAAGTAATCAGTTTATTTGTGATTCTTCTAATCCATCAGCTCATATGAAATTTTTGTTCTCTCTGGATGAGTTTATCAAGGTAAAGAAATCAAGATAAGCAATGGTAATCTGGGTTGTTAAACAAATGGGATAACGAATGTCCAGTAAAACTCCCATTAAAGAAATAAAATAGAGCAAGTTAGTTCTTATGATGAGGCAAGAATTGGTAACCTTAGATCAAGTTCTCCTTTTAGCTGAGCAAGAATCGGCACCTTCTTCTACAGTAGATGCTCTGATATGCAGTAGCTGAGCAAGAATGGGATAACGAATGTCCAGTAAAATAAAAAATAAAAAAATGAGAGTTCACGTCTGCACTTGCAGGCCCATGCCCCAACGTGGCTCCGCCACTTTAGCCCATAAGAGCATTTTTAATATAAGAGTCTATATTGAGATTTTCTTAACCTTTTTTCTAGTCCTTAAAATTTGAGTAAGATTTTCACGTAGAAAATAGAAAGGCCGTATCGCCCTATCGCACTCGTGAGCAAACCCGTGATTCGTATTCACCGCTCATCGCCAACTATGTGTCGTTTGGTATTCATTCTTATTCTGTACTTTATGTCGTTTTGATGCAAAACGCGCCAACGTCGGCTCGTCCCACACAAAAATGACGTGGTACTTTCTACGCCTGGGATTTGTAACTTTCATTTCGAAACATAGCCAAGTTATCTGCGCCTAAACGCATTACTTTCCAGGACTTCGCCGATCGGCGTCCTGGTTGCTTCTTTGCTTGGGACCCTACTCAGGGATTCGCTTCAATCTTGCTCTACGACCATTCTTGTTGAAGTTGCTGCCATGGCCACCGCCACACTTCCATGGCAACCTATTCGACCATTAAAACTTCATCGGCGCTCGGTATCGGTTCGGACATCGGTTTCCGTCCAAGCCTTCCGTCGGAGTGATTTTGATAACTTTACTCAGCGCATGGCTTCTGGTGAGGCATGGAAGGATGCTTGGCGCAGTGCCAATGATGGCTTCGAGCAGCTACTTTTTGAAGCAAAGAAGACTGCTGAGCGGTTAGACCGCCGCTACGAGGTATCGCGGCGGCTAAGTGAAGCTACGAGGTCCGCCGCTGATCGGGCTCGTGAGATTGATCGTGAATTTGAGATTGGAATGAGATGGCGTGCTTTCTCCATGGATTTCAGCAGAAGCTGGCCGAGGGTCGGTTGCCCTTTCAATTTGCGGAGCGACTATTTAATTTTGTCATTGTCTATTTATTCTTTCCCGAATTGTCTTCCACTGAAACAACATATGGTGTCAAGAAGCTTTCGATTATAGGAGTTTAGAAGCAAAAACGTGTCGAACTTGTCCAAATGAAAAAAGAAAGGATCATTTGAGTGGTACATAGTGAATTTGTTATCAAGTACTAACCCTGATCTTGAACACAAATAACTCCGGTAAAATGGATTACTTACATTGATAATCATCATATTGGTCTTCTACGAATCTTAAGCATGCTATTTACAGAAATCCTCCTATCCATCAACTAGAATAGAAAATATAGAAGGTAGTACTGACTGCTAAAAATTAGGAATTCATGCACTTCCAGCCACTTGACCCACTTTGTGCATTAACACTCATTTTGGTCAGCTACATCTTCACTCATTCTTCTGCTCTGCCTCACGTTTCTGCCCTAATACAGTGTGTGGTAATTGTAGTTCTATCATAATAGATAGATAAAACTTACCCAAGAGTGTAAATTTAACTTCAGTTTGAGGTAATATTACATTTGTCACTTGATTTTGGATTCTGCAACCAAGACTATGATGACCAACCATTAGTCTAGCTTAAGTCGTGAATAATCTCTCAATTAGAATGTGTACGGGTGATTATGTCAATATGTCCTAAAAGGATGCTAAAAAAAGGACTTTTATACCTGATCATTGCCCTCTTGTTGGAGAAAATTGTCACTATGACCACCAAAAGCATTGTTGTCATCCATCACTTCCATCTTTATAATTCATCCTGGTCCTACAATTTCATCTTTGCCATTACCTACAGCTTAAAGATAGTATTAGAGAAAGTGCAATTTGGTTGATAAAAGCTGTTTACTTTGTTTCTTTCCTGGTTTAGGGAACATTGAGATTGATGAATTTTTAGTCTCTTGAGATTTTTATTTTTTTCCCTCCATTTCAATGGTTTTTTTCACGTTCTGAGCAATTATGGTTTTGTTTGGTTATATTTGCAGTACAGGACGCAGCTCAACAATTTTCTGGATAGTCCAATTGGAAGGAGCTCTGCAGTAAGTATGCTTTATATTGTTATTTATTCATTTTTTTATGACTGTTGTCATATTAATAGTGCTTCTGTCTTGACTCCAGCATTGCTTGTTATATGGCGTAGTCTTATGTTTTCATAGTCTGCTGTTTTATCGTAGTAGCTCTTAAATCTTAATCATTTGAAAATAGGGAAAATTCCATACAAATACCATTTGAACTTGAAAAACCCAAAAAATCTGTTAACATATGGAAATGAAAATTGGTCTCAAGGGACTAATATGGGGTTTTGAAATGTTGTGCTTTTACCGAAATGCCCCTGAAGTTTTTTTTTTTTTTTTTTTTTTTTTAAAGAAAACCCTCACTGGCGCCAGATCTCCAGTGACAACTTAAGTTATGAGATTGACTACTTGAGCTCTTTAAGCCCTATCAAGCGTCGTTGACAAGTTGAATAAAGGCTATGACAACTTGAGTGTAGCTATTAATAACCTCGGGAGCGTAATTTGGTAATCGCTATACTCAAGTTATTATTACCTTTATTCAACTTTTGAACGACGCCGGATAGTGTTTATGGAGCTCAAGTAGTCAATCCTTATACTAAAGTAGTCAATCCCATTACTCAAGTTGTTAATGGAGCTCCGGCAGCCAGGTTTCTTTCTTTCTTTTTTATAAAAAAACTTGAGGGGCATTTTGGTAAAAGCAAAACATTTCGAAACTCCATAATAGTCTCTTGAGACCTATTTGTCATTTCCATGTGTTAAGACTTTTTGTGGTTTTTCAAGTTCAAACGGTATTTATTTGGAATTTTCCCTTGAAAATATCCCTTCTCCATCTTCTAGGTACATGTTTTATAATTATGGTTTTTTTGCTAGGTTAACCGAAATGTGCTTCTGTTGTCATCATCAAAATGTCACATTTTTCTCATTGTTTAGTACTGCAAAAAACTGATCATATTATGGTGCTAGCAGTTTATTGCGTGATAGTTAGTGAAAAATATGCATCGCCTACCTTCTTATGTAGTATTTTTGACTGTAGGTTCCTTTTTTCAGCCGCTGAAAGGATAGGGAAGCTTATATAATATTTCATTCTGTTTCAGCTAGTTTAATATTTTTTCGGTTGGGATGTTTCTTGTAGATAGAAAAATGAAATTTGTTTTGGCATCAAAAAGTGTATTTCTTGCAGAAAAAATGGTTGTTGTGTCTGTCACTATCTTGTGTTCATGTTCCCTCATTTGTTCTTCCCTGATCTAGTGCAATTACAATGGCTACTTTACTTAAAGAGAATCAATGCCCTTTATGTGTGTTCGTTCCCTCATCTTGTGTTCATGTTCCATCATTGAAATCTTGTGTTCAAGTTCTTAATTTAAGTTCACCATATCTGGGTCTTTATTGCTCTTCTAGCTGTTGGGAACCAATGCCCTTTACCTGTCACATGTTATCTTTTCTTTCACTGCTGTCTTGATTGCTTTTTTGGAGCAATGATTTGTGTGTCATTATTCATTGTCTCCCTCATTCTTCTAGTATGTGTATTCTGCCCCCTTCCTCATGTAAAGGCAATATTCTGATCAATGAAATACTCAGCTAGGTTATGTTCCTAATATGAATAGCTCATGCCGAATTGTCTGCATAACCCTGGGGTTGATATTGCCAAAGTGTTATAAATTAGCCTTATTGAACTAATTTCTTTTCTCCTTAAGCATCCCTATAGTTCTCAAATATTCCTGCCATCAAATATGCAAGAACTAGTGGGAAAAATTGAGGAGAAAATCATCCATAGAAGTTTTTCATTGCAATCCCACTGTCTGGTTTGGAGTGCTGCCCTATATTATCATATATGCTGTAAGTAAAAGAAGGTCAAGGCACCAAACCTCTGCTTGGTGATGTCATTCTAATCTTAATATTTTGTGTATGTGGGTCCTAATCATTGATACTTCAGAAGTATCTATGCTTCATGGGTCTCCACCTCCTTCTAGAATTATTTGTTTTAGCATGGCTTGATGTATGTTTTACACATTTGGAAGAATTCCCTTTTGATTTGCTTCTTATAGGATTGAACAGAAAGAATTGATCAAGGTTTAGTTGCAAGTTTTGCTGGGGTCTGGTGTATATAGTTGAGATCATAAGACATTTATCTTCAAGGTTTCAATGATCTTTGGTGTCATATGGGATGGGGTTTTTCTGGTGGCTGCCATTTAGTACAGTTTCTGCTTAATATGCGTAGGGATCAAGCAACATTGTTACATTTTTAATTCATTTTGCTGTCATTTTTCTTTTTGTTTTTATGGGAATATATTCGTTTTATTGTAAATATTCTCTTAGATATTGTAGCATTTATTAGCTGTTGTTCCCTTTTGTTTCCTCCCCATGTATATATTTGGGTGTATCTTACTGCTCAAGTATAAGAAATACATTTTCTCCATAAATTTCCACAGCTGTGTACATTTTTTAATTTTTCTTGGGGGATTCTCCTCTGATTTATGGAACTTTTCTGCATGAGATTCCTTAACCGGTGAGGAAATATATAACTGTTGATCCATTTTGACGATAGAAAAATTGCTTGAATATAATATCTTGTTGTGTGTACGGATATAAACTTCATATAATTTTTCATTTTCCTTTTGATAATGCAACCGCACTATTGTTTATGTGCAAATTGTTTTTGCAGACAATTTTCTTCATCTGGTTTGCTTTATCTGGCTGGCTTTTCCGGTTTTTGGTGATTGCAACTTGGGTTCTTCCCTTTGCTGGACCTATTCTCATTGGTACACTGGCTAACAACCTAACTATCAAGGTATTTGAGAAAGTTGATTGGGTCTACAATGTACCTTGCACTTGAAAGCATTCTGAATATTTTAATTTGCTTATAAGAGATGAAAGGGGTCTAACAATCGAGTATGAAAATAAGTTCTTAAAACAAGCACATAATTTAAGAGCACAACAGTAACAAACTAGCTCATTTGACTAAGTTGAGTGCTTAAACTCTTCAGTTTATGAGGGAAAAGGCGAAGCAGTTGTGCAATTCCAGGATATATCTGTTTGAAGTAGAAGTATTTCTCTCCAGTCAAATACAGCTAATGATTATTTGTTTTATTCTTTAATCTACTCTGAAGTCTTTTGAATATTTGCCTCAAGCGTTTGCTACATCTCCAATTGCGCAGGGAACTTGTCCAGCTTGCAAAATGCAATTCGCCGGCTACAAGAACCAAATGATCCGATGCACAAGCTGTGGAAACATTGTGTGGCAACCCAAAGGGGATTCCTTTTCAAAGGATGGAAGAAGAACCTCCTCTTCTAAATCAGACCCTGATATTATTGACGTTGACTTTGAGGAGAAATAGAAGAGATGCTCAAATCAGGATTTTATGATTCTGGACTTAACAGTGGAAACACACAGCAAATAGGAATCAGTGGCCTCCGTTTCTTTGTTTGTATTGTAGTACTATTCAGTCATGTTTAGATTGAGTTTTGTTCTTTACTCAATGCGTCGAGTACTTAGAGGATTTGTTCAGATGTATGGACTTGTAAATCTTTTCTTAATATTATGAATAGATGATAGAGGAAGAGGGTGGGAAAAAAAGAACGTGCAAGTTGATGAGAAAAATATTTTGTATGTTGCATTGGTGCAACCTTGTTTGTACAGAATACAGAGATTTGGGAAGAATAATGTATTGCCCTCAAATGTTTGTCATTCTCATTCTAATTGAATTTCGAACACAACTGTTGTTAGTACCATCCAGTGCTACATATTTTTAACAAAACACGAAAATTTTGATATATTTATTGTTGTATTATTTTTCATGGTGACAATCCATGAATGTCTGTCTTAACTTTATTTAATTATTTGATTTTTATTATTTTGCCTGGTTGGGTCGCCTAAGTCCTTCTAGTTTTGAAACTTTTAATTCAATCCTTCTAGTTTTAAATCAATAACATGGTTCGCCTTCACAGGTCATAAAAACTATTCAACATCAGACTTAGGTGGTATTAAAGAGGCACCATACCATAATGTCATCTCACCATCACAACCCCAAATCAGGTTTCATTTAATCCAAACCTGACCCAGTAACCCTCAAAATTAAACGCGATCAGAAATGCATTTGATCATTGATCATGGTTCTTTCACTGGGATTTACAGAAGACTAGAAGAGAATACAAGGTGAAAATGGCTTAACGGACCCAGATGGACTTATGGGCCGAGTGACAAAGCAGCACTAACAGACCCAAAAGTCCCACATCGTCTACAACATAACCAAAACAACGGTATATAAGCTTCGGAACAGAGACACTAGGACACGACCTTACTTGAACAGGATCTGTTCTATAGACTCGTACATCTGTGTCCTTGAGTTTCAAGGAGACAAGAACCAAAGCTTGGTTGATGACTCATGACCAGGTGACTAGAGCGTGATTATTGGCTGAGATGACCCATGTTGATGGCTCATCTTGGCCGCAGAGGATCGTTCCCAGGCAGCTCCGCTGTGTGGGATGGTCACTTGGTTGTCTGACAAGCTACCCCAAACAACTTTTTTTCCCTTTTTCCGATCTATTGTTGAAGAGAATGAGCCACCGCGTCAGATTTTCTCCAACCACGTTCCCGGCGATTCCATCTCTCTAACCCCCCAAAGACGCTCAGGCTACTGAGATCGAAAACTCCGAGTTCCTAATTCGCCGCCTAGATCCTCCCAAGGTGGGTCCCGTGGTCTTACTATTACTCACAAGTCATCGACGGGTTACATTTTATTGCACTCCTGTATAATTTAATTTTTACTCATTGGGTTACATTTTATTTAAATATAGATAACACAAAATTTGAAAATCGTTTTAGTCATTATCTCTTATGCAACTCTCGGTGTTTGAGGGCAAAAAAATATATTTAGTTTATGCTAATCTCTGCAATTTGGCAAAAAAAGAAAGAGGTTGAAAATGACCGATTTCATTTAGTAGTATGGAAAAACAAGAGTATTTATCGGATTCCAAGCGTCCGCCGCTTAAATTGTGAGTAAGCCCAACTCATTTTCTAAAATTTTTATATAAAAAAAAAAAGGAGTATTTATCACTATTTGCAAGGTTTATACGCAAAAGTAGCACCATCATCTCTCCAGCACACAGTCCACCATTTAACGAAGGAACTTGCCAAGAGTGCTGCCATTTGAATTTGTTGCCAATTAGCTTTCCATCATCTTGGTGATCGGTTTTTTTTTTTTTTTTTTTTTTTTTTTTTTTTTTTAATTTCATATAATGGTTTAAATCATTCTGGAAAAATCAAATAGAAGAAGGTGAGAGAAATCGTTAAACCAATGATGAGAAAAATAGAGCTTCGTACCGATAATATGTTATGAAATCAAGAAAATATAAGAGATGAAGAGAGACGAGAGAATTGAAGAAAAATATAGAGCATTATCTTGTTTATTTGGACGCCTCCTATCTCTTGATACAAGACCATTATTTATAGGCCACAAGTCTTTAAATTCTTTCTGAGAGTTACAACAAAGATTGAACTTACATAATTGTACAATTATATGTAAAATTTAAAGGTTATGTGTATTAAACATGAAAAACTCTCATGAAGACATTCATGTGGTAGGTTAGATGAGTTTAAGTGTAAAACTCTAAAAGATTCATTTTAAAATGTTATGGAAATCCACACGAAATATTAGAATATTTATAAAAGTTCAGAATTTATATTTTCATTATTATTATTATTATTTTATATTTTTTATCTTCTACAATTATGAATTAAAAATCAACTATTTAAAGTTGAAGAGTAAATTGGATCAAAACATCTATTTGAAAATTCTCTTATAATTAATTAGATCGTGAATGACCAATCCTTATGATTAACTAATAATTAGTAATTATGATTTGCAAATACTGTTACAGGTGTTCAACACGTGGCTAGAGATATGTTTGAGGCTATACCCAAGGGGGATGCCATTTTCATGAAGCAACAAAACTTATTTTACTTTTACCAACGGGCAGCAAAACTTCATAATACATCACACTCGATATTTAGTGGAGGAGTTGAGCATATTATGTTTGCTATCATCTTCATGGATTAACAACTTCTAACATTTTAAAATGTTATATTTATTTGCTTAAAATTGGATAAATCTTAATCCAATTAAATATTTTATTTTCTTGAGTCAAGAAATACTTGCTTATTAGACTGGTCAAAGTATAATATTCATTCTGTATCAATTTTTTTTTTTTTTAAATAAAAACTCTAAAGATGTACACAATATTGCAGTGGATTCTTCATGATTGGAATGACAAAGTGCTTGAAGCTATTGAAGAATTGCTACAAGTCCATTCCCGAAGATGGGAAGGTGATTGCAATGGAATCAATGATGTGTGATATGCCTCAGGCCTCTGCTTCTGCAAAGTGCACCTTCACATTGTTGATAACAGAGGAAACTAACACGTGAACAATTGTTCACTATCCTAAAGGATATAATTCATCATCTACAAACAGATTCTCTCGCGTTCAATAAACTCTTCCTATAAAAATTCTGACTGGCACGAATCAACTGATGATATTGTTTAGAAAACCCAGCATGAAGCCATGAAGAAAAGGAGCTTATGGTGTTTTTTCTTGTCTGTTTTATGAAGTGGCTGAAAGTCCAAGTCGGAGTGAAAAGTAATGATTAGGGATAGTTTAATATGTAAAAACAGGGAAGATAAATCGAACATTTTATATTGGGCCAACATATGAGTTAATTCTGGGAATTAAACGTGATGGGGCTTTTGAAACACTTTATCCCCTCTACAATTGATCAACATGGGTAGCTTCTCCAATCACAACAATCTTCACAGACAATGTGAATCAAAATCTTGTCTAGGGCTTGTTCAAGAAACTGGAATTCAGGCAAGGGATTCTGAGGGACAGACTGTCATGCTCATGAAGGGGATATAAACAGACTTGTCCTCATATTTCATATTGTTTTATGACATAGACTTCCAATGAGATGCTATACATCTCGTCAGATAATGTCAAGTGAGGTAGAATTGCACCGAATCATAAAGTCTAGTCAGTTCTGACCTTCTCAATACCAGACTTGCTTAGTATGAATACACCAATCACAATAAGTAAGGCACCTGCAACCCACTGCCAACCAATATTTTGCATCAGATGTGCTTAAATCAAGAAATTTGAATACATGAAATGAAAAGGCACAACTTCTCCCTCCAAAATCCACATAAAATTCAGAAACAACAATGGAAGAAACATAAGCAGAAAAATAACCAGATATTACTTTTTGTCATTTAACTATTAGTCTATTCTATTATGTTGCCAAGTCAGACATAATCATTATGAATCCATTACTAATGCTAAAATATTGGCTGATTTTTCAAAGACTAGATTGGAGTTTTGTCTTCTTTCCTTCCCTATATATGTAATTCCTTTTCATTCTATAAAATTTATATTCAGGAGTTCAAATAGTCAGAAATTCATCATTGTATCCATAAGTTGATGATTAGTGCAAAAAAAGTGATCAATATCTTGCAAAGGTCTAGATCTCTACATCACAAAAAAATGCAGAGATAATAGCTAAAATCAGGACCTTTGCTATAAAGTAAGGGGACGAAGACAATAGGATAAAAATGAAAAAAAAAAAAAATGCCATGAATGAAAAATACTAAAATTGTTGGCTCCAAGATGTTCCCCACTTGTGAAGGAGCAATATAGATCATAATTTCTCTTAAAATAATAATCAGTAAGTTGTCTTCTCATTGGTCTAGTTTATTATTTTGTTTTTTTTCATATGAAATCATTTAGTGTCCGTAACTTTTGCTTGATTGGTAGCTAATTATGTGGGATTAGATTGGAATCCTTCCCAATATATGTAATTCCTTCTCACTAAAAAAAGATGTATATTGTTATCCAATGAAGTTTTAAAAATATGGAGTAGAAAAGATGTATCTAAAATTTTCCAGTCCAGGGAACATGATCAACGAGAATATACCTTATATGATATTGCTTCCTGAAAAAAAAAGAATCCAGCTAAACCAGAAGAGATGAAATTGGTAGCAAAGTTTGTCACGGTTGCTTGCAGAGAAGATAGAGCCTTGAGACTATTGACATAACAAGCCCACATCACCACATTGAATACTACAACCAGCCCATACCTAAGAACCTGTTAAGAATACGGTTATTATGAATCACAGTTACAAACAAGGGGAGGAGAAAAGAAAAATACGAAAAGGCTATGATGAAAATATAACAGATATGTATGTGAGAGATATATTGAAATCACTAAGAAGCAAAGAGAGAAGAACAACACATACATATGCTAAAAATTCAAGGCACTAAGTTACATAAAACTGACTAAATGCAAATTTGTGTTTGCGTGTGTCTCTTTGAGTGTCTTTTCCCCAATTCTAATTTATCATGATGTACACTCCATCTTATTCCGCTTACTATGAAACTAAACCTAGAAAATGCAAAAACTAATGTTTCAATTCCTTATCCTTTCTCAAAATCCCCTCAATCCAGGCATCCCTAAGAAGACAGCTGTTCTATTAGAAAATGGCAATACATTGTCGCAAAGGCTTTCGCAAATTAATAAACATATGACAAATAAAAATAATACTAAAAAGAAACCTGCAAAATGGAGAGCTTTGCAGAAATGGCCGCCATAGCAGCGCAAAATCCAGCAGATATTGCCCACGCGTATCCTTTCCTCTTCCTATCATCCATCTTTTCACTTCGTCAGAGGTAGCGATAGAGTTACAGGACCAGGAAATCACTAGTTCCAAATCCAAGATCGGTCTGAAATCGCTCGTGATCGCGATTTACAAATGCCGGCAGCAAGTAGGAAACAGGAGAATGATATGCAATGAAATATAAAGTGCCGCTTATATCAGGCCTTTGCAGAAAGTAGAGTAATATAACTAGGAAAAATCTACCTCAGGGTGCAAAGTAACAAAATAAATGGCGAAAGACTCAAGAAAAAGTAATATGTCTAAAAAACCTTTAAACTTTTTCTGATATTATTTCATAAAGTTAACAACTAAATCAATACCCATTAATAAATTAACAACAATTTCCTAACAACTAAATCGGTCCCGTTAACAACTATATTAGTAGACGTTAACAACTAAAATTTTATGAAACCTGAGACCTTTTTTGATATGTGACTCTTTTTAAGCCTTTTTTAATTTTTCTTTTGCTAGTTTGGGTCCTCAGATGGATTTTCCCATATAACTACTCCTCCGCTCCTAGATATAAGAGCCAAACTTATGTAGTGAAATTCTCAGCTTCCCTCCCAGAGATCAATGTAATATCTTATAGTGTGTCGCAGTTAAAAAAATTTGAACAATTTTTAGATAATTTTGAAATAAATATTACTACCTCTAATCCTAAATATATAACTTAATTGTCCTTTTTTGAGATATTAAAACAGCTAAATAAATTATTTAATATTAGACTCTTTAATCTTCAAATAATTTATTTAATATTTAATTAATTGATTATTGAACGAGAGGCTTTAATTATAGAGTATTGCATCAAAAGTGTAATGCCCATGCGCAAAAGGGATCTGGAGGCAAAATATAAATTTCTTTCGAACCATGGGATTAATGGCTCATCAATTGTTCAAAGTCCATTGTGCACAGTGATATAAAGCACACTGATATAAATGAGGGTGAAGCTTGCCAAGTCTGAGCATGGTTGGATTCTGAAATAGAAGCATCTTTTGGAAGCAATAAGCAGAGTCTTGAAGGCCTCTGCTTTGAGATTGTGAATGCTCTTGATATATTGGACAGTGTTGTATATTTTCTCTCTGATTTTTTCCCCTTTTTCTTTGAAAGGGACAGTATTGTATCCTAAATGCAAAACTATACACTGATTTAGTACAAAATGAAAATTAGAAAGGGAATAAGAATGATAGCATTTTCTTGTCCATGTGGAAGCTACTGTTTGAGGTGCCGGGAGTATCACTCAAACACAGGATGAAAATGAGGAAACATGTTCACATAAACACATATAGAGGCACTATTTTTTAATATAATCACTTTGGTAGAGGGCAGTCTTGTATCCTAATTTTGAACTATGGAGTGAGGTGGGACAAAATTAAAATTGAAAAATGAATTGAGAATGGCAACGAGAACACTTCCTTTCATAAATACATGAGAAGCTCCCTTTCCAATAACAACCACTTTACCCCCATGAACTAAATATCATAATAACACTTTTTCCTTACATGAGAAGCTCCTTTGAATCCCTTTTCCATGTAACAAGCGCAAGCTATGATAAATCTTACGCGGATTTGAATTAGCATGGGTTTGTTGGCTAAAGATAAATTCAATTGGAAGCACAGGTACCTTGGTCGTCCAACTAATAAAATAATAATCTGAATGAAGCAGACAATGCGTGGTTATTACAGTATTAAAAACCAGATCGATTATTGAATCGGTTAAGACATTAAGAATTGTCTTCAAGAAAAGGGTAGTCCGTATAACCAATAACTGGATCGGGAGTATAATATGTCTCTTTGTGGTACTTATTGAGAGGAGCATCAATCTCAAATCTCTTTGGCAAATCTGGATTCGACAAAAACCATCGACCATATGCCACAAGATCTGCTCTGTTCTCAGCAATTGCTTTGTTCCCATCTTCACGTTTATAGCCTCTAGCAGTAATGAAAGTGCCATTAAAGGCCTTTCTTATGGGCACAAGACTAACAGGGCCCTCAGCTTTTTCTTTATCATTCTTCCGTTTTGGCTCTACCATGTGCAAGTATAGAATGCCATATTTGTTCAAAGCAGTTGCCATGCATAAGGCAAGCTCTTTTGGATTGGAGTCCACGCATTCCTCAGAATCGGTAAAAGGTGATAGCCTAATTCCCACTCGATCTGGTCCTATCTCGTCAGCAACTGCTTCAACAACTTCCAAAGGAAACCGACAACGGTTCTCTAGTGATCCACCATATTCATCTGTTCGGTCATTGACTTGGTCTTTCAAAAATTGGTCAAGAAGATAACCATAGGCACCATGGATCTCAACACCATCAAACCCTGCTATCAAACAGTTATAATCATATTAAACTTGCATGAGGTTAAATTCTCAAGTCAGATTCAAGTTACATTTTTACACCATATGGTGCCTGCAGGATTACGTTTGCACATATAAACTTGTTAGCTCATGTAAGTTCGCAAAAAATTCAAACTGGTTATTCTTAGTTCAAAAGCGGGCAAAGTTGCCCTGTTTTAAAGTGAAAAAAGTTATCGTTTTGTCAAATTGTTCACAAGAAAATAGATGTCAAACCCAGCAGTGTGCTGCTGACTGTAAACTTACACTCATTTTTTGTGTGTAAGATCACAAATTATCAAGTTTGAAGCTAAATCTTGGCAAAAGATGTGGCAAAGTGGCAACATGTAATCATTTCACAAAATAGGAGCAACATTGCTAGTTTGCAATGGGAATTACTAAATTGAACCTTCAATCAAACAAGAAGAACCAAAATTGTATTTAAGCGTGTTTATAACTACAATCAATGTATTCAAACAAGAAATAATTTAGTTTTGTAAAAATCAAATTATGAAAAATCCTCATGTGCCCTGCCGTAAAAGTAGAAATTATTTATACTTTATTTTTAGGTGACTGATCATCTTGTATCCAAAATGTACTATAGACTGAACCAGATTTAAGTTAGGTTGGGCCTCATACTGGAGAAATAGTCTGACTTATATCGATTATGGAGGAAATAGACTGACTAATCAAAACATGTGATAGTTAGTAGAGTTACCAGCTTCCATAGCATTTCTGGCTGCAACTCGGAAATCATTGACAATTTGAGGAATTTCATCTGTTCTCAGCCTTCTGGGTGGTGTAAATTGTGCATGGTCAGTCATTCTGTTGTCTGTACTAGATATTGGAGCTTGTCCATTTGGCTGGTAACCTTTTTCACATAATAATGTATGTAAGATGGGGATACGTTCCAGACATATGCATAAAACTTGAGTATCTTTCTCCCATATAATGAACAAGACAGAACAATAACTAAAGTTTTTGGAAGATTATGCCTTTTTCCATAGTTGAAGTGATTAACTGCAATGTATTGAATGAGTTGTTTCAAAATGATAGGAATTTTACCTCCATGTTGTAAGCTAGAACCAAACTATATTAAAAATGTTATCATCATGTCAAATAAAAATGGTTCAAACTAATAAGAAATTTAACACCAGGTTTTGAATGTAATACCTAAATCCTAGCAGCAACTTCTCCATGATCTTGTGATAACTTTTCTTAAATTATGGTAACATCTTTAAAATTTTATAGTACTTCCTCTAGTCCTAAATGTAGGAGTAAGTTAGAGAGTTCTTTTATCCTAAATATAAGATTTCAACTCCTTTGCCTCCCCATCTTTATTACTTCTACCAAACTACCCTTATAGTTAGATTTTTATATGATACTCCTTCCGGTCCTTAATATAAAACATATTTGCCTAATTTGATTAGATTGGGAAAGTTAGTTAATTTAGTTAATGTGATATATTTTTTTCCTTAAAACGCCTTAATCATCTTACATAATTCCCTCCATCTCTCTCTTACTTGATTATGGTTGAGAGAACACCAATAGAGGCATATTGAGAAAAGATTGACAAATAAGAGAAATAAGTCTTATATTTAAGATCAAGATCAACTCCAAAATTAAGTCTTATATCAAAGACTGGAGAAATTATATAAGTTATGTCAATAATACTCCAATGTAAACAATCAAGAGATGGGGCATTTTAAGAAAACCAACACACATTTTTTTTACAAATAACTAACTTACCAAATTTTCCTAATCTATGTAAATTAGTTAACAAACTCCTACATTTGGAATTGGAGGGAGTGATTTATTTATATCATACAAGTAACCTTGTATGACTGGCGAATAACATGCTTAAACTTTGTGGTTAATTTCCTAAGCCCTGATGCTAACGTTCCTATAACTTTGCAGTAATTTTTTTTTTTTAAAGAAAAATGCCAGAAATGGTTGTATGACCTTGGTAATAAACCAAGGGTATTCCGTCCTTTGTCCAATTTGATCCTTTGGTTTTTACAAATAATTCTAATCTGAGAGATTTCTTAATAAAAGTTCTAAGCTTTTAGATCCATTATTATAGTTCTCCATAAAATCTAGTTAAACAATACCTGTATTTGAAACCCTTCCAACGTGGCAAATCTGACAAAAGAAGATACCACCTTTGGCATGAACAGCATCCACAATGGGTTTCCATGCTTCCACCTGCTCTTGTGTCCAGATGCCTGGTGTATGCTCAAAGCTTCACATTGAAACCAAAAAACCAAAGGGAAACATATTTTTTCAAAACACCTAGCAAAAAGATGTAAAATCTATAATTCGCTGATACTTTAAAAAATCTATATCAAATACATGATATGACACCATATGTGTGTTGTACTTGTGGACAGCCACAACGGCTGGACTGCAATATATTCATCCATATTGCTTCAAACTTTCACTGTAAAATAGGACCTTTTTGTATTTTTAATGTGTAATAGCAAAAGGATCTCATGAGTGTAAATGGTAATGTGATGCTTCTGTATTTTTTTTAATCAAATGATGTTTTTCATTTAAAAATAAATAACAATTTTTTTTGGTGATAAACAATAAATATTTTATTCGTAAATTGTCATGGACATTTATCCGTGCATATAGTTTGGTTGAACATTTATCATATAATTTTTGGAATATGCAATACTTATTTTTACTTTTTGATGAGCAGATCTGTTGATTATATATATAAATAGTTATACAAATGAGTAAGCATCCCTATACTCATACTCTAAAATTTCAAATTCTATCATATCTTAGATATCATACACCATAACAACAATAACAACAAAGCCTTATCCCATTAGGTGGGACCAGCTATATGGATCATATGACATTATTATACTCTATCAAAAACTAGATCTTTTGATATATTATTAACCAAAAGATGTTGGTCCATCTTTAGATATCAAACTATATCATGTCTAATATGTATATGTGTGTTGATGTAACAGAGGGTAAAATTAACATGAAAATAATAAAAAAGTGCAAATTACCCTTGAGCAGTGTCAGAAACACCAGTAGCTTCAGCTATCAGAAGGCCACCCTTGGTAGTTCGTTGAGAGTAAAATAAGATAACATGAGGCTGAGGAACATAGTTGTAACATCTCTGTCTAGTCAGGGGTGCCAAAACAACTCTGCATGTAGTTGATGCATGTGACTTTCATATCACACAAGCAAAGAAGATGTATGCACAAAACGATTAAAATTATCAACACCTTGCTATCCTATTTCATGAATTCAGATTTCCCAACCTTTTTTAAGAAAAATAATTTGTTTTGAGCAAATTCTTGTTTCCTATTCCTTCTAGATTGTTTAAATTTCTTCTTTTATTCAAATGAAAAATGAATACCACAGATGTTATCCTTTCAAATTTACTGAGATAAATTTCCGATCTTCTCAACAGAAGGTATTTCTCAAGGCATATTTCCATGAGAAAGTTGATTTCCTTCAAAATCTGCTCTGTTGAGGTAAATTTCATGAGGAAAACCGTGAAAATTTGTTTTGGTAAAGAGAATGGCCATTCTCACACTAAAATAGAAGCAATCCATATATGGAAAAATGATAGTCGTTTTAAGTACTCGCTGATCATTCAGTTAATATAGATAGTCTACATTTATTTAGAACAGTTTTTTGTCTTTAATAAAAGAAACCATTCAAATCAACTGAATAATACTCAAAATAAGTTATTTTTCAACTTAAAACAAAGAAAATCCAAATTGCTATAAATAAACGTAAATCCTTAAAAAAGCAACATTTCTAAAATAAAATTTTATTTTGAATTATAAAACTATAAGCCATTCATATTTTCAAAATACTTCATTTTTTCTATTCAAAGATGCCAAATCTCAAAATTTAAAGTGACCTATGTATGATCTAGATCAATTCTCAGCTGGGACTTTCCAC
The DNA here is from genome assembly GCA_019022655.1 of Acacia acuminata. Classification (NCBI taxonomy): domain Eukaryota; kingdom Viridiplantae; phylum Streptophyta; class Magnoliopsida; order Fabales; family Fabaceae; genus Acacia; species Acacia acuminata. The sequence goes on from JAFJYI010000064.1 coordinate 1,127,585, forward strand.
AAACATCTTATCCGCATGGATTTTAAAGCTTAGAAATAGAAGCAAGTGGTTAGAAGTTGTGAGTACCTATGGGATAGATTGAATTTGCCCATCTTGTAAGGTGTGAGCAGAGGAATAGCAGGAGCTTTACCAGCCATCTCTGCACGAAACCACCAGTATCGTTCGACGTTCGTATCTAACTCCTACTGTTCCTGACCATATGAAAGCAAGTCAACGCACGACTTCACTTGGTTTATATAAAACTGAGATTCGCATTAAATTTGAACACACGACGAGTCCGGATTCAGTTCGGGGAGGAAGTCCTCGCTCGCCACCCATTACGACGTCGTTTCTCCATTCCTCATCGTAAAATTCTGTAGGGAACGAAGAAGACTAGAAGAGAATACAAGGTGATATGGCTTAACGGACCCAGATGGACTTATGGGCCGAGTGACAAAGCAGCACTAACGGACCCAGAAGTCCCACATCGTCTACAACACAACCAAAACAACGGTATATAAGCTTCTGAACACAGACATTTGGGCACGACCTTACTTGAACAGGATCTGTTCTATAGGCTCGTACATCTGTGTCCTTGAGTTTCAAGGAGACAAGAACCAAAGCTTGGTTGATGACTCATGACCAGGTGACCAGAGCGTGATTATTGGCTGAGATGACTCATTTCGATGGCTCATCTTGGCCGCAGAGGATCGTTCCCAGGCAGCTCCGCTGTGTGGGATGGTCACTTGGTTGTCTGACAAGCTACCCCAAACAACTTTTTTTCCCTTTTTCCGATCTATTGTTGAAGAGAATGAGCCACCGCGTAAGATTTTGTTGGTTTCTATGTCGAATTGCAGTATTTTCCAGTTTGATCTGTGCGTGCTTCTTTTTTGGATGGCAGTAGTTAAATGTGGTTGCACCTAGTGATGGCTATAACTGGAATGTTGCTTCTGAGGAAATTGCTTCCGATGGAGGGTGAGACAGAAGGAGGCTGTGGATGAAGACTTGTCAGGTTTAATTTGTCATATTACTTCATACTTGGCTTGATTATATTATATCCATGGAATCACATGGACGAATAGCAGCAACTTCAGTATTGATTGTGCATTTGGGGAATGAATATGGAAAGGATTAGAACACTTGAAGGCAGAATATAATTATCCTGCCAAACCCAGTTCTAGCTGCTTCTGTCCCAACTAATGTTATTGCTGTGTTGACATGCTTTAATTCGATGTTATTGCTAGATGGCGAGGAGCTCATAGTGTTGAAGTTGTAATTTGGGATGTAGTTAAAGAGAAACTTCTAACAATGTGTGAATCTCAACTTATAGTGTGACCCGTCCTAGTTTGAGTTCTGAAATTTCTAACCGGCACGAAATGTAAATAAAGTATACTTCTCAAGCTTTAAAATGAGTACTAGAACATATTAATCTGACATCTAGAACGTTGGTTTTCATAAATGAACAGTGATTTTCGAATTCACTTTTGAAATGGTAAACATTTGATTTTTTCTATGAAACTTTCCAGAATGAAATTAGATTTATCAAGCTTTAATTTGATATGTCACAAGCCTCATTTGGATTTATATTCAGGGAGATAGTAATTTTTGAAGTTAAAAATGGAATCTGGAACGTTTTCTGAAATGTTTTTTGAACAGTGTTTATGTTTTTGAAATCTGAGAATTTTGAAACCAATTTTTCTAGAAACTAGACTTAATAAGGAGTTCATACGTTTTTTAACCACTTGATTTGGACACCTGGAACTCCAGATATGGATTTTTGAAGTTAAGCGTTAAATCTGAACGTTTTTCTGGAACAACAAAGATGGATGAAAATTCTGGGAATAGTATGTATTTATTTGACAGTAGAATGTATTTTTCCCTGAAAATAGACTTAATAAAGAACATTTTATTTTTGGAAGCACACCGTTTGGAGTTTTGTACAATTAAATATGAATTTTCAAAATTAAATGAAAATTCAGCCAGATTTTAGAATTTATTCAAAAATAAGAAAATAGAGAATATGAATTAGAATTAATTTGTCATCCATGAATATGTAAATATAGGAATCAAAATTTATTCCAGACGACCAAAGGATTGAGAACCGAATCAAGAATTGGAAAGACCGTCAGGTAGTAACTTTTCTCTCACATACTCTGTGTGCCATAATATGCTTGTATTTACCATTGTGCGTATATTTATATAATGTATGAAAGTACTGAATGTTGAATGTGTTGAATGAATTGTATGTATAAATGATGGTTGACTTGCATGTTATGTGTATGCATTGTATGTGAGCGATTATTGACGTTACTGCTGGGATTCATTTGAATCCCAGTATATACTTTTGAATTAGTTAATCTTGCAACTTGTGTAAGAAGATTGAAGAACGAAGGAGATGAAAGCGGATGAGTACAAGACGGAAAAAGATATTTTTACTTCCGTCAGATTCATACTTTGAAGTATATTTGTATGTATTAGTGAATAGCGTCGTATACGTGAACAATAAAATCACGTATTATTTTTAAAGAATGCTTCCGTGTACACAATTAATGGTGTAATTAAGGCGGGTGTTACATGCTGGGTTCTCTTGGAGTTTTCGTGCCTTGCGAACTCTCTCTCTCTCTCTTCTTTCGAGTTTGGCCATATATGAATGGAATTAGACTCTCAGCGACTCGACTTTCTTTAGGGTTGGCTTGCTGTTTCTTCATATAATTAGGCTTTCTTGCGGCGTAAGTTCCTGCGAGCTGGGCCTTTCCTAATCTGTTGAGATCCAGTCGTATCTCTCTTAGTAGATTGGTTCAGCTGATCCTGCGTGATTCTTTAGATCTTTTAGTTTCGATCATCCGCATCTTCTGTTCCATTACGTCAGCAATCTACCTGTTGTTCTTGACCTTTACTATATTTCCTGAAATAACATTGATAAAAGATCAAAGAACATATGCCGCATAGCATTGCGTCCTTTACTTTGCTATAGCTTTAGAGATGCCTTGTATTGTACCTCGATAAGCTGTCCTGATGTTATAGCATAGTATCAGCTTTGCTATACGTTTTCCTCATAAAACCTCGTAACCTGTTCTTTTCTTAGCGCATGTTGAGGATTTGTGTGAAATACATCCTTAAGTTTCTTGTATAATGAATAAATTCCTTTTTGCCTGGATTTAGCACAGTTAAGCTCATATTCACTATTCAATTCTGTCATTTAATACAAGGAGAACATGGCATAAATTGTGCTCATCACACAGTCAGGAGGCATTGATGTTTTTACTAATCCTACGGACTTTTTGCCAACACAAGAGCCTTCCTTCTTCATTAGTTGGACCATAGATAAAAGTAATACAATAGGGAGTAGAAAAAACATTCGATGCCATATTTTCAATAGACCACCTTAAAGCTAGACCTCCACTTTTGCCTATTGGAATAACCAGCTATTTTTTCACTTTGCCATATTAGTCTCTATTAAGAAGACCAGTTGGGGATTTTTCCATAAACATTCTTCCTTCAGATTTCTGGTTGTAAAGGCAACCTTAAGACCTTAACAGTATCAGGCTAATACATTCATAGCGAACAGGTGGCTGGTCCCATCCAGCCAATAGTGTTTTGAAGGCGTGAAGAATCCTGACCATCACAATTGCTAGAGTCTCTAGTCACCCAGCTAATAGGGAAGTCAATTTCTACTGTGGACAAAGATGACATAACACCCATCATTGATCAACCCTTGTTTCATACCTGCATCTGACCATCTAATATAACTCTTGACTGATCGAAAATTCCTTCTTCGATTTTTTTTTTTTTTTGGAATTGACCCACTTTAACCTTCCCCGAGGATAATTCCTCATTAGTATCGAATTTCAATTTTCTGCACTTTTTGCTCACTATGAGGCTGAGTTCATCCTCATAAGGTCTTTTAATATGTATCCCCTTCAAACTAGCGGACATAGCAGAGATAGGTGATAAACCACTAAATGGAATAATGATCTTTTGTTTATTCTCATCATCGCTTGAAAATTCAACATTGTATGACTGAGAAGAGCTGTGAAATTCTAGGCATACATTGAGAGTTGGCATAGATGGTAAGGGATCCAGGACTATGCCTAAATGATCGTGGGTTCGATCCCCTCTGCCGTCGCTGGGACTCCTTTGGTAGGCGATCTCGTAAGTCCCTAGGTAAGTCTTCATAGAGCCCGGGTGCCGTCTCTGCCAGCAGTGGGGCCCGATGTCGAACCCCTCCAAAACTTTTTCTTACCAAAAAGATAATAGTTTAGGACCTTATGATCAACTTGATTATGGCCAGCTTAAGAGGCGATGAAAGGGAGAAAAGAGTATGGGCTTACCTTATCCATGTAATCAGTGCACACGGATTGAGACATTTGGGCCTTTGTGATGGTTTGAAAAAGGCCCTGCACAAGAGAAGGGGAGGTGGTAACTGACTCTGGGCCATCCAGCCCACTCACTCCCTTCATATCCAATGGCTCCAAGATCATTTTTTGGTTCTCACCTAACATGCTCACATCATCCCAAGTTTGACCAGTCACTTTCAGAGCAGCGATTGATGGCACGATATGACCCCCCCCATCTGCAATGTTGCTTCCCTAGGCAACTTTGCTCGACTCGATCCATGCTCTACCGTTGTGATGAACGGGTTCTGTAGTGTCAAAGCAGTCCTTGCCATGATATTCTCTTTGGCTGGGTAGAGCTTTGACGGAAATGGTAAGTCTAGGTGTTCATATCGCCTAACCAAGCTTCTAGCCACCCCTCCTTGCAAACTTCTAGTATGTCTTCAAAGGTACGCATAGAGGGGTAGCCATCCAGTAGCCAACTTTAGAGTTGCTCCTTTTGCCGCTGACTGAGTTCAACGTCTTGCAACTTCTACTTTCATGCCCGATACAACCATACCTGTAACAAAAATTTTGCAAGCGTTCGTATTTAATGTCGACACAGACTGGTTCTTTATTCTCCTTCAAAACCCAGAAACCTGTGGTTAAGGGTGTATCTAAACTAATGAGACACTGAACCCTCACAAAGCTTTGGATCAACTTCCCATCCATCGCTGGTTTCTCATACATAATCGTCTACCCCACAGCATCACCAAGAATCCGTGCATTTGGACCATCAAAGGCTTCTAATGGAAGTCCATGGAACTGTAACCAAAAGGGAACATATCTAAAATCTACATCAGTAAGAACCATGAAATCTTCCTAGTTTTGGAGATTCAACAGGTGGCCTTGTATAGACCGTCTTCCTTTGAGGATCCAAGCATAGTCGACACTATTATTAAACCGAAAAAGAAATATAAGTCGACTTCGGTCAAGGTCGTGTACTTCCAGTTCTTTATCTAGACGCCATCCTATTTTAATCATAGAGATTACCGTAGGCACGTTCAGATTTTTCCCAGTTTCAATTTTTTCTACTAACATCCCACCTTTTAATTTATTTCAAGCTTCTGTCCGAAGTTCAAGATAACATGTTTCGGTTTCCTTAAGCCGCTGCCTTGTCATTCCTTCATCCTTCAAACATAGAACCAAGGTTTACAAGCCACCTCCACACCTTCACCTGAAAACATAGGCACCAAGCTAGACAGGCAAGAATGATAAGAAAAAAGGGAATGCCCAAACAGAGTCACTTGAAAGGAGCAGGGAGAAGAAGTGGGAAAATTAGCGAGAAAATCCACCCCGAATGGCTCACAGAAGGGCCTCAAGACTCTCACAGAGGAGAGGAACTATTTTCACTTGGAGAGTATATCTGATAGGTTTATACTTCTATCCATGTTTTTAGCACTAAGTTCAATCTAGCACTAATTTAAGTTAGAGGCATTTGTATGGATTTAAATATAATTAGGGGTAAAATGGTCATAATTTTTTAAGTATTAATGAAAAATGATTTCTTCAACTTTTGATATTACCATGTGCTTAATTTTGCATTGTAGGAGTTTTAGAAGAGATTTAGCAAATTTTGGGAAATGACATACAAGGACCAAAATTCATTACACTTAAGGACTCAAATTCTAAAAATGCCAGAAAAGTCTCGAGCAAAAGTACCACGTTGTGTTTGGGAAAATGAGATCAAAGCTTTGGTCTTGAAAAGCACAGAGAGAGGGAATTTTTTGAAAGGGGGCGCCGCGAAGACAGAACCAAAGAGCAGATCGACCCAGTGAAGGAACTGCCTTGTGGCCGATTTTTCTGACCTTCTAAAATTTGTTTTTATATATTTATATATATTTATTATATGATATTTTATTTGGCCAATAATTTGGTCCCAGCTAATTTTTTATCTTCTTTATAAGGATAATATTTGGTTCATTACTTATTGAACTGTGATAGGAAAGTAAAATTATTCTTTGAGATATCTACTGAAAAAGTTAGTATCATCTTATATATTGTTTTGATTTATAATTATCGGTTATTATTTATTTGTATTTTCAAGGTTACGTGATACTATTTAGTAAATACTCTCTCTCTGGTCCTTATTATAAGGCATCAACTAATAGTTCTCACAAGCCAATAAAAATAGTTAAAGTCATTAAATTTATCCTAAAATTTAAGTAATTTTCAATGTTATCCCTACTAATTACACTAAATTCTAATATCATATTAAATATTACTCTTTTTTTTTCTGCTTTTTATTAATTATTACTCTCACTCACTATCTTTTTAATCATGGATATATATTTAATACTCTTTTTTTTTGAAACAAGTAAACGCCTTATAAAAAGGACCAAATACACTTGTTAGTTAATGCCTTATTATAAGGACCAAACAGAGCAGTTCAATATGTTTATTTTTTGATCCGGGCTAAAAAAATTTTATGGTTCCGCCATTGGATCGACCTTCCACCATTTCTCCTCCATCGTCTTCATCACCAAGCATCACCTTCTCTGTCGCTGGTGACTCTCGCTCTCATCACCATCGTCATTAGCGGTGGAGTTGCTACTTTTCTACACCCACCGTCGTGGACAGAGCTCGTCTTTTAGGCAGAAGATAGGAACACAACTAGACTTCATTCCTTCACCAGTCGCACCACACCACCTCTTCCTTTTCTGATTGGCACTCAGCTCCACACCACCGTTGTCGACCCTTCCTCTGTCTGTTAACATCACCATCAATTTCGGGGGGGGGGGGGGGAGAGAGAGAGAGAGGCGATCGGAAGAGGAGGAAGAAGAAGCTTCACTCACCACCGTTCGCCATCATCCTCACCAGAACTTTCTTCCCTTCCACTGTCAGCCACCACCTCTGTCAAAGTTCGCGACTGGGTTCTGAGTTTTAAAGGAGCTTGATTTAGAACTGAGCTTCGAGAGGAGAGAGAAGAGATCACAACCATGGACCTCTGTTCCATTTGTCATCGGAGAACATCACAGAACAGAACCATTGAAGCTTCTCAATGGGTTCCAAGTTTGTTTTTGCGTTTGAACTGATTTGTGATTTCATCGAAGGTATGTGTGGCTAATTCCTTTGCTTTTTGGTTATGAAGATTTGTGTTTTAGCTTAATGGATTATGTAGTAGAGCTTTTCTATCATTCTATCAGTATAAAATTATTATCTGTAGGTTTGATATTTGTAGTTGAGATTGGATTTTGTAGTGTGAAAAATATATATGTTTGAATTTCTTTGTGATTGTAATAATATTATATTAATTAGCGTGTTATTACTTAAGTAATGTGATCGATTTGTGCCTTTGAGGGACTACTTAGTACTCAAATTCAAGAAGACTAATGTTGCATGATTCTAATTTTAATTGCACATTAATTAGTTTTAAACAATATCTCAAGAGATAGTGGTTAGCTATGTTTGTAAGAGCGACTATTAATTGAGAATATTAAACTTAAGTGTTACCTTGAGGTTTTTATTACGACTTAATAAACTTTAATTCTCATACTTTTTGAGAAAAGATAATCATTTCTTCATTACCAAAAACATCCATCATTCATATCTTCACTCTCAATTTAAAACATTTCTTCTTTATTTTCTAAAAATATCAAAGAGAGTAGAAATAACTTTATTTTCATGAATTTTAATTTCGAGAAAACCAATTTCAAAACCCCTTTCTAACCATGTTTTTAGCACTTAGTTCAATTAAGAAATTCAAAATAAAAGTTCTCCTTCATTAAAGAAAGATTCCAATTTTTTTTTTCTTCACTATATTGCATTCTAATGGTAAATAGTGATTTGACCTCAATGCGATTAAGATTATGTCAAATCACTACTCTGGATACAATCTCAAAACCCCAAAACAATTAGTTGAAGCTTCTTCAAATCAAGGGGAGGAAGAGGTTTAAGACCTAGTGGATAAGAAATAATGCACTTGGAGAAGCCTTCATTGTTGATTAGATATTAGCTTATTTATATAATAGCAACCCTGACAAAATCAATCAGTGTCACTGTCACGTTTTATTAAAGTTATTAAAATTAGACCGGTTGGTTCAAGTTGAAAACTGGCAGACTGGTCATATAACCAATCCAGTCTGGGTAGATAAACGGTTTAATTGGTTCAATATTTTTTTATTAAAAAAAATAATTTAATTCAAATTTTTTATTTTATTTTTTTATTTTTCTAGATTTTCATATTAATAACTTTGAAATTTTCACTTTCTAACCGACTTTGCCCCAGGTTAGCTCCAATTAACTTCAATCTAACCTACTTACTCTTAACTCAATACCCTACCGGTTTAGTGTCTGGTTTGAGTCTAATAACCTTGCATTTTGTCACCTGACCATAGTAAAATTTAACCCACCAAAAGTACAAAAAAAGAAAAAGGTCACAAGTTTCCTCCAAACTTGGCCACACCTTATCCCTAGCTTAGGGATTTAGAAACAAAAAATAGAAATAAATATTAAAATGACAATGTTCAAAATCCTAAACATCAAAAAACAATTAGAAGATATAAGAACAAAGAAATAAATATTCGTCTCAACAAGATAAAAATTTCTCCAAAAAATCTCCAAGTTCTGCTATAATCTTCTCTCCTTGCTTCTTTAAAGTATGCCTCGAACTTACCTCTTTTTGCTTTAATCCTTTCTTCCCCTTACACACACACACATAAATATTCAGCACGTGTTCCACCTTTTCTTGACTGCTACATACCTTCCTTTTATTCTATTCTGCACAAAATAGCAAATATCAGTAGATTTTGTGGCAGAAATTTCTTTTTATCCTTCATTTAAGTATGGAAGAAAAATATATGAAAAATCAATTAAATGGGTAAAAATACATAAAACCGAATTATCATCAATCAATATAATGAACTTCCTAAATTAATATTTTTCAATAACTCGATTTTGAATTTCTTTTACAATTAAGTTATGAATTATAATTTCATATATAGTTATTAATAAAGGTTAAATCACTACTAAAAAATAGCAAATTTGCGGCGGGAAAAAAATCCACCGCAAATTGCGGCGGAAAAAACCAATCCGACTCAAAATGTAAAAATTTGCGGCGGCATTAAAACTTCCGCCGTGAAATTGAGGTTATTTGCGGCGGACCGATATATCCGCCGCAAATTGGCTGCCCTAAGCCGCCACGTGGACCCTGTTTTGTGGCGGAGGCAATGTTCCGCCACAAAATGGTGGGATTGACTGGTTATTTTGGCTCCATTTTGTGGCGGACCGCTTAATCCGCCGCAAAATGGAGTATGTTTGCGGCGGATTATTTCGTCCAGCGCAAATGGGCGCCCGAATGACGCCCTTTTTGGCTCCATTTTGCGGCGGATCGCCTTATCCGCCGCAAATTGGAGTATTTTTGCGGCGGATTATTTTTTCCGCCGCAAGATTAAGTATTTTTGCGACGGATTATTTAGTCCGCCGCAAAAATCGGGACTCATAACCCTTTCTACCCTTTTCGCGGTCCCAGACATGGCGTCTCTTCTTCTGGATTTCAGATCTTCCCTCACCGCCGCCTCCCACACTTCCGGTCTCCCGCCTTAGTCGGTCCGGCCGCCGTCACCCCTTGGTCCGTGGACGTCGCCCTCACCCTCTTGGTTCGTGAACGGTGCTCTTCCCCTTCGGCCCGTCGACTCGTCGTCCCGCTCGATTCACCGCATCCTCCCCGGTTCCGTAGCCACCGCTCGTCATTTTCCCAATAACCGCCGCCCCTTCCTTCTGCGATCACCGGCGGCCCTTTCTTCTCCAGTCACCACCTGCAATAAAGGTAACGTTTCTGCATCCATATGATTATCTGCAATAGCGTTGATTTCGATTGTAAAACTTCAATTCTTGTTTACCTCAGCATTATGAGGAGTTTCTTAAACAGAAAGCGTCGATTTCATGTGATGATCAATAATCATGCCATTTGTTAGTCGCTGATGTGTATACTATACATACATTTTCAGAATTGGCTTGGTCGCCTCTTTGGCATCCTGGTCTTGTTCCTAATTATATGCCACCACCTTATGGGCATGGCAACTTTTTACTGTTCTAGAAATTGAATTACGTCTTAAGATTGTCAAACAAATCGAGTACTATTTTAGGTATGACTTTAAATTTACATGCTTTTGGTCCATTCTTTGTCTTTGTCTCACACTTTTAACTAAGCCTTCATTGCCGCTTGTTAGTAAAGATATCTATTATATATTTTTATAAAAATATTATGATATTTGAGTGCTTCTCTTAAATTCAGCCTATCTCCTTTAATTCATGTGTCTAATAATTCTTAGATACTTAGTGAGACTTTCATTGATTTGTTTCTCTTTCTGATTAAACAACCGACGGACAATAGTAAAATTGTATTTGATGCTCTTCGAACTTCAGTTGTTCTCAAAATCTTGGTATTTTTCTGCTTTAACTTCTAAAAATAAGTAGTTCTCCCATTCCTATATATTTTAATGGTTTAAGGTAGATGTGTAAAATATCCATAAAATTTTTTGGGTACAAAAATACCTATGTTGGGTTTTTAACTGCTAGGTAACGTCATCTCTCTTCTCAAGTCACCGCTGCGCCTCTTTCTCCTTTCCTCCTTGGTTCGTCGGCCTTCCTCCTCCTCCTCAAGATCTCCGGTCCTTCACCTCCACGTCACATTTTCTGGCCAGGTAACTTCCTCTCCTGTTATAGATTTGCCTAATGCTTGTGAGTTCAATCTATGTTGGGTTTCTCATATCCTAGTTTTTCAGTTCACTTAGTTTCATTTCTCCATGATTTAGTCTTGTTTGTTGCATTTGTGTAAATATATTATATTAATTATTTCTTTTTTCAAACCTATAAGTCATGTTAAAAAAAAAAAAGAATAAATCTAGAAATACAATTTGTCATAATGATAAATTAAAAGGTTTTTTTTTTTTTTTTTTTTATAATCAAGTATAACCAAGTTAAGCCTTTTTTAACTATTGACTCTTGAATCACAAACGTCAAATATGTGATTTTATTGTTTTTTTTTCCCGCAATCGATTCATCGGAATTGAGGTAACAATCTACAACCCCGATGTAATTGTGTGTTTGTATTGTGATAAAATAATAGTACATATGTTGTCCCCATTATTTTGTAATATGTCCCCTTTTCTTGTGTACTTTATCATTGTTTCTTTGCCCTTCCACAAGCATGTCCTCATCTTCTAGTGTACTATCCTCATTCTCTGGTTGCGTGCTGGGATTATATAATCAATGGAGTTTATCTTATGGAGCTTCAATTAATGTTACCCGGTGCAGAAAATATATAATCAATGGGTATCGGTTTTCAACTGTTGAAGGGAACACAAATACACTGTGTTGCAATTACGGTGTATGTTGTCGAGGTGGCCAAGTTGACGGGGTCGAGGGCGACTACTACGGTCAAATAGTTGACATAATTCAGTTGTATTACCAGTGGGACAAGTCGGTGACTCTATTTAAATGTGAGTGGTTTGATAACACTCCGCGTGGGACTAAAGTGGACAAATATGGAAATTTTGAGATCAACTCGTCAAGGAGATATACAGTTAGTTATGACCCCTTCATTCTTGCTCAACAAGCGGAACAAGTTTATTATACATCATACCTCTCATCCCGCCAAGGATGGATGGGAGTTATCAAAACCAAAGCACGGAATATTATACCTAAGTCGAAAGAGTCAGACAAAGATGACGATATACCTGAACCGTTCCAAGCTGGTGTGGAACATGTACTTGACGTCAGTGTGGCTGAGGATGATCTGCCAAGCAATCTCTTTGATTCCACTACGGAGTTAGAATTGATTCCTATCCATATTGAGGACAATGAGGAATCAGGCGATGAGCCAGAAGAGATTTACTCTAATAGTGAATCTAAATTCGACGACTATGAGACATTGGATGAAAGTGGTCAAGAACAGATCGAAGAACAAGAATCGTCCGATTGATTTGTGTTAGTTTTATTGTTTACGTCAATTTATTATACTAGATACTCTGCTATTTCACTATTGATTGATTAAGTATATTTCTTATTTAAATATATAATTTGACATAATGTTTATATGTGTTTAGAGATGGAGCAGCCCACAGGGCCTTCAAGTAGTGGTCGTGGTGGTGGTAGAGCTCGGCCCCGTCCTATCAGAGGGGGTAGGGCGACATCATCTGTCCCCACTGGAGGCAGAGGGCTTCAGTCTTCCCCAAAGCTGCCACCACTAAATTTGTCAGGTTCACCGTCTACTGGCAACTCCGTTTTGGGCGGTACAGGTGTGCCTGTCACCCCGACTTATCCACAGACCGAGGCAGAGCAGGTTTAGTTTACGATTTATGATTGATTTACATATATTTTGTTTTCTTTAAGCATTTATGTACTAACATATTCAATACTTTTGCCTTAAGCACACTGTGTCGCCTCAGAGTCAAGTCGGGGACGCTAGTTCCTCGGATGCACCGGTCTAGGGAACGATTGATCCTGAGACTGGACTGATGTGGATCCGTCCTGTCGGCACCACTGAGTATGTCTTGTGATGTTACTCATAATGTTATTATGTTTTACCTTTAGTTTGTATGAAAATGTTTACAACATTTCCTATGTGTTCAAGTTTCTTCCTTATATTAAGGTGGCCAATTTCATCTCGGATCAAATATTCCGTAATTTCACTCAGCCTTGGGCCAAATGGACAGAGATTCCTCTGGAATATCGGAACACTTGGTTTAATGATTTCTTGGTAAGTTAGATGATTTATGGTTATTTATTTCTAGTTGGAGCACTAATATTTTATTACTGATTTTCAAACAAAGTTTAGGTGATTGCCTGAGCATAAGGAAAATTTAAAAAAAGCTTATAACTTCAAGGGAAGCAAGTGGCTGATTAATAGGTGCTATAAATTGAGACATGGTAGTGGCAAGAAAACTTGGATTCAACATGAAGCGGCAACACAATTGTTTGAAAGATGGGCCACCGACCGAAATTTAAAAAGGCAAGCGAGCAAAATAAATTAAACAGTCCAAGATGCAAGGACCGTCATATCCGGCGGCTCCATTCCATATAGTGAGCATGTTAGGAAAATTGTAAGTATATGTTATTTCCTATTTCAGCATTCAATATTTTGAAATTTTGAGGTAAGTAATTAACGATCATCATTTGTGTTTGCAGTCAGTGTCCGGGGAAGTTCCTACAGCATCTATTGATTGGGCTGCCTTTGAGAGGACTCATTCCCAGGAAACTAAAGGTGGGAGGCGTTGGATTAACGCCAAGTCCCAGCAATTCGCGGTGAGGCACTAATTACATTTATTATTTGTTTCATACAGTAAAATATTTATTTCATTTTACATATATTATTTGTTATGTATTTTTGTACTTGTAAGAAAGCTTTCAGCAGCTATCGCAGCAGAGAGACTCGCAGATTGAGAACGACCCGACATCCTCTCAATCTGACAACATGAGTATCTTCATTGAGGCTGCAGGCGGATTTGACAAAAAAGGGAGAGTCTTCGGGATGGGTGCATCTGCCAGTAGATTGAAGGCGACTGCGAAGCGTTCATCGAGCCAGTTGGAGGTGTTTCTACGGGTACTTTTGTTATCGGTTGTTACATACATTTTATTTTCTCATCCATTTAAATGAAGTACAAATACAAAACCGACTTCATAATTAATGTTGGTTTTGTAGATGATAAGAGGGTGAAGGCCTTAGAACAGGTGGTCAATCGCCAGCGAGATCAATTTTGAATGAGCAACAAGCGATGATTACGGAGATGCAAGCACTACTTCAGACCATATTGCAAGGCAAGGGTGGTGGTGATCATACTGGTGATGGTGATGCTCGCGCTGGTGGTGGTGATGATCTTGGTGGTGATGATGACCAGCCTGCTGTTTAGACTTTTTTTTCTTTTCTTCCTTTTGATCCAACATTATTATTTATATTTTGTTTTTACTGTAGTGATTAATACAATATTTTATGATATGTCTTTCCTATTTCGTAATTTTTTAATATAATTTTTCCTATTTTTTTTCGGATTTTTAATTTCTTTTAAGTTAAAATGAATTTTGTGGTGGAATATTACAATATATATGTTTACGATATGACTAAAATATATTGTAATTTTTCAGATATTTTTTTTTAAAAAAACTGAATTTTGCGGCGTAACAAATCATATACGGCAAATTTTTACAACTTGCGGCGGATAGAATCTCTGCCGCAATATTTTTAAATTTTGCGGCGGAACAAATGTCCGCCACAAATTCTGGGATTTTGCGGCGGATTATTACTCCGCCGCAAATGTTCAAAATTTGCGGCGGAGTTAATGTCCGCCGCAAATTTTGAAATTTGGCGGCGGACAGTTATTCCGCCGCAAATTTCGAAATTTTGCGGCGGATTACTTTGTCCGCCGCAATTTTTAATTTGCGGCGGAAATTTGAAATTCCGCCGCAAAAATGTGCTAGCGTCGACCGTTTTTGCGACGGATCATTTTCCGCCGCAAAATTCGCCGCAAAACGATTTTGCGACGGAATAGGCGTGTTTTGCGACGGAAACTGTCCGCCGCAAAACACAGTTTTTTTAGCCGTGAATAAACACAAAAGTAATGCTTATTATTTATAATAATTTATTGAATAAATAAACTTACATGAATTTAAATAGATATGATGCCTATATTTTATCGCAATCATTGTTTTATATGAGAAAAGGTATTCATTTCCTCGTTCATGTTACTGATAGTTTCATAATATTATAAAGGAAATCAATCACATATTATTACAAACTGAAAAGAAACAAAAACATCAAATCACACACAGAAGCTTTTAAAATAGAAGTGATGCAGGTTGGTGTTGTTTGAAGAATATATATTATGTAAGACATACACTTAATTTTGGTGGCTCAAATCGGTACCATTTTCCTTGTTCTTGGTCCTTCGTAACTCAATGAGACGAGTGGCACTGCGTCTAAGCAAAATAATCCTCCAAAGGCCTGAAAAAATGGGTCCCAAAAATGTGGGGAGCTGAGTAACAACCAGAAGGATGATCACCGACGTGATCACAATATTGGACTGATTGCCCAAATTTTTACTTTCGTCATCGAGCATGAAGAAATTGCCAGCATTGAAAGAGATGCACAAGAAAACAATGGAGGCAAACATGAAGGACACGCCAAAGTAAAGTTTGAAATGAATCGAAGAGTGAAAGGATTGGGAAGGAGATGCAACTTTAGACAGGAACAAGATGGTGGAAATGAGGGAGAAGAGGAAGGCCAAAGTAGAAGAAAATCCAAAGGTTTTGAACACAGGATTGTTTCTATGGATTGCATAGCCTTTGTCATCATAACCGCCTGGCACATTGGTACAAGTGGCGTAGGCGACAGACGTAACTAGGGTTGACACCACAGAACACGCCTGTGAGGCATTAGCTGCCCACTCGCCTCTGTTTTTCATAAGTTCCTTGTGGCTCTCTCTGAGTATGTCTTCCGGGGTTTCCATTTTCCTATTATATCTCTCTGACAATCCACGGGGCATTGACTTCTTCACAAACTGCGTCACCATATATACATACATCTACTTTAAATGAAGATATGCTTTAGTTTAATGTTAATTTCTTTTTAGTTTAATAAGAATTTCTTGATGAGTGTTTAGATTTCCATGTTGACCTCATCAGTAGTAGATAGATAGATAGATACGCACCTTAAACCAATTGGTTTTCCAAGGATTGAGCCAATCAATATCGCCTCCTAGAGTTGCTGCCAAGTGCAAGGCATTGTTTCCCTCTTTATCTACTTGCCCAAACAGACTATGACTTAGCCATTTTTGTTTGCTCAAAAATCTGAATACCTCCTTTTGCCTGTATTCTACAGCTAGCAGAGCTATGTTCTTTCCTTCAGCATTCACATCTTTAATCCTCGACGGAAAAAATTCCAGAATTCTCTCGACCATTTCTATCACTCCATTCTTCGCAGCAATTATCAGTGGTGTATCAATTGTTATTCCACCAGACAGTGGTGTTGCCATTGACTCTGGCTCTATCCACCAAAAGTCCAAATCACAAACTTAGTTTATAATTGTAATATTATTTGGCACAAAAGTTTCATAGCATTTACTCAATATTTTATCTTTTGGTGTTAGAAAATTCACAAAAGGCCATACATCATTACAGGTGAAGAAAGATTTATGATTCCTAAATTGTCAAGTTCTATATGTGAAATGTTGGCCAGAAAAAAGTTATACATATGAAATGTATAGTAATAATGCTTTGTAAACTAATGTCTTGAAATTTTCATGAATCATTTTACCGTCGAACTCTTCTCTGTGTAGTGAAATTGAAAGTAGTTCAGATGAAGTTCTCGAGATTCTTTGTGACTTATCTTGGTCGGAACAATGATAAAGAAGCTCGTTCATTATTTGAAGCGACATTGTGTGGTTCTCCTTCTCTTTTCGTATAACTATTCAACGCCCGTACATGAGTCAGTTGGGACAACATATTTTAAAAAAATTATTATTTAAAATTAATTTATAATCAAACATATGTACATGCTTGCATGACTTGGCCTACCTAATTGAACATATAGCAACAGCAGGGGTAGTATGGAGAATGGCAGCAAAGTATCTCCTGCAAATAATAAGTCACAAAATTTCTTATATTAGTTATGTATAAGGTGCAATTTTAATAATATTTTTTTTTTTTTTTTTTTTTTTTTTTTTTTTTTTTTTTTTTTTGGTGATAGCTATCTGGCACCGTTGGATGTTCTAAATGGCCATTACTTTTTTTTGTGCGCCAAATCATCCATACACTGATCAGAAGAAGAATAACAAAAACCGTCATATTCAGTCTCCCACCACCCTCTTGACTTTCTAAAATTCCACCATTACCTTCTCCCCTTCTTCCTTGTTCTTCCTTCCTCCAACGTGTGTCCACCACCAAAACTCTCCTCACTCGCCACGAGATCTCATCTCCTCCTTCCTCCACAGCTCATCACTCACAACCAAAGCATAAGCTCAATTGTTGAAATTACACCTTTACCCATTAAAGAGTGAAGATAATTTTGACATGTTGGAAATCTAACTCAAATAATGAAATGATCGATAAGATTTAGAGTTATTGTCATCTTTACTCCTCCTTAATTATGCATTGGCGTACTCTCAAATACTTAGAAGTGTGTTGATCATTCTGATTTGCTTCCAATATTGGCTTACACACAAGGATCTTCCGATTATACGTTGGTGGGTCTCTTCACGTGTTAGGTGAGATCTACTATTCCTCTGTCCTTTATATATTTGTAGTCTAAAGTTTATTTAGAAAAACAACTTATTAGTACTTCACTGTTTTCTGTAGTTTCTTAACCAACGAAAATAAGAGAAAAGCCGAGGGAGAGAAAAGAAAAGAGTAACGAAAAATACAAATAGCAGGAATAGCGGGGCGAAAGGCAGGAAACTGTGTATAAACTTGATATGCTTGACCAAACTGTTTTCTTGATTTTCTGCAAATATTAGGTCACAAAATTTGTTAGCTTCTTAACTATATTATATAAGTATAAACCATATATGTTGAAACGCAATGCAAATAATGAAATGATGGATAAGTTAAAGTCAACAATAGTTTTTATCATCTCGAGTTCTCCTTAGTCCTTACTTGATCTCTCAAATACCTTGAAGAAGTACATTGATCATTTTACTTCCAATATTAGGATCCGTGCATTACTGGAGATGTTTTAAAAAAGTTTATTATTTAGAAGACACTTATAATTATACAAAATTAACATTAAAAATGTTCATTTTAGACTTTTTCCAAAATGATTTGTATCTAGATCTAGATCTAAAAAACCATAAATATAAAGATAGAAAGAAAAAACGTACTTTGATGGGTCTCACCACTATACTTGCTTTCTATTTTTATAGAAAAGGTTAGTCCTGATTAACTTTTATGTTTAGTTAAATATACAACTTTCACCAGCTTAGATTAAAATGTTAAATAAAAAATTTGTCAGTGCGGATTCAAGCAATTATCTTTTACCACGTTGGTCAAAAAAATATTTTTTTATCAGTCATATTCCAAAAATGAACACACACCAACCACATCTAGCTAGAGGTCCGCCAATGCTGAAAATATGCAGGGGAAAGTTATTACAGCAACTATATATATATATATATATATAACTTAGCTTGATATACTCATACTTCATATGTTGGGGAATGCCAAATGATTTAGAAAATATCATGCCATTTTATGGCTTGTTAGCAAAAAAAGAAAAATAACTAAATAAAAATAAAATCACGTAGAGGAACTGAGATGTGCGCAGATAGCATACTAGAAGATGGTCAACGCATTTTGAATTAGCATACTAGAAGATGAATACAGAGAAGAATATGCTAAACCAACACAAATTTGAGTTATATAACTTAATCAAAAATTCAAAAATTAAATGATTAATTTTTTTGAATATCTTATTCTCTTCCTAATATTAAAGTTTCATATTAATTGTTAGTGGGAATGGCTTTTTTTTTTTTTTTTTTAAATATTAAAACGTAAGCAATTCTTCATGCGTTGTGGCCTGATTCTTCTTCTCAACTTTCAAACTCCCTTCAAAGTTCAAAACAAACAAAGAAGCAACATGCATGTCGTTAATATAAAGTACAATACACTCTGTCCTGACCTCATTATAAGACACATGCTAAAAGTTTTGTTTGGTCCTTGATTCGAGAAACATTATAAAATTTAGTTAAGTATTTAGGATTTATCTCCAAAAATATTTATATATCTAATTAATTCATTTGTGTGGCTTTATACATATTTGTAATCTTTACGAGCGCATTGTTTTTAGTTTTGAAAGAAAGCAATATAATGGAGAATTTGTCATCATATTTGGTGTTATAAAATTGTATTCTCAAAATGATTCAGGAGAAAGCCAAGCATGAAATCAGAGGCGCACACATACATGAACTTACAATAAAATGGATGGACAAGGAATGATAGTTCAAGGAGTCCAGAAGTTTTGAAAGCTGAAGGTTTTGCTGCAAGGAGATGAAGTGGAGACAAACCTTCCTTGTTGAGCTTCATCATCTCTTTCAGATGATCTTTATAAAGGTGAACTATTTCGATTGCTACATCTGTGAAATCGAAGAAAACCGTATGAACTTGAAAAAATAAATAGTTTGAAACATGGCAATATATGAAAGAATGAATTTTTTTTTATTACCAAAATGCCCTTCTGCAATTGTGCAGTAAAGAATGGTATCATTGTCGTCCCTTATACAATGAGCCACCAAATCGGTTGATGAAACTCCAAGGCCTTCCATATACAGATAATGAAGCCAAAGAAAAGCATTTTTCCAACCACAGAGAGCCGCAAGGAACAACAGTGTCTCACCAGCTATGTTGCGTCTAGCAATCAAAGATGGGTCTCTCCCACCAATCTTCTTACACATTTCAACATTTCCGTTTACCGCTGCTAAGTGTAGAGGAGTGTTTTTTCTATCATTCTCCGCCCCAAGAACGATATTCTCTTCAAGAACTAAGAGATCGTCCAACATGTTTGCCACAAGCTTCTCTTGCCCATTAGAGACAGCCATGTGTAACACTGTGTCTCCTGTTCCTGTTATCTTTTCGGTGTAAAGCAACCTGTTTTGCTTGCACGTTTCAAATACTTCTGACCACTTTCCTCTCATGAAATCACTGCGCAATTTTTTCTGGGCGCCTACTGATGAACTCATTGTCTCTTGCAAATTAAATTCAAATGGTTTAAATTAGAGATGTATATAGGCTTATGGATATTGGAACATAACAAAACAACAAACACGCGCGCACACATGACATCCAAAAAGAAGTTAAATATAAATACGAAATACTACCTCCAGTCCTAATTATAGGAACACTTTTGTAGTGTAATAATATAATTTACATTATAAAAGTGTTCCTATAATTAGAACCGGAGAGAGTATTATATTTTGTATTAATAATTTGCAACTTGCTAACCAATTTGATTATTGATTAATGCTAATACACATATATAATACGAGTATTAAAATTATTCTAACACCGACCACAATCAACATATGTTCAGTCTGGTGATCATCTTCATATGTCCACTCTCTAAACCAAACTGTATGTACATAAAGTTCAGGTGTGTATATATATTTTTTATTTGATCAAACTAATCCCTTAGAATGTAAAATATTTTCATCTCTCCTAACATATGTTCTTGTCCTTATATAGATGAGACCACTTATTACCTCAACTAAAGAGCTTTTTTGGTAGGTATATTTTTTAAATGACTACTAAATTTAAACCCTTTCAAACCAAATTTAAATGATTTAAGCGTGCATTGTAAGGCATAGTTATGGAAGATCAGACCAAGCAAGAACTCCAAAAAGGAAAATATAACCATGACACTCAAAAGAAAATAAAAACAGAAAAAGAGAAGATGAAGGAGATGGAGGAGGAGGAAAAAGTAAGCAACAAGAACAAAGAAATTAATAATAATGATGTCAAAGTAGCGGAGCCTTACGAAAGAAATAGGAGAATGAGACTGTAACTTCACCGAAACCAAATCTCAAAGAAGGAGAGAGAAGAGTGTGGAGAAGAGGGAAACACGGAGGTATATTATATAGAACTCAAGCCGGCCATGTGCGTTCCTTAATCTTTCTTCTTCCAAACGGTGACATCCCAAATCAAGATTTCGACGCATTGGTTAATATAACACATTTTTCTCAAAACATCATAATCATCTTCTTAAATTCCCTCAATATCTTTTTTACTAAATTATAGTTGAAGGAACATCAAAAGGTGTAAATCAAAAGTGCTTGATTGGAACAGCGACCGAGTGTCCAAAAACAACTTTTCAATCGTGATTTACTTAAATACTAGATAAGTATATGAGAGGAGTGTTATCCTAATTTATGTGCATAAACACTTATAAACCTCCTAAAAACTCACGTGATTTCTTTCTTGCCTATTGCTATTTTTGTCTTCTTCCCAAATTTTTAAAAATTGACCTACAGTTTTTAAAACTATTGATCAACGCTTACTCCTCGAATCCAGCTGTCATTTTTCTTTTTTAATTTAAGTTAAAAATAGAAAGATGATTTTTTTTTTTTTTTTTTTTTACTTTAAAAATTCTTATAGATTTTATTTTTAATTGTAGTTGTTTGTTTTTTTGCGTCAATGGCCTCTTTATTAACATACAAATGGCGTATTATTAAATATAGGGGGGAAAATTCAACATATAATTCGGTCCCCATAGTTTAATTTGTCCAATTTTGAAACCAGTCCGTCGACTAATATTTTCTAATGGAGTTGCTTAAGTTTTGGTCTTTAATCACTATACTTGCTTCTTATGTGTAGTTCTGCAATATTAATACAGCTCTTTCTCATTTCTTGAATTAAACATATGCCTGATCAGTTTGATCGGCTTTTGTGAAGGATACGATTTGAAGTGAAATGGTGTTTCAGGCTTTAGATGGCAAAAGCATAGGGACTATGAATTTAGTTTGGGTTAAAGAGTAATTTGGCTAACGAATTATTATCTCAAGAAGGTTCAGCACAAATAACTTTTAAGTGGACTAAAAATACCAAATTTTTTTTAAAAATGTGCAATCAACACAAAAAACTATGAATGGCCCAGCCAAAGATCCCACTATTTATTCTACCGATGCATTTTAAATTTCATGGGCAATGGCTATACAAATTAAATTAATGGGCAGCAATATGAATTTAAATTATAGAAAATGCATTGAATGTGATTAACACAATATCAATTTTAAACTAAAGCAAACAATACTAAAATATACCTCTAATACCAATATGGAGTCAGATAATAAATATTAAGAATTGTTAACATATAATATGACTCCAACGGCAATGACACTAGTAGGATGATGTGGGAAGTGGGAACAGAACATTTCCATATGTCATGCCCATAGTACATGATGTGCTTTTGTGCAGATAGATTATAAAATAAGAACATCCAGCTAACCACGTTGATATATTGACAAATTTTTACTATTACTAATAGGAAATAATTATTTCATAGCTTAATTATTACGTGTTTCTAGAAGTTGTGTGTTTGTTTGTATATATACGTGTATATTCTTTTTTGAAAAAATTGTAAACACATGGGCTCTTTAGAATTAAATATGTCTTATAATTAGGACCGGAGGGAGTACTTCCTTCGAATTTATATGTAGAACCTTTCAACCAAATTATGAGATTCTTAAAAATAGTTAAATATTTAACCGATTTTGGGGAGATTAAGGAGAGAAGTTAAATTAGTTAATTTTACTCATTTTCTTAAAATGCCCTTATATACATTTAAAATGACATAAGTAAAAGTGAATTAACAACCTTTACCACATACCTTTTCGACTTAAAATTTTCCTTTCCAACACTTTTTAATCGAAATAATGGTCTTGCTATATACACATATATGTGTGTATATATACACATATAGATATAGATACACACACATGCATACACACACACACATATCTACATACATATATATGAATACACACACACAAACATATATATATATATATATCGACACACACACGAACACACACATATATATTGTGACAGGCACACACACACAGATATACATATATGTATATACACACTCACACACTCACAGTCATATATGTGTGTGTGTGTGTCCATATATATGTGTTTGTGTATATATGTATATAGACACACACACACATATATGTAATCATAAAAAAATAAACACATTTGAGAGAATAAAATGGGGTTATTTTAGGAAGAAATTGACAAAAATTAGAATGTTGTCCTATAATTAGGACCAAAACTAACTCTCAAATATTGTCTTATAATTAGGATCGGAGGGAGTACTTTTTATTTTCGATAATATTGAATTTCATTAATCCGTGAAAGACCTCACATCAAGAAAGAAGAAACACCGTCTATCTTCCCGGCCACATCAACCACCACCTCATGTCTAATAGTCGGTGAGACATATTAATCCCCATGTCTATTTCATTTCATTCTGAACTGGAATATGAGTGAACGGGAAGATTTATTTATTTATTATTATTATTATTATTATTATTATTATTGCTCAAAATGAACGGGGAAGATGAAGGGTATGTTTGGTTGGGGGGAGGGGAGGGGAGGGAAGGGGAGAGAAAATGGAGAGAGAAAAGTTATTTGTGGTGGGGCCTACAAAAAATTTTCTCCCCTTTTAATATTTTCCCTTCATTTTCCTCCTCCTTCCCTCCCCCCCCCTCCCCCAACCAAACATACGTGAAGGATCCATATTTCACTCTCCTCTAGATATTGCAACTGTTTTTAGGTATACTATCTTTAATAGAGTATCTAATACCCCATCAGTATTTAATAGCCCAACTTAAATTTTGAATATTTTGAATTTTGAAATGGCTTTTGGGCCATATCCACCAATAATAGACTCAGGATAAACGGACACTTCTCATGAGCTGCATTTTAAACAAAACTCCATTTAGTCATATTTACTTAATTTAATTATAATAAAGAAGTTAGTTAACATAACATATTTTTTTTTAAAAATACCATAATCCCTGTTTTAAAAAAATTCTCTCAATCTCTTTTTTATTTAATTATAGTTGTAGGAACATTAAAGAGTAAATCAAAATTAACTCAGTTCCGTCTTGCGTGTTGCTACTTTTGTCTTCTTCCCAAATTTAAAAAATAATTGACCTATAGTTTTTAAAACTTTTGGTCGACGCTTACTCCTCGAATCCGGCTGTCATTTTTCTTTTTTAATTTAAATAAAGAAAGATGATTTTAAAAATTTTATGTTTAATTGTAGTTCTTTGTTTTTTTTTCGGTCAATGGTCTTATTATTAACATACAAATGATGTATTTTTAAATATGGGGGAAAAATTAAACATTTAATTCGGTCCCCATCATAGTTTAATTTGTCCAATTTTGAAACCAGTCCCTCGATTAATATTTTCTAATGGAGTTGCTTAAGTTTTGGTCTTTTATCACTATACTTGCTTCTTATGTGTGGTTCTGTAATATTAATATAGCTCTAGGGGTCTCTTAATTATTTCCTGAATTAAACATATGTCTGATCAGTTTGATCCGCTTTTGTGAAGGATACGATTTGATGTGAAATGGTGTTTCAGGCTTTAGATGGGATAAGCTGGAAGGGGCTATTTAAACAAGTTTGAAGTTCTAGGACAGACTTTAGAATATGGAAAAAGCATTGGGACTATGAGTTTAGTTTTCTCGATAATTTTCACATGTTTTTTCTCAACTGTTAATAAAATTTATTTATTTATTTTTTTAAAAAATATTTCTTGGTCAAGAATGTTGATCTTTTATTGAAGTATATGCCAAACGTTAGATCATTACCGATCCATTTTCAAGGATTATTGGAACACTATTCTACTATGAATGGCCAAGCCAAAGATCTCACTATTCTACCGATGCATTTTAAATTTCATGGACAATGGCTACACAATTTAAATTAATGGCCAGCTATATGAATTTAAATTATAGAAAATGCATTGGATGTGATTAACATTATATCAATTGTAAGCTAAAGCTTACAAATTTATCAATCTGACCCAGTCTTAACAACCCCAATAAGGTCGGTTTAAAATGGATCAAATTGAACTTCAAATTATTCTAAGATATAGGGTGATACTCAGTAAATATTTCAGGTTATGGATGAAGTTTTTTGTTTTTGTTTTTGTTTTTTTGTTATTATATTTGTTAATTTTTTGCACAAGGAATTCTAAGGTTTAGAAAAGAAACCACCAAATTTCTATAAACCAAGTCATCTTTAATTTGCGTTCATACTGACGATTGAAGGAAGAATATTAGAATACTATATTCGACAATGGAAGGGTAGGTATTTATTTTAATAACAGGAGTAGGTAGTATTTTATAATGTATTTATTGATTTTCAATATTTTAACGTCTTGACCATTACTAGTCAACATAAATAAGTCTCGTTAACACACAAGTGTGTGTGTGTGTTTTTTTGTTTTTTGCAACCTTGTTAACACACTAGCCAAGTGAAAGAGACTTATAATACTTTAATATGACTTAAAAACGGAACAAGTAATTTAACTTGCACCTGAATATTGAGAGGAGGGAATATTACTTATTAGCATTATTATCAAACTCGCGAGTTGACGCTTCCGAGTTCAACGTTTTTACGTTTTTAGCTTATAAAATTGAGTCGAGTCATTAGTAAACTCTTTATCATTGTAAGCTCAGTTAAACTCACGAGTTTATATACTAAGATTATGGTTTTTATGTTTACAGCTTACAAAATTATATTAACTCACCCTTAAACTCGTGTTAACGTCTTCGATTTGATCATTTTCAGCGGCTTTAAATATACATTTTATAGAAATTTCTGTGTTAAATGTGATAAATTATGAATGTTGATAGATTTAATTTCAATTATTTGAATTTAAAAAATATTTAAATCAAATTGATATTATTTTTTATATTTTAATGAACTAATTATACACTATTAATATCTATTTAATGGTAAAAGTAAACACTTACGAGTTTAGAATTCGAGTTCACGATATGAGTTTACCTCACTGTTATCAGTTTGCTTAAACTCGCGAATTTGACAACCTTATTCATTAGTAACAACTGTCTACTGTACAACATAGTTTTGTAAATTAAATATATTTATATTGACTAGTAATAGTCAACATGAGAATCACGTACACCATCAACATAAATTATTCAATTAATTTGGGAGAAAAAAAGACATTAAAAACATTATTAATTACAACAAATATGATTTGATCCCCTAAATATCCAACTATATTCGCATTAAATTATACGTCATTTTACAAATTGGTAAACTAATTTGAGAAAATAATAAAGGATGAAGGTCCAATTTTACCAACAAACTATTAGAGAAAGAGTATATGACACAATTATTTATTTAGGGTACCTTAAATACCAAAGAACAATTAAAACAGGCTAAAAAACACAATCTTGTTAGTTTTCTGAAGTAACGGACGTTTGGCTCAATGGAGATGCACACTTGGCTACTGTGCAATGAACATATGGCAACTTGTGTCAGAAAGATTTGACTCTGCTTTTTTTTTTTCCTTTAGCTTCGACGAAGAGAGCAGAGAAGAAGAAGAAAGAAGGGCGACACATGTGTGATTTTCCGGACAACAATCCGGCATTGATTCTCCTTCCGATCTTGACTGGCCCGGCATATATTCCCCTCCCGATTCACGCAACGATCACTTCATCGGCTACATCTTCCTCACCAGATCCCCCACATGGCAATCCGGGTCGGGTTCAATTTCCCTCCCCCTTGTGAATCTTCGATCCAATTACTCTTTCCGCATCTTCCGTTGGTCACGCTCCGAGATCAACCCAAGGCACAAGGACCACGATCACAACCCCTTGCTCGGCACAAAACACTTGTTGGCTTCCTCATAGGAGCTCGCATTTGAGAAGTTCCCTTGACGAGTTACAGAAAGAAATAGGGGAACTGTAGGGCGACGGATGCCTATTTTTTCCGATCGCGTTATTCTTGAGATTCTTGACGCTGCTGTGCTTCTTCCTTTCGTTCTTCTTCGATTTCGGTGCCGCTGGTAAGGCTACTCGATACCTGTGAAAATTATCGAGGTGAAGCGGCCATCTAGGTTTTTGTTCCTGATCTGATTGATTGCTGTTCCCCATTTTTCTTTTGTTTCTTTTTCAATACTTTGATTGTTTGTCAAAACTGATACGAGCCTTCGTTAATTGTGTGTGTATTCTGCTGATTTGTAGAAAGTGTTACGGCTTTTTGCTAGCAATTTAGTTTTCAATATATTTTTTGAATTTCGGTTTGAGTCTTCTGGACTTTGTTAGGGTTTGTATTAATTGAACCAACGAAAAATTCTATTGCGGCACTAGGGTTGGAAATTTGAATTTTGGGCTTAGGGCTTGAATAGATCGTTTCCTCAAAAACGATTCGATTAAGGGGACTTGTACTTGTCGATCACATAGCAGCCAGGTCGGATAATGTTCTGAGGAGAAGAGAATCCTACAAAGATCGTTCCAATAAGGAATTTGATCATTATGGTAATGGTTCTTCTGGCGTGGCAGTTCATCTTCTTCTCTGCTCTCTTCGTTGAAGCTAAGGGGGAAAAAAAGAAAAAAGAAAAAGCAGAGTCAAATCTTTCTGACACAAGTTGCCATATGTTCATTGCACAGCAGCCACGTGTGCATCTCCATTGAGCCAAACGTCCATTACTTCAGAAAACTAACGGGATTGTGTTTTTTAGCCTGTTTTCTTTGGTATTTAAGGTACCTTAAATAAATAATTGTGTCAGATGCTCTTTCTCTAATAGTTTGTTGGTAAAATTGGACCTTCACCCAATAATAAATATTGAAGATAAAATTGTTTAGAATATTATATTTTAGACTAAATCTAGCCTTCCAACTAACAATGAGAGGTAGCTTGAAATATGATGATCATTCGCCTACGGGTAACATAGTAGCCATATAATACCATCGATAGCGTTTATTACTTGGTTAACATCTTGACCATTACTAGTCAGGATAAATAAGTCTTTTTCACACACTGGTTGTTGTTGTTGTTGTTTTTTTTTTTTTTTTTGGCCAACCTTCTTAAAACAGTCGTTAGATATAAGTCTTATTATAAAGACATGTTGGACCATTACGTACTAGTTAATATTATCCTCTCCCTTCAAATTAATTTCAAGTTCATGTAAAATTAACTCCATTTTTTAATGTCATATTAAAGTGAGAAAAGTCTGGTAGGTCTAGTTGGTAGGTTAATAGGCTAAACTGTAATTTTCAATAAATAAATATATAATTTTTTGTAATAATATTAATGATAAAATTATAATTATATATATCGTTCCATTTTCAAGTCATATTAAAATAATATAATTATGCTTCTGCACTATAACACAAGGTTTTAAAATTAAATTAATGTCAATGCAAAAAAATATTTTTGAAAGAATTACACTCACTACTCACTCAGTTTATAAACTTAAATTATGTTCGATAATTGAGAATCACGTCATGCTCAATTATTTAATATTGGACAGATCACAGAAAGGTCCATGGGTAGTTGAAATTGAAATAGTACTGTCTTTTATCAGGATATAATATACCATTCAAGAGTTCTTTTCCGGGCGCCGGCATGTTTGAAAATGGATATGCTAAGATAAAAGTGCCGTTTATTGATTGGAATTGAATAAATAAATAAAGAAGCAAAGGTGATAATGTTATTTTTTTGCATATGATTTAAATTCACATAAAAAAATTCAGCATATAGATTATTATTATTTTGCCTACAAAGGATATATAAATATAGTGCTAGACAGTAGGGGAGATGATAAGTTAGGAGAGGATCAGAAGATTAATTTATAGGTTATGGATTTATTGGAAATTAAAGTGATAATGTTATCATTTACTCATTTAGCATGTTAGTATCGAGAGAATCACGTGGAGCTCAATTATTATATATTATTAGGGATGGAAGTGAGCTAGCCTCTTATAAGGACATACTTTGGCTCAGGGCTATTAGCCTATTGACATAAGATCAAGTCTAGAAGCCTACACATGACCTAATTATTTTTTGAAAAATTTATACTACTATATATATAAGTATATATAATATAATCTAAACCAATTTTGTTAAATATTTATAAAAGGATTAAGGAACCAATTGGCCAATAAACTTTTACCTTAAGAACGCCCAAAGACAAATAACTTTTAAGTAGACCAAAACTACAAAAAAAAAAAAACTTTTAAAAATGTAAAGTAAGCACGGCGCTGTTACAAAAAGTTAACATCCGTCTTCTAAGTTGCAGATTGACCAACAAACTTTTACTCGATGAGCGCCAAAGACAAAAAAGTTTTACTCTAGGAGCGCCAAAGACGAAAAAGTCTTGGTGCAATCCACTCAAAATCCAACTATTGAAATCTTCACCTAGACCCTCGACGATGTGCATTGGGGTTAGAAAGAGTAAATGCAACAAAAAATCACAAATGTAAAACTAACACAAAAATTATATGATTTATTTTAATTTTAGAAGAAACTAATGCGATTTATATGATTTATTTTTATTATTTTAGAAGAAACTAATAATAGATCCTTTAATGAACAAATATATCATAAAGTAGATTCATATAATTTTTTTGCTTTAACATATATAATAAATTATACAATACTTTGAGTTTTATTTAAATCATATAATTATATTTTTAATTAAATTTTTTATTTTAGCAAATTATAATTTTGACCAAATTGAAGAATGAGTAATTTTTATCCATAGATATCTATACAAATAGTTTTGAATAATGACAATTTAAAAAAAAAATATTTAATTTAGCGAAATTTAGAACTTTTTTTGTTAGTTTTACATTTGTGAATTTTTTGTTGCCTTCACTTTCTGATCCCAATGTACATGGTTGGGAGTCCGAGTAAGGATTTGCAATAATCGGATTTTGAGTGGATTGTACATGGACTTTTTTGTGCTTGGCGCTCCTAGAGTAAAACTTTTTTGTGTTGGGCGCTCCTGGAGTAAAAGTTTGTTAGCCAATCTGCTGTAACACCCGATTTTCGATTTACCGAAAATCTTGTATTTAAGGAATATGTTACCATATTAAATTGGTTAACATATGTGACATAAAGTTACACAGAACAATGGCTATGTTAAATTCAAATGAGCCACGGAAAAACTATAAAAACACTTAATTAAATTAAGTGTCAATGAACAAATATTAATAGGCAAATTAGCTTGTGCTAATTAAGATTATTGCAGGGCAATAAAAGACATCTATTGAAGCCATAATTTAAGAAAAAATAAGGGCCAAGAGAGGTTGATTATATTCAAAAATAATTAAGCCAAAGAGAATGAAATAATACTTGTCTAAATAAGCACTAATTATCATGGTTAAGCTAACAAATCAATTATGCAATGGCACATGTAATTAGTGGGCATTTAAACACTTGATTAGGGAGTTAATTAAGCTTTTTAATCAGCCCCAAAAGTCATAAAAAAACGTCCAGTTGATTGGGAAGGAAGAAAAGAGATGATAAACTTTGTTAATTGGCTTTGAAAAGTCAACAAATTCAACAAGCCAATTAGACACTTGAATCATAGAATATTTTGTTAATTAAAAAACATATTAAATGGCTGAAAAAGGGGGGGGGGCAGGTTGGCATGCATAATGGAAGGATAAGATTAAATATGAAAAAGTGACAATTGATCAATGGTTGTGAAGAAAGAAGGAAAATTGGATAACCATTTTAACCTTGGAAATTTGCCTATAAATAGAGGCTTCTCCTCTTCATTTCTTCACACAAAAAACAACAAACATCTCTGATCTTAAGTGAGAGAGAGTGAAAGGCAATATTCTTGAAGGAGGGAGATGGAGTTTAAAACACAAGGTGAGGTTTTTAGCCTTAAGCTTTGTGATTTTTTTTTGAAAATGTTAATTTAATCTAGAAGATTGGGAGGTAAATTCCTTTACATTTTTTTAGGCCTCCATTCCATTTAAAATGCTGAATGAGGTAAAAACATGTTGGGAAATAATTTTTGAAATTAATGGAACAAGATTGTGAAAATTTCAGAAAATTGGGCTGTTATTTTGTGGCTTTTATTTTATGTATACAATGAGCTTTAAAAATCACAAAATATTGTATGGATAAAGTAGACATCTAGGGCTTTCTAAATATATAAAATATGAAACGTTTTGAGCTCTGGACAAGGAGATAGGAATTTTTGAAGATAGACCTTGTTTACTGGATTTAAATATGAATAGTGTTTGAAAACGCAAAACCTAGGAATGATTCTTGATGTTTTAGCTTATAGGAATATTTTTCCTTGACAATAGACATGTCAAGGGTTATGAAGATTTTTGAATCACTAAAAAAATATTTTTGTAGAATTAGTTATGATTTTTCAAAGTTAATGAAAAATCTGGGCATAATGCTGAAAATTGCGTTTTTGAAGAAATAAAAGGGAAAAATTGAAATAATAAATCCACCAAGGGTAAAAAGG
This sequence comes from Acacia acuminata, assembly GCA_019022655.1. Taxonomy (NCBI): domain Eukaryota; kingdom Viridiplantae; phylum Streptophyta; class Magnoliopsida; order Fabales; family Fabaceae; genus Acacia; species Acacia acuminata. The sequence continues at coordinate 1,158,903 of JAFJYI010000064.1, forward strand.
TAAAAAGAGATGGAAATAACCCTTTAGGTATTATTCTAGAGTAATGTGATATTAATTATGATATCATAGGTCATGAGGATTTTTGAAGCACTCAAAAACGATTTTTGTATAATTAGGTATAATTTTCAAAGTTAGTGAAAAATCTCGGCATAATACTGAAAATTGCATTTTTGAAGAAATAAAAGGGAAAAATTGGAATTATAAATCCACAAGGGTAAAAAGGTAAAAAATATGGAAATAACCATTTAGGTATTATTCTAGAGTAATGTGATATTAATTATGATATCATATAAGTTATGGAAAAGGAAATAATCCGACGGTAATGTTATAGGAGATCCAGGAAGTCTAGAGTAGGATTCGAAGGACGAGCATTTTGCTAAATAGCAGTGGAAGGTACGTTCGCGTACTAGTAACTATAATCGTCTATATCTTGTACGTATGTATATGATTGAATGATTTATGAAGTCATGAGCAAGACTAGGTCTTAGGTCATGCACCGTGACTAAGATATGGGTCTTGAGTCTCTTGTTTGTTTACATTCAGCTTTGTGCGGATTATAGTCATGATAATGCCATATGGTTGTTTTCCTAGAGCTGAGGACACGTGAATTTGTAGCACAGGGTGAGTGCAAACGTTATGAACATTACATATACTACGTGTAGGGTGCTATGTACTGTTGGGTTGTGAATATTACATTTGTTGTGTGTAGGGTGTTATGTATTGTTGGGTTGCGAACCTTACATCTGCTATGTGCTATGTATGGTTGATGCTGATATATAATGAATATCTGTTATATATTATTTATATCTGATATAGAGGTTAACTGTTACCTGAGATTCAATTCGATTGAATCTCAGCCCTGACTAAGGGTTTAGGAATGGAACCTGGATCCGAGAAGGCACCGATGGACGGAGCCACGAAGAGGCACCGATGAGTGAAGCCATGAAAATGCACCGGCTGAGACGAGAATCGGAAGAAGTCTGATAGGACTAGTTCTGGCATGAATCTAACAAAGTTATTTCAAACCATTTCGTACTTAAACTAAGGAAGGGTTAGTTTATATGGTTCAGACATAAGTCACCGTGAAAGACGGGGAGACCTCGACTAGACTAAAACACCGACTTGGCCAATAGGTTTGATTGACTGAGTGGGGTTCCAAGCCATAGGTATAGACCTGTATTTGAGTCTGTAAATTGTATCACGAATATTCTTTTGGGATATTTAATTTACCAGCTTATGCCTGGGCATTTTATATCAGCTACTCATTGTCCAAACATAATGCATGATCTTTGTTCCGCTTTACTCTGATCTGTTTGAAAGTGAAGGAAATCACCAAGAGGGGGGTGAATTGGGGATTTAAAAAATTCTTTTTCAATCACCCACACAACATATGCTAATCAAGGTAAAGTGGAGATAGAGAAGAAGATCTTGACACAGAAGATTTATACTAGTTCGGTCCTAACTCTTGACCTACGTCCAGTCCTCAGACTCTCTGGGATTTTCCACTATCACTCAAATCAGATACACACTCTGTACTCGAAAGTTATCCTCTCTCTAGGATACACTCCCCCTTACAAGTTGTAATCTGATAACCCAATCTCCAAGTCCCTTGACTTGAGATTCTTACAATGAATGATTTACAGAAATGAAACTCTCTCAAAGAGTAGATATTGATAAACATTGAAGTTTAATGTATCAAACATACAATTGAAGATAATAAAGCAGTAAAAGACTGAAATCTTTGAATGCGTTTTCTGTGTGTGTCTTCTCTTCTTGCAGACTTTAAATCTTCAGCTATTTATACTGATTTGAAGTAGATGAACGTTGTAGATCCGTTGTGACTCAAGCTCATTCGAAAATATAGCTGTTGTGAGTGTTTCTCCATGGATCTAGCTGTTATGACCATTGCTGTTTGAATATAGCTGTTGGAAACATTTGCAGATTTGAATATTTGAAATTTGGCTCTTCAAGAATGTGTCCCATGTGGTCATGTTTGAAGAATGATGATGTTCAGCTTTAGTGGGTGGAGGCATTGTTGTCTATATTGAGAAATGGTTGTCCATCTTTCCAGGCTGTCTCCCATTTGCTTTGTTTTAGAAGATATAATATAATAATGCAAGTTGCACATTAAGTTGCATTATTTGACTTTAAAGCAAATTCAAATCTTCTGAAATCTCACAAGCAAATTGGTTAAGATTGGTTAGGAATATTGATAAGAAACATTTAAATCACATACAACCAATTCGCAGATTCAAGCCAAAGTATAAATCAAACTGAACAATTTAAGCTAAACTGCGTTCATCTGTGCAGAGGTTCCAAACTCGAGTTTGCAAGGCTAACCTCGAGTTTGCTTAACATTTAAATCTGAAGTTTTGCCTCTGTATGGACTAAATTGGAGTTTGCAACGGATAAGCTGGAGTTTGTAAAATTACTCAGGTACCAAACTCGAGTTTAGACTTTAGTCGAGGAAACCATCGGGAAATCAGTTTGAAACACATTTTGAGTAAAACGTAAACTCGAGTCTATAAGTGACCAAACTCGAGTTTGACACTGTTCATGGCAAAAATCAGTTTTAGTTCTCAAAATGTAAATTAGAGGTTTCAAGTGCAAACTTTAGAGTTTTCTCAAGTTAAAAACATATTGCTCTCTGTAAGGACCAAACTCGAGTTTAGCATCCCAAACTCGAGTTTCCTTAACATTAAGAAAACTTTTGAAAAACTCTTCCGAGGCAACCGGAGGTTTGCGAAGTAACCTCGAGTTTGCTTAAGATGAAAACTTTTTATTTTCTCGCTAATCGGAAACTCGAGTTTGCCATTGCAAACTCGAGTTTACATGTTTTTGTAAACTCTAGTATATTTTTCAAACCTTTGTGAAAACTCTACACAAAAAGGATAGACTCGAGTTTGCAACGGCAAACTCGAGTTTACAAGTTTTGTAAACTCTTGTAGATTTTCAAGTCAATGGAAAACTCTACTAAAAAAGAAGTAGGATCAAGTTTATGAAAATGTCTCAATTTGAAAAATCTTCTCGCCAGAGGCAAACTCGAGTTTGTCATCACAAACTCGAGTTTGCAAGTTTTGTAAACTCTTTGAAGATTTTCTCTGGAGGTTGCAAACTTGAGGTTTAGAGTGATAGTCTCGAGTTTAAAAGTGTTTTGCAATCAAAATGCTCTCGGCATCTCGCAAACTTGAGTTTACATGTGTAACCTTGAGTTTACTCAAAACATGAGAAAACTTTGTAAAACTCTCAGGCTTAAGTTTTAGGTCCAGTCTTGAGTTTAAAATGCAAACTGGCGAGTTTTGGTCTCTGTCAGTAGCAAACTCGAGTTTGCCAATCTAGGCTCGAGTTTGGCGCTGACAGAATGTTTTTGGGTTGAAATCAACAAGTTTCAAAAACCTTTTAACTTATCCAAAAACATCCATACTTGTTTACAATTGTCAGTTATCATCAAAACACATGAGAACTAACACTGTCAACACCGTATTCCTAGATACTACGTGTCACCTAGCACAATAAGTAGTATGGAATTTGGTGTGTTACATTTATACCTTAAATAATGGACCTTAACTTTTTCTAACAGCGTTGTGCTTACTTTACATTTTTAAAAGTTTTTTTTGTTGACTGCACATTTTTAAAAGTTTTTTGGTAGTTTTGGTCCACTTAAAAGTTATTTGTGCTGAGCACTTCTGAGGTAAAAGTTCATTGGCTAATTTTCTCCTTAACCCTTTGAAAAATTAATAATTAAGAATTAATCCTAACTTTTACATCCCATCATTCACACAAGTTCAACAATTACATTGATAATCTATTAACCTCTTCCTCTCTTCTCTTGATTGGCACTTAAGATGGCAACACTATCTCACTTCCTCTCCCCTGATTGGCATTGTTTGTTAAAGCATAATAATTGCTATAAGTTTATTTTATTAACGTCCAAATAAAATAGCATAATCTCAATAGGAGGAATTTTCCCTAATTTCTATTTTAGAAACAGCTAAAGGCAACACAAAGAAGGGCATTTGTTCCATAGTTGGATCTGCAAAACAAAAACAAATGGTTAGTTATTCCTTTAAAAATCAAGCGTCAGGCAATGCGACATGGAAAAAACAGACATCCATACTTGCTGCAGGACGTTTCTAGGTTTGAGGTTTTGATATACGATCGGCCGGGTTTAGTGGCCGTGTTCTATGACATGATGCTCTAGAATGGATATTGCCTTCAGTTCGGCATCAAAAAGGTTGTCAGCATGAAAGTCGAAGTCGGAAGGAGAAAGTTCATAATGACCGTAAGTCCATTACAAGGGGGATTTCTCCTCTACCTCCCCAGACTTAGCGGTTTGAAGAAACCAAGGCAGTTGCCCAGGCTCGGCGACCACCTTAAAAAAGGCTTTGAATTTTTCAAGTAAGTCAGTAAGAGGCTTGAAAAGGCTATGGCTGTGGGAGTTGTGGAGTGAGGTTCAGCCCTTCTTAGAGGGGCGTCATCACCAGTATCGTTGTCGATATTTTGAACCCTGTAGAAGTAAAAGAAAACGAGGATGGTACAAGTTAGCTTCTCGGCTTTGCAAATGTTCTCAAAAGCAATGGTGAGTGCCCAACCATCAAGATGAAGCTGGGAAGGAGCAAGATGCAAATGGTTTATAAGGTTAATCCGGAACTCAGTGAACGGAAAGCGAACACCAAGCTAAGAAATGCAATCCCGGTGAAGAGGAAGAAATGGGGAGCATCGTTCCTAGCCCAGCTACTGAATACGGACTCTTCCGACTCGGGCAAGCGAATGGAATAATCTACTCCGCTATACAGACCTATCTTGATGAGCTCCTCGATGGTCGTTGTGTTTTTAATACTTAAAACCTCCTCGGTGACCCTCGGATCCGAAATTGTTGAAGCTGTGGAAGGACTTGTATATCCTTTTTCTTGTCATGGATTGTTAATACGATGCAAAGCGAACCCTTTATACCTATAGGAAAAAAGATAAAAGGCAGAAACAAAAACTACACCTGAGGTAAAATAGTTAATACACAAGAAATTGAAAGGCGTCAGGCCGGAATAATTCAAGTTAACATGTGCCGGGGTAGTTGGTGCGATACATTTATGCCGGCACATGGCTAGAAACGCTTGAGCCTCTCTCTCGCGACCTTCTTTGATGAAACTAATATTTTGGTAGTAGCACTCATCGCAGGGGTTAAAGATATTTCCCGAATTTGATCCCAGTCTAGCTCGGTTGAGATCTGGGGCATGAAGTTCAGGAGCCGAGGTAGGAAGGCTACGAACCCATCCCCGACTGGAAGATGGACGGGTGGAAGATTAGGGATAATGGCATTTAAATCATAAGATACACGCGGTTGGGTTTGAGCGCTGGATCTATTCTCACTTCCCTGGGGCTTGCAAACTAGTGCCTCTTGTTTTTCTTCCTCAGTGCGAGGCATAGCCCAGAGCCAAACTTTTTGCCCACCTGAGAGCGTTCTAAGTATTTCTCTATCCTCTTTTGGAACTGTATTACCATACATATCTAGAGGTGGAGGGCTATTTCAATCCACGAGCACCTTAGAGAAAAGAGTTCAGGTAAAAAGGGAGAAGTTTTTGGGTTGAGACAGGTGAGTTGTAACACTAGCAGTTAGAAACCTAGAGGATCCTAAAAGTCTACACAGAACCCTAGTTGCATACCCAGAAGACCAAATGATGAGGTTCGATGACAACCTCAAGAGGAAGAGCAATAGAAGACTAGGTGAAGTAAAACGATAGTAAAGAAGAAATGGAAGGAGTGGGAATACCTGGCTATTGAAAAAGATGAAGAAAGTTTGGAAGTATGAGAGGGCAGAGAGCTCTGTGGAAGTGATAAGTTTTCTCTGGTAAGGCAAAGAAAATCGTAAGCGTAAAGAGGAAAGAAGAGAAGGAAGTCGAAATATATAGACGTTTGAATTTGAGGAATCAAGGGTAACCTCGACAATTCTTACTGAAAATCTGATTTCCCTATGAAAAGTGTAATGATGACTGCTATGAAGCGACACGAACATTAAATGGGCACAGATTTCAAAGATGGCCACACGGATTCCAAAGACAACGATCATGGTTAAAATGCGAAAATGGTGATTTTATGCCATGATGTTAGCAGCATAGGCAAATGGAACCTGCTCGTATGCATCTTATTCATGATGGCCTGGATTGGGGGCAACACACATGGCGGAAATATATGAACTCGGAAAATCCGGGCTTATAATTACAAGTGAAATCCCAACTATCATAAAAGTTTGTGAGTTTTTATTTTTAACTCGGCACACATGTTTGGGGCAAGCCACAAATGAATCAACCAATCATGGCGATTCTCCAAGATCAAGCGAGAAATTTACAAAGGAATTGCAGCATCTTCCATATAAAACATAATCAAAAGCAAACCATGTTCACAAATAACTCATATAAAACATAAAAAGCATATCACTTAGTGATATTAGTACGATGACTATTATTGTCGTCATCTTCGTCACTATCATCAATTTTAACGACATTTGATTGTTCTTCACTTTGAGTAAAAGCCTCTGGCTCATGAGTAAGAATATCATGAAATTATTCTCCCGCATCATGAACACATCCATAATCTTTATTTGCAACAAATAATAAATCAAATCATAAAATTAGAATATAGTTATTATGTATTTGTAGTTAAATGGATAAATAACTCTATAACAAAAACAATATATATATATATATTAATAAATTTAAAAAGGAAAAAAAAAGAAAGAAAAAGCTACCGTGAAAAGGGCCTGCAGGGCCGGCCCGTTTAAGCCCGAGGCTCGTCAGGGCCGGCCCTCCAGGGCTAATTTCAAATATCTCGTCCATTTTTCAAGCTCGGCCCTTAAAGGGCCAGGGCTTAAACGGGCCGACCCGATGGGCCTCGCCCGTTTGTAAATTAGTTAACAAACTCCTACATTTGGAATTGGAGGGAGTGACTTGTGTATATCATACAAGTAACCATATGTGTCTTGTACTTGTGGACGCAAACAACGGCTATACTGCATTATATTCATCCATATTGCTTCAAATCTTCACTGTAAAATAGGACCTTTTTGTATTTTTAATTAGTAATAGCAAAAGGATATCTTAAGTGTAAATGGTCATGTGATGCTTCTGCATTTTTTTATTATCAAATGATGTTTTTCACTAAAAAATAAATAACAATTTTTTTGGGTGATAAACAATAAGTATTTTATTTATAAATTGTCATGGACATTTATCCGCGCATATAATTTGTTTGAACATTTATTATATAATTTTTAGAATATACAATAATTATTTTTACTTTTTGATGAGCAGATATGTTGATTATGTATATAAATAGATAAACAAATGTGTATGCATCCCTATACTCATATTCTAAAATTTCAAATTCTATAATATCTTAGATCAATCATACAATATCATTATATTTAAGATTAACAACTCATTTTATTATGAAATCGCATATTTGATATTTTAAATTTTAAGTGATATTTTTTTAATGATTTTCCTAATTGATAATCATTTATATTTTGAATTAGTATATAACCTAAGATTTCTTTCGATGCTCAAACCAAAGCCTTTGGTCCAAGTAAAATAAAATGGGCGTACATAAGCCCGCGATCCGACTGCCTTCTTTCAACTTGTAATCTGATTTCGAGCAAAAAAACACTTGTAATCTGATTTCACCCAAAAAAAAAAAAAAAAAAAAAAAAAAAAAAAAACTTGTAATCTGTAACCAAAAACCCTAATGGCTTAGTTCGAGCCAAGCATCGTGCTTGAAGCAGACGGCAATGGATCGCGATTTGCTCTTTCTTCCTGACGGAATCATCTGGTACATTCTCAAACGACTTCCGGTAAAATCTCTCATCATATCTCAACTTGTCTGTAGAGGTTGGAAAGATCTCATACAAGATCCATCTTTCATCGCGGACCACCTTCAACAATCTACCCATCAAAACCCTTCTCTTCTTTTGGAATATTATGGAATTGCTTGTCCTTTGGTCCCGCCCTTGATTCTGCTGGATTGCGGGTTGCAAGTCTGTGAAGTTCAGAATTCACCTTCGAACAATTCCTTAGGGGATGTTCGTATTGTGGGTTCCTGCAATGGCCTCCTTTGTCTTGAAATTGATCCGTTTAACCCATCTCCGCTTTCATTGTGGAATCCTGCGTCTACAGCAGTCAGACATGTTCCTAGGACAAGAACTGACTTTTCTGACTTTGATAGACGCGTGACAGGATTTGGGTTGAGTCCGATCATTAATGATTACAACATAGTTAGAACTTATGCTAAGGTTGTTTTGGTTACTCAGGTGGAAGTGTTTTCGTTAAATAGGGGGACATGGAAGGCAATAGGTATCGGGAACTGGAGAGGGGTGAGACTTAATTCTGGAACTGTCACGGCTAATGGAGCCATATTTTGGTCTGGGGAAAAGCTAGTTGGTGAAAAGAAGGAGGGTGAAGACAATATTGATTTCCAGGAGGATGAAGATTATATTGAGGGGGCTGAAGATGTGGTCGATGTGATAGTTTCATTTGACATAGCAAAGGAAGTGTTTACAAAGTGATACCATGGCCCGAATTAGACTATAATGTTTGTTAGAACGCTTCGTTTATGAGAACAAGCTTGCCATACTTTGTGACATTTGGGAACATGATGATGAAATGCTTGATAGGATTGATTTGTGGGTGTTAGATGAGGGTACATGTGCATCTGGGGAGACATGGAGCTGGACTAAAAGATATACTAGCAGCCCCCTTTCATGTAGGTTATATCCAGCGACTATTTGGAGGAATGAAATTGTTTGCATACCTGTTTATGAAGAGCATGATGATAAAGGAAGAATAAATGTTCTATATACGATGAATCTCACTACTGATGAAGTAAAGAGGTCTGTTATTGCCTATCGTTACCCTATTCTTGGTATTTACAATTATGTGGAAAGTCTTGTATCAGTTGGTAACAACTACATTGAAGAATCTTGCTAAGAGGTCCAAGTTATTACAGATTTACATTGTTGAACAACTTTCGGTGAAATGTAATTTCTAATGTTTTAGAACTTATATACCTATACTATTTGATGTTATTTAGAATTGTCCAGAATGCTGATATTTAATAGCAGGCATACCTCTTATTTGGGTTTTGTTGTCCTTTACTAATGCGTTGCTTTTGTTGTTAAAACAATCAATTAAATTATGTTCTAATTAATTATGCAATTTAGAGTCAACCTATGTCATTCTCCCAAGGAATAATGTATGGGTTTTTCTTTAGGTTGAATTTAAGTTATGAAAAATGTAATGGAATGAACCTAAACTAAAATGTAAGACATTACTACCTAAATGAAATTAAACTAACTAAATGCAAAATGAAAATAACTCTAAAACCTATATGAGAATGGAACTAATTTATATGCAAATTGAATGCAATTTTTGGGGGCTTTTTGTTATGAGAGAATAATTAAAATCCAAAGAAGAAGATTGATTAAAAGCAAATCAAACAACAAAAATCCAGTTCAGTTATGATGATGAGGGGGACAACTTAGGATTCACATGGAGTTAACTTTCTTAGTTCAAATTAATTAATTAGACTAAAGGGAGATTAGTGAAAGATTGGAATTAATGAATTAATTACCTAATTGAAACATGGGAAACCCTCAAGTTCAATAACACTTAATCCACTAGAAAACTCATAATGGAATGAGCGTTAGTTAATTAACTCATTAAGACTCAATCACAGTTAATTTCTAAGTAACTTTGAAATCTTGTTTGCAATGATCCAATTGAACAACTAGACAATTTATCAACTCAATTAAACAATTAAGAGAATAAATGAGTTGACAATCGAATTAATAATGAAAACTCAATTAAAAATTCAATTGACAATCCAAATGTTGCAAAAAAAAAATACAACAATTATCTTAAACACAATTCAAATCCAAATTATCAATTCAATGCAAATTAAATAATATGTCTACAATCTAAAACTAGATGGTTCTCAAGAAAACAACTTAGAATTATCTAAAAAGAAATAATCTCAAGTCTTGAAAAAAATCGATAAAAGTAACAACACTCTCTTGTGATCTTCAAATATAAGTTCTAGGTCTTAGCTTCGTCCATACTCCTCCTAAGTTATCTCCTAAGCAACTCAAGCCGTCATGGCTACTAGAGCCGGAAATCGGACGGCCCGTTTAAGCCCCGGCCCCGTAGGGCTAGGCTTGAAAAATATACCAGAAATTTGAAATTGGCCCTGCAGGGCCGGCCCTACAGAGTCTCGGGCTAGCCCTGCAGCCCCGTTTAACTGTAGCTTTTTTTATTAAAAAAAAATTAATTACTTAGACTTCCACTTAATGAATGTGTTTATTTGTAATTACTTAGATTGTTTTAGTTTACACTATAATCTTTTTTTATGTTTATTATTATTCTGTATTAAAACATATAATTAGTTATTATAAATTTTAAAGAAGGGATGTTTTCATATTAAATAAACACATACTTTGGTAATACAATATTATATAAGTAATAAATTATAAATATATTTTGTGTAAAATAAGTATAATTATTTTTACGTGTTAGTAAAATTATGCATGAATCGAAGGAATCTGCAAATACACACAAAATTATGAGAGCGAAAGTGTCCTGTTATAGAACACAGATGTCCAGCCAAGGGCTGGTATATTGATTTTGGATGGATAGGCTCTGCCTGAAAATCTATGGAGGAGATAACCAGGAGAGCTTGGGATCACCGTACACGACAAAGGAGTGGTGTGTGTGCACAGTGAGACTGTATGTAAATAGTCTAGGTTAGAATGTGTGCACCTTGTTACCTGTCTTCTATATTTATAGAGGTGTCTGGTGCGATATACGGGGCACGCCATTAAAGGGGCACGCCATTAATGGCGCGCCATTAATGGGGCGGATATCTGGGGTATGCCATTAATGGGACGTGTCATTAATGGGGCGAGTATCTCGGTAGGCCGTTACGACATGGATGGATCTTGCCTAGCCGAGATTTCCGGATCTCCACCTATGATTAGCGGATCTCGCTTCCTAGCTTTGTCTGGGCCGTGCTATGGACTTGGGGCTTTTGGGCCGATCCGTAACAGTTGACCCCCAGCTTGGTTGTTCAGGCTTCTGGGCGGCCGAGGTGTGTAATACCCCCGGTCCCGGTTTAGGTCCGGGGCCTATGCTTTATCCGGTCCGGCTTCTAACGCCGTGGCCTGTCCCTATTATGACAGTCTGGGTGGTGCCCTGGGTTATGCCTGACCGGGGTGTTTCGATCGGCCTCGGTCTTATATAATTAGCCCCCTGTTCGTGGGTAAGCCGTTTGGCCTTCTTTCCGCAGGCGTCATAATTGTTGCTTTACACCGGCTTGCCCCGATTGGAAAGAGTCGCAGCCGTCGCGCCCCCCTCGAGTGCCGATTTGCGTGCACATTTAATGCTCATACGTCATTCTGTGCATTTCCCATCGTGTCTGGGTTCAAAGACCGAATTGCCCCCGGCGTTCCCTATCCTTTTCACTTATATGAAGTGTTTGTTTCGTGTTTACCTCTTTCACTTTTTCCCGCTACAACTTCGCTGTGAACTTGCTCTGGGTTTATAGGATTGTCTCCTCTGCCAAAACACCACTGTTCTCCATTTCCATCGTTCGAGTCTTCCTCTTCTTACTCATACAGGTATTTTCCTTATTTTTCTTTACTCTTTTACGGCGTACTTCGTACCGATTACATATCCTTTGGTTTCTTATCTACGTTTCCCACTCCTTTTTCTTTTACGGTTTTCTGAGTATCCATTTGAGACCATTTTCTGGGTTTTGCCTGCATTTGACACATACGCGTCTGTGCTTGCCTTTCTTTCGACATAAGACCTTTAGTTCTTAGGTTCTAGTTCCTTTCTGATGGATAGACATAGGCATTTTCCTAAACCCAGATCAATGCTAACCCCTGAGGAAGAGGAGTTTCTTCGTACTCGCTACCCGCGAGCTTCTTATTGGGTTCTCGGAACCGAGCTTCCGGAAGCAAAGAGGTCAGCCCCTTTACTCCGAGGTGAGTTTGGTTATTCAGGACGAATCGGGCCCCAACCCGTACCTACTAGAGCTCTGTCTCCTTCTCCTGTCCGAGTTTCTGCACACAACGTTCCTACCTTATCGCCCACACAGGCCGGGGTTGGCTCCTTTGCCGGCTCCATGTCTCCGGCCTTATTGGCCCAACCGCTCAACTTTTGTGAGGGTCCACCCTCTGCGAGCTCGGACCCTTATCCCGATGATTATCTCGGCCCCTGCTGGGATTGATTGGCCGAGGGTGCATTCCACATTGCGCACGGCGGAGACTCTAGAGCGTCCTTGATTCTTGGTTCTTGCCGGCATCGGCAACCTTCGGGCCCCTCTTCTGGCGTTCCCTTTTGTCTGAGTCTTCCATCTGTTTTGCCTTCTAACATTCTTTTACCAGGTATTTCCAACTCTGCTAATTTCATTTTATGTTGCATATAGGTTAATGGCTCCGAAATCTCTGCCCTCCAAGAAGAGGACCGAGGCTGAGGAATCGGACTCTTCTAGTCCACCCGAGGCTCTGTGTCGTAGGTATCCCTGGGTGTCCCATGAGGTCTTGAAGACCCGGTCCTTGATGTCGGATACGGACATTGCCCGTTTGGATCTACCCACAATGGAGGGGTGCGTCGTACGCCGCCCGGAAGCCGACGAGCCTATTTGTGCGGAACGGGAAATAGGCAGTCCCAATTTCTTTTACTTTTACCGGGATTATCTTACTCGGGTCGGATTTTGCTTCCCTTTCACCCATTTCCAGACACTGGCCCTGCTGCACCTGAGACTCGCCCCATCTATATTTCATCGGAACGAGTGGGCTTATCTTGTTGCGTATGAGCAACTATGTCGCTCCTTCCCGGTTCCGATTCCCTGCTCGACCAATCTTTTCTTCTATTACTTTGGCCCCTCTACCCCTGGCTCTCCTAAGGAAAGTGACAAGCTAAAAGGGTTGGTATCTCTCCGCGTTAATCCTGACCGGAAGCTCATGAGGCCCTTCTCCGATTCGTTTAAGCGGTTCAAGAGTGTGTTCTTCAAGGTTGTCGCTGTGCCTGGTAAGCCAACCTGGTTTTTGAAGGGGGTTGCGGCTGCCGACGTGGAGTGGCGTTTCCCTCTATATTGGATGGAGAGTCACCATAAAGCTACTCCTCCTCCTTCCAAATTTCAAAAGATGAGCTCCTGCCAGAGATGGCCCCTCATGTCCCTAGGTTGGACGCCTACGTGGAGAAGTATGGCGTCCAGAGTGCAGCCTTTTTCATTTCCGGGGAGGGATCTAGGCCAATCCCCTCTACTTGTAGGAGTCCCTCCTTTGCCATGTTATTTGTCTTTTGGTCATATTTGTATATTGTTGGAGTAATTTAGGTTTATTCCTGACTTCCCTTTACCTGTCCTTTTCAGCTCAAGACATGAAGGCCCTTCCAGGTTACTTGAAGAAAGTGAATCCGGCCGCGGCATCACCGAGTGGTCGGGCTAGGAAACGGGCCATCCCTGTCAAAAATGCTGCGCCTGAGGCTAATGCCTCTGTTGTGACAAAGAAGACTAAGGTCTCAGGCGTCGAAGAGTCGGCTCTATCCATCCCCTCCGGGCCATCTCAGGGAGTTGTTACCGATACTTCGAAGGGGAAATAGGTCGCTGTCTCTGTGGGTGAAACTGTATCTACGGTTGTCGCGACTACTCCTTCGGCACTGGTTCTCCCGGCACCTTTGCCAACTCCGCCTCCTCCACCTCCTTCAACCGGGCCCTCACGTCCTTCTTCCGTGCTTCCTCGTAGCTTCATATGGGACAAGGGGGTGACCAATGAACTGGATGTCGCGTTCCTCCCCCCCGGGAATTTACGGAGAGCCGGGCCTTGTCCCCGCCTAGCATTGAGGAGGTGTATGCAGTGCAACGATATTTATGCAAATCTGTTGGGTTGCTACAAGCTTATGTTCTCGTGAGGGAGAAGTATGCTTTGGTGGATGCTGAAAATAAGCGCCTGAGAGCGTCTCAGGAAGAGGTGGTGGCCCAGCGAAAAGCTCTAGAGGAGGCCGTGTCGATGAAAAAGGCCTTGGCCGCGTCTGAGGCCAAGCTGCACATTTTGGAGGAGGAGCGGGATGCCGCCCGGATCGAGCGGGATGCTTCTAAGGCCGCGGTCGTGAAGATGGAGAAAGATCTTCTACAGGCGCGAGAAGGGGCGGAGAAGTCAGCCTCCGAGTGTGCCCGGGCCCAGAAAGCGCTGGACGAGAGTATTGAAGCGGTGAAAGCCCTTCAGAAGCAACGCGATATGCTGTCTTCTAAGCTTACAACAGTCGAGGAGGCCCTCACCGTAGTAGTGCACGGCGCGCTTGGAGTCCGATGAGCTCTTAAAGCAGATCGCGCCGATTGCTTTGACAATGCCCCTGGAGCAGATCCAGTTCTTGAATCCGACGACGAAGCTTAACTTGGACGGCTATGATTTTCGTGCCTTTGTTGAGGACGAAGTCTTAGTTCCGTATCAATCTCCTTCCGCCAATGCATCCCGATCCGAAGAAGAGGGAGGAGAGTCGGATGTGGAGAGCGAGGCAACCAAGGGTTCTCATGAGGCCGACCCGTCTAGTTAAGTTTGACTTCGGTCTTTGGTGGGCGTCTGTGCCCCTTTATTTTGAAGATTTTCGGCCTTTGTGCCGTTCTGTAAATATTTGTATGACTATGGATGAATTATTTATTCGCCTTTCGCCATTTTTTAAATTCCATATTTGAAATTTCTTGATCGTAGTAGATATGAGTCGTTTACTCGACCAACACTAATGTGTGGGAGGATGGGGCAGGGTTGTATATTTTAACCTCTTGGGGTGTTAACTTAACCGCACTACCTCGTTCCGGCTTGACTAGTCGAAAAAGTTGATAGGAACCGAATTAAGGGCGAGGCCGTCACATGTCAACCGAGGTGTCTATTACCTCAAATCTGACATTTTGACTTGATCAGGGTCGGAATGACAGCCTCCTTTCTTAAATTGGGCGAGCGTTGATGCGTCAATTTCGCGAAGGCCACGTATGGCATTTTTGCCGAGCTCTTACCAATGCACGTCGGAGTACAACGACCGATGTCATACATCTAGATGTTTTGATGTTAATGACCGGGTGTAAGTACCTCGGTGTCGGGTTTTGAACCAGGCTTAATGGCCTCGGTTTCATGCTTAAGCAAGTAATTGTGCACATTGACGCATTTCCTTGATGGATTCCTTCATTAAATAAAGCAGCTCAAAAGAGCGTACAAATGGTCATGAATTATTCAGATGCAAAATAAAGAACAATTGGAGGAAACATAAGGGAAAGTAAGAAATAACCGAACGGTAGCCTTGGTGTCTACGGGACCGAGCCTTGACCTAGCTGTAATAGATCTTTAGATTGTCAGGGTATTCAGGTGCTGGGTGGTACTCTGGCTCTTCAGGTGCTGGGACAAAGATAGGCTCAGGGGCAGGATAATAGGGTTCATTCATAGGTAAGGAATCAAAAGGTAAGTTCTCTGGTTCAGGGTGGTATTTCGGTTCTGGTTCATCATCAGGATAGTTAGGCATATAATTGGGGTCTAGATGATGTTCCGGAAAATTTGGCTCGGGTATAAACATCGGAGGTGAATTTCTTGGTTCAGGATTCAGTTTGACTCTAAGGTTTCCAGGAGCAGCTGTCCTATGCGCTACGCGCCTCCGCATCCCGTAGTAATTTACGTAGGGTTCGTTGTCCATCACTACAACAATATCAGGATTTATCAGTACTTGTTTTCAAAATTTTCTTTGAGATAATGGCTTAGAGCCTAACTTAGCTAATCAACCGATTGGCCAGGTAAGTGTCTATCATGGAAGCCTCACCGTGCTAGGGTGACGATTGGCTGATCCACATAGACTAGCCTTGCCTTCGGCACCAATGGTTTGTTATAACCGAGTCGGGTTCATACCGAGATAAAATGTTTTTGGTTGAAAAACCCGAACTTAACTCGTTACTCAAACAACCGCCGATCGGTCGTAATTATGGAAGGCTCGCCGAGTTCACGGGGACCGATTGCCAACCACAATACTTCTTTCTAGACACCGATCGTTTAGAGTAGCATAGTTAAATTCGTGCCAAGATGTCTGCTCTGATACCAAAAATGTCACATCCCAATTTCGGAAGCGATTTTTTTTTTCTAGAACGGTATCATGATCAGAGTAGAGCACCGGAAGTGAAAATAGTATTTCAAGAAGATATGTATCTGATAACATCAACTGTATGTTTTGCTACTAACAGCGGTACAATAGTTCAAATGGTTCTAAATTCAAAATACATTTCAAAAGGGGGCCCGACCGGTGGCCCTAAGCCTCGTCGCTTACCCTTGTCTCCGCTCCCGTTCACTCCGAACCCGAAGCTATGGTAAGAGCCGAGGTTCAAAGCACATTGAACCCTGTGTAACGATTAACCTCATGTTCAAGTACAATTATGTATGACAGATATCCATGATACCACAAGTAAAATTCTCATATACCAAGTAATAACACACCATATACACTGCATATGAATGTTATTACGTACCGCACTATTCACCAGTTCCACGATGTACGGTCGTGTCCTCAGCGCTAGGAAAACTCAACGGCGTTATCATGACTATAACCCGTATAAAGCTGTATGTGCAGAGTCAATAACTTTTGAAAACAGAATCTCAGTTAAAAAACACATCTCATCACATATAGGTATACAATGAACATCAGAGTTAGTGTTACAGTACGCGTCCGTACCTTAGTCGTCGGTGTTGGTATCTTGGCGTCGTACGGCGATCACGCTGATCCTATAACGGTAATATCGCATCTATTAATTCAATAATATCCTAGAGGGTATCCTAGTCCCTAAAAGACCCTTTTACCCTTGGTAGGTTGATTTTAGATTATCCGAAACCGATGAAATTTCGCCAGAACTTCGTTACTCTCATGATCTCTTCTAGAAATTTTGCCATAACCTCTACTTCATCAATTTTTCGAGATAAAGGCAATTTTAACTATGAAAACACCTAACTAAAATTACCCTAGCATATTTAAGATCTAAGCTACTTCTAAGAATTTAAGAACTACAACTTAAAGAACTTAAAGCTAGAACTAGAAAGCTTACCAAGAACTTTGCTCCTCCTTTCTTCAAGGCTCTCACTCTCACTTTCTCTCTTAGAAATCACCTCTTGAAGGTAGATTTGGTGTGAAGAAAAATGAAGAGCAAAGGCCCCTATTTATAGGAGTTTGGTGTGGCAAACTTGCAATTATCTCAACTTGGCTCATCTTGAATAATGGCCATTGGATCTAGGGCATTTTTGAAACTCAATCCTAGCCCTACACTAGCCAAAACCGTCCTCCCCCCTCTCTCTCTCCTTATCCTCTTCCATTTTTGCTTTTTGCTTTATCCCATGTGCTCATTCAAGTTGCCTCTTCAATTTTTGAGTTGAACACCACTAGATAAAAATTCATTTGAGTGTCTTAATGAAGTTGGATTCAAATTTTCTTTTTGGTTTTGGACTCTTGGGATTTTTGGCTTTAATTAGAGACCAAGATCACTATCTTTCTCCATTGGCAAACTTTTAAAAGTGGAGAAAATAGCTTTGGTTACCATCATCTTGTAGCTTGAATTTTGCTTGTTCATAATCACTTTTTATCTTTGATTTATGATTAGTAGATTTCAAGATACAATTTATTTTGTATAGATTTCCCTTTGATTAACTCTTGAATTAATCCTCTTGATTATCCTAATTATCCTATGTGTAAACACCTCATTGGCTAATGGTTGGATATTTCCTCTTGATATTTCATCTCACCACCTTATCCCTTCAAGCAAGTGGGCAAGTTGCATTTTGCAACACTCTCCCTCTCTCTTTCCTTTCCCAAACCGTGCCCCCCCCCTTTGCTCCATCTTTTGAGTTTTCTTGCATTTAATTAGATGCATGTGGGGGCTTTTTGGTTGGTTGTTGGCTTGGTCACATGGATTAGGCTTTGCAAGAATTAATTAGGACCCTTAGATAAGCTTTATGGAATTAATTCTTGACCTTTAGA
Source organism: Acacia acuminata (assembly GCA_019022655.1). Lineage (NCBI taxonomy): Eukaryota > Viridiplantae > Streptophyta > Magnoliopsida > Fabales > Fabaceae > Acacia > Acacia acuminata. The sequence continues at coordinate 1,176,944 of JAFJYI010000064.1, forward strand.
TCATAGTTGAAATTGTTGACTTTTCAACTCTTGATTAATATTTTGATTAACAACTTAATTACATGTTTAATCATCTCTTGTTGTTGTATGATTGGTCCATGAAGTGGTTTATGATTGTTAACAATCCATTTAGTGCTAATCTCAATCCTTTATTAGCTCTTGATATTTAATTTGGCTAATACACCCTTAATCCATGGCTATTTTAATATAAATTGCTGAATAATTATCTAAATACTTCATTAGCGTAGTTTTAATTGCTCATTAATTATTAAAAATTGCCCTTAATTGTTTCAAGTGTTTCGGTAATTTTTATGGTCTTTTATAAATTAGACATGAGCTATTTATTAATTATAAGGTGTTAGAAAATTTAATCTCTTAATAAATTATGAGAATAGGTATTTAAGGCTCTTTAATCCATTATGAAACCTTGGACAATTTTCTTAATTTAGTGAAGGTTTAGTTGTTAATTTAATGGACATTGTTTTCTCTAAATTTGTCTAAATATTTTCTTCTCCATATGAATCATAAATTAAATATAGTGTTTATTTCATTTATGGTATTTTATGATGCCAAATATGATTTCTTACTTATTGGCTATTCTAATTCTAGGGGAAAAATTGCCTAGAAAATAAAATAAGCATGTCTCAAAATTTGAGACCACAAATTCACCTATTAAATAGACTCTATTTATCAAAATATTGTATTTAAGACCAACAAGAAATTTTGGGTATTACATTTCTCCCCCCGTTAAATAAAATTTCGTCCCCGAAATTTATTCTAGACTAACTAAGTATCGTGCCATAAACTCTGGATATTTCTCTTTCATCTCCTCTTTTGTTTCCCATGTTGCCCCTTCCGGAGATAAACCTTTCCAGGCCACCTTCACGGTTGGAATACTTCTACGTCGAAGCCGCTTCTCTCGGCATTCGAGAATTTGCTCCGCTCGACCTCGAAAGTGTTATCATGCCGTAACACGACATTCTCATACCGGATGATATGATCGTGATCAGGTTGGTATTTCTTCAATTGAGAAACATGGAAAACGTCGTGGAGTTTACTCAAGTTCGGGGTAAGGCTAAGCGGTATGCGACCGGACCACGTTTTGCCAAGATTTCGAATGGCCCTATGTAACGAGGACTTAGTTTTAGCCTTTTAAGGGTTCTACCGACACCGGTTCATCGGGGATACTTTCGTAAACACATGGTCTCCGACTTCGAATTCTAACGGCCTCCTCCTTTTATCGGCGTAGCTCTTCCGTCTACTCGCGTCTTTGTTAAGAGTCTCGCTTGATCGAGCGATTTGTTCGGAGGTCCTATCAACTATATTTGTCCCAATGAATTCTCGCTCAGACAATTCCGTCCAGCATATAGGCGATCGACACTTTCGCCCGTACAATGCTTCAAACGGAGCCATCTGTATGCTCGAATGGTAGATGTTGTTGTAAGCGAACTCAACTAGGGGCAAATGTTGGTCCCAATGTCCCTTGAAGTCTAATACACACGCTCTAAGCATATCTTCTAGTGTTTGTATTGTCCTTTCAGATTGGCCATCGGTCTGAGGGTGATAAGCTGTACTAGGTCTTAGCTTTGTCCCCATCTCTTTGTGCAAGGCCTCCCAGAATCGGGATGTGAATCGCGGGTCCCGATCAGAGACAATGCTCTTAGGTACACCATGAAGTCTCACGATCTCTTTGATGTAAATCTCTGCTAATCGTTCCGGCGAGTAGTTAATACTGATGGGAAGAAAATGTGCCGACTTAGTCAATCGGTCAACAATTACCCAGATCACGTCGTGATTCCTAATCTTAGGTAACCCTACTACTAGATCCATGGTAATGTTATCCCATTTCAATTCTGGAATTTCTAGTCCTTGAAGAAGACCAGGGGGTCGTTGATGTTCAGTCTTAACCATTTGACAAGTTAAGCATCTGGCCACATACTCGGTTACATCCTTCTTCAACCGGGGCCACCAAAACTCTGATTTTAAGTTCGGTACATCTTGACCATTCCGGATGTAGAGTGTATCTACTCTTATGGGCCTCATCTAGTATTTTCTGTCGCAAACCTTCATCTTCCGGTACGTAGATCCGCTTCTTGTACCTAACCAAACCACTAGGTGATAGGTCAAGGTCTTGAGTCTCGCCCTGGGAGAGCGTTTCTCGTGCTTTAATCGCCCATTCGTCGTGTTTCTGAGCTTCCTCGACTTTATCTCTCAAATCATACTCTCCTTGACTAACAAGAAGGTTTGCAAGATAGGCGTCATCGGGCGCATTATAGTTCATGCAAATCTGATTTGACAGGTTCAGGTCTCGGAAATCTTCAAGTAGCCTCCGTTCTTGGATCATCATGTACGCTGTGTGCACCGTCTTTCTACTGAGGGCATCTGCAACGACGTTCGCTTTACCTGGATGATACTTGATTTCTAGATCATAATCTTTCAATAGCTCCATCCAGCGACGTTGCCTCATGTTAAGTTCCCTCTGATCGTACAGATACTTCAGGCTCTTGTGGTCGTAGAATAGTTCTACGGTTGCACCGTAAAGATAGTGCCTCCATATCTTCAACGCAAATACGATAGCTGCTAACTCTAAATCATGCGTGGGATAGTTTGCTTCGTGAGTCTTCAACTGACGAGAGGCATAAGCTACTACTCTAGCCTGTTGCATCAGGACACATCCCAACCCATGCCCACTGGCGTCACTATAGACTATGTAAGTCTCGCTCGGTTTCGGGATGATCAACACCGGTGCGTAGTTAGCCTTTCCTCGTCTTTGAAAACTCGTTTCACAATCCTCGTCCCAAACGAATGGTTGGTTCTTCCTCGTAAGTTTCGTCAATGGTAAGGCAAGACGCGAGAAATTTTGACGCGACAAACTCCTGTTTGTACTCATTTACCGATTGTAGTTGCTTGATGCTACAAAGATATGCATCGGGATTTTGAAACTCTGTGGGTCCAAACTGCTCTTGAAAAATCTGAACCAATTCCTCCCAATACCTAATAGTTCTCCCTGAAGAGACCCAGGTAAATGTGTCTAAAGCATCTCCTTCGAGATTTATCGCTGCAACATCGATTTTTAAATCCTCAGGCGTTTGATAATATCTAAAATATTTCTCTGCCTTTAAAATCCAGCCTCTTGGATCGTCTTCCTCATATTTTGGAAATTCCACCTTTGAGTGAGGACATTTGGAAGGATGTCTATTCCACCATGGAGTCTCCATCTCATTTTCTTCAGGTTCACCGTAAGCCTCCTTATGATTATAACTTGTTTCTCCTTGAACAATTATTGGCGTTTTTTGCTTCTTCAAAGCGTTAATCTCTGAATTCATCATATTCAATTGTGCTAGGATTGCTGCCAATTGTTGCTGGTTGGTTTCCGGTGGCGTTTGTGATGGTTGCCGCACCATAATTATTTGGGTCATTTTGAGGATTGGAGTCTCGGTTGGGTTTCGGGTTGCTCTCGTAAGATGAATTTCGTGTGTTTACCATGGCATCCAACAGCCCTAAGAACGACCGCTCTGATACCAATTGATAGAACTCAAAGAATATCTTATTTCTAGAACTTAAAAAGAGTAAGAGAGAAGTAGAAAAGGGAAATCTAGAGTCAGAATCTAACTCCAGCCAACACAACACAATTCTAAAATATCATATCTTCATTCATTATCCACTCAAAACAGAATACAAGTATTTATATAGTCTTACTAGATAACTCCCTATAATAACTTACACAATACAGATAAGCACTAATAACTTCCTATAACTTACATAAAACATAATAACTTCCCTAAACAAATAATAACTCAGAACTACTCCTAACATGAAACAGATAATAACTACTCTTCCTTAAAACAGAAAACTTCTCCTAACATGTGTCTTTCTGCAAAAGAGGACACATGGAACCCTAACAGAGGCACTATTTTTTAATATAATCACTTTGGTAGAGGGTAGTCTTGTATCCTAATTTTGAGCTATGGAGTGACATGGGACAAAATTAAAATTGAAAAATGAATGAGAATGGCAACGGGAACAGTTCCTTTCATAAATACATGAGAAGCTCCCTTTCCAATAAAAACCACTTTACCCCCATGAACTAAATATCATAATAACACTTTTTCCTTACATTTCCCCTTCCTTTGAATCCCTTTTCCATGTAACAAGCACAAGCTATGATAAATCTTACGCGGATTTGAATTAGCATGGGTTTGTTGGCGAAAGATAAATTCAATTGGAAGTACAGATACCTTAGCCGTCCAACTAATAAAATAATAATCTGAATGAAGCAAACAATGCGTGACTATTACAGTATTAAAAGTCAGATCCATTGTTGAATCGGTTAAGAAATTAAGAATTGTCTTCAAGAAATGGGTAGTCCGTATAACCAACAACTGGATCGGGAGTATAATATGTCTCTTTGTGGTACTTATTGAGAGGAGCATCAATCTCAAATCTCTTTGGCAAATCTGGATTCGACAAAAACCATCTACCATATGCCACAAGATCTGCTCTGTTCTCAGCAATTGCTTTGTTCCCATCTTCACGTTTATAGCCTCTAGCAGTAATGAAAGTGCCGTTAAAGGCCTTTCTTATGGGCACAAGACTAACAGGGCCCTCAGCTTTTTCTATATCATTCTTCCGTTTTGGCTCTACCATGTGCAAGTATAGAATGCCATATTTGTTTAGAGCAGTTGCCATGTATAAGGCAAGCTCTTTTGGATTGGAGTCCACGCATTCCTCAGAATCTGTAAAAGGTGATAGCCTAATTCCCACTCGATCTGGTCCTATCTCGTCAGCAACTGCTTCAACAACTTCCAAAGGAAACCGCCAACGGTTCTCTAGTGATCCACCATATTCATCTGTTCGGTCATTGACTTGGTCTTTCAAAAATTGGTCAAGAAGATAACCATAGGCACCATGGATCTCAACACCATCAAACCCTGCAATCAAACAGTTGTATCATATTAAACTTGCATGAAGTTAAATTCTCAAGTCAGATTCAAGTTATATTTTTACACCGTATGGTCCCTGCAGGATTGGTTTGCACATATAAACTTGTTAGCTCCTGTAAGTTCGTAAAAAATTCAATTCTTAGTTCAAAAGTGGGCAAGGTTGCCCTGTTTTAAAGTGAAAAAAGTTATCGTTTTGTCAATTGTTCACAAGAAAATAGATGTCAAACTCAGCAGTGTGTTGCTGACTGCAAACTTACACTCATTGTTTGTGTGTAAGATCACAAATTATCAAGATTGAAGCTAAATCTTGGCAAAAGATGTGGCAAAGTGGCAACATGTAATGATTTCACAAAATAGGAGCAACATTGCTAGTTTGCAATGGGAATTACTACATTGAACCTTCAATCAAACAAGAAGAACCAAAATTGTATTTAAGCTTCTCGTTTATAACTACAATCAATGTATTAAAGCAAGAAATAATTTACGAACTCGTAAAAATCAAATCGTGAAAAGTCCTCACGTGCCCTGCCATAAAAGTAGAAATTATTTATACTTTATTTTTAGGTGACAAATCATCTTGTATCCAAAATGTACTGTTGACTGAACCAGATTTAAGTTAGGTTGGGCCTCATACTGGAGAAATAGTCTGACTTATATCGATTATGGAGGAAATAGACTGACTTATCAAAACATTTTATAGTTAGTAGAGTTACCAGCTTCCATAGCATTTCTGGCTGCAACTCGGAAATCATTGACAATTTGAGGAATTTCATCTGTTCTCAGCCTTCTAGGTGGTGTAAATTGTGCATGGTCAGTCATTCCGTTGTCTGTACTAGATATTGGAGCTTGTCCATTTGGCTGGTAACCTTTTTCACATAATAATGTATGTAAGATGGGGATACATTCCAGACATATGCATAAAACTTAGGGAAAATCCATATGGGGGCCTTTTTTGGAGAAAAAATCCCAAAAAGGGCCCCAAGATTCTGAAAATCCCAAAAAGGGCTCTTGGACCCTTTCTGAGATTTTCAGAATCTGCGTTGACAACTAAATCAGCCACATTTACAACAAAATCAATACCCGTTTACAACTAAATCAGTCACATTAACAACAATATTTTAACAACTAAATCAGCCACATTAACAACAATATCAGCCCCGGTTAACAACTATATCAGCCACATTTACAACTCATGCAGATTCTAAAAATCCCAGAAAGGGCCCAAGGGCCCTTTTTGGGATTTTCAGAATCTTGGGGCCCTTTTTGGGATTTTTTTCTCCAAAAAGGGCCCTTAAATGCATTTTCCCTAAAACTTAAGTATCTTTCTCCCATATAATGCACAAGACAGAACAATAACTAAAGTTTTTGGAAGATTATGCCTTTTTCCATAGTTGAAGTGATTAACTGCAATGTATTGAATGAGTTGTTTCAAAATGATAGGAATTTTACCTCCATGTTGTAAGTTAGAACCAAACTAAATTAAAAATGTTATCATCATGTTTAATAAAAATGGTTCAAACTAATAAGAAATTTAACACCAGGATTTAGGTAGTTAACCACCAGGTTTTGAATGTAATACCTAAATCCTAGCAGCAACTTCTCCATGATCTTGTGATAACTTTTCTTAAATTATGGTAACATCTTTAAAATTTAATAGTACTTCCTCTAGTCCTAAATGTAAGAGTTAGTTAGAGAGCTCGTCCAAAATATAAATTTCAAACTCCTTTGCCTCCCATCTTTTTATTACTTTTACCGAACTACTCTTATAGTTAGATTTTTATATGATACTCCTTCCGGTCCTTGATATAAAACCTATTTACCTAATTTGAATAGATTGAGGAAGTTAGTTAATTTATTTAATATGACATTTTTTTCTTCTTTCTAAAACACTCTAATCATCTTACTTAATTCCCTCCACCTCTCCCTTACTTGATTATGGTTGAGAGAACACCAATAGAGGCATATTGAGAAAAGATTGACAAATAAGAGAAATACGTCTTATATTTAAGATCAAGATCAACTCCAAAATTAAGTCTTATATCAAAGACCGGAGAAATTATATAAGTCATGTTAATAATACTCCAATGTAAAGTTTGTAAACAATTAAGAGATGGGGCATTTTAAGAAAACCAACATACATTTTTTTAACAAATAACTAACTTACCAAATTTTCCTAATCTATGTAAATTAGTTAACAAACTCCTACATTTGGAATTGGAGGGAGTGACTTATTTATATCATACAAGTAACCTTGTATAACTGGCGAATAACATGCTTAAACTTTGTGGTTAATTTCCTAAGCCCTGATGCTATTCCTATAACTTTGCAGTAATTTTTTTTTTTTTAAAGAAAAATGCCAAAAATGTTTGTATGACCTTGGTAATAAACCAATGGTATTCCGTCCTTTGTCCAATTTGATCCTTTGGTTTTTACAAATAATTCTAATCTGAGAGATTTCTTAATAAAAGTTCCAAGCTTCAGATCCCTTATTATAGTTCTCCATAAAATTTAGTTAAAAAATACCTGTATTTGAAACCCTTCCAACGTGGCAAATCTGACAAAAGAAGATACCACCTTTGGCATGAACAGCATCCACAATGGGTTTCCATGCTTCCACATGCTCTTGTGTCCAGATGCCTGGTGTATGCTCAAAACTTTACATTGAAACCAAAAAACCAAAGGGAAACATATTTTTTCAAAACACCTAGCAAAAAGATGTAAAATCTATAATTCACTGATACTTTAAAAAATCTATATCAAATACATGATATGACACCATATGTGTGTTGTACTTGTGGACAGCCACAACGGCTGGACTGCAATATATTCTCATCCATATTGCTTCAAACTTTCACTGTAAAATAGGACCTTTCTGTATTTTTAATGTGTAATAGCAAAAGGATCTCATGAGTGTAAATGGTAATGTGATGCTTCTGTATTTTTATTATTATCAAATGATGTTTTTCATTTAAAAATAAATAACAATTTTTTTTTGTGATAAACAATAAATATTTTATTTGTAAATTGTCATGGACATTTATCCGTGCATATAGTTTGGTTGAACATTTATCATATAATTTTTGGAATATGCAATACTTATTTTTACTTTTTGATGAGCAGATCTGTTGATTATATATATAAATATTTATACAAATGAGTAAGCATCCCTATACTCATATTCTAAAATTTCAAATTCTATCATATCTTAGATATCATACATCATGACAACAATAATAAAAAAGCCTTATCCCATTAGGTGGGGCCAACTACATGGATCATATGACATCATTATACTCTATCAAAAACTAGATCTTTTGATATATTATTAACCAAAAGATGTTGGTCCATCTTTAGATATCAAACTATATCATGTCTTAATATGTATATGTGTGTTGATGTAACAGAGGGTAAAATCAACATGAAAATAATAAAAAAGTGCAAATTACCCTTGAGCAGTGTCAGAAACACCAGTAGCTTCAGCTATCAGAAGGCCACCCTTGGTAGTTCGTTGAGAGTAAAATAAGATAACATGAGGCTGAGGAACATAGTTGTAACATCTCTGTCTAGTCAGGGGTGCCAAAACAACTCTGCATGTAGTTGATGCATGTGACTTTCATATCACACAAGCAAAGAAGATGTATGCACAAAACGATTAAAATTATCAACACCTTGCTATCCTATTTCATGAATTCAGATTTCCCAACCTTTTTTAAGAAAAATAATTTGTTTTGAGCAAATTCTTGTTTCCTATTCCTTCTAGATTGTTTAAATTTCTTCTTTTATTCAAATGAAAAATGAATACCACAGATGTTATCCTTTCAAATTTACTGAGATAAATTTCCGATCTTCTCAACAGAAGGTATTTCTCAAGGCATATTTCCATGAGAAAGTTGATTTCCTTCAAAATCTGCTCTGTTGAGGTAAATTTCATGAGGAAAACCGTGAAAATTTGTTTTGGTAAAGAGAATGGCCATTCTCACACTAAAATAGAAGCAATCCATATATGGAAAAATGATAGTCGTTTTAAGTACTCGCTGATCATTCAGTTAATATAGATAGTCTACATTTATTTAGAACAGTTTTTGTCTTTAATAAAAGAAACCATTCAAATCAACTGAATAATACTCAAAATAAGTTATTTTTCAACTTAAAACAAAGAAAATCCAAATTGCTATAAATAAACGTAAATCCTTAAAAAAGCAACATTTCTAAAATAAAATTTTATTTTGAATTATAAAACTATAAGCCATTCATATTTTCAAAATGCTTCATTTTTTCTATTCAAAGATGCCAAATCTCAAAATTTAAAGTGACCTATGTATGATCCAGATCAATTCTCAGCTGGGACTTTCCACAAACATCTTATCCGCATGGATTTTAAAGCTTAGAAATAGAAGCAAGTGGTTAGAAGTTGTGAGTACCTATGGGATAGATTGAATTTGCCCATCTTGTAAGGTGTGAGCAGAGGAATAGCAGGAGCTTTACCAGCCATCTCTGCACGAAACCACCAGTATCGTTCGACGTTCGTATCTAACTCCTACTGTTCCTGACCATATGAAAGCAAGTCAACGCACGACTTCACTTGGTTTATATAAAACTGAGATTCGCATTAAATTTGAACACACGACGGGGAGGAAGTCCTCGCTCGCCACCCATTACGACGTCGTTTCTCCATTCCCCATCGTAAAATTCTGTAGGGAACGAAGAAGACTAGAAGAGAATACAAGGTGACATGGCTTAACGGACCCAGGTGGACTTATGGGCCGAGTGACAAAGTAGAAACTAATGGACCCAGAAGTCCCACATCGTCTACAACATAACCAAAACAGCGGTATATAACCTTCAGAACACAGATACTAGGGCACGACCTTACTTGAACAGGATCTGTTCTATAGGCTCGTACATCTGTGTACTTGAGTTTCAAGGAGACAAGAACCAAAGCTTGGTTGATGACTCATGACCAGGTGACTAGAGCGTGATTATTGGCTGAGATGACCCATGTTGATGGCTCATCTTGGCCGCAGAGGATCGTTCCCAGGCAGCTCCGCTGTGTGGGATGGTCACTTGGTTGTCTGACAAGCTACCCCAAACAACTTTTTTTTTCCCTTTTTCCGATCTATTGTTGAAGAGAATGAGCCACCGCGTCAGATTTTGTTGGTTTCTATGTCGAATTGCAGTATTTTCCAGTTTGATCTGTGCGTGCTTCTTTTTTGGATGGCAGTAGTTAAATGTGGTTGCACCTAGTGATGGCTATAACTGGAATGTTGCTTCTGAGGAAATTGCTTCCAATGGAGGGTGAGACAGAAGGAGGCTGTGGATGAAGACATGTCAGGTTTAATTTGTCATATTACTTCATACTTGGCTTGATCATATTATATTCATGGAATCACATGGACGAATAGCACCAACTTCAGTATTGATTGTGCATTTGGGGAATGAATATAGAAAGGATTAGAACACTTGAAGGCAGAATATAATTATCCTGCCAAACCCAGTTCTAGCTGCTTCTGTCCCAACTAATGTTATTGCTGTGTTGACATGCTTTAATTCTATGTTATTGCTAGATGGCGAGGAGCTCATAGTGTTGAAGTTGTAATTTGGGATGTAGTTAAACTTCTAACAATGTGTGAATCTCAACTTATAGTGTGGCCCGTCCTAGTTTGAGTTCTGAAATTTCTAACCAGCACGAAATTTAAGCTGATGCAATTATGGGGATGATGCCCGAAGTGTCACACATATCTCCGTATGTATTCTGATAGATTTCTTGTTCAATTTCAGATGAAGTTCTACTTTTTATTTGTTTGTTTTCAAACCTTGCTTTGTATAATTAATTCAACGTTAAAAACCATCGAACTCGTAGTTCTTGATTTAATTAGATAGTTACTGCTTCCATCAAAATCGGTTTTAGTGGTTTTTAAGGGAAAAAAAAGACATGAGTTTGCAGAGAACAAAATTAAGAGGAGAAAAAATCTTTTTGACACAATAAATAGAATTCATAGTTCATACTCAAATAATCAATTTGAACCTCAAGCTATCTGTGTACTTGGTCAAATCAAATTTATAGAAGGCAGGGGCATCAACAATTACAGAGCAAGTACTCTGCTTTCAATGTGAACAAAAAGCACTGAAACAAGACAAATATTGTTATAAAGGTTCTCAGCAACATGTATAAATCCAATTCATATTTTCATCAATAACTACCCATTATTATGCATTTTCATCACCTTGGCGTCAAATGCATCGAGTTAACCACTTGGAATATGCCATCCTAAAAAGCTACGCTTTTGAAGATTAGATACGCTACTCACAAGATTAAAATCTCCATCAATAGATCATTATCCAAGCTTCAGTTCTACTGGCTACAAAGTCATTGATATGGGGTCCCTTCTATTTGAAGATAAGAATGAGTTACATTTCAAATGGCCTGTGTATCTTCCCAAGCGTCTTCTACCTGAACCACCATCTTTGGACCGCCGATAAAGGAGTATTCAATGCTGGAGCATGGCGGTGGATGAATGGGGTCACAGTCCTCCCGATTTTAGCCCAAACACTTCGATGGTACGGAGCAGTAACAGGAGCTTTATACATGAGCTTCAAAACCTGTGGAGCGAATTTTAGGCAAAGAAAGAGAATATTTTGCAAAACATTACTTCCCAGAGAAATTTGGAAAATCATGAAAAAATCTGGGAAACCCAAGTGTTTTGGTAGATAAAATAGAATGCTAACATTACATACATTTTTTCCTTACTCTTAACCCTTTCTTGATAAACCAAACAGGCCCAAATATATGTATATGTGTATGTATATGTATTCATGTATAAAATATTGCTCGGTTCAAGATTTTGTTTTTTTCATAAAGATATCATCAAATTAATCACAAAACAGCTACCTTTTCCATTGATGAAACCACACATCACATAGACAAAAGGCAATTCAATATCAAAACTACTTGAACAGGAAATCATAGTGAGAAGAAATGAAACAAACCTGCCAATACATGAAAGTTTGTAGTACGTTGCGCTACCGCTTGCATAGTTTAAGGGTATAAGAAAGTAAATAAAGCATTCATTATACAAAGGAATCTGCACAAAGGGAAAAATAAGGATAAAATGGTAGAAAAAGAGCAAGAAACACACGATAGCAGAGATATGATCAGAAGGAAGCCAAATCCAATCTCAGCATGTGACGTCAGGATATGAAGGGTAGTTGTATTTGATTCCACCCAAACAGAAGCTTAGCTTCTTCCATATATTTCCTATTCAAAAAGACAAAAACAGATAATAGTTATTGCTAACTTCCATGTATAGCAATTATATTTGGATTAAGCAAGGAAAATTTGCAATCATAGACAAAGTCCACAAAGGAAAGAGTAGAAACATCATGGTTGTGAGAAAAAAGCCAGGCTGGGACTAAGGACTTGTTATATACTAGAACCAAGAAATACCATTTATATGGCTAGACAACACATGCAACCATATTGCTAGTCCACACTCCAAACAAAAATCTCCTACAAATCTTTAAAGCAAACTGTTATGAGCTCATATAATGGGCCTGACTGATATGCGTCCCAGTAAGAGTGCTTTATGGTAGAATCCCTCCATAATCAGGTAAAACGCTAGTCATCCTATAATCATGCATGTAATCCTAGATAGTAGAGGTAGTGGAGCAGGCATTTGCAGAATGCGGAGGTGCATATTGCCTGAGGAGCGGCGCACAGAGCCATGGATTGAAACCCTAGAGGTAATCTTTATAAATAGGAGATTACCCATAAGGCGCACACACACATATACACACATAGATATACATATATGTATATACATACATATATATACACAAACACACACACACACTCACAGAGATATATATATATATATATATACGAGTAATCTTCCTCTCGTATATTTGTATATACACACACACACACACACACATATAATTATATTATCAAAAACCAAATACACTTAAGAGAATAGAATAGGGATATTTTAGGAAGAAATTGACAAAAATTAGAATGTTACCTTATAATTAGGACCAAAACTAACTCTCAAATGTTGTCTTATAATTACGCTGGGATGGGAGTAATTGATTCTAAAATATCGAGAATTGGGTTTTTTTTTTGGGGGGGGGGGACAAAATCAATGAAAAACAATTTGATAAAAATCAATTTGATGGACCAAAAATTGTTTATAATTGTTTTCCATGAAAATAACAGTAAAATACAGTTCAGATTTAGATCTATCACCCAATTCAATTACATGAACCAAAAATTGAAAGAAAGAAAAACGGAAACTGAAAGAGAGAGAAACCAATAATAACGACAACAGATAATCCCTAGAGCAGAAGTGGGAGGGCAAACAATTAAAATTCTAAGGCCTAACGCTTTCCAAATAAAAGAATGGATGAGACGTGAGAAGCCTTATGCTTGATGAGAATAAATTTACATACTACTAATAAGATTTGGAAAGAACAAAAAGAATATTTTGTTGATTGTTGGAGGTCATTGTTTGAAAACTGAAAACATCAATTTCATCTTCTTGTCCTCTTTTAAGTTTTAGTTTGAATATTTTAAGAAAAAAAGTTAAGTAATTATGGATGGTTTCTTGAAGGTTTGCAACAACCCGTTATCTATTTATTTTCTTTTTTGACCTTCATTATCTATTTATTTTCTTAAATCTTGATTATGAATATTTCAAATGAGAGCACACTCACTATACCTGAATTCACTACTTAATATTGTTTATTTACAAATAAATTTTTTTATTAATAGATAATTGCTTGAACTTTAAAGCCAACACTATTTTAACAGGATAAAAAAATTAGGGAAAATTCATATGAGGGCCCTTTTAACAGAAAAAACCTAAAAAAGGTCCAAAGATCGAAAATCCTAGAAAATCCCAATAATTTCATTAAAACGTTAGTTGTTAACGGGGGCTGATATAGTTGTTAACGGTACTGATTTATTTGTTAGGATATTGTTGTTAATAGTACTGATTTAGTTGTTAATGACCTTCCCGTTAACAACTATATCAGCCCCATTAACAACTAATGTTTTAATGAAATTATACCAAAAAAGGTCCTAGGGCATTTTCTGGGATTTTCATAATCTTTGGGCATTTTTTAGATTTTTCTTTATTAAAAGGGCCCCCATATGGATTTTCCCAAAAAATAATGAGTACAAAACTTTTTTGTTTAAAAGTTACATGACAAGTCAAGTAGCTAGTCTCTAACTCTACAATACATCCTGTTCTCGCAACTCAACTACACAAACAATTCGTAAAGAAAGTCATGCTAATTAAAAAATGAAGTCATGCTAGTTCATGATGAGACCAAAACAACAAATATTTACGTAAAGCATATTAAAATATTGGCAGCAAGGATAAAAACCAATTTTTATTTATATATTTTTGTTTTCAGTTGGTGAAACCAGTTTACCCTAATTTTCCTAATCTATGTAAATTAGTTAACAAACTCCTACCTTTGGAATTGGAGGGAGTGACTTGTTTATATCATACAAGTAACCATATGTGTCTTGTACTTGTGGACGCACACAACGGCTATACTGCATTATATTCATCCATATTGCTTCAAATCTTCACTGTAACATAGGACCTTTTTGTATTTTTAATTAGTAATAGCAAAAGGATATCTTAAGTGTAAATGGTCATGTGATGCTTCTGCATTTTTTATTCAATTACCAAATGATGTTTTTCACTAAAAAATAAATAACAATTTTTTTGGGTGATAAACAATAAGTATTTTATTTATAATTGTCATGGACATTTATCCGCGCATATAATTTGTTTGAACATTTATTATATAATTTTTAGAATATACAATAATTATTTTTACTTTTTGATGAGCAGATATGTTGATTATGTATATAAATAGTTGAACAAATGTGTATGCATCCCTATACTCATATTCTAAAATTTCAAATTCTATAATATCTTATATCAATCATACAACATCATTATATTTAAGATTAACAACTCTTTTTATTATGAAATCCCATATTTGATATTTTCAATTTTAAATGGTATTTTTTTTAAATGATTTTCCTAATTGATAATCATTTATATTTTGAATTAGTATATAACCTAAGATTTCGGTTCGATGCTCAAACCAAAGCCTTTGGTCCAGTAAAATAAAATGGGCGTACATAACCCCGCGATCCGACTGGCTTCTTTCAACTTGTAATCTGATTTCACCCAAAAAAAAAAAGGAAAATCCGTTTTGGCCCCTATTAGCCAAAAAATTCGAGAAAAGGCCCAAACAATCGAAAATTCGAAAAAAGGCCCAAGGATTGACAATACGGGAAAAGGCCCTTGGAATTTACGAAGTTGTTAATGGGGCTGATCAAAACCTGATTTAGTTGTTAGATGAAAATTTGATTTAGTTGTTAAAATTTTTTATTTTTAACAACTAAATCACCCATCTAACAACTAAATCGGCCCCCGCTAACAACTTGATCGCCCCATTAACAACTCACCTTGGGCCTTTTCGGAATTTCAGAATCTTGGGCCTTTTTTTCGAATTTTCGAGTCTTTGGGCCTTTTTTCACATTTTTTTGGTAACTGGGCCCGAACGAGGATTTTCCAAAAAAAAAAAAAAAACTTGTAATCTGTAACCAAAAACCCTAATGGTCGAGTGCTTGAAGCAGAAGGCAATGGATGACGATTTGCTCTTTCTTCCTGACGAAATCATCAGGTACATTCTCAAACGACTTCCGGTAAAATCTCTCATCATATCTCAACTTGTCTGTAGAGGTTGGAAAGATCTCATACAAGATAAATCTTTCATCGCGGACCACCTTCAACAATCTACCCATCAAAACCCTTCTCTTCTTTTGGAATATTATGGAATTGCTAGTCCTTTGCTCCCGCCCTTGATTCTGCTGGATTGCGGGCTGCAAGTCTGTGAAGTTCAGAATTCACCTTCGAACAATTCCTTAGGGGATGTTTGTATTGTAGGTTCCTGCAATGGCCTCCTTTGTCTTGAAATTGATCCGTTTAACCCATCTCCGCTTTCATTGTGGAATCCTGCGACTACGGCAGTCAGACATGTTCCTAGGACAAGAACTGACTTTTCTGACTTTGATAGATGCGTGACAGGATTTGGGTTCAGTCCGATCATTAATGATTACAACATAGTCAGAACTTATGCTAAGGTTGTTTTGGTTACTCGGTGTGGAAGTGTTTTCGTTAAATAGGGGGACATGGAAGGCAATAGGTATCGGGAACTTGAGAGGGGTGAGACTTAATTCTGGAACTGTCACGGCTAATGGAGCCATATTTTGGTTTGGGGAAAAGCTAGTTGGTGAAAAGAAGGAGGGCAAAGACAATATTGATTTCCAGGAGGATGAAGATTATATTGAGGGGGCTGAAGATGTGGTCGATGTGATAGTTTCATTTGACATAGCAAAGGAAGTGTTTACAGTGATACCATGGCCCGAATTAGACTATAATGCTGTTAGAAAGCTTACTGTTTATGAGAACAAGCTTGCCATACTTTGTGACATTTGGGAACATGATGATGAAATGCTTGATATGATTGATTTGTGGGTGTTAGATGAGGGTACATGTGCATCTAGGGAGACATGGAGCTGGACTAAAAGATATACTAGCAGCCCCCTTTCATGTAAGTTATATCTAGCGACTATTTGGAGGAATGAAATTGTTTGCATACCTGTTTATGAAGAGGATGATGATAAAGGAAGAATAAATGTTCTATATATGATGAATCTCACTACTGATGAAGTAAATAGGTCTGTTATTGCCTGTCGTGACCCTATTCTTGGTATTTACAATTATGTGGAAAGCCTTGTATCAGTTGGCAACAACTACATTGAAGAATCTTGATAATAGGTCCAAGTTATTACAGATTTACATTGTTGAACAACTTTTGGTGAAATGTAATCTCTAATGTTTTAGAACTTATATACCTATACTATTTGATGTTATTTAGAATTGTCCAGAATGCTGATATTTTGTCCAGAATGCTGATATTTAATAGCAGGCATACCTCTTATTTGGGTTTTATTGTCCTTTACTAATGTGTTGCTTTTATCGCTAAAACAATCAATTAAATTATGTTCTAATTAATTATGCAATTTAGAGTCAACCTATGTCATTTTCCAAGGAATAATGTATGGGTTTTTCTTTAGGTTGAATTTAAGTTATGAAAAATGTAATGGAATGAACCTAAACTAAAATGTAAGACATTACTACCTAAATGAAATTAAACTAACTAAATGCAAGATGAAAATGACTCTAAAACCTATATGAGAATGGAACTAATCTATATGCAAATTGAATGTAATTTTGGGGGGGGGGTTTTTGTTATGAGAGAATAATTAAAATCCAAAGAAGAAGATTAATTAAAAGCAAATCAAACAACAAAGATCTAGTTTAGTTATGATGATGAGGGGGACAACTTAGGATTCACATGGAGTTAACTTTCTTAGTTCAAATTAATTAATTCGACTAAAGGGAGATTAGTGAAAGATTGGAATTAATGAATTAATTACCTAATTGAAACATGGGAAACCCTCAAGTTCAATAACACTTACACTACAAAAAAGCATCGAAATTGCCACGGAAATTTGCCACGGAATTCCGTGGCTAATATCCTTTGCCACGGAATTTTGCCACGGATTTCCCACGGAATATAATCCGTCAGCGAAAAAACCGTGACAAAGCCTCTTACCCACGGAATATATTTCCGTGGCAAAATTTGACACGAAAATTTGCCACGGAATTTTCCGTGGTAACTTGGCCACGGAAAATTCCGTGCTAAATTTTTCCACGGAAAATACCGTGGCAAAGTTTGCCACGCAATATTCCGTGGCAAATTTCCGTGTGAAATTTCCCACGGATATTTGCCATAGAAAGTTACCACGGAAATTTCCGTGGCAAATTTCTCAATATGCCACGGAATTTTCCACAATACTTCCGTGGTAAAAATTTGCCACGAAACATAAATTCCGTGGCAAACTATACTAATTTCTCAAGTTCTTTCCTTAACCATTTTTTTACCAATTTCTTAGCTATATGTTCTCAAGTTCTAAGTATTGTATTAAATCACACATATATAGCTAGAGAAATCAACAAATTCCAAATAACTAATATATTAAATAGAGATAAATACCACACAAGTTCAAAGTACAAGAAAACTTAAAAAAGGGAAAATATATGTTCTCAGTCACAAGTATCATAAACAATAAAAATTGTTAATGTTCATTCTCAGCGTCTTCATTGGCAGGGGGAGCGCCTTGATTAGCAAGGTTAGATAAAGTGGGTAACCGAATCCCCAATCCTTGCAATGCTGACATAATTAAATCGGTTGATGCTTTCAATTGAGCATTCTCTTGCATAATTAAATCGGTTGATTGTTTAAGTTGTGCATTCTCTTGTACAAGGTGGTCATATTTTTTCGACATTTGTGTCATCTTCGTTTGCATTTCTTGAACGCTAAAATCCCGCGAAGAATTGATGGAAGAAGTTGTGGTAGAAGAGACAACATGATGAGTTTCAGATCCAAGGCCATAGATTGGCCTTTCTTGGTCTTACCACCTAGTAACTTCTAACCATAAATTGAGTTCTTCTTCATTAGATTGGACATTGCCTCCTCAGAAGTGATTGATGCCTTCCGTGTCAAAAATTCATCTTGCAAACAATACATAAAATAAGTACCCAAAAATAAAAAAACAGATTGAAAAACTGATAAAGAAGGATGAACCATTTCAGAAACAATAAAGAACTACATAACTAGAAACATATGAGACTACAGATCCATATAAATTATGATAATCTTATAGCAACTTGACCAACCATCAATCTAGTTTTTTATTTGGACTCTAAATGAAAATCAAGCAAGGCAACCAAAGATAATGAATAGATCAATGTAAACAAAGATTTTCAATGTAAACTCAAGCAAGGCAACCAAAGATAATTTTTTTTAACACATTACAAAAGAAAATATGGAGCACATCAATTTACAATCAATTATCACAATATATCAATCTAAACAATCAGCTACATTCACAATTACCTCTTCACATACTTATCTCAATTTTAATAATTCATATTCCAGAAACAAAATTAGCCAAGCATACTCTTTCCTCCCATTGTGCAAAAATGATCTCACTATTTCAATTATAAGTTATCAAGAGAGTGCTCCAAACCTTGGAAATGACGTTCGGGACTCTCTTGAAAGTGAATGCAAGAAGGCAAAATAGGTGAAGCAATACCAAAATAAAAACCTAACAAGAAATCCTAGTTCGAAATCATCCAAACCGACAAGCAAAAAGGGACACAAGAATTGTAGAATATTAACTTTCAAAAATCAATTTGAGTTTAGGCATGCTTAATTCGAAACGAAAAATATTGAGATGGTGATATCTACACCTTTCTGTTTATTTTTCTGTGAAAAGGATTTACGTAGAAAGAAAAGTATCTTTGTAAACAACAACTAGATCACCAAGTTCTATTATAGGATGTTGATGCTAAAATGTGTTGGACCTCACTATTCCATGATAAGGATGAAACTTTCCCGCCTTGCAAATCCACTAAAAATATCTTTACATAATAAGAACCAAAGTACCACGAAGCTCAAATGACCAAAAATATACATAAAGCATAAAAATCCTATCCACATGAAGTACATGCTATAGAAACCATTGTTAAATATCATTTCCATCTTTTCAATAAAAATATCTTTACATAATAAGAACCAAAGTACCACAAAAGCTCAAATGACCAAGAATATACAACATTCAAGAAATCCATGATTCCATGAAATGCTCAAATATGGTTCAATGATGGTAAAATCATTGACCTATGAAATGCTCTTCATCTTTATTGAATGACCAATCCTATTTTCAAAGCAATGAAACCAATATAACTACAATATGGATGAAGAACAGGAAGTTCAAATAAATGAAACATATGCTTACATGAGTTGCAGCCGCACGGTGGTCCGCAAATTCTCCAAGTTGTCTCATTATAATGAGTCTTTTTGAATACTTCAAAGACCGAAGGCTCCTTCCCAACTATTCAGCCTTTGTAGGTATTAAAAGATGTATTATATGAAGCCTTGAATCAATAATGATTGAATAAATTGAGAATAAAATCTAACCATCCTCTTTTTATGCTCAGAATTAGGAATACTCCCCCCTTTATGTTGAGTCCCACCCTTATTAGACGCTCGATTGGCCTTTCTTACCTCACAAATTCTCAAATATTTTTCCGATGTCCATACTCTCTCTAACTCATTCATGACTTCATGAGGAATCCAATTGGGCCTAACTTGGTTTTGAAAAAAGTCATTTCGATTCTTTTCATTGTTCCTCTTAATATTTCTTGGCATTTTATATTCCAAATTCTTTTCACGTCATCGTCATGTTGGGGCAGCCATTTATATTTTCTCGCATAATTGAGAAATAAAAAAGTTAAAAAAAATAAAAACATCATAAGGAAACAATTAAATATAATACAAATATAAGAGATTAGATATACCGCCTTGACCTTCAAACCACATTTGCTTATAACTGTTAGGAGTAACTTTCCAACTGTAACATGGATGGTCAAATTTCGCTTGAATGAGAGGAAGGATTTGCCGAACAGTGCAAACAGCAGGAGTGAACCTAGTAATAATTGTAAAAATACCATTTTAAATGTATGAAATGCTTTATGATATCCGCTTTATGATAGAAAATAGATCAATCTTGCTAACTACTTACGTTCCGACACAAGATAAATCCATATTTGACCATCCATGGGATCACGACCACTAGGTGATAATCCACCACTAGCGCCTGTGGAGTAAGAGGGTGTGACGATTCTATTCCGGAGACGGAATGTCGGGAGGTGGGACTTGAGATGATGAAGGGCTAGGTGGTAATATGGGTGAAGAGTACGTTCTATGATCGAGAATTGGGGGGATATTGTGGGTCTCACAACCGATCCATGCATTTGGCGATAAAGAGGATCGGGTAGCTATATCATGCAATTGAGGTGATGGTCCAAATGATAAAGATGGTCTAACTACCTTAGGAATAGGAATAGGAATAGATGGACCGAAGTAGTTGCCACATGAGGAATAGACAAGTTAGGATGTGGTGAGGAATCGAGATTGTGGAATACTTGATTTGCCGCTATTATGCTTTGAGCCACGAGAAGACATCTACATATTCATTATGAGAGCTCAGTTAGTAATAAGGAATGAATAAATCATGACAAACGTGAATGATTAAAAAAGGGAATCAATTAAAAGTTAATGCAATCAAAGTCATTCAAGAACTTAATAACAACAAATGACATAACCTAATAAATCATGACAAACGTGAATGATTAAAAACTGAATCAATTAAAAGTTAATGCAATCAAAGTCATTCAACAACTTAATAACAAGCAAAATGACATAACCTAATACTTTATATATTTTCGTCTTCGTCTTCGTCCTCTCCATCCATCTTCGTCATCGCCTTCATCCACATAAATAGCTTCGCCCTCATCATCTGTATCTTCTTCTTCATCATCATCTTCTTCTTCAACTTCTTCTTCTTCTTCTTCTTCTTCTTCTTCTTCTTCTTCTTCTTCTTCAACTTCTTCTTCTTCTTGGTCTTCATCATCTTCATACTCCATGTTATCTGTGGCATATCTACATCCTCATAGCGAATTTCAGATGCGGGAGTGTCAAGTATTGGCGAGTGAGTTCATCCTCATGCATAGTTATTGGGAGAATGACCTCAAGTTCATCCACTTGAAATGGCCCCACAATTGGTTCAGATGCGGGGAATGTCGATTATGCTATGAGCCTTAATCTTAATAACGAGATAACCAATTTTCCTTTTGACGGCAACAAGGATAAGGCGTGTAGTATACCCGCATTGCTTGTTGGGCCAAAATAAATGGGTCATACTTATTGTACCTCCGTGAAGCATGGACTTCAACAATCTTGTAATGCGGATGAACCTTGGTACCACGGTTCGGCGTTGGATCAAACCAAAGTGACATTTAAACAACACTCGCTCTCTTCACGGGGATACCCGTATATTCAAGTTCAACCATCTCTTGTACAATGCCATAGAAGTCGTATTCTGCTTGTGCATAGTCAGTTCCCTTGATGCATACACCACTATTGTTGGTTGATTTATTAAGGGCAACTTTGGCTGTATGAAACTTGTACCCATTGACAAAGTACCTAGACCATGTTCTCACTCTTCTCTTTGGTCCCCAAGCAATGTCATGTAAAAATGAATCCACAATATTGTTGGTTGGATTTTCAACCTAAGTAACATCAATAACAAGCATGTTAAATAATATTTGTCATAGATAATTTTTCCATACAACTTTAATACTTACATGATCTTTAAACCATGATGCAAATCTATCATTGATTTGAGCTTCTATCTCATGCCTAGTAATTCGAGGGTTATCTTCCTTTAATGTCTGGACGAACAAACTACATAGCAAGTTATGTGTTAACCATGCATATATTTGACGTAAGTTTTAATCTATGACAATGTAACGTCACTTACTTCATATATGGTTGGACCTCATCACAATTCATTAGAATGAATGTGGTCGCAACTTTCACGTCTTCATCCCCCAAGAACCGAGATTTACACCCCCCAGAAGGTCTTCCTCGATGATTAAAAATTGAAATTGTTGGCAAATCTGGTTCTCCGTCATCGTCATTTCCGATAGGTCTTGTTATTCTTGGTGGAACACTGGCTCAAAGTAGTGCGAGCAAAACATGGAAGTCTCTTCAGCAATATAAGCTTCACATATAGATGCTTCAACCCGAGCTTTGTTCCCTACCTTTTGTTTCAAGGTATACGGGAACCTACATATAGACAAGTCCATTGTTAGAGTATTTAATGTTGTTGTCTTATATTTATTATGCACGACATAAAAAATATTTATTACCTTTCAAATGGATACATCCATCTATATTGTACGGGCCCTCCAACCTTTGCTTCATAAGGAAGGTGAATGGGCAAATGCTCCATTGAGTCAAAGAAGCCTGGGGGAAAGACTTTCTCCAATTTGCACAGTGTGACTACAATATTTTTCTCTAACGATCCAGTTGATCACTCAAAAAGTGTTGTTG